>JAPDVU010000005.1:100477801-101077801 GCA_026230045.1 Corynorhinus townsendii
CTAAAGTCAGTCTTAATTCCTTTAAGCTTTTTGGCGACATCCAAGTCTATGCATGTCTCTTTCAACATTATATTTAATCGAACCTTTTAAAATAATATCAGTTTCCAATTCTGTCCTGTTATAAAGAGAACAGATTTGTATTGAATTTGTGCAAACAACCATATTGACATGAAAATAATAATACTCATTAAGAATTTGCAAATTCTATAGAGATCAGGTATAGAGAAAAATATAAATGCTCCAATATTGCCTACAAAGATATAATTTACCAAATTTCTCTACAATAAACAAGTTTTCTTATATTTGGAAACAAAACAAAAAAATTCAAATCAGCAATAGTTCAAATAAAAGTTATAAAGATTAAAATCATCCTCAGTTCATTCAGTCCCATACAATTCTTGTTTATCTTGATCATAGGCCAGCATTTCCATGAATGCAGTTATTCTTGAGAGTTCTATAGATCTTCATATAAAGTTATCATCTGAAAGTTTTTCTCAGAAAACTCTATTTTAGAATAAGACAGAGTCCTTCCCATGAATCTTTCTGAAGATAAAAAATTTTCAAAGCATCAGAGGAAAACAGTAACTGTCTGTAAATGACAAAACTTAAAATGACACAGTTATAGATAGATATGATTATAATACTATTAACAGAGAACTGTGCTTTTTAATAACATTTTAAGATAATCAGAATTACAAATGAAAACATATCATGACTTTGTAGACTCTTAAAGATCTTTATACAATCTCCAGATCATTTTAGTATTAATATATGCATACAAATACAACATAAGCATTATTTTTTTTATTTGACAAAGCTTCCCATGTAATTTGAGCATGTCAAATAGGCCTCATTGGTTTACATTTTCTCTTCTATAAGGAGAGAAAACAAATCTTTGAGATATTCCATAAGCTCATTGGAATAGCTCAAAGACATTTACAGGTTATGAAAATGTCTCCTTTTAAAGTTTGAACCCTGAGAAGGTTATCAAACATATTTGACCAAAAAGATCTGATGTCATCATGGAACAATACTTAATTATCTCACACAAAGTGAAATAAAAGGTCTCAAACATAAACCCTGGTTTCCTATTGTTAGCCCAGCTTTAGCTCTCAGGCTTGAGAAGATGGTTCCCTTAAGAAATGAAGGAACTGATATAACAATGATACACAGAACTATTTTAATAAAACATAAAATCTTTGCTTTCTGAATAGAAAACTTTTCATAATGTCTTTTTTTATAGAATTTTAAAAATACAATTTTATTTATTTTAGAGAGGAAGGAAGAGGGAGAAACAGAATGATGAGTGCTATTCATTGATCAGCCACCTCCTGCTTGCTCCTTACTGGGGATCGAGCCTGCAACCCGGGCATGTGGCCTTGACTGAGATCAAACATGGGACCCTTCAGTCTGCAGGTGGATGCTCCATCCACAGTGCCAAACCAGCTAGGGCTCATAATATCTTATCTGTAGTAGGACAATACACACGGGGAAAACTCTCTTCTTAACAGAGTGGAAAAGAACCAAACTCTGGTTTTGCATTAGCTTACTTTTGATATTTAAATTCATTTATTTAACCTTGGCCAGTCTTACTCAGTGGCTAGAGCAGTGGTCGGCAAACTCATTAGTCAACAGAGCCAAATATCAACAGTACAACGATTGAAATTTCTTTTGAGAGCTAAATTTTTTAAACTTAAACTTCTTCTAATGCCACGTCTTCAAAATAGACTCGCCCAGGCCGAAAACCGACTTCTGCGCATGGGCCATGAAGTTTCAATCGCACTGTACGTGCGCACCCACACGTGGTGTTTTGTGGAAGAGCCACACTCAAGGGGCCAAAATGCCGCGTGTGGCTTGTGAGCCACGATTTGCCAACCACTGGTAAGAGCATGAGACTGAGCACCCAAAGGTCGCAGGTTCAATTCCTGGTCAAAACCACCCACCTCATTTTCAGGCTTGATTTGGGGCCCCTCATCTGGGAGCATGCAGGAGGCAACCAGTCACTGTGTCTCCCTCACATCGATGTTTCCTTCTCTCTCCTCTTTCCCTCTCTCCCTTCATCCTTTTTTTTTCAATTTCTCTGAAAAGCAAGCAATGGAAAAAATATCCTCAAGTGAGGATTAACAAAATAAATAAATAAACAAACAAACAAATAAATAAATAAATTTCATTAATTTAATTATAATTATTCCCACCTTATTCTGCATAATCATATATAAAATTTTCTTTTTTAAGATTGCTGTTCACAAACTTTCTACAACTTTCCTTGTCCCTTTTAGTTTGCTCCTTCTTAACTCATTCAGAAGTAACCAACTTCAGGACAAATTATTTTCCTTTAATTCCCTTCAAATAGTATCTTCATACCTTATACCTTCTATTACCAAAAACATAGTTTTTTTCTAATTTAATTAAAATTCTTAACTCCTTGCAACCCTAATTTCTAGTGACAATTAAAAGTAAGCATTCTTTCATTGTCAAATACATTTATAATTTTTAAGAAACATATATTAATAAATTACAAGACATTTATTAACAGATCCAAATTTATCTTTTAATCTTTCTGTAATAAGAAGCCAAAAGTAAGTAAACTTAAAATAATCTAATAATGTTTCAGAATTTTATTTTATTTTGAAATATCTAGATATTCAATAATTTATTTCATTTAACTTAACTTAGTAAAACTCTAAATTTTAAGTTTGGGAAATTATGGTTAAGTATATATATGCTTAGATATGTTATATATATAATATAACATGTACTAGAGGCCAGGTGCACAGAATTTGTGCACTGGTGGGGGGGCATGGCCTGCAGGGATTGGCCCGCTGTGGGAGCTGCACTCCCACTGTGGGAGGGCACTGACCACCAAGGAGCAGCTCTTGCGTTGAGTGTTTGCCCCCTGGTGATCAGTGCGCATTATAGCGGCTGGTCAAGCAGTTGTTCTGGTTGTTCCACTGTTTAGTCACTGGGCTTTTATTAAATAGGATTATATAATATGTATTGTTATATATCATATAACAATTATTATTGAAAAGTTTTATCTGAATCCTTTTATTTTAGTTACTAGTGGCCCAGTGCATGAAATTCATGTGGTGGCGGGGGGAGGTTCCCTCAGCCCAATCTGCATCCTCTCCAATCGGGGACCCCTTGGGGGATGTCTGACTGCCAATTTAGGCCCGATACCTATAAACCAGCAGTCGGACATCCCTCTCACAATCTGGGACCATTGGCTCCTAACCGCTCACCTGCCTGCCTGCCTGATCACCACTAACTGCCTCTGCCTGCCTGCCTGATTGTCCCTAACCCCTCTGCCTGCCTGCCTGATCTTGCCTTCAACCACCTCTGCTGGCCTAATCGCACCCCTAACTGCCTCTGGCTGCCTGATTGCCCCGACCTGCCTTCCCTTGCCGGCCTGATCTTGCCCCCAACTGCCCTCCCCTGCCAGCTTGATCTTGCCCCCAACTGCCCTCCCCTGCCAACCTGATTACCCCTAACTGCCTCTGGCCCCCACCACTATGGCTTTGTCCAGAAGATGGCCAGTTGACCATGTCTAATTAGCATATTACCTTTTTATTAATTAGTATAGATAGATTATATAGGATAGAATTGCTTAAATGGGGAGGGGGAGCCTTTTTCAGCAGGAGGAGATGCTCTGGGCATAAAAATACATAATTTCTATATCTGGACTGATAGCCAGCCATATACACTATACTGCCAAACTGGTCATTAAAAAATTGAACCGGAGAGAGGAATCCAAGATGGCGGCGTAGGTAAACACCTAAACTGCTGCCTCGTGCAACAATTTCAAAAATTCAACTAAAAGACAAAACGTCTAACACCCAGAACCACGGGAAAGCTGGCTGAGTGGAAGTTCTACAACTAGAAGGAAAGAGAAAGGAGCACCGAGACGTGCACGAGCGCTGAAAAGCTGAGGTACGGAGGCGCGTGATCCGGGCTGGCTGCGGGCGTTGCTTTTTTCAACCCAAAGGGAGACAAGCCCCCGATTACTCTGAAATCCAGTTTCTGGGGAGACACGGGGGACCCAAACTCCTACGGGGAGAAGCTGGACTGTCTGCCAGTGAGGGGGGCTTACTTGCAGAGCTGCGCGCAGGAATAATTGTTTACGGCACTGGGGCACGGGACTCCGGGACGCCCTTGGGGACACAGAGCCGGCTAACTAGCAGCCATTGCTGTTTGCCACGCCCTAGCCTAGTGACACCCTGAGACCCCGCCCTGAACAACCTACAAACCCACCCAAGCTGCAAGCAGCAGCGTTAGCAGAAGAAAGCCCCGCCCTATTGCAGCTTAACCTAGCAAACTTGCAGCCTGGGTCAGACAGCTCCAAAACCTCCAAACCCCAAGCAAAGAGGAGAAAACTGTAGCTCTCACTGTAGCTCCTGCTGGATGGCCTCAGACAGTAGCTGACCTGCACCCCATTGGAGATCCAGAAGCCAGTATACCTAGTGGTCAGAGTGAGACACCAGATTTCAACTCCTCACATCCATAAGTGACACATTCAAAGGCAGACTCAGTGAGCACCAAAGCCCCACTGAAACAAGTCCTGCCCCTAAGTGTGTCTTCAGCGCAGCAGTTCTTCCATTATAGACACAGTGAGTGCTCACAGCTAATTGGCCTGGAGGTCAATTCCTCCCAGTATACCAATAGCAATTAAGGCTTTAACTGCACCAAGTCTTTGCACTCAGTCCACAAAGGGGTGTACCAAGAGTGTCCACATCAGGTGATTGGGGAGGCTGAGCTACTGCCCCCTATAGGTCACCTACCACACAAAGCCACTCCATCAACACAGGGAAGCAGCCAAAATGAGGAGACAAAGAAACATGTCACGAATGAAAGAAACGGAGGAAAGCAAACTACTGGATGACATAGAGTTCAGAACCACATTTATAAGGTTACTCAAGAATCTTCTTAAAACCGCTGAGAAACTTGATGAGACCTTCAAGGAGCTTAATGAGAATGCCCAAAAAATGGAAAAGGATCAGTCAGAAATGAAGCATACACTGTCTGAAATAAAGAATATACAGAAACTCAACTGTAGATCAACGTACCCCAAGAATCAAACCAAAGATCTGAAATATGTGGAAACAAAAAACATCCAACCAGAAAAACAAAAAGAAAAAAGAATCCAAAAATATGAAGATAGTGTAAGGAGCCTCTGGGACAACTTCAAGCGAACCAACATCCGAATTTTTGGGGTGCCAGAAGAAGGGAGAGAGCAAAATATTGAAAACCTATTAGAAGAAATAATGACAGAAAACTTTCCCTGCCTGGTGAAAGAAATAGATGTACAAGTCCAGGAAGCGCACAGAACCCCATACAAGAGGAATCCAAAGAGGACCACACCAAGACACATCATAATTAAAATGCCAAGGGCAAAAGACAAAGAGAGAATATTAAAAGCAGCAAGAGAAAAACAGTTAATTACCTACAAGGGAGTACCCATACGACTGTCAGCTGATTTCTCAGCAGAAACTATGCAGGCCAGAAGGGAGTGGCAAGAAATATTCAAAGTGATGAATAGCAAGAACCTACAACCAAGATTACTCTACCCAGCAAAGCTATCATTCAGAGTTGAAGGTCAGATAAAGAGCTTCACAGACAAGAAAAAGCTAAAGGAGTTCATCACCACCAAACCAGGATTACATGAAATGCTGAAGGGTATTCTTTAAGGAGAGGAAGAAGAAGAAAAAGGTAAAGATAAAAATTATGAACAACAAAATGACATCAAATACATACCTACCAACAAGTGAATCTAAAAATCAAGTGAATAAAAAATCTGAAGAACAGAATGGACTGGTGAATATAATAGAATCAGGGACATAGAAAGGGAGTGAACTGATGATTCTCAGGGGAAGCAGGTGTGAGGGGTGCGGGAAGAGCTTGGACAAAAATCTTACTCCTATGGATGAAGACAGTGGCGGGGGTAAGGGCATGGGGTGGGGTGGGGAATCAGGTGGAGGGGAGCTATGGGGGAAAAAATAGAGGAACACCTGTAATAATCTGAACAATAAAGATTTATTTAAAAAAAAAAAAATTGAACCGCTTTCTTACACCTTACACCAAGCAGCTGTTGCTCTTAAAACCCCTCCTCAGCCCCCACCTTAGGTTCTGCCTTCACAGTTCACCCAGATTAGGTTCTGATTGGTTGGTTTCTATGCCAGTCAGTGTCAGAAGCTCCCCCTCCTAGGCAGCCATTGGCTTCTCACAGTTCACCCAGATTTGGTTTTGATTGGTTAGTTTCTATGCCAGTCAGTGTCTCTGGACCTATCTCCGGGCCTGATCAGAGAGGTGGGGCTGATCAACAGCCACCTCAGGCTGCTCGCGAGCGGGCTGAACTGCTGATCTTTCGGAGAGAGGCAAGGCCTGGAGAGAGAGAGAAGTAGGATCTGATCCGAAGCCTCCAGGATCAGACTTTTCCCTCTCTCTCCGGGCCTTGCCAGCAGCCACAGTAGCCACTGATCAGCCCCGCCTCTCTCTCTCCCTGAGAGGTGAGCAGTTCAGCCCACTCTCCAGTCCCCGCCCACCAGAGCCTGCTGTGCGCGCAGACTGGCATTTGGTCAAGCCTTTGGTTGTTACGGACCCTGGGTTTTTATATATTAGGATAACTATTTATTAGTTCTTATTAACTTTATGATATTTCAAAGTTTATTATTAACCAAACTATTTTCTTGATACATTTTGTAACAAATATCACAGGAACTTATTTTTGTAAATCCAGCTTGCATTCAAGGGAGGGGAAGGAAGCTCCACCTCCTGGAGGCTGACCACAACTTTGCAGATATGTGTTAAAACCAGCATGGGAACTAATAAACATGTGGTGGTAGATCTGTTGTGGTCATGCCAGCATCCTGCCCCTGTTTAGTCTTTTCACTAATTAATTACAGCATCACCCCTGGACCTTCCCTGCAGCAATTATTATCATGGTGCTCTCATGACAATGTGCCTGTCCCTAAGTCCTCTTGCACTTGCTGTTTGGGATTCTTGAAGGAAGACTTGTCTTGTTTCCCATTTATTTATTTCTCAACCACTTATTTATACCAGGACTCACAGATAATTTCTTTCTTTCTCTGGGCCGCAATCTGATATTTTCCTTATTTACTTTGTTGCTCAATTTGTTACAATTTTGGCCATTGGGAGTGTTTCCAGGTTGGATTTTGATGCTCTTTCAAAACGTCCCCAAATTGTTATCTTTTCCTTCCTTTAGTGAGTACTTTTTTAAAATTATTATTTCTTTCACAATAAGCTGTTCCTGGCTTATCTTGTATTTTCCTTGCCCCTGTCCCAGAACCAGCCATTTCTCTGGGGAGTTGTGGTTCCCTTGTTTTTGGAAATTGCATTTAGAAACTAAGATATGGAGCTGGATCTGCCTGTTGCTCCCTGGGTGTCACGGCTGAGACCTCGTGGTGGGTGGAGCTGGTGACCGTGTGTGCAACACTAACCCTTGTATGCACACAATCTACATGTAGGGGAATCTACATTAAAACACGGGCTCATACCCCTGTGTTCAGTTTTATTCCATCATCAGTCTTTTGGTTTTATACTTAGATTAGAATAGGGAATTAAAAAATACAATTTTAATGTATTATTACTGTTCCTCACAAATCCTCTTGTTTCAGCCTCGGTTTTCTAAAGTCTAACAAACACCAAACCACCACAGTAATGCAAGCATGTGGTGCTGGCCACAGTAGGAGCTTCACACCACCAGTGCACACAGGCATGACATTCAGTTCCTCCCTGTCTGGACATCTGACTCTGTCTGCGAGGCTGATGGAGACGTAGATCGCAGATAACCATGGGCCCTCCTGTCCTGCCAGGTGGCACCTGCTGGGGCGGCACACCTGATGGCAGGGCCTCTGAGCTGACATCCATCCTGGTGGCTGCGGTGTCCGTATTGTCTCAGTGGCCATGGCCCATTGAGCCCGGGAGCACTCTGCTCCAGCGGGAAACAGCTGCAGGGCGTGGAGGCCATCTCTCTGTCTTCCCCTCCTCTGGGTCCCTTCTTTCCACTCCCAATTCTCCTACCTGCTTTCCCACAAAGATTCTTAAGACAGTCTCTTTAATACACTCGGGCCTTAGACAAAAAAAAGCCAGCACGTGGAGTCCTGCTGGCCCTTCTGCCCATGACAGCCTGGCTGCCTCCCAGAATGGGACAGTGAGAAACAGGCAGGGAAGAAAGAGGCAAATGACGTCAATACTCTGTACGTCCAAAATAGCTCCGTCCTAGACGTTGCTGGTGTATCCAGGCTTGTTCCCATCCACTCTTCGGCAGTTTCTCCTACGTCACGGGGGACTGACCTGGAATGTCTGCGTCTGGTTTTTGTCCCCTGCATGGCTGAGCTTCCATATGTTCTGGTGACCTGTGCCTTGGTCTCCAAAATGAAGTACCATTTTTTGAGATATTCTTTTAGTATTCATGTTCTGGCCTGCCACACACCTAAATTTTGTGGAGATTTTTAAAGTTTATGTTCTTGGTTTTTCATATTACCCTAACATATCCTTTTCATAACAAAATTGCTATTGCTTTATTCGTTTAAAACTCAGCTGATTGCATGCAAAACTTTTGCAGCTTTTGCATACAAAAGTTATAGGGAGAAATCTAATGTTAATTTCTGCCAGAAGAATTCATCTAGCCAAGGTAGTATAGGGGAGGAAAAGGAAAGTTGGAGAAAAAGAAATTATTCTTATGTAATAGCTATTGTATCTGTTGGAATGCTTTGAGCTGTAAATCACAGAGAACACAAATCACCTGCCTGAACCAGTAGGGATGGAGTTCAGGTAGGGGTTGATCCAGAAGCTCTGTGATGGCATCAAGAATGCAGAATATAGGGTGTGGAGTTTCTCTTACCTGTTATTCTTGATAATACTTTCTGAAGGCATGGGTCCTTAGGAATAATATTTTAAGAGAAACAGCTTGATGATATTCATCTTGCTTTATTTGTAGCTCTTTGGATTTCGAATAAATTCCACATTCAACATAATTCTCCCACCAGTCGGGGACACTCTTGCCAGCATCTTGGATCACTCAAATGTGTGTGAACAGCCAGTACTCAAAGAAAATTGGTTGTTCTCCAACAACCTTCACCCCACCTGGCATCTATGCGACATGGTCATCTTGTCATTGTCTGAGCATCTCCACTTCCGACTCTCTGAGCATAACCAGTCCCTATGTATCTCCCGTCTCACTGCCTCTTTCACAGCCCAGCTCCCCTCGGACACTATTTTACCTCCTTCTACACCTCTAAAATCCCTGCCCTCTGTCCCTCCGCCACCGCTGTCCCCCGGGATCCGTCCAGCCACCAGCCTTCTCTCTGCAGGGCTGCATCCTGCTTATTGGCACTCCCACAGCCGGGCCTCAGAGCTGGGAGCTGTGTGCTTTCCCCTCTTCCAGCATCCGTTCCCTTCACCCTACATGTCTCCATGTGCCTTTCTCAGGAGATGCCTGCCCTTGCACTACCTGACACTCGCCCCTCCTCCCTCTCTGACGCTCTTACTCAAGGATGCTTCATATTTCCACACCAAGTCTGGCCAGCCTCCTCTCTCCCATCCTCTCTACTGGCTCTTTCTCACTCCCGTGCGTCTCACCTCATACGCAATCAAGTAGCAAAGCGTCCTGTTAAATCCATCCGCTACGCTCTGCTTCCTGCCTTCACTGCCGGAGCCCACCCCGGGTCTCCAGCTCACTCCATTCCTCGAACCCTAGGCCAGGCTCCCGCACCCACGCCTCTGCCAAGACATCCCAACGCCCTCTTGCTTCTCCTCCTTCCGCTTGGGGTCTCCTTCACACAAAGAGAGAAAGAGGGAGGAGGGCCTGTTGCTCTGCCCTGTGCCCTCTTCCAAGGGGCGTTGGTAGTGCGGCTGGCTCTTCCTTCGGAAAAGGGGCCTCTCCAGCCATTTCCTCGGTTAGGGCTGGAATTCCTCCTCACGCGCCTGCTGCTCAGCAGGCCGCCCTGCTCCTGGTGTCTGGTGAGCACTCAGCCGCAGCTCGCGTGTGCGCACAGGACATACGTGGGAGCCCATGCAGCCAGCTGTCATTCCAGGACTCAGTTCCATTGCAACAGCTGCGGGAAGAGCCTTCACTTTGCAGTTGGGGCGCAGTAACTTTTCAGACGGAAGGGGTGGCCTGCGGAGCCTTCCTTTTCATTGGCATTGAGAGTTAGGGTTACTAAAACGGAAGAACCCCTCAGACTGTGACCACACTGAGCACAAAGCCAGGAGTCCCTCCCCCGGCCTGCGCAGGCCCCTTCTCATGTCCCCTGTCCATGGCTCTCCCTCCTCGGCCCTCGGATGGAACCCCCATGGGAAGGGGCCCTCCAAGAAACGACAGATTGCTCGCCTGGGTGTTCTGGCCAAAAGAAAGAGACAATTACCCCCTGTTAATAGCCTTGTGACAACACTCATTGCTTTGTGCAAGGCGTGTCCACTCCGTGCTCCACGAAGTCCCGGGACATTTCCATGCCCCCAGCAAGGCTGCCCACAGCCATCCGCGTGCCAGCCCGAAAGGAAAGCGGGAATGGCCGCTTCCGTGTGGGCAAAGGCTCCCGGGGCACAGCGCTGCCCACACGGGCCTTGGCTGCGGGCCTCCCGGGGGGCACCGAGGCGGGGAGGTGCCCAATGATGGCCTCTTCACTGGCTACCTTACCCCCGGGACCTGCGTGCTGAGCAGGCCTGCTTCCTGCCTGGTGCCCAGCGCTTGGAGGTATTGCCTATGTGACCCAGGGCGGCCTCTGCGGTGGGGGTCACGTTGCCACTTTGCAGATGGTGGACCTGAAGCTTAGAAAGACCAAGGGTCGCACCAGCCGCCACCTGTCCGGAAGAGGCCGCCCCAGCGTGAAACCCACGGTGAGTAAGAGCCTCACCCTGGGGCTTCCAGCTCTGCCCTCGCGCTGGCCCGTTCCCCCTGGGCGGTGGCCTGGGTGCTGCTGCTGCAGGGCCTGGACCCTGCAGCTCTCAGTCAGCGCCCCTGAGCTCCTCAGAGAGGCCGCTCCTCCTGTTCCTCCTGCCACCCCCCCTCCCCCCCGCAACGTCCCTCCCTCCTCCTCCCTCCTCTCCACACTCCTCCCTCCTCCTGCCCCCTCTCCACACTCCTCCTCCTCTTGCCGCCCTCTCCACATTCCTCCCTCCTCCTGCCTCCTCTCCACACTCCTCCCTCCTCTCCCTTCTCTTGCCATCCTCTCCATGGCTCCTCTGGAGCCTGCATCCGTGCCCGCCTAGCTGGTCTGCGGGCTTTGATCCTCATAGGCTGACCTGGACCTGGCTCTGGGGCCCTCCTCGCAGAGTGAGCATGTGCAGCACAGTTGCCTGCAGGAGAGGGAGAGCTGTGGAAATGCCCATTTCTCCCGGCTGCCAACTCCAACTCCACAGAGCAGGTGCTGACAGTCCCAAGGCAAGGCCACAGATGCAGTGCCATCCCATTAACACTCTAGGGCGAGTCTCACATCCCAGACACACACTCCAGTGCTCCCTCCTCTCACGACTTCGCCCTTCGCCCTCTTCTGCTCCCCCTCACCTCCAGGTGCTCTCTGTCCTTCCTTGACATGTCTCCTCCTCAGTGGGACCTCAGTTGGTAATCCCAGGTGAACGTTCTCCAACGTAATTCCATTTCTAGTCTGGCCCTGGGACTAGGGTGCCGTTTCTCTCTCCCCTCATGAATTATTTATGTGCCTAAACTGCTATTGTTTCATTTTACTCGTGTTTGAACTTTACAAGGACTCCACACTGCATGCATCCCACCCTCCAGGACTTGCTTGCCGCATTTTGTGCAGAGCTGTGGCCCAGGTCGTTCAGAAGCCATATGACATCCCATTTCCAACAGACAGAGCACATTCCTCTCTTCTTCTAGTGATGGGCCTGTTCGATGTCTCAGAGTCGGAGCTGGCACCTGCTTAGGGGCTTCTCCTGGATATGCACTTGGTAACTGTTTTTTTTTTTAAATATATTTTATCGATTTTTTACAGAGAGGAAGGAAGAGAGATAGAGAGTTAGAAACATCGATGAGAGAGAAACATCGATCAGCTGCCTCCTGCACGCCCCCTACTGGGGATGTGCCCACAACCCAGGTACATGCCCTTGACTGGAATCGAACCTGGGACCCTTCAGTCCGCAGGCAGACGCTCTATCCACTGAGCCAAACCGGTTTCAGCTGGATACGCACTTGGGAGCAGAGTTGTGAGTCATATGTACATGGTTTAAGAGACAGTGGTCAGTTCACTTCCAAAGTGGTCACTCTGATTTGCACCCCCAGGACTGTGTCCAAGAACTGGTTCATCCACAGCCGTCTCCACTGTTGGGGTTCCCAGGACCCTTACCTTTTTGCCAAATGTAAGTATACTGATATCATATTGTGCTCTTAATTTCCATTTTATAAGTGACAAGCTCTAATTTTCTGATACTATCTGGGTCTCTGACCATTCAATTCAGTTCAATCCTGACATTATCCACCCCAAATTAGTGCAGTCCTCACAGGTTAAGGGCTCAGTCCCCCAAGATTGTCCCCACTTCTGACAACAGCTGTAAGGGCGGCCAGGCCATCCATACTTTTGCCCAGCCAACTGCAAATCTGGGGGCTCCCACAACCCTTTAAGTTTGATAACTGTTATAATGACTCACAGAACTCAGGAAAGCAGTTTACTTTCTGGTTTACTGTAAAGCATATACTAGTAAACGAAAAGCCAAATGGAAGAGGCTGAGGGCAAGGTATGCGGGGGGAGGGAGCGTGCATTCCCACTCCAGGCACCCGATCCTTCCAGCACCTTCGTGTCGTCACCAGCCCTAAGGTCCCCACACCCAATTGCTTTGGGGTTTTTATCAAAGTTTCATTACGTAGACATCATTGATTAAATCATGGTCTTTGCTGACCAACATCAATCTCCAATCTCCAGCCCTCCTGCTCCCCAGGAGTTGGGGAGTCCTTGGTCTCTCTGGACAGCAGCCCCATCCTGACGCGCCGATCGGCATACAAGAGGCACTAATCCCCAGGGGGCCCAGGGCTTCAGCTGCTGTGTGCAGGAGCTGGAAACAAACCCAAGTCTATTTTCTGACTATACCTCAGATAGTAAGTTTCACATGCTTGCTTATTCACTGTATCTTCGAAATGTCTCTTCCTTTATTTTGCCCATTTTCCTATGAGATTGTCATTTGGTCACATTTTCTTCATTCCTGTTCTTACACTTTCATGTTGGAATTTTTATAAAATACTTTTTAATTCCACTTCCTGATTACAACATTTATAATTGAATCTCTGTGCATTAGGAACCATAAAAGCATTAAAAAATTGTTTCCCCAAAATGTTTCAGGCACCAACTTTCTCTTCCCATGTATCAGTATGAAACTGTCAAAACATTACCCTCTTCTTCATTTATCCCTACTAGCCCCAAGTCCCAGTTTTCCAAGAGTTTAAAACTTGTAACTCTAGCCACCACTAGATTTTAAAATACAGTATGTCTCTTTTAACCCATTCTCAGTGCCTATACACCCAAACTCAGCCACAGTATCACCATCATTGGCCTCGACTTAGCAGATTCACTGTGCGTTGTCTGTACAAACCCTCACTGTGCCTGGGTCTGAGACACATCCTCCAGTCAGACCACTTCCTCAGCAGGCCACATGCACGGACACAGAGGACCACGTGCACGAACACAGAGGACCACGTGCACGGACACAGAGGGCCACGTGCACAGACACAGAGGACCACGTGCATGGACACAGAGGGTCACGTGAATGGACACAGAGGGCCACGTGCACGGACACAGAGGGCCTCGTGCACGGACACAGAGGGCCACGTGCACGGACACAGAGGGCCACGTGCACGGACACAGAGGGCCACGTGCATGGACACAGAGGACTATGTGCATGGACACAGAGGATCACATGTGAGACACAGAGGGAACATGTGCACAGACATAGAGAGCCACATGCACAGACACAGAGGACCACATGTGAGACACAGAGGGACACGTGCACGGACACAGAGGGCCACATGCACGGACACAGAGGATCACGTGCATGGACACAGAGGGCCATGTGCATGGACGCAGAGGGCCATGTGCACGGACACAGAGGACCACCAACACGGACACAGAGGGCCACATGTGAGACACAGAGGACCACATGCATGGACACAGAGCACCACATGTGAGACACAGAGGGCCACATGCACGAACATAGAGAAGCACGTGCATGGACACAGAGGGCCACATTCACAGACACAGAGGACCATGTGAACGGACACAGAGGACCACATGTGAGACACAGAGGGCCACATGCATGGACACAGAGGGCCACATGCGAGATACAGAGGACCATGTGCACTGACAGAGGGACACATGTGAGACACAGAGGACCACATGCATGGACACAGTGTACCATGTGCACAGACACAGAGGGCCACATGCATGACACATTGACCCTGTCAGTCTTGGCTGGAGGGAGAAGAAGGAGCAGTGGTTTTTCTGGTTTTGGTGGGAGGGGGAAGAAGGCTGTTTTCTCCTGCCCTTGAGGACACAGAGCCATCAGCCTCAGCATGCCTCCTGAAGGTCAGCCATGACATGAGTTTCCCCAGAAGCCCATCCTGCGTGGCCCAGCCTTCCTGGGTAGTACTACCACCCTCCGCCCCCAGTAGAGAATGTAAAGCTTCAGTTTTCACACCAAGCTTCCAGCAGGGCACTGGCTCCTCTGTTGCTCCAAGAAATGGGTGGAGATGGCTGGGGGCCAGCCCAGGCCCTGCTGTCACCCCAAGTAGTTACTCCAGAGTAGGAGTTGGGAGGAAGAGGGGCCACACTGCACTCAAACTCTCATTGGGGTGGTATTTCCCAAAGCCCCCACTGGTAAACAGAAATGGTCATCAGTTTTGTGGCAACAATTGTGCTTGTGGCTGCCTTCTTGAAGGGGAAAACCTGGGTGGTGGGGAGACAGAGTTCCCATGAGACCCCAATCAGGGAGTGCCTCTGGGGACCCCAGGCCTCAATGGGATGGGCTGCACTTCCATCTGGAAATCCCACCAGCACTAAGGCAGAGTCTAACACAGAATCGGCCGGAGGTGAAGCCACTCAACTGGCTGAGTGGTTGCCCCACTCAGCTGGCTGGAGGGCTTTCTCCCAGGGAGGAAATCACCGCTGATTCTGGATTTAATGTCAGCCCAGCTCCCTGAGGCAGTGGCTGGAAGGGAAAGGTGAGAAGGATGTCCTTCACCTGTGACTACAGTCTTACCTGGCTTGGTGCCATAATTCTTTAATAACAGTTTTTCTCTTTGTATTATAAATATTATATGCATATATTACCCTATCTAATAAAAGAGAAACATGCAAATTGACCAACACTCCACTACGCCCACCAGCCACTCAGAGCAAGTATGCAAATTAACCCAACTAAGATGGTGGTGGCCACGGAGCTGAAGCAAGCAGGAGGCTTGGGTTGCCCCCAGCGATGGAGAAAGCCAAGCTTCCCACCTGCCCTGGCCAGCCCTGGCCTGCACTCAAGGCTACAAAGTTTCAATTATAGAAGATAAATAAATCCCAACAAACATGGCAGAGCTGGAGCAAGCAGGAGGCTTGGGTTGCCCCCGGCGATGGAGGAAGCCAAGCTTCCTGCCCGCCCTGGCCTGCCTTGACCTCCACTCAAGGAGGGGCTGGGAGCTTGGGTTGTCTGGGGCAACCCAGGCTACCAGCCGGCCCTGGCCTCCACTCAAGGCTACAAAGTTTCAATTATAAAAGATAAATAAATCCCAGATAACTGCTTCCAGCCAGCCCTGGCCTCCGCTTGGGTCGCCAGGGGGTGTGGCTAGCCTGCAAACCACCACAAGCCTGTCACCCAGGCCGCCCCATGCCCCAAGGGAACCCCCACTCTGATCTGGGACACCCTTCAGGGCAAACCAGCTGGCCCCCACCTGTGCACCAGGCCTCTATCCTATCCAATAAAAGAATAATATGCAAATTGACTGTCACTCCAACACACACGATGGCTTCTCCCTTGTGGTCAAAGATGGCTGCCCCCATATGGACACAAGATGACCGCCACAAGATGGCCAGCAGTGGAGGGCAGTTGGGAGGGACCAGGCCTGCAAGGGAGGGCACTTGGGGGTGATCAAGCCTGCAGGGGAAGGCAGTTAGGGCTTACCAGGCCAGCAGAGGAGGGAAGTTGGGGGCGACCAGGCCTGCAGGTAAGGGCAGTTGGGGGGGCGCCAGGCCTGCAGGGGAGAGCAGTTGGGGGGGACCAGGCTGGCAGGGGAGGGCAGTTAGGGGCAATCGGGCTGGTAGGGGAGCAGTTAGGCATCAAGCTAGCAGGGGAGTGGTTAGGGGTTGATCAGGCTGGCTGGCAGAAGCTGTTAGGGGCAATCAGGAAGGCAGGCAGGCGAGCAGCTGGGAGCCAGCAGTCCTGGATTGTGAGAGGGGTCCCAGATTGGAGAGGGTGCAGGCTTGGCTGAGGGATACCCCCCATGCACAACTTTTGTGCACTGGGCCTCTAGTCTATACTAATAAAAGGGTAATATGCTTAATTAGACCGGGTCGACCAGACATCTTCCAATCATCCAGTCCTCCTTCCAGACAAAGCCACAGTGGCAGGGGCCGAGGCAGAAGTGGTTAGGGGCAATCAGGCCAGCAGGGGAGGGCAGTTAGGAGTGATCAGGCTGGCAGGGGAGGGTGGTTAGGAGTAATCAGGCCAGCAGGGGAGAGCAGTTAGGGACAATCAGGCCAGCAAGCAGAGAGTTAGGGGTGATCAGGCAGGCAGGCGAGAAGTTAGGAGCCAGCAGTTCCTGATTGTGAGAGGGATATCCGACTGCCGGTTTAGGCCCGATCCCGCAGGGCCTAAACCAGCAGTCAGACATCCCCTGAGGGGTCCTGGATTGGAGACAATGCAGGTCGGCCTCAGGGGACCCCACCCCCATGCACAAATTTCATGCACCAGGCCTCTAGTATATTATATTTTCTCACTATAAAAAACTAGAAAGTACAATGAAGAAAATTAAAACACCTATTGTTCAGCTACTCCAAATAAATGCTGGCATATTTAAAAGTTCATTTTCTCTGTAATTTACCAAAATCTGGGAGGCTGTGCAGCCCGAGGTCCCCAGTTCCTGGGCACCACTTTACCTCCATTTGAATTCTGTCCCCACAGTTATTAATTGTCCAGCCTTAGGTAGCTTTCTTAATCCTAATGATTCTAATGGTCTTGATGTATTGAATGGGGATACATTTATCTTGCATTAATTTCCTGGGCCTGCTCTAACAAAGTACCACTAAACAGATAGCTTAAAACAACAGAAGTTTATTCTTTCACAATTCTGGACGCAGGCAGCAAATGAAAGTGCTGTCAGGGTTTCACTCCATCTGAAGACACTAGAGATGTCCTTTCTTGCCTTCCTCTAGCTTCGATGGTTGCTGGTGATCATTGCCTTGTAAGCACATCACTCCAGTCTCTGCCTCTGCCTTCACATAGCCTTTCCCACCCACCCCCAGGGTGTCCAAACTTACCTCCTTTTGCTAAGGCCACTGGTTATTGGATTTAAGATCACCCTAATCCAACATGAGTTAATCTCAACTTGATTACATCTATAAAGACCCTGTTTCCGAATAATATCACATCCACAAATTCTAGGTGTGTATACATTTTTGGGGACACTATTCAACCCAGTCTGTATATATCCCTCAGTTGTTGCAATGAAGAAATGAGATGTTTCTACAGCACTTAGCATGGAAGGGCACACAGTAGGCCCTCATATAGTATGTGTGTATTATATAGTATAACATATATATGTGAGCCTACTGTATCATGTATACAATATCTATGCATGCAATGTATAGAAAGAACTATATACTGTCTGTGTTTATATGTGCAATATATATGTGTGAAATCTACAGGGAGCTACTATGTATTATATAGTAAAATTAGGGTTGTATGCATGGACATAGTCTCTGTCCTACTTATCAGAATAACTGGTATTTTTCCTTGTGCCATTAAAACATGACAAAGTGTCAAAAGCATGATTTCCCACCATTTGGATGTATGACCATTTACTGAAGTTATACTCCACTCCTCTGACGTCTCATGTGTCCTGACTCTTCACGGTGTCCACACTCCTGTGCTTCTGGGCCTTGTCTGGCCTTAACTCTGTTTCTCCCCATCGCCTGTGATGTCTGCTTCACCTGAAGGTCTAGGTCACATCACCTCTCCAGAGCCCGCTGATTCCTCCCGAAGGTGGACAGCTACAGTTCACAGGCTTGCCTGTTGGCACATGATAGTCCCTAGAAAGAAGGTTGCATAACTCTTTTCCGGTGGTTGGGTTACTGGTTAGAAGTAATCTGCTTCTGACAGGATCAGGTCAGAAGTTGCTTCAGGTCAGAAGTTGGACCATCGCACTCTGTAACCCTCCTGTGATGTGAGCAGGGGGAAGAAGAAGCCCTGCAGCTTCCCAGGGCCCCTGCTGCACCTGTGCTACACCCCACGCCCCTGGGCTTACCAGGCAAGGGCAGGGCATCAGGGATTCAGGCCCTCAGCCTCCCTGCTCCTGGGTGGTGGCCCGGATGGGGGAAATCTTCAGAAGAGCCATTTCTTTTCTACACTTTTCTGCAGCTTGCTTTTCCATTTTTGATAGAATCGCCATTAGGCTCCCCTCTAAAGTGGGGGTGTTTCTCCCAGAGAAGTGGGGGAGGACCCAGCTCTGTTGCAGTGATGCAGAGGTTTTGTCCAGAGAACAGGCAGACCAAAAGGTAATTCTGTATCTCTGATTATTTGGGACAGAGAATCCATGCTTGAGGGTATTGGGGAAATGGTTTGCATCTTGGTGAAGATAAATTGAGAGGAGGGCAGTAACTCTAAGACACAGCAAAATGAATAGAACTGCAGAGAAATGTGGGATGCCATTAAACATAGCAATATACAGATAAAGAGAGTACAAGAAAGAGGGAAAAAAAGCAGACAAAAACATGAAGAAGCAATGGCTGAAACCTTCCCAAATTTGATGAAAAACATTTTTTTTATATATCAAATAAACAAAAAATAAAATAAAACTGTAAATAGGATAAACAAAAAGAGACACACACTCAGATGCACACATCATAATAAAAAATGTTGAAAAAGAAAAAAATCTTGTAAGTTACAAGAGAAAAATGACTCACTGTATATAAGGGAACCCCAATAAAATTAATAGCTGACTTCTCAGCAGAAACAATGGTGGCCAGAAAGCAGTGGGATAACTATCTAAATGCCAAAAGAAAACACTCAAACTATCAAACCTGGATCTCATATCCAGCAACCCCTATTTTTCAAAATGAAGGAGAAATTAAGACATTATCTGATAAGTAGAAACAGAAAATTTATTGCTTAAAGACCCATCTTATAAAAAATACTAAAGGAAGTTCTTCAGGCTAAAAACAAGAGATACCAGACAATAATTCAAATCCTCATAAAAAACAAAGTGTGTCATTAGAGTTAAATATGCAGGTAATTATAAAAGACAGTAAAATTTTTATTCTTTCTCCTTTCTCAAAACAAATTTAAAAAGCAATTGTATAAATTACTGCATATCCTATATAATAAAGAGATAATATGCAAATTGACCATCACACCCTCACTCAAGATGGCCACCCCCATGTGGTCACAATATGGCCACCCCCATGTGGTCACAAGATGGCAGCCACAAGATGGCCAGCAGAGGAGGGCAGTTGTGGGTGATCAGGCCAGTAGAGGAGGGCATTTGGGGTGACAGGGTCTATAGAGGATGGAGGGAAGTTGGGGGGGACCAGGCCATGAGGGGAGGGCAGTTCAGGGGGACCAGGCTTGCAAGGGAGGGCGGTTAGGGGCAACCAGAACTGCAGGGGAGGGCAGTTGGGGGTGACTGGGCCAAGCAGGGGAGGGCAGTTGGGGGCAACCAGGCCGACAGGAGAGGGCAATTGGGCTGGCAGGGAAGCAGTTAGTTGTCTATCAGGCTGGCAGGGGATGCCAACCAGGCCAGCAGGGGAGGGCATTTGGGGGCGACCAGACCAGCAGCGGAAGGAAGTTGGGGGTGACTGGGCTGACAGGGGAGCAGTTAGGCATCGATCAGGCTGGCAGAGGAGTGGTTAGGGGTGATCAGGCTGGCAGGCAGAAGCAGTTAGGGGCAATCAGGAAGGCAGGCAGGCAAGTGGTTGGGAGAGGATGCAGGCTGGGCTGAGGGACACCCTTCCCCCAGTGCACAAATTTCGTGCACCGGGCCTCTAGTATATATATATATAACTGTATACATATTATACAAGTACATATAACTTGTAAGGTTGGATCTGTAACATATAAAATGCAATATATTTAAAAATAACTGCAAAAAGGAGGTGGTTGAACCAACATTGCATTAGAAGTTATAAAAATATATACTTGCTCATTTTTTTCTAAAGTTTTAAAAAGATAAAAAAATATTTAAAATAATAACTATAGCAATGTATTATTGAGTTTGTAACAATATAACAACAAAATAAATATTTGATATATATACATAGAGCTATGAATATGTATATTTCACTGGAATTAAATTAATGTCACTATAAAGTAGATTATGATATGTTAAGATGTGTATTGTAAACCCTTGAGCTACCACTAAGAAAATAACCTTAATAATAGTGAAAAATCATTAAAAGGATTAAAATGTTCCATTAGAAAATATTCATTAAAAGCAAAGAAAGTAAAGAAGGAAGAGAGGAACAAAAAAGCATGAGACACATAAAAACAAAAAATAAAACTGCAGATGCATTAAACAATCAATCATAGGCAGAGATTGTTCAGGAGTATCAAAAAAGATAAAATGATATGCTGTCTATAGGAGACACACTTTAGACTCAAAAGTTTAAATAGGCTGAATGTAAAAGAATGGGAAAGCATGTATCTTAAATACAGTAACTATAAGAGAAGTGGAATATCCCCAAAATAAACTTTAAAATAAAAAATATTGCTAAGGTAAAGTGGGACATTTTATAATGATAAAAGGGTCAATCCATCAGGAAGATATAACAATTAAAAACATCATGCATATGACAATAGAACTCTAAAACACATGAAGCAGAAATTGAAATAATTGAAGGGAGAAGTAGACAATTCAACAATAAAAGTTGGAGTCTTTAATACTCCATTTTAATTAATGGGTAGAAAACGGGGGCGTGTGATCATAAGGTGTATAGAAGGCTTGAACAACACTATATGTCAATGAGGCCTAATCGACATATAAAGAGCATTCCACCTACGAGCATGAGAATGAGCATTCTCCTCACGCAACATGAGATGTTCTCCTGGATAGACCATGTGCTAGGCCATAACACAAGCCTCAATAAATTAAAAGAACTGAAATCATACAAAGTATGTTTTTTGACCACAGTGCATGCAATGGAATAAAGTTAAAATAAAATTATGGGTAATTCATAAATAATGTAGAAAGTAAACAATGCATTACTAAATAACCAATGATCCAAAGAAGAAAATCACAAGGGATATTAGGAAAGTCTTTGAAATGAATGAAAATGAAGACATAATATACTAAAACTTATGGGGATTAAAGTAAAGTAAAGCTTAGAGAAATTTATACTTTTAAATGTTTATATTAAAAAAAGAATAACAATCTCTAATAAATAACCTAAACTTCCTCTTTAAGACAGTGGAAAAATATGAGCAAACTAAACCTAAAGTGAACAAGAGGAAAACAGTAAAGATTAGAGCAGAAATTAATGAAATAGAGAAAGTAAAACAATTAATAAAATCAACAAAATGACAAAACTTTGTCTAAACTGATTGAGAAAAAAAGAAAGACATGCCCTTATAGAAATAAAAGGAATTATAAAGGATAATTATAAATTTTGTGCCAGTAAATTAGTTAATTTAGATGAAATTGACAAATTCCAAAAAAGATAAAAATTATTAAAACTGACTAAAGAAAAAACTAGAATGTCTAAATAGACCTAAAACAAATAAAAGGTCAGACTAGTAATTTAAAAAACTACCCACAAAGAAAAGTCCATGGTCAGATGGCTTCATGGGTGCATTCTACCGAACTTTTAATGAAAAATTAATATTAATTCTTTACAAATGTATCCAAATAATAGAAGAGGGAACACTTCCAAACTGTTCTGTCAGGCTAGATATTAAAGACATCAATAAAAGCTACAGACCACTATTCCATATGAAAATAAATGTAGAAATCCTCAACAAAATACAAATTAAATCCAGCCACATGAAAATAATATTGTATGCCATAATAAAATAGTACTTATCTCAATAATGCAAGGTTGGTTGAATTATCCAAAAATCAAATAGTGTAATGTGGTATATAATAGAATAAAAAAAAACCCAAAATTATCATCTCAATAGATGCAGAAAAATTACTTTACAAAAATTCAAAACTATTTTATACTAAAACTACTCAACAAACAAGAAGTAGAGGGAAACTTCTTAAATCTGAAAAAGGACATTTATTTTAAAAAACAACAAAAACCCACAACTAACCTAATCTTAATAGTGAAAATCTGAATGCTTTCCCTCAAAAATTAGGCACAAGACAGGGATGTTTGTTCTTGCCACCTTTACTCAATCTTGCACTGGAAGTTCTAGCCAGGACAATGAGGCAAGACAATGAAGTAAAAGGCATCCAGATTGGAGAAGAGGTAAAACTATAATTACAGATGCCATGACAATTTGTATATAAAAAATCCTAAGCAACCTACCATAAAATTCACCATTAGAACTAATAGATAAGTTTAGCAACATCTCAGAACATAAGGCCAATATTCAAAAGGCAATTGTACTTGTATACACTGGCAATGAACATTTTGGAAAATAAAAAAGTAAATTCAATTTTCAATAGCATCAAAAAGAATAAGATACTTAGGAATAAATTTACCAACAGAAATACAAAACTTTTACACTGAAAAACTATAAAACATTGTTGAAAGTCAATTAAATAGATCAAAATAAATGAAAAGACACTCCATGTTCATGATTTATAAGAGTTAGCAATGTTGAGATTATCATACTCCCCAAAATCATCTTCAAATTCAACATGTTCCCTGTTAAAATCCCAGCTGGAATTTTTGGCAGAAATTGACAAGCAGATACAATTCACATAGAAATGCAAGAGACCCAGAAAAGCCAAAACAATCTTGAAAATGAAAAACGAAGTTGGAGGACTCATATATCCCAATTTTAAAACTTAATATAAAGCTGCAGTAGTCAAGGTATTAGGATAGACAAACAGATCAATGGAATAGAATTGAGAGTTTGAAAATCATATATCTGGAAAGGAACTTCTATCCAGAACATATAAAGAACTCTTACAACTCAAGCTTAAAGAGATAACCCAATTAAAAATGGGCAAAGGGTTTGAACAGATATTTCTCTCTCATAACAACTTGCATATCATACAGCGTGTTAATGGCAGTCATTATGCTGAACACCACATACCTACTACTTACTTACGTTGAAACTGAAAATGTGTATCTTTTCACCACCTTTCTCCTTTCTCCCTCCCCAGAGCCCCAACCTTTGGTAAAATCAAATCCCTTTTTCTATGAGTTTTTATTATTTTATTTTTAGATTCCACATATAAGTGAGATCATATGGTATTTGTCTTTTTCTGTTAGACTTGTTTCACTTAGCATTATGCCATCAAGGTTTATCCATGTTGTTGCAAATGGCAGGATCTCCCTTTTTTTATTATGGCCGAATAATCAGCTTCTTTTTCCATCCATATGTTGATGGACACTTAGGTTGTTACTATGGCTATTGTAAATAACTAGAAGCCTGGTGCATGAAATTCGTGCACTGGAGGGAGGTCCCTCAGCCTGGCCTGCACCCTCTCACGATCCGGGACCCCTTGCTCCTTACCACCCATCTACTCATTGCTCCTTACCACTCAGCTTGCTGCTCCTTAGTGCTGCCTTGGAGGTGGAGAGGCTCCCGCCACCGCTGCTGCACTCATCAGTCATAAGCCCAGCTTCTGGCTGAGCAATGCTCCCCCTGTAGGAGCACACTGACCACCAGGGGGCAGCTCCTGTATTGAGCGTCTGCCCCCTGGTAGTCAGTGCACATCATAGCAACCGGTCATTCTTGTTGTTCTGCAATAACAGTCGCTTAGGCTTTTATTATATAAACTAGGGGCCTGGCGCACAAAATTCATGCTCAGGTACAGTTCCTAGGCCTGGCCTGCAAATGGGGCTATCTTCCCCAGCTGCCCACAGCCAGTCCCACGCTCCGCCGCCACCCACCCCTGGTTCCCCATTCATCATCAGATGATTGGTGCCTGACAGCCAAGGGAAGGGATCAAGAGGTCACTGTTCCCGCTCACTTGCCAGCCCTGCCCCCACCATGGGTGGTCATCGGAGCCTGCTGGCCAAGGAAAGGAACCAAGAGGTGGTCAGTGTGCCTCATAGTGATTGGCTTAGTGGTCGTTCTGCCGTTAGGGTCAATTTGCATATTACCCTTTTATTATATAGGATGCTGCAATGAACATGGAGGGGCAGATATCTTTTCAAGTAGTATTTTTGTTTCCCTTGAATATATTCCCAGAAGTGGAATTGCTGAGTCATATTATAGTTCTATTTTTCATTTTTTGAGGAACCTCCATACTGTTTTCCATAATAAGTACACCAATTTGCATTCCCACCAACAGCATATAAGGGTTGCCTTTTCCCAACACCCTTTCTAGGACTTGCTATTTCTTGTCTCTTTGATGATGGACATTATAACTGTCATGAAGTGTTAGCTCATTGTGGTTTGGAGTTACAATTCCCTAATGACTAATGATGCTGAGCCTTTTCCTGTACCTTTTGTATATCTTCTTTGGGAAAATGTCTATTCAAATCTTTTGCCTTTTTTTTACATTATTTAGGTTTGTGCTATTGAGTTCTTTATATACTTTGAATATTAGCCCTTTATCAGATATATGATTTGCAAATATTTTTCCCATTCCACAAGTTGTCTTTTTACTTTGTTGGTGGTTTCCTTTGCTGTGCAGAAGCCATTTATTTATTTATTTATTTCTCTTTTGTTAATCCTCACCCGAGGATATTCTTTCCATTGATTTTTAGAGAGAGTGGAAGGGAGAGAGGGAAGGAAGGGGAGTGGGGGAGAGAGAGTGAGTGAGAGAAAGAGAGAGAGAGAGATTGGTATCAGTTGGTTGCCTCCCAAAAATGCCCCAACTGGGTGATCAAACCTGCAACCCCGGTACGTGCCCTTGACCAAAAACAACCCTAAACCCTTAGACCCTGAACCACACCAGCCAGGGCTGTGCAGAAGCCTTTTAGTTTGGTGTCTTACCACTTGTTTATTTTTTACTTTGTTGCTTGTGCTTTAAGTGTCATATCAAAAAAATAAAGATTCATGTCAAGTAGCTTTTTTGCTATGTTTTCTTCTAGAAGTTTTATGGTTTTAGGTCTTAATTTAAGCCTTCAATCAATTTCTAGTTAATATTTTGGAATAGTGTAAGATAGAGGTCCAGTTTCATTCTTTTGCATATGAATATAAAATTATCCCAACACCATTTATTGAAGAGACTGTCTTTCCTCTATTGAGTATCCTTGGCTCTAACATCAGGTCACCATGTATGCTTGGATTTATTTCTGGGCTCTTGGTTCTGTTGACTGATTTGTTTTATGTCAGCACCATGCTGTTTAATTACTGCAGCGTTGTGTATGGCTTAGAATCATCAAGTGTGATACCCCCTGCCTTGCACTTCTTTGGCAGGATTGCTCAGGCCCTTCACGATCTACCATGGCAGCCCCTTAGGCACTTGACAAGCAGCAGTCTACTTCTTCAAGGACAGCAGTAGTGTCCCATTTATGCACACAGCATGACGGTCTTACATTCGTATTATAACCTACTCAGAGCAGTCACATCCCAGCACCTCAGCTGTCCCTCTTGGTTAGAAGCAACAGCCACCCACACTCAAAGATCAGGAGGCAGAAGCGGAGGAGCACGGGAAGGAGGGGGTAGGGGGTCCTGCGAGCCATCTCCACATGCCACCTGTCCCACATGTTGCCCTCTCTCCCCTGACAGATGTCCATTCCACAGAGGTATTTTTTTCCCTGAACTGAGCAATTTATGTTTGAACTGGATTTTCAATCAAAAACATGTGAAAAGGACAGTTTATTTCTCTCTTTCCCCCACTTTCTCCCTTTACTCATTAAGCTCTTACTTTCAACATGTTAACCCTTCAATAAGGTAGACTAGCTTTAAGAGCTACATCCCAAGCCCTCCTTCACAGCCAAGTGAACATGTTTAGAGCATTGTGCATATTGCAGTGACGGTGCCTGCTGAGAGACTGGGGCATTTAAAATGTTAAGAGCTGGCGGAATTAGGTATTCATGAAGAATTCCCGTCTTGGTTCCCGGAAAATATCCCCAAAGCCTTTTAACAGCTCCCTGTAATTAACTTGGAAATTAACTTATGGGAGTCGTCTCAAGTGTATGATGCCATAAAATGGCTGTGTTGGTTTCGGGAGAATTATAGGAAAGCCTTGTTCAGTGCCTTTTCTCATCACACACTGACACAACTGACACACTGCCTACAGCACCTCCTCATCACACCCCATCCACACCTCCCTCTGACCCACCTCCCTGCACACTCCCTTACACATGCCCTTACACACACCCTTACACCCCCCTCTACACACTTCCTCTACACATACCCTCTGCATGCTCTCTCTCCACACACCCTCTACACACTTTCTTTATACACACTCTCTACACAAACCCTCAGACACCCTGCATACACACCCTCTCCACACTCCCTGTACACAAATCTTTACACACACCTCTACAGACACCCTTTACACACAGCTCCCTACACCCGCCTCTACAGACACCCTTTACACACAGCTCCCTACACTCGCCTCTACAGACACCCTTTACACACAGCTCCCTACACCCGCCTCTACAGACACCCTTTACACACAGCTCCATATACCCGCCTCTACAGACACCCTTTACACACAGCTCCCTACACCCGCCTTCTGTAAACATTCCCTACGTACCCATAACCTCCCTGTGCATATGCTTTTCCTTCAGGAATACACAGTTGGCCAGCACGCCCTGGACCAGCAGCTTTTGTCTTGGCCGCCTGCTGTCTTTTGGAGGGCGGGCTTCTGGAATTCGCAGCTTTAGATCGCGCAGCCGCTGAGTTGAGCCTGTGCATGTTAGGACAGGGTGTGGCTGGAGTGAGCGTGGGAGGATAGGCCCTTCTGAACCTCTTGTCCCAGCACTTCTGCTTCTGCTTCTGCTGGGCAGGACCTAGAGACGGCGGCCTGGTCCCGGGTGCAGCACGGGCATCGTCTCTCCTCCGGACTGTCTGCTCACAGCAGGTCATTCCTCCTGGTGGAGGACACATCTGCGAAAGGACTGGAAGTTGGGTTCAGGTGGCTCCAGGAATAATGCTCTCACTTGGAGCTGCAGCCCTTTGGCCAAGGGCCCCGCAGGTGCAAGGGCCATCGGGGCGGCAGATGGTCCCGGTCCCGCTGCTGGGAGTTTCTGCAGGAGGAGCTACTCCTGGTCCCCAGCGCTGTTCCTGTGCCTCCCGCCAAGAAAACAGCTGAGCTGCAGGTCGGGGAGGGGCCCATAGGGAGGGGCTGTGTGCCAGGGCGTGGGGTTTGCTAAATAAACAATCTCATCTTCAGAGAGCCAGTTAGCTGGCTGACCTCCTCCCAGCGGAAGACTGAAGATGTCAGGCTTCAAATACAGGACAGACAGGGCAGGGCCAGAGGTGTGGACAGCCTGAGGGTGACTCCCCTACCCCTTCCTCTTCCAAGGCCCCTCCTCCCAGAGTCGGGGCTCAGCCTGCACCCTAAGCTCATGGAAATGTCTCTCAAGAGCGCTTGGCCACAGGCAACATGAGGGTTTATGTCTTAAGTGTTTTAAAGGGCTCTATTAACCAAGATATGACTAACTTGGACAAACACGGCTCAAACCTGAAACAAAAATGAACCCTGGGCTGATGGGCTCTGCACAGGTTCACCCCTCTTGGGGCAGTTCTGGCTGCATGCCAGGGGGAGCTGGTCAGGTGCTGCTGGACCATGTCCCAGGGCCAGGGAGGGAGCCCCTCTCCCAGGGTCCAGGGGCCTGACCTGCCGCCACAGGGTACTTACTGGCTCTAGTTTCTTGGGAAGGAAGCCACAGTCCCTGAGGTTGTGAGTTTCCACGAGTGATTATCTGTGTGTTCTCTGTAAACTCGCATTCCTCTCCCTGCAACTCTGTGGAGAGCCTCAAACACCGGCAGCCATGGACGGAGCTGCAGGGCACCCGGCTGGGGCGGAGGCGGGGAGACAAGGTGTCCCTGGAGAGGGTTTTCAGAAATACTAGCCTCCTGCTCCCCAGGCGATGACTCAGCCGGGAGACGCCAGCAGACAACTGCGTGGGAACTTCTTGTCTAATAACGGGAAGGACCGGCCAGTGACCCAGTCTGGTCCCTGGCAAGGGTGAGTCTGCTGTTCAAATGGTTGCTTTGCTTCCCTGTCTGCTCTCACCTGCACCGTGCGGAGGGTGGCTTCCAAAGCCACAGGCCGGGTCCCCCAGCGCCTGGAGCTCAGACAGCCACCGCAGCGGAGCCCCGGAGCCTGCGCTGCCCGCGCTGCGCTGGGGACAGGCGCGCCTGGTTAGCTGCTGCAGCACAGAGAGCGGAGCGGGAGAACCGAGCAGCGAGGCCGCCTGGGCGCTCCTTCATCATCAGAGAGAAGAGTCCGGTTCCAGACTCGGGATGATGCTGACATTCTTGCGGATGAAGAAATGTCTTCTGTAAATTACTAAAGCACGAAAGAGGGAAGGAGTGATGTCCGAGGGGAGGGGACAGTAACACGCCTGCTTTGAAACTCTGGGTTGGTAAGGGAGACGCATCCTGCATGTAAAACCACCAGGAACACGGAGCGGAGACCCGCCTCAGCAGCCAGGGCCTCGGGAAGACCTGGGCATTCCTGGGCTCTGAGCGGGGCGACTACCGTGAGTGTGAGCGCCGCGTGCAGACGAGAGGGACTTAGACCAGCCCATCTCCACGTGTCACCTTGTCACCCGTGAGCGCCGCCGTGGTCTCGTCACCACACGCAGTATGTCCACGTTCATAATTCAGTGAGGGGGACATGAAAAGTAACCAAAAGAAGAAAGGGGAAAAGCTGTCCTGCTCTGGATGTTAACAGCTAGTGCTTTGTCAGAACAAGTAAACATTGAGGTTAAGAATCAAGGAAGTCCTAGCTGGTGTTGCTCAGTGGATAGAGCCTCGGCCTGCGGACTGAAAGGTCCTGGGTTCGATTCCAGTCAAAGACACATGCCCGGGTTGTGGGCTCAAGTAGGGGGCGTGCAGGAGGTAGTCGATCAATGATTCTCTCTCATTATTGATATTTCTATCTCTTTCTCCTTCTCCCTTCCTCTCTGAAATAAATTAAAAAAAAAAAGAATCAAGGAAAAGAAAAGGGGAGACAAAAAGGACAGAAAAGGCTCTGACCATTAGAAGAAATTCCCAGGAAGCACAGCCACATGAGGAAAAAAGGAGGCGTGACAAAAGGGGATAGGGATGTGCTGAGAGGTCCTCTGGCACAGCTGGAAGTGGGAAAAGGAAGCTCTTCTCATACATTTTCATTTGGCGATTCTCTGGACGGTGAGATATGACGCATCTATGATAAGTGGCCCTCTGACTCCCCCACCCCGTCCACCCTTGAGGTATCCTGTGTACATACAAAAACATCAACGAGCCACATCTAACCATGTGTACTTGGAAAAAAATGTCAGTTTTCAGTTCTTCTATTGGGCAAATAAAGTTAGGGATTCTCAGAGTTCTATCCTATGATCTGAGATTGAAAAAACTATAAGATTGAAAAAAAACTCTGTATGATTATGCTTAGGGGATTCATTAGATTCAAGTGAGACAGCTGGTCAGAAGATTAAGGTTTTAATATTTTAATATATTTCCCAGGTAAAAGGTGGTGAAACAGGTGTGAGATGGATAAAAAAAACAGGAAGTGAAAGTTACTGGATCCTGACAGGAAGTTTGCTTGTGAATTGTCTAGGGCAGTGGTCGGCAAACTGCAGCTCGCGAGCCATATGCGGCTCTTTGGCCCCTTGAGTGTGGCTCTTCCACAAAATACCACGTTCGGGCACCACGTAGAGTGCGATTGAAACTTCGTGGCCCATGCGCAGAAGTCGGTTTTCGGCTCTCAAAAGAAATTTCAATAGTTGTACTGTTGATATTTGGCTCTGTTGACTCATGAGTTTGCGGACCACTGGTCTAGGCTATAAAGTTACAGGTCAATGTCAAAGGTCTTGACATTTATGTGCAGGGCCCATAAAATGTTCACCCCCAGGAGTTATTGAGAGTCTCATATCCAAGCAAGGCTTGTGGTTCACTTGTTCCAAGGCAGCAGTGGAGAAAGAAGGGGTCTGGTTGTGCAAAAGGTCCCAGGGTGCGCAGGGCAGATCCGCTCGGGGTCTTTTAGCCCTGGCAGCCTGCACTGTCTCCAGTACCCCTGACCCCACTTCCTGGGGCCAAGGGCCAAATAGTGTCCCCTTCCCCAAATTCATATGCTGAGGGGCTTCAGGAGCTCCTTTTCCAGCTTGTGTTTGGAGGCGGGCCTTGTCTTATTCATGACATCCTTGTACGTGTGGCTAGTTTCCGTGGCTGGACCACATATTTGGTCCTTTTGTTGATTTCCCCATCTACATGGTGCAATTGTAAAAAAGTTTGTGGGCTCGTCTGGAAGCCACCTGCCTCTTGTAAGACAGTTCACATGAGAACAAAGGTTCTGTGGTTCCCGTCCTGGGGACAGCAAGCAGCATCTTCCCACACAGCCTCCTCCCCCCATCTCTTCCCACCAGTACTCACTGGCTTTCCGTGGGCTGGACCCGGCAGGCTTGCACTTGAAGTATGCCTTTTCCTCCTTCCCCAGTGCCTTTTAACCTCCCTCTCACTTTAAATGGAAGGAGACAAGAAAACAGAGGGCTTTCCCAGGCCTCCTCCTGGGAAGAGTACCTTGCGGCCGGGGGTGAGCTTGCTTCTCCACCTGAGGAAGCCAGCCCTCTGACCAATGTCCTTCAAACTCTTGGGGTTTTACTCACCCTCCAGGGCCTGTGGAAGGGACTGGGGGTTCCATTGTGCTGAGCGTGGCTCAGTCCAAATCTCTCAGGCTGTGTTTGAAACTTGGCATCACTGTGGGCTCTAACTGCCCAGTGGAGTTGAAGTGTGAACTCCCCAGGCTTTGTCTCCTCAAACTGAATTATTTGAAGACTTTTTTAAGGTGTGAAAATTACTGAACACCGAGGGTTTGCTTCAAATTTTTACATTAAAATCAGTTATATATGCCCAAAGCAGAATATTTCCAGTTCCATGTGCATGTCACACACCCCCTCCAGACACACACACATGCACACATACTTAGCAGAGCTCAAGGTGGAAATACTTTTTCTTAGCTATATTTGGTAATTTTTCAACAAAGTACATGTATACCTGTCATTTCAAGTAAACAACAATCTCTTGCAGAACAAAGTAGAGCCTTTGCCACCTGGAGGGGGACCATAGGCCAATTCCAGCCTTTCCCTCCATAGGAATCGCGGTAACTGCCAAAAAAGGGATTTTATGTGCTAAAGTGTAAGCTATTTTTAGATAATCAAAACTGCAGAGAGTAAATTATCCTAAGATCACCAACTTCTTTATTTTATTTTTTTATTATCTTCATTGTTGAAAATATTACAGAAGTCCCCTTCCCCTTTTTTACCCCATTGAACCCCCTCCTCCCTGCTCCTGCTGCACCTAGCTTCACAGCACTATTGTCTGTGTCCATGGGTCATGCATATATGCATATAAGGTCTTTGATTGATCTCTTCCCACCCATCCCTCCCCTGCCTTCCCTCTGAGATTCCACAGTCCATGCCATGCTTCCATGCCTCTGGATCTATTTCGTTTGTCGGTCTATCCTGTACTAGTATAATAAAAGCCTAATATGCTAAGTGTCCAACCGTCCATTCGACCCTTCGACCTGTTGCTATGATGCGCACTGACCACCAGGGGGCAGATGCTCCAACCTGTAGGTTAGCTTGCTGCTGGGGTCTGGTTGATCTGGACTGGGCGAGATGGACAGGACACGCCCTGGACGAATCCATGCACCGGGCCTCTAGTCTTGTTCGTAAGATTCCACATATGAGTGAGATCATGTGATACTTTCCTTTCTCTCACTAGCTTACTTCGCTTAGCATAACACTTACTTTGGATGGAGGTAAGGCATAAACTTGCACTCGCTTTTCCCTCAGGCCGAGCAGGAGGCCTGTCTCCACTCCCGCCATCAAGCACTGGGTTTCTCACTTCTTTTGCTTGGGAGTCCGGAATTCACACCCTGCTGGCTCTGCTGATGGTGTCTGGTGGCTCTCGGCTCGCTTTGCTCTGCACAGGGCAGCAGGCCTCACAGAGACTTGATTGGATGGTTACGACTGGTGTGCAGCTAGGTCCTGAGGCTTTGGTGGGTCCACAGTGTGGCCTCTCCTGCACACTGTTCCTTGCATGAATGTCCTTCAGCAGATAAACAAACCGTGGCACATTCTGACAATGGGCTATTTATCATTCAGCACTAAAAAAAGAGCAATTAAAACATGAAAAGCCACGGAGGAAACGTACATGCACATTGCTGTGTGAATGAAGCCAATCTGCTAGTAAAGAGGCTGGATATCGTATGATCCCAACTGAAAGGCTCTGGAAAAGGCAACGCTGTGGAGAGAGTGGAGGTGAGTGGCTGGTGGGGGTTGGGATGGGGAGGGATTACTAGGCGGAGCTTCGGCATCTTTAGGGCAGGGGAACGACTCTGTGTGACGCTGCAATGGTGGAAACAGGCCATCATACAGCTGTCCAAACCACAGTAGGTCCGACACCAAGAGGGGACGAATGTGAACCACGGGCTCCGGGTGAGGATGTTGGGTCAGTGTATGTTCTTTGATGGGAACAAATGTGCCATTCGGGAGGGATGTAGATGGTAGGTGTGACTGTGGGTGTTTGGGGCAGGCGTATATGGAAAATCTCTGACCTGCCCTCCATTTTGCGCTGAATCTAAAGCCTACTTTTGGGAAAAGGGATTGGAAAAGATTCATGGGAATGGGAGGCCCTTGCACCTGACCAGCTTCCTCTTGTGGAAACAAGGATGCGTCCAAGTCCCTGAGCATCTGCAGCACTGCAGGGGCTGGCTGCCAGTGACAGGGAGGCCTGCATCACCCCTGGGCCAGCCGTGCCCCTTCCCCCTCCCCTGCAAGGGGCTGGAGCTGCTCCCTTTTCTGTGGACAGGTGGGTCTGTACGCTCCACAAGGCCTTTTCTTTTTCTCTTTAAACAGCAGGTCTGTTTACTTCACAACAGTGTCTTGTTTGTCAGGTTGCTGTGAACAAACAGTAGGAGTGAAATGTCTTTAGATCTTCAGAAGAAAGCCACCCTATAAACCCAAGGCATTCTTCCTGACGAAATGGTTCAGGACTTCCATCACCTATTCGTCCACCTCATCAGTTAAAACACCTCCATTGCCCTAACCGGTTTGGCTCAGTGGATAGAGTGTCAGCCTGTGGACTCAGCAGTCCCGGGTTCGATTCTGGTCAGGGGCATGTACCTTGGTTGCGGGCACATCCCCAGTGGGGGGTGTGTAGGAGGCAGCTGATCTATATTTCTCTCTCATCAATGTTTCTAATTCTCTATCCCTCTCCCTTCCTCTCTGTAAAAAATCAATAAATATATTTTTAAAAATAAAATAAAATAAAACACCTCCATCATCCTTCCCCTGGCCAACACCTTCCCACACCTCCCTCCTGCCAACTTCCCTAGAGAAAACAAATATCTGGTTTTGGTTCTTTATGGGACTGTTTCTATTTGCTCCTATAGGACCTCAGAGTCCCTCATTTTAAAACACTCTGTAGCTCCCCAGAGAGAAGTAGAGGAGGACAGGGCCCAGTACTCACATTCCACTTTCCTTTCTACTTCAGCACCATGGCACTCTCAGTTCTGTAAAGTGCATGAATTTTCTATGCCAGCTCTCGATACAATTGCAAAGTTTCCCAAAAATACTGAACCAGGTTTTTTATCTAGTCATTATAATTTTACTAGTAGCCCTGCACACAAACCTGTGAGCCAGTAGCTTGCCAGTAGCTCGCCAGTAGCTCACTGCCACCCTCCAGTAGCTCTCGACCTGCTGCCCCGCCCTCCTGTAGTTCCCCCGTGCCCCCTCCCTCCTGTCCCCCCTCATAGCTTGCTCCCCTGCCCCCTCCTGTAGCTCTCCACTGCCTGCTTGTAGCTCTCTGCCCCACCCTCCTGCTGATCCGTGATCCAGTTGTTATGCGGTCGGCCGTTATGCTTCACGGTGTAATGACCATTTGCATATTACATCTTTATTATATAGGATATCTTTTAAACAGTCTGGCTATGAAGTAATTTCTAATATTTCAGGGTATATGGTGGGGCATGACTCACTGAAGCCTTGGCAATTGTGGCCGTGGGATCTGGGGGTGCTTAGAGACCCACCCGTGCCTGCTCAGGGGATAAGTCAAGTCTGGGCTCCAAGTGCCGGTGGCTCAGCCACACAGTGCTCTTCACTGCAGAGGTGTGGCTGACCCCTCTGATCAGGGGACCCTCCTAGAGGGCTGCAGCTGCTGGGGGTTACTTCCAAGCTAGGCCACGGCAGGGCATGATGCATGCTTCTGAGCAGACGTTTCCTCAGTAAAATGGGGAGAAGAGCCCCTTCCTTTTGAACTTGGCTAGTGAACCTGGTAGTTGTTAGGAGTGTGGGGTCTGAGGCCATTCCTGAAACCCAGTTTGTGCCAGGAACAAGGTGGCTGAAAGCATGTGCCAGCACTTCCTGTAGTCCTGCCAGGCATTCCGGTTAGTCTAAGGTCACACTGCAGCGGGCTTTGTGGGTCACGTGGCATATGCACTGCTGAATGGAGCGCCCTGCAGACCCCTTTGGAAAAGTGACTGTGAGGCGCTGAGTCATCCCCACATGGTCACAACTTTCCCTCAGTTTTATCAACTTTAGTTCCGGTAGTTCTTTGAATCTTGATAAACCACAAGCCTCCCATTTTCCTTATATATTTATGACATCTGATACAAACCTTGAAAAATAGTGATTTTGAAACTATAGACTTTTTATCTTTTTATTATCACTCCTCTGTGTTTCTCCTTTATTTATGGCAACCTCATAACGTGCCAGGTTACCTTGGTAGCTAATGATCCTTTCTGCCCCACATTCTGGCCATCATTTTGTTCTGTAAAGTAAAACAGTGTTTTCACTTTAAAGGGAAATTTATCTCCATTTGTAATATTGCAACAGGTTACCAAAAAAAAACCCCAAAGATCAAATCATCTTGTTAAGTATAGCTGTTCAATTGTTGCAGCATCTTGTAATGAAAAGGCTATCATTTCTCCATCAAGTTGCTTTTGAAAGTTGGTTAAAATCACTTGTCCATATAGTTTGGGTGCATTTCTGGACTGTCTATTCTATTCCATTGATATTTTGGGTCTATATTTTCAACAAAATTATACTGTCTTATTACTGTAAGCTTATTATAATCTGGAAATCAGACAGTGTTAGCTTTCTAAATTTGTTCTTATTTTTAAATATTTTCGGTATTGTAAATATTTGCATTTCTGTATAAACTTTAGGTTTAATTATAACATTTTATAAAAGACTGCTGGAGTTTCTATAGGGATTGCATTGATTCTATAGAGCAATTTGTGGTGAATTGACATCTTAACAATATGGAGTCTTTCAACCCATGAACACACAGTATATTCATTTATTTAGGTCTTTATCAATTTTTCTCAGTAATCTTTTGTAGTTTTTAGTGTGTAGTTCTTTCACTTCTTTTGACAGTTTATTCACTAAATATCTCATGTTTTTATGTTAATGCAAATGGTATTGTTAAATTCCCAATGTCCTATTGTTTGGTGTAAGTACATAAAAAGAAAATGATTTCTGTATATTGAACTTGTATTCTGAAACCTTGCTAAACTCATTTGCTACTTCTATTAGCTTTTGGATTTCTACATAGATGATCATGTCATATGCAGATAAAGATAATTTTACTGTTTTCTTTCCCATATGAATGCCTTTAGCTTCTTTTTCTTGTCTGTTTTAGGCTGGAGCCTACAGTACCATGTTGAACAGAAGCATATTGTTTCTGATCCCAGGAGGGAAGCATCATACTTTACTAGTAAGTTTCATGTCATCTGTGGAGTTTTGGTAGAAACCTTTCTTGTCTTTGTTTCATAAGGGCTTTCATCTTACGTATGTGTGGGATTTTATCAAATGCATTTCCTGTGTGTATTCAGATGATATGATTTTTCTTTTCCAGTTTGTTAATATGGTGAATTACAATGATTAATTTCTGAATGTTAATCCAACAGGGCATTCTGGAGATACATCCCACTTATGCAAAATGTCTTTTGCTTTTGATAAATTGACAGATAGATTAGTAAAATTTTTTTGAGAATTTTTCCATTTATATCCATGAGATATATTGGTCTATACTATCTTTTATTTAATATTATGTCTAGTTTTTGAGTCAGCATAAGTAGCAGGTCTCAGAATGAGTAGAGAAGGAGTCCTTCCTTTTAAGTTTCTGGAAAATTTTTTGTGGAACTGTACTTTTTTTCATCTTTAAATATTTCATAGAATTCACAAGTGAAGCTATCTGGGAGTAGAGTTTTTGTGAGTGTGTGATAAGACTTTTAATTACAAATTAAATTTCTTTATTTTAGGATTATTCAGTTTATCTGTCTTCTTGAGTGAACATTAGTAGTTTGTGTCTTTCAAAGACTTTATCCGTTTCACCTGGTCACCAAATTAATTGGCATAAAATTGTTCATAATATTCCCTTATTGTCCTATTATCTTTTGATTCTGAGGTGATACTACTTTTATCCCTTTTGATTTTGATCACTTGTGACTTCTCTCTTTTCTTTTTCCTGACCAATCTAACTTAATGTCTGTCAATTTAACAATCTTCTTTAAAAAAAAAACACACAAACCACAGTTTTTGATGTTATTTTTTTCCTATTGTCTTTCCACTTTCTGTTTCATTAATTTCCACTCTGATCTTTGTTGCTTTGTTTTTATTACTTACTTTGGGGTTTAACTTACTATTTTTTCTACTCTTAATGTGGAAGCTGAGATTCTAAGTTTGAGACTTTTGTTTTCCAATATTGATTTTTAGTGCTCCATAGTTCTCCTTGGATGCTCTAGTGACACCTCATAAACTTTGATTTGTTGTGTTCCTATTTTCATTCAGTTCAAACTATTGTCTAGTTTGATTTCTTCTCTGAGCCATGGCTTATTTAGAAGTGGGTTGTTAAGGTTTCCACATGTTTGAAGGATTTTCCGGAGGTCTTTTTGTTATTGATTTTAAATTTAACTTCTCTTTGAGTAGAGCACAGGCTTTGTATGGCTTGGAACACTGTACATTTTTTGAGACTTGTTTTATGGTCCCAATTTGACCTATCTTGGTAAATATTATGTGTACACCTGCAAATAATGTGTCTTGTGCTATTGTCAGGTGGAGTGTTCCATAAATATTGGTTAGGTCAAGCCAGGTGACAGTGTTGTTCAAGTATACTATATCCTTCCTGAGTTTTTGTCTACCTGTTCTGTCAGTTATTGAGAGAGGGTTACTGAATTCTCTAACCATAACTGTGAATCTATATATTTTTCCTTGCAGTTATATCAGTTTCTGCACCAGTTATTTTTATTTTCTCTTGTTAGGTGATATTTAGATTATGTCCTCCGGAAGAATTGACCCCTCTGTCATTACAAAATCTCTTTCTTTGTGAGTATTAGGTGCTATTGACTCCTGGTGACCCTATGAATGAGTGACATCCACGATGTCCTATTCTCAACAGCACTGCTCAGCTTCTGTAGACACATGCCAATGACTTCTTTTATGGAGTCAATTCATCTCACATGTGGTCTTCCTCTTTTCCCAAGGCCTTCTATTTTTTCCAGCATTAATTTCTTTCCCAAATAACTCTGCCTTGACATGATGTGCCTGAAGTAGGACAGCTTCAGTTTTTTTATTATTATTAACTAGAGGCCCAGTGCATGAAATTCGTGCATTGGGGGGGGGGAGGGGGGAGAATGTCCCTCAGCCCAGCCTGCACCCTCTCCAATCTGGGACCCCTCAATAGGATTAGGCCTAAACTGGCAGTCCGACATCCCTCTCACAATCCGGAACTACTGGCTCCCAACTGCTTGCCTGCCTGCCTTCCTGATTGCCCCTAACCACTTCTGCCTGCCAGCCTGATCACCCCTTAACCACTCCCCTGCCAGCCTGATTGATGCCTAACTGCTCCCCTGCAGGCCTGGTCCCCCCCCCACAACTGCCCTCCCCTGCAGGCCTGGGTCCCCCCCAACTGCCTTTCCGTGCAGGCCCAGTCACCCCCAACTTCCCTCCTCTGCCGGCCTGGTCACCTCTAACTGCCCTCCCCTGCAGGCTTGGTCCCTCCCAACTGCCCTCCCTGCTGGCCATCTTGTGGTGGCCATTTTGTGTCCACATGGGGGTGGCCATCTTTGACTACATGGGGGCAGCCATCTTGTGTGTTGGAGTGGTGGTCAATTTGCATATTACCCTTTTATTAGATAGGATAGAGGCCTGGTGCATGGGTGGGGGGCTGGCTGGTTTACCCTGAAGGGTGCCCCGGATCAGGATGGGGGTTCCCTTGGGGCATGAGGTGGCCTGGGCGAGAGGCCTGTGGTGGTTTGCAGGCCAACCATGCCCCCCGGCGACCCAAGCGGAGGCCCTGGTATCTGGGATTCATTTATCTTCTATAATTGAAACTTTGTAGCCTTGAGCAGAGGCCAGGGCCGGCCAGGGCAGGTGGAAAGCTTGGCTTCCTCCATCGCCAGGGATAACCCAAGCCTCCTGCTCTCTCCAGCTCTGTGGCCACTGCCATATTTGTTGGGTTAATTTGCATAGTTGCTTATGATTGGCTGGTGGGCATGGCTTGTGGGTGTAGCAGAGGTATGGTCAATTTGCATGTTTCTCTTTTATTAGATAGGATTATTTGCCTCCAGGGATGGTTTCAGGCTTAACTTGCTCTTTTGGTGGGCCAAGGTATCCACAGAGCTCTCTTCCAACACCACATTTCAAATAAATCTAATACTTAAAAAAGCAACAACAACCTGGCCAACCTCTTTATCCCTGGTTATTTCCTTTGTTTGACATCTACTTTGGTATTAATATAGTAGCTCCAGCTTTATTTGATTTGTGTTAACATGGTATATCTTTTTTTCATTACTCCATTTTTAATTTATTATGTCTTTACATTTAATATGTGTTTCCTATGGGCAGCACATAGTTGGATTTTGCTCCTGCATCCAATCTGACAAACTGCTTTTTAATAGGGGTATTTAGACCATTTATATTTAATGTGATTATTGATGTAAATGTCCCCTCTGTTTTTCCCTGTTTTTAAAAGGATTTTTGGATTCACTTCTTAATTTGGAGTATTTTAATACAATAATTATAATTGTTAGAATTAATGTTTTTGTTCTATTTGATTTGTTGACTTAATTTGCTAGAACTTTTTGTTTTGCTATTTAATGGTTGCTTTAACTTTTTGTATATATCTTTTAATTATTACAGACTAGTTTATAGTGCTATTATACCACTTCGCATACTGTATAAGAACCTAGCAATAGTATACTTCTATTTTTCTTATCCCCAACTTTATTCTATTATTGTCATGCATTTTTAAAAAATTAATTACAGAATTAATAAACTTCATAGGACATTGTTATTCTAGTCAGTTTCTTTTAAATATACAGGGTGCCCCAAAAAATGTATAGATACTTGAACAGCCAATAGCTCCATTTTGAAAATGAAATGTATTTTAATAAATTCTTGCCTTTATAATTATTCAAAGTGTGTATATACATTTTTGGGGACAACCTATATTTAAATAATAAGAACAAAATATTTTATCTCTACCTATTTAGTTCTGGTACTTTTCATCCCTTTGTATAGATCCATATTTCCTCTGGTGTTATGTTCCTTCTACCTGAACCATTTTACCGTTCCTTATAGTGCAGGGCTGCTGTGGTGAATTCTTTAAACTTTTATGTGTCTGAAAGTGTCTTTATTTTGTCTTTCTTTTTGCAAGGCATTCTCATGAAGCATAGAATTTTGAGTTGACAGATTTTTTTCTTTCAGTTATTTAAAGATGTTACTCCCTTGATTTCTCACTTGCATTATTTCTGACAAGAAATGCTGTTATTCTTATTTTAGTTATTCTTTACATAATGTATCTCTTTTTCCCTGGCTGATTTTAATATATTCCTTTTATAACTGGTTTTGAGCTATTTCATATTAATGTGACTTGTATTTTATATTTCTTGTGATTGGGCTTCAATCAGTTTCTTGAACCCATGAGTTTATAGGTTTCATCAAATTTGGTAAATTATGTTATCAAATATTTTTCATGTCCCTGCTCTCTTTTTCAGGGACTCCATTTACCTTTATATTTGCAACTTGAAATTTTCCTACAGAACTGATGATCTGTTCATTTAAACATTATCTTTTCTCTGTGTTTTAGTCTTCCTGAGAAGTAAGATTGCCCAGCAGTGCTGACAGAAATGGGCTCTGCTCTTTGACATGATGAGTGCTTTGGATCCTGTTCCCTCTAATCCTCTCTGGTGGTTCTTTGTTCTTCCCTGACCTCAGGCAGTTTTCCCCACATCCCTGGTAATGAGCCCTCAGCTGAACCCTGAGGGAAGCCATGACTGGCTCTCTGTGTATTTCTCCTCCAGGTCTCTGTCCTCTCAGCTCCAACTCCTCAACTGGGGAGCTGTGGAGTCCTCCCTGGATTGCTCCTTCCTGATCCCCATCCTGAAAACTTTATTCCATCAATGGGCTGGGGCAATGTTGGACTTGCTTCATTTGTTCCCTGACTCTCAGGGATCACTCTTCTTTGTTGCCTGATGTCCAGTGTCTGAAAAACAATTGTTTCATATATTGTTTTAGTTCTGTGTGTGTGTGGGGGGGGGGGGGGAGGGATGAAATATGGTATCTGTTATTTTATCTTGATTAGAACTTTATGTCTTCTCAACACTTTTATTTAAATACCTGGATAAAACATGTAATTTTTTAAGAAAATATAATTTACTTAAATAGACTTGAAAAATATAAAGAGACTGACTACCAGAGAGGAAATAGAAAATCTCCAGAAATCACTAAGTTCAGTTGTTTTTGCAAGGAATTCTACCAAACCTAAACAGTAACAATCCCAATGCTATTAAATGGTTCTGTTCTAGAACTTAGCAAAAGAACTGCTTCTAGTCATTTTAGGAAAACAAAGATGGCACAAAAGAATATAATAGACCATGCTACATAGGAATACTGATTTAAAATTAATAAATAAAATATTACTAAATAAAACCTGCAACAAATAAAAATGGTTATTCACCATGACCAAGCATGTTTTACTCCAGGAATCTAAGGACAGGAAATTATTGATATGGTTAATATGTTAGTGAAGCTAAGTTGGAAAGTGTGTGCTTATTTTCAAGAATGCTTTTAAGGTATTCAATAAAATGTACTATTTATTCATGATAAAAACTGCTTAATAAAATAGAAATATATGTATATATGCTACATTAGTAAAATAAAATATAACTATTTTATCCTCAAGGCAAAAAATTTATTTTTATTGAAAAGTACTTCTATTAAATTAAAAAAAGGCAAGAATGCCCACTGTTATCATTATTATTTGGATTTGTTTTGGAAGTACCAGTCAACACAATTAGAACTACTAATAAAAATTGGAGGTAAAAAAATTGAAAACATGGAAATAAAATTATGAGTAGTTTTGCATAACATATAAACTGTATGTTATGTATTAATTCATTATACCTGGGAAGATCAGAATATTTTCTGAAAATATTATTATAAACAATAAGAGAATTCAATAACATGCTTAGTACAAAAATAATATATACAGTTTTATAACCTTAGTGTATAAAAGCAGCAAAGTAATTGGAAGAGCTAAATGGAAGAAAAGAACCCACCTAAAATATAAGGAAAAATAATGGCTATACTAAAAGTGTAGAGAATCTATAAGAAAAACTGTAAAATTCTTTTGAAAATCATTAACAAAAAACACCCACCTGTACAAGTGGAAAGACTGCCTACATACCCAACCAGAAGGCTCAACATGACAAAGGTGTTAATTCCCCCTGTGAGTTACATGTTAACTGTGAGATCCTCCCTCCCCCCAACTGGTGGGCGGAGTTATGACATTACCGGTCTGCGGCCAAGACATCCCGGGACATTGAACCACCAATCAGCACGCGCCCGAGTGCCCTGAGGCCCACCCCTTCCTGTTCCGCCCTGAGCCCAACCCCTTCCTGTTCCTTCCCTTAAAAGGACTCTCCACCCACGCACGTGTTACTGTCTTTCTCTTCCTTCTGCAGGGAGCAGTCCGGTTGGGTCCTTCCTTCTTCTCCTCCCCGCCCCCCCTTCCTGGTTTCTCTATCTCCTCTGTAAGGAATCTCGCTCGTTACTGCAGAATGTATCTTGGTTTCCGACTCCCATTTCCTGTGCTTCAAACCTTACGTTAACATTATTTGGAACCCAATACAAATATTGTTAAAATAATTTTTTTAAATATATTTTTTATTGATTTTTTACAGAGAGTCAGGAACATCGATGAGAGAGAAACATTGATCAGCTGCCTCCCGCACGCCCCCTACTGGGGTGTGCCCGCAACCCAGGTACATGCCCTTGACCGGAATCGAACCTGGGACCTTTCAGTCCACAGGCTGACACTCTATCCACTGAGCCAAACCGGTTTCAGCTAAAATAATTTTTTTAAAAAAATTAGCCAAAGTTCTTATGGAAAAATAAACAGTAGAAAATGAAATCATAAGGAAAAGTAAAATATGAATAAGGACTAACCTCTTAGAAATTCAAACATATTATGAAGTTTCAATAATTAAAAGGGCTCAATATTGGTGCCTGGATTTCTGGATCAATGCCACAGAATAGAATGTCCAAAGATAGTTTCATGGACTAGAGAAAATTCATTAGATTGTAGACTGGCATTTCATTGGTGGAGGAAAAGGAAGGATTATTTAAGAAATGCTTTTGGACATATGGTGGGGGGGAGGGCCTGGAAAGCATAAAGCTCTAGCCATACCTCACAGTTTACACTAGGATTCTAGGTAGGTGATATCTTTAATTTTTGTATTGTTAAAAATGCCAGAAGAGATGGCCTCACATGTGAGGAGCTTGGAAGTCACTATTTCCATCCCCACATCAAGAAAAAGGCTGAAAACCAACAACCTTTCTAAAATCCATCAAAGAATTAAAGTCACAGGACAAAACACCACCTAAAAGCCAGAGAGACAGGCAGATATAAAGAATGACATCTCTGGTGGAGCAGATACAACCCAGAAACCAGTGGGAGCTGGCACAGGTACAAATGCGTTATTCAAGTGTAATTGCCTAGATGTTGGGGCTGCTGAACCACTAGCTTGAGAGATAAAAACTCCTGGCCCTGAACCTGGCTGAAGGGTGGGGGAAGGGGGAGGGAGGGGGTACACAGTTTCCTGAATTGTAACTCTAGGAGCCTCATGGGTTCTCCCGGGGAGATCAGAGGAAAGGCCCCTCATGTTTCCAGTGGGAGGAGTGGAAAAGTAACCATTTTGAAATAGCCCAGAGCATTCTGTTCTTAACAAAGAAACCATTTCACCAGAGCCTCACCCACTGGGTTTTTCCTGAGCCACCAAGGGAAAGGAAATACCCAACTTCAGCCCTTGCAAGCCTTTCCCGTGGGAGAGGGGAATACCAGCCCCAGCTCCTCCAGCTATCCTGACTCACTTACAGGGAGGGTCGGGAACAGAGGAGCACTGTGAGGGCACAGCCAGGGACACGGGCTCCTGGAGACTATGGCTGACCTCATCATAGAAGGAAAGAACACTGCCCCTCGCCCCATACCTCACCTTCACATATGAAGTGCCTGTTTACCACAGCTCCTTTTATCTAGTACATCAGGCCCTGCTTCCACCAAAAGTCACAAGGCACACTAAAAAGCAGAAAACACTTCGAAGAGACAAGTTAGCTACTGGAACCAGGTTCAGACATGGCAGGGAGGCTGGGACTATCAGGGATTCATTGGAGATTTAAGAGACACATAACTGATACACTGTGGGCTTTCATAGAAAAAGCAAACAACATGTAAAACAGAGGGATAATGTAAACAGAGAGAAGGAAATTATAAGAAAGACTCAAAAATAAATGATAGAAAAAAAACACCTATAATGAAGAATGCCTTTGATGGGGACATAAGCTGACTGAACACAGCTGAGGAAAGAATCTGTGAACTTGAGGATATGTCTAAAATAATTTCCCAAACTGAAAAAAAAGAGAAGGGACTGGAAAAAAAAAAAGCAAAATACCCAAGAACTGTGGGACAGTTACCAGAAAGAAAAGAGAGAAAAGAACACAGAAGAAATACTTAAAGCTTAAAGCAATAATGACTATTTTCCAAAATCAATTTCAGACAACAAATTGTTATATTGGAAATCAGCGAACTGAACAGAAGATGCCTTAGTAAGCCCAATTTGGAGTCTTTATTATGCTAGCAGTCTCAGAGGAGTAGCCTCCAGAGTCTGAGCAAAACAACATGGAGGAAACTTTCCCTTTATACCCCCCAGTTCCTTTGTCTCCTAAATATGGGTTTTCTGGATCTTTTGCAGGCTTTATAAAGAGCCCTATCCAGATATTTTGCAGGCAGCTTATAACCTTAAGTACAGCACAACTTAGTAGCCTTGAGCACAGTACTATTCAGATAACTAAATGACACCTGGCACGGGAGTAACCAGGGACGGCAGCAGAGCGGTTTGCAAGGCCAGATAATTTGAGCTTATTTTCCCTATTATTCGAGCAAGCGTGTTTACAGAAGCCAAGAATAGCAGAGTTAATTTACAAAACAAAGGACCATCTATGTTTAGTGGAAAATTTCAAACAGCAGTTTTTACAATATAGAGGTTACGGAAATAAGATGGAGTGCCTATGCTTCAAAATCACAGATACAGGAAGCTCAAAAACCACTCGGAAGGATAAATGATTAAAAAAAAAAAAGCCTACACTTACACATATCATAATTAAAAACAAACAAACAAACAAAAAAACACCTACTTACAGAGGAGCAGGGATAACAATTACATTAGACTTCTCTTTAAAAACCATGCAAGCAAGAGAACGCAGTGAAGTATTTATAGTGTTCAACAACAACAACAAAAATGTCAGTGGCCTAAATTTTTGTATCCAGTGAAATTACCCTTCAAAAGTGAAGGAGGAACAAACAAAATTTGAAGAAATGTATTGCCAGGTCACCTACTTTGTAAGAAATACATAAAAGAAGTTCTTTAGGGAGAAGGAAAATGATGTGGGTCAGAAACTTGGATCTATATGAAGAAAGTTATAATAATTTCAGGCAAAGCTGACTTCAGAAGGAGGAAACTTACCAGGTATGAAGAGGAGCATTACATAATAATAAAGGGGTCAATTCTCCAAGAAGACATAGTAGTCCTCAAAGTGTAAGTGCTCAACAACAGTTTCAAAATACATGAGACAAAAACTAGTAGGACTTCAAGAAGAATTAGTTGAATTCACTCTTATGGTTGGAAACTTTAAGCCCCGTGTACCTGGCAGATCCAGCAGACAATCAGTAAGGATAACACTGAACTGAACACTGTGATCAATTAATAGTATCTAGTTGACATTTATAGACTATTTCATCCAACAACAGAATACACATTCTTCTGAAGCTCATAAAACATTCACCAAGACAGGTATCAGTCTGGGCCATAAACCACACATTAATGGACCTGGAAGAATTGAAGTCATACAATGTCTGCTTTCAGACCACAATAGAATTAAACTAGAATTCAAGAACAGAAAGGTAGCTGAAAAATTCCCCAAATATTTGGCTTTAAACAACACTCTTCTAAATAATACACAAGGAAAGAAAAGTCTAAAGTGAAATTTTATAATATTTTGAACTAAATGAAAATAAAAATACAACTTCCCATAATTCATGGGATGCAACAAAATTGGTGCTTAGAGAGCATTGCATTGAATGCATATATTTAAATATATATATTTAAACTCCACAAACACCTAAGCTTCCACATTAAGAAACATGAAAAAGAGGAGCAAATTATATCCAAAACAAGCAAAAGAAAAGAAATAATGACATTTAGAGCAGAAATCAGTAAGAGAGAAAATTCAACAAAATCAAAAGTTGGTTCTTTGAAATGACCAATAAAATAAATTGATAAACATCTAGCCAAGCTAAAGAAAAGAGAAAACACAAATAACTAATATCACAAATGAAAGAGGCGCCATCACTATTGATCATATGGACTGTAAAAGAACAAAAGAATATTATGAACATTCTATGTCCATAAATTTGATAACCTAGATGAAATGGACCAATTCCTTGAAAGACATAACCTTCCAAATCTCACACAAGAAGAAATAGGATATCTGAATAGGTCTATGTCTATTAAAGAAATTGAATCAATAACAAATAATCTCCAAAGAGATTCACTGGTAAATTCTGCTAAACACTCAAGGAAGAAATTTTACCTGTTCCCTATAAACTATTCCAGACATTAGAAGCAGTGGAATACTTCCTAACTCATTCTATGGGGCCAGAGTTACTCTAATATAAAACCCAGACAAAGACATCACAACAACAACAAAACTACAGAGCAATATTTCCTATGAACATAGATACCAAAAATCCTCAACTAAACAATACCAAGTTGAATTCAACAAAGTATAAAAAGAATTAAACATTGTGACCAAGTGGGATTTATTCCAGGTATGCAAGGCAGGTTTGATATTTGCACATCAATCACATCAACAAGCTAAGGAAGAAAAATTTCCTGACCATATCAATAGATGCAAAGAAATACATGACAAACTTCAACACCCATTTATGTTCAAAATTCTCAGCAAGAGAAGAGAGAAGAATTCAACTTGATAAAGAACATCTGTCAAAAACAAAACACCCTACAGCTAAAACACCCTAAGTATTATCATACTTAATAAGAAGAAACTAGATTCTTTCCCTCTAAAATCAGGAACAAAACAAGAATGTTCCCTTTCACCACTCCCATTCAATATTGTACTGGAAGACATATATAATGCAATAAGACAAAAATATAAAAAGGAGATAAAAGTTATACAGATTAGGAGAAGGAGGACATAAAACTGTCATTCATAAATTATATGAAGGTCATTGTAAAAAATCCCAGAAGTTAAAACAAACAAATCAAAAAACAAATAACAAAAAAATTTGGAACTAATAAGAGACTATAGCAAGATTGTAGGGTACAAGGTTAAATTACAAAAGTCAATTGTTTTCCTATATACCAGCAATGAACAATTGAAATTTGAAATAAAAAACATATCATTGGCATTAACATTGAAAAAATAAAAGTTATTATAAATCTAACAAAATATATACAAGATTTGCATGATGAATACTACAAAACTTTGATGAAAGAAATAAAAAAGTAAATAAATGGAGAGATATTTCATATTCATGGATAGGAAGACTCAAAATTGTTAATTCTTTCCAAATTGATCTACAGATTCAATGCAATCCCAATCAAAATCCCAATGAGTTTCCCTAACCGGTTTGGCTCAGTGGCTAGAGCGTCAGCCTGCAGACTGAAGGGTCCCAGGTTCGATATGGTCAAGGGCATGTACCTTGGTTGCGGGCACATCCTCAGTAGGGGGTGTGCAGGAGGCAACTGATCAATGTTTCTCTCTCACCGATGTTTCTAACTCTCTATCCCTCTCCCTTCCTTTCTGTAAAAAATCAAATATATATATAAATTCCTATGAGTTACTTTGTGGATATCAATACAACTCATTGTAATTTTTTTATGTAAAGGTAAGAGACCTAGCATAGACAATACAATGTTGAAGGAGAAGAAAGTTGGGGAACTGACAGGCTGACTTTAACGATATAAAAATGACTGTTTTTAAAGATATAGCAGACAAGACAGTGTGTACTGATGAAAGGACTAATAGTCAATGAGTCAGAATAGAAAGCCCAGAAATAGACCCACACAAATACAGTCATCTGTTCTTTGACAAGGAGCAAAGGCTAGGAGTAAGGAGAGGCTTTTAAACAAATCATCTTGGAACAACTGTCCATATACGTGTGAAAATGATCCTAGACACAGACCTTCAATCCTTCACAAAAAAATGTATTTAAAATGGGCCATAGGTCTAAATGTAAAATACAAAACTATGAAACTTCTAGAATATAACATAGGAGGAAATCTAGGTAAATCTGGGTTTGGTGATGACTTTTTATGCACAATGCCAAAGGCACAATCCATGAAAAAAATTTATATAAAAGAAAAAACTTCTGCTTTGTCCAAGACACTGCTAAGAAAATGAGATGGCTAGAAGACTGGGAGAAAATCTTTGTAAAACACATACATGAGCAAGATTAGTAATACAAAATATAAAAGAACTCTAAAATTCAACAATAAGAAAAAAATAATTAAAAAATTAAAAACGGGCAAAAGATGTAAACAGATACCCCACTAAAGAAGATATACGGATGGCAACTAAGCATATGAAAATACTAGAGGCCCGACACATGAAGACTCATGCAAGAATGGGCCTTCCTTCCCCTGGCTGCCGGCACCACCCTTGTTCCAGCCTGGAGCCGCCTTTCCACCTTTCCACCTTTCCATGCTGCCAGAAGCCCCAAGCAATGACGCAAGTGTCCCACCCTGGCCACTCAGCACCTGCATATACAAATTAACCCACCATCTTTGTTGGGTTAATTTGTATACTCACTCCTGATTGGCTGGTGGGCGTCGCGAAGGTATGGTCAATTTGCATCATTCTCTTTTATTAGTGTAGTTGCTCCACACCACATATCACTAGAGAATTACAAATTAGAGCAATAATAAGCCCCCACTGCACCCACCAGGATGCTGAAATCTGGAACTCGGACACCAGTGCGCAGCAGCAGGGACTCACACTCACTGCTGACGAATGCACAGTGGTGAGCCACTTTAGAAAAACAATTTGAATTCTGTGGTGTTTAGTCAAATAACTTGAAAATGTGTCCACACAAAAAGCTGCACACATATGTTTATAGTAGCTTTAGTCATAACTGCCAAAACTTGGAAATGGCGGAAGCCATTTCTGTTGGGATTTATTTATCTTCTATAATTGAAACTTTGTAGCCTTAAGTGGAGGCCTGGGCCGGCCAGGGTGTGCGGAAAGCTTGGCTTCCTCCATCGCCGGGGAAAGCCAAGCCTCCCTCCTGCTTTCTTTGGCCACAGCTATCTTGGTTGGGTTAGTTAGCATACTCGCTCCTGATTGGCTGGCGGGCGTGGCTTGTGGGTGTAGCAGAGTGATGGTTAATTTGCATATGACTCTTTTATTAGATAGGGTAAGGAAATTATTTGCTTCCTATTGTGGAACAATCTTGATGGTATATTTTTTTAAAAAGCAAAATCCAGAGCATTTCTATTAAATCATGAAGCCTTCTATGTCAAATTAACCAGCACCTGCCCTGTTAGCCACCTCTCAGCCCCGCTGCGACAGGCAGGCTATAATTTGCCTGGCTGATGGCTTCTGACATAACACTGGACCTGCTTCTCATTGATGTCTTGGTGTGGATCTGACCCTGCTTTTCTCTTTCATACAACCATCAATGCATTCTAAAATAATTGAATTACTTTAAAAGTTATCATCTGGAACCACCTCTTTAAACCAATATAATATTATCCTTTTTAAGTTAAATAATTGTTTTTTCATGTCTGACACCAGTGTAGTTTAATATGATTATTGTTCACAGTTTCTCAAACAAGAGCTACAAGATATCATACATGTAACATCAAGGTTTAAGATCATTTGCAAAATAAAATACTATTGACTGGCAGCTATTAATGTGAATCAGAATTCATGTTCAGAGATGAATTTTTTTTTAATCCTTACTGGAGGGTATGTTTTTATTGATTTTTACAGAGAGAGAGAAAAAGGGAAAGAGAGAAACATCGATGTGAGAGAGGAACATCCATTGGTTGACTCCCATATGCTCCTTGATTGGGGATCAAACCCACAACCTAGGTATGTGCGCTGACTGGAAACTGAACCTCTGACCTTTTTGGTGCAAGGGATGAGGCTCAACTGACAGAGCCACCCGGCCAGGGCAAAGAATAATCTTGTAAACTTCCAAATTTGCTGTCACATTTCTTTTTTTTTTTTTTTTTTTTTTTTAATAAATCTTTATTGTTCAGATTATTACAGGTGTTCCTCTATTTTTTTCCCCCATAGCTCTCCTCCACCTGATTTCCCACCCCACCCCATGCCCTTACCCCCGCCACTGTCTTCATCCATAGGAGTAAGATTTTTGTTCAATCTCTTCCCGCACCCCTCACACCTGCTTCCCCTGAGAATCGTCAGTCCACTCCCTTTCTATGTCCCTGATTCTATTATATTCACCAGTCCATTCTGTTCTTCAGATTTTTTATTCACTTGATTTTTAGATTCACTTGTTGGTAGGTATGTATTTGATGTCATTTTGTTGTTCATAATTTTTATCTTTACCTTTTTCTTCTTCTTCCTCTCCTTAAAGAATACCCTTCAGCATTTCATGTAATCCTGGTTTGGTGGCGATGAACTCCTTTAGCTTTTTCTTGTCTGTGAAGCTCTTTATCTGACCTTCAACTCTGAATGATAGCTTTGCTGGGTAGAGTAATCTTGGTTGTAGGTTCTTGCTGTTCATCACTTTGAATATTTCTTGCCACTCCCTTCTGGCCTGCATAGTTTCTGTTGAGAAATCAGCTGACAGTCGTATGGGTACTCCCTTGTAGGTAATTAACTGTTTTTCTCTTGCTGCTTTTAATATTCTCTCTTTGTCTTTTGCCCTTGGCATTTTAATTATGATGTGTCTTGGTGTGGTCCTCTTTGGATTCCTCTTGTATGGGGTTCTGTGCACTTCCTGAACTTGTAAGTCTATTTCTTTCACCAGGTAGGGAAAGTTTTCTGTCATTATTTCTTCTAATAGGTTTTCAGTATTTTGCTCTCTCCCTTCTTCTGGCACCCCAAAAATTCGGATGTTGGTTCGCTTAAAGTTGTCCCAGAGGCTCCTTACACTATCTTCATATTTTTGGATTCTTTTTTCTTTTTGTTTTTCTGGTTGGATGTTTTTTGTTTCCACATATTTCAGATCTTTGGTTTGATTCTTGGGGTACGTTGATCTACAGTTGAGTTTCTGAATATTCTTTATTTCAGACAGTGTATGCTTCATTTCTGACTGATCCTTTTCCATTTTTTTGGCATTCTCATTAAGCTCCTTGAAGGTCTCATCAAGTTTCTCAGCGGTTTTAAGAAGATTCTTGAGTAACCTTATAAATGTGGTTCTGAACTCTATGTCATCCAGTAGTTTGCTTTCCTCTGTTTCTTTCATTCGTGACATGTTTCTTTGTCTCCTCATTTTGGCTGCTTCCCTGTGTTGATGGAGTAGCTTTGTGTGGTAGGTGACCTATAGGGGGCAGTAGCTCAGCCTCCCCAATCACCTGATGTGGACACTCTTGGTACACCCCTTTGTGGGCTGAGTGCAAAGACTTGGTGCAGTTAAAGCCTTAATTGCTGTTGGTATACTGGGAGGAATTGACCTCCAGGCCAATTAGCTGTGAGCACTCACTGTGTCTATAATGGAAGAACTGCTGCGCTGAAGACACACTTATGGGGCAGGACTTGTTTCAGTGGGGCTTTGGTGCTCACTGAGTCTGCCTTTCAATGTGTCACTTATGGATGTGAGGAGTTGAAATCTGGTGTCTCACTCTGACCACTAGGTACACTGGCTTCTGGATCTCCAATGGGGTGCAGGTCAGCTACTGTCTGAGGCCATCCAGCAGGATCTACAGTGAGAGCTACAGTTTTCTCCTCTTTGCTTGGGGTTTGGAGGTTTTGGAGCTGTCTGACCCGGGCTGCAAGTTTGCTAGGTTAAGCTGCGATAGGGCGGGGCTTTCTTCTGCTAACGCTGCTGCTTGGAGCTTGGGTGGGTTTGTAGGTTGTGCAGGGCGGGGTCTCAGGGTGTCACTAGGCTAGGGCGTGGCAAACAGCAATGGCTGCTAGTTAGCCGGCTCTGTGTCCCCAAGGGCGTCCGGGAGTCCCGTGCCCCAGTGCCGTAAACAATTATTCCTGCGCGCAGCTCTGCAAGTAAGCCCCCCTCACTGGCAGACAGTCCAGCTTCTCCCCGTAGGAGTTTGGATCCCCCGCGTCTCCCCAGAAACTGGATTTCAGAGTAATCGGGGGCTTGTCTCCCTTTGGGTTGAAAAAAGCAACGCCCGCCGCCAGCCCGGCTCACGCGCCTCCGTACCTCAGCTTTTCAGCGCTCGTGCACGTCTCAATGCTCTTTTCTCTTTCCTTCTAGTTGTAGAACTTCCACTCAGCCAGCTTTCCTGTGGTTCTGGGTGATAGACGTTTTGTCTTTTAGTTGAATTTTTGAAATTGTTGCGCGAGGCAGCAGTTTAGGTGTTTACCTACGCCGCCATCTTGGATTCTCCCACATTTCTTACCTATGAATTTTATGGAAAACCCTTTTTCTTTCTAATGATGACTGTGATGCTGTGACCCTTCATTGGTTTTACAAAGCCTGCCTCTTGGATGCAAGGTCACAAGGTCGGAATGCGGCATTTCTTCAGAAAACGCACTCATGCATCCCTGTAAAGGTTACTATTTCTTGGCACAGCATATCTGCTGCCTGCGGGATGTGGAGGTTAATGCTTCCCGGTATATCTTGTTGCCTGAGGCCGAGGGAGGAATGTCAAGAAGCCTCAACAGTTTTGTAACCAAGACTATCCAGGGGCCTGTGAAATATTCACACAGGAAACTCAAAATCTGATGTGCGTCTGGCTTCGGGATCATCCCAACATCATTGCTCTGTGAACTCAGTGCCCAGAGCTACCTCCAGTGCGGCTGTACTCAGAGGGGTCTGGGCACAGGGTCTGCCCCTCACAAGCCCACTGGAAACGGGTCTGGGCATTGGTGTGGGGTTTTCCACAGTAAAGGTGCACTCATTCGTGGTACAGAGTGCTCCCACACTTTTCAGAAATAATAGGATTTCCTACTAGAGAATAACTCAATGGACAAAACAAAATACCAAGATGTCAGCTGTTAAGACAGGGATGTTTTTTCACTGAGAAAGAAAAATATCTCCTGGTGAATCTGGTGCTACCCCCAGTGTTGGCTCCCAAGGGAGGCCTTCTTCCTGCTATGTGTGGTACCCTCTCCTTGTCTTAGAAAGGGTTTCCTGCACCAGATGTGACTTGCAGCTTCCTCACACCCTCGCCCACACTTGGTATAGTTAGTCGTCAGTCTTAGCCATTGTAGTGGGTTCGCAGTGGCTGCTTGTTGTAATGACTTTCCATGTCTCTATTGGCCATTCATACATATGGCTTCCTCATTGAAAAATGTTACAGGAATGCATATGCCCTCACTTTAGAGAAACTACAGGTAAAATTACTTCTTGATTCTTTTTCTGTAGTCTTAAAAAATATAAGAGAGAAGAGAGAGTGGGCCTCACTCTATGAGGCAGAGCAAATGCCAACAAATTGGCAAAATGGGCTTAAAACATTGTGGGATTTTTGCCTTTCCATTTTGATTGTCTGCCCCTCAGGCTGGGCGTCATAGGCCTCGTGGTGATGTTTATCCTTATCTACCTCCCTCACCAGAGACAAACTCTGTCCTTCATGACTTTCAAGACTTAGCAACCTGTCTACATTTCTCTCATGGCCTTGCCAAAATAATTGTATGTCAAATGCAGTCACAAATTTGGGCCAAGATAATGACAAATTATGAAGAATCACACTGGTCACTCTATACCGACTTTACTGCAGGGTATATGCACAACCCCACACACAAATCGTGTGTTCACTCAAGAAAATTCATGTAAAGCGAACAACTCAGATCAAAGTGTAAACCATTTAACACTATGAAGATTTCCTTCCACCCTCTCTCTATCATTACAACCACAAGGACAATTGCTATTCTGATTTTCATTAAAACAGATTGGGTTCCTCTTGTTTTTCAATGCATAAAAATCTGATTATCCAACATGAAGTCTTTGTGACTGGCTTCTTTCCCTCAACATTATGTCTATGAGACTGATCCATGTTACTGTAAACTACAGCTGTAGTTTATTTTTCATCACTGTGTAGTATTTCAGTACACAAATATACTTAACTTATCCATGCTATACTTGGGCAATAGGGTTATTTTCAACTTTTGGCTTTTACAAATAATGCATTATTAAATTCACATATATGTTTTAGGTGCACATACATGTGCCAGTATGTGTGCATCTCAGGTGGGTGTGCATTGGTGTGTGTAGGTTCTGCTTTAGTAAAGCTGCCATTTTCTAACATGGTTGCACCGGTTGGGCCTCTCCAGCAGAGCGCTCCCTTTCTTGTTGCTCTGCATCCTACCGACACCTGGTATGCTCGGGGAGATAGGGAGTTGTATGCTAGTCATCCTGGTGGGCATAGTGTTAACTTCTTGTGGTTTCAACTTGCATATTCCTGGTAACCAATGGGGTGAAGAACGGATGCGTTGTTATTAACTAAAGTCCATAGATGACACTAAAGCTCACTCTTGGTGGTGCGCATCCTATGGGTTTTGACTAACGCCAGGGGCAGGTCTCCAGTGTGGCATCTGATACAGAACAGTGCCACTGCCTAAGAACCCTCCTGCTCTGTCTACTCATGCCCACCTCCAAATCCCAGCTGCTGTAGACTATGGATCTTTCTACTGTCCCCATAGTTTTGCCTTTTCCAGAATGACGTGGTTGCAATCATACAAAATGAAGCTTCCTTGTGTCTACATAGTCAAACACTCTGTTACAGATCCGCTCCCTCTTTTCATTAGTAGCACAAATTTTTTTTTCTGGTTATAAAAGCAATTCATGCTTATCGAAGACAATTTAGGACATAAGAGAAAGCGTAAAATAAAGCCATAACCTCAAAACAAGAGAAAGGATTCAAGACTGTGTGTAAAGAACCCCAGCTCTGTAAAAGACCCAGAACAGTCCTGTGACTAGAACAGAGAATTGAATGGCATGTCCTCCACCTCACCAACGGGAGTAGGATGAGGGTGCTAAGGGCTCTCCTCTCACGTTAATGAAGGTGGAGGGAGTATCTGACTGGATTGCCTCATTTCCCCCACTGGTTTTGGGCGTGTCCATGAAGCACTAGTGTGTCCGCAGGAAGGAGGTCCACAGTTCCCTGGCCTGCTCAAGGCCTTGCACCACTCCCCACCCCTGAACCCCCACCCTGCAGCACCCTTGAGGGGTACTGACAAGGGGGCTGTGGTCCTCAGTACTTGTGGCCAAGAGCAGAGCAGTGTATGGGGCTTGTGGAAAGGGAGGCCCTTCCTTCCACTCTTTCCCACCCCTGACCCCGCCGACTCCTCCCCCAGACCAAATGCAGCCCTCCTGTACGTGGTCCCTGCACATGGATGCCCTAAGGCCACAGTGCAATGCTATGCAGAGGGAAAGTGCAGGGACCCCTGCCGCACCAGTGGGTGCTGAGAGTACGGCTGATTACTGCATTCCCTTTTTCTCTCTCTCATCATTTCCTAAGCGTTCTAAAGTCCACATTTAAAATCACAATAAAAAACAAATCAAGAACCAAAGAGTCTTAGCAGGCTGCATCTATTTGGCGGGATGGTTGGTGAAAAGTTGCATTCCATAAGTGTTCTGCTATGTCTGCAGCTCTGTGACCCCCACCGAGGGTCAGGAAGGGAGGTCATACAACTCCCATTCGCCCGGCACGGCTCTCAGAAGCAATCTGCGTGGCGTGGGCGGAGGCCCTGCTTGCTGTCCTGCAGAGTCCCGGCATCACAGCGGGGACTCTCCTCTCCAGCACTCCGCCTGTCCCCTGATGCCTGCTGATGACGACGCCAGCACGCGGGTCCAAGGGGGAGTGGAGACTGCTTGTCTGTGTTCTGGCCAGAGACCTGACTTTGGGAATGATGGGGGCGCATGCTCTGCTCTCCAGCAGCCACAGGGACAAGGTGTGGGAGCATGTCCAACCCTTGGACTCTGTCCATACCACCCGCCACCTTCTCTTCCAGGACTTTCCAACTGGCCCACGTAGTAAGTGCCCGAAGGGGGGTGGGGGGGGGGACTTGCTTTGGCTCCAGCAGCCTTCTCCAGGCGGGTGCCAGCTGGGTTCATTTCCTTCTCACACACAAGAAAACTGGGAGCTTTGTCAGGTTCAGTGATTGGGCCAGAATTGTAATGTGGAGGCAGTGTCCCACAGGACCTGCATCTTCCTGGGTAATGACTTAGAGTGGGGATGGCAGCAGGCTCCATGGCGGCCCCTGTCACCCGTGGGTGTGGGCCGTGTGCCAGCTATGCCGAAGGGCTCACGGGGGGTCCTGTTAGTGAGCGGGGAATGTCCAGGAGTGACTGCCACACGCAGGGGAGGAAGGTGCCTGCGCCGGGGATGGGTGCAGCCCCCAGCCTCCCCACATCTTTCTTGGGCGTCAGGGGCTGTTGTTCAGCTCACAGGCCGCACACCAACACGGCTTTGGCTCCGCAGTTCCTTCCCAGCCGGTGACAGGCTTTGCCATCAGCTGTGGGGCAGCCTAGGGCCACCCAACAGAGGTGCTGTGGGCCACACGGCAGCCATTAGACCTCCTGGAGCGTCTGTTGTGAGTGTCCCAGAAACTCCTGAGCCGTCCGCCAACACTGAGGGGCAGCACTCCGCCTGCTGTATTTGAGCCCCGGGACATCACCTCGGCAGGCGGGCTTCCTTCATGTGGATGTCCTGCCATTCCTCCCAGAACACGCACTGATGCGTGGGGCAGACAGCTGCGCATGCGGCATACTCACCCCTTGCTCTGGGGAACCTCATTAAAGCGCGCCCCATCTTCCTGCCCCCTTGGTCTCACAAGTTTATCCTGGTGAGTTTCTGTGGCCCCACCTGCCGGCAGCTGCTGCTTCAGACCTGTCTGCAGCTCACCAGGTGCGGCTCGCCTTCTGCAGTTGCCCAGCGACCCGGGAGGCTGGCTGCAAGGGGTCCACGGGAGGATGCGTGCCTGAAAACTGCCGGTCACTCCATCACGTGTTTGCCATTGTGTGGCGACATGGGCACCTCCGGCCCTCACATGCGATGTGCTTTGGAGGATCATTCTGTAGAATTTCCTCCCCCCCCCCCCCCCCCCCCAGTCACAAGCGCTGAGCTGACTGGAAGAACACAAATAATACAGTGTGGTCCTCCTGGCAGCCAGGGTTGTACAGGGAGATGAGAGACAGAAAACAGGTTCACAGGGAGTGGCCCACAGAGCCTAACTGGAAGCGAGGCCTCAGCTTCGGGGAGCGTTTGCAAGCAAAGGGCCCTCTTCTATGTGTGTGTGTGGGGGGGGGGGGGGAGCGGGGGGCAGGGTGTGTGTGTGTGTGGCCTGCAGTCCCCGGTGCAGGACGAGTTCCGTCTGCTCTGTGATGCCGAGACATGTGAGCACATCTCCTGCAACGAGAACAAACGTGGAGGCATTCACATCTTTTATGGATTTAGCCATATTTCTTGGGAAACATTAAAAAACATTTCTAAGCTGAATGCTCAGGATCTCAAAGCTCTTGGAATGTCTTTGGAGTGAAGTGGTTCCCTCATACTTGTGGGCAGGGGGTCATGGGGCTTGGAGAGCCATCTCTCCTGCAGGAGCACCCGCCCAGGTAGGAGCAGCGGCCACTGGGCAGAGAGGAGGGCCTAGCTGGGTGGGGCGTGGGAGGCTGTGCTCCGGGCTGGAGTGGGCTGCAGCCAGGGCACGCTTGGAGGGCAGAGGAAAGGGGGGCATAGGAAAGGGGGGAGAGGAAAGGGGGAGAGAAAGGGGGGAGAGAAAAGGGGAGAGGAAAGGGGAGAAGAAAGGGGAGAGAAAAGGGAGAGAGGAAAGGGGGAGAGGAAGGGGGCAGAGGAAGGGGGAGAGGGAAGGGGGGAGATGAAAGGGGGCAGAGAAAAGGGGACAGAGGAAAGGGGGAGAGGGTAGGGGGAGAGGGAAGGGGACAGGAAGGGGGGCAGAGGAAGGGGGAGAGGAAAGGGAGGAGAGGAAAGGGGGAGAGGAAGGAGGGAGAGGAAAGGGGGAGAGGAAGGGGGCAGAGGAAGGGGGAGAGGGAAGGGGAGAGGAAGGGGGCAGAGGAAAGGAGCAGAGGAAGGGGGCAGAGGAAGGGGGAGAGGAAAGGGGGGAGATGAAAGGAGGCAGAGGAAATGGGACAGAGGAAGCGGGGGGACAGAGGAAAGGGGGCAGGGAAAGGGGGAGAGGGAAGGGGGAGAGGAAGGGGGGAGAGGAAGGGGGAGAGGAAAGGGGCAGAGGAAAGGAGCAGAGGAAGGGGGCAGAGGAAGGGGGAGAGGAAAGGGGGCAGAGGAAATGGGACAGAGGAAGCGGGGGGACAGAGGGAAGGGGGAGAGGGAAAGGGGGAGATGAAAGGGGGCAGAGGAAAGGGGGAGAGGAAGGGGGAGAGGAAAGGGAGGAGAGGAAAGGGGGGAGAGGAAAGGGGGAGAGGAAGGGGGAGAGGAAAGGGGGAGAGGGTAAGGGGAGAGGGTAGGGGACAGGAAGGGGGGCAGAGGAAAGGGGGAGAGGAAGGGGGAGAGGAAAGGGGGAGAGGGTAGGGGGAGAGGGTAGGGGACAGGAAGGGGGGCAGAGGAAGGGGGGAGAGGAAAGGGAGGAGAGGAAAGGGGGGAGAGGAAAGGGGGAGAGGAAGGGGGAGAGGAAAGGGGGAGAGGGTAAGGGGAGAGGGTAGGGGACAGGAAGGGGGGCAGAGGAAAGGGGGAGAGGAAGGGGGAGAGGAAAGGGGGAGAGGGTAGGGGGAGAGGGTAGGGGACAGGAAGGGGGGCAGAGGAAGGGGGGAGAGGAAAGGGAGGAGAGGAAAGGGGGGAGAGGAAAGGGGGAGAGGAAGGGGGAGAGGAAAGGGGGAGAGGAAAGGGGGAGAGGAAAGGGGGAGAGGAAAGGGGGAGAGGAAAGGGGGAGAGGGAAGGGGGAAAGGAAAGGGGGAGAGGAAGGGGGAGAGGGAAGGGGGAGAGGGAAGGGGGAGAGGAAAGGGGGAGAGGAAAGGGGGAGAGGAAAGGGGGAGAGGGAAGGGGGAAAGGAAAGGGGGAGAGGAAGGGGGAGAGGAAGCGGGCAGAGGAAGGGAGAGAGGAAAGGGGGGAGATGAAAGGAGGCAGAGGAAAGGGGACAGAGGAAGCGGGGGGACAGAGGAAAGGGGGAGAGGGAAAGGGGGAGATGAAAGGGGGCAGAGGAAAGGGGGAGAGGGTAGGGGGAGAGGGAAGGGGACAGGAAGGGGGGCAGAGGAAGGGGGGAGAGGAAAGGGGGGAGAGGAAAGGGGAGAGGGAAGGGGAGAGGAAGGAGGGAGAGGAAAGGAGCAGAGGAAGGGGGCAGAGGAAGGGGAGAGGAAAGGGGGGAGATGAAAGGGGGAGAGGAAAGAAGAGAGGGTAGGGGACAGAGGAAAGGGGAGAGAGGAAAGGGAGGAGTGGAAAGGGGAGAGGAAAGAGGCAGAGGAAGGGGGCAGAGGAAGGAGGGGGAGCAGAGGAAAGGGGCGGAGGAAAAGCACTGGATGGGGTAGGACTCACAGCTGTAGGGCCAGGGCCTGCCCTGATTTGCAGCCTATTAGGTGCAGCTTTTGGGTGATGGCTTCACCTCCCCAGTAATCAGTCTGTAGAGCTGCAACAACAAAAAAGACATTTTCTGCTCAGTGGGTCCCTGGGAGGGTGAAATGGGCGGTGTCACTAGATCACGTGATGCATGGCTGGCTGGTGGCGAGGGAATAGGAGCTGGAACCTGTGACTGGCATTGCCAAGTTGCCTCTTTCAACTTTCTGAGCCCTGTTACCTCAACTGTAAGGCAGGAGTCGCCATTTTAAACACACCAGACCCTCTTCTACTACAGAAATTTACTGGTGTCCCTCGTTTGTGGGACTAGGAAACTCAGGGTTTAGAAGGTCCTGGTGAGAGGGCTCCCCATGTACTGTCAGAGGCACTTCTGGTTCTCACCACATCCCCTCAACGCCAGGACCTCTTCCAACCACAATTCACTCCACAAAGCAGTGATCCTGCTTCTAACTGTCAGGCCATCTGAAGGCTGATTCCTGTCGCTCAGGTAGTTTGAGGGAGGTGACACCATTCTGTTGAGACCTTTCAGAAGACGTTTGGAGCAGTGGCAGCCTTCTTGACAAAGTGTGGCCTCTAGGTGACCACTGCAAAGGTGGCACCACTTACTAAGTTCCAGGTGTGGTTGCCTTGGTGGGGGCAGGTCATAATTTATTTCCTGCTGAGGAAACAGCAGAGGGAATAAATGAGTTGGGGTGACCCCAGAGGTAAGTCATGATGAGGCATTTAAGGAAAGAAGGATGTGAGCCCTGAGAGGGGTCTTTTCAGCGAGAGGCAGGGGAGTAGCCAGGGCAGGAGGCTGGTGCTGGGCAGGCCTGGGGGCAAAGCTTGGGGTGAGGACCAGTGGCTAAAGCTCATGCTTGGGAAGATGTATCAGTCAGCTCAGGCTGCCATAACAAACACCACACATGGGCATCTTAGACAGTAAGAATTTACTGTCTCACAGTCTGGAGGCTGGAAGTCCAAGATCAGTGTGCCGCAGGGTAGGTCTCTGCCGAAGCGCTCTCCTGGCTTGTAGATGGCCATCTTCTCCCTGTGTCCTTCAGAGGTCATCTCTAATCTGTCTGTGTCCTAATCTCCTTTCTTGTAAGGACACCAGTCATGTTGGAGTAGGGCCCACTCTAATGACCTCATCTCCAACTCCAGTCCCATTCTGAAGTGCTGGGGTTAGAACTTCAACAGATAGATTTTGGGGAACACAGCTCAGCCCATAATAGAAGCCAAGCCCGGGTCACGGGCCTGCAGCTTTCTTGGGACATGGAAGTGAATGAGGGAGGACTGGGGACCAAGGGCAGACACCTTTGCCACAGTTCGGCTTGTTGCCACGCCATGACACCTGATTCCTGCTACTCTGACCCATTTTGGTCGGGGCTAGTGCGGGAGGCAACCAAGTGATGTGTCTCTCTCACCTTGATGTTTCTCTCTCTGTGTCTCTCCCCCTTCCACTCTCTCTAAAAATCAATGGAAAAAATATCCTTGGGTGAGGATTACCAAAAATCCCCACAACTTCCTTTTTGAAAATTAAAACATTTCATTTGTTTTTCTATAATGAAAAGATGTATCTCTTGAACGTTCCCATTGATTAAATCACCCAGCATGGGCCAGGGTGTGGGGTTTGTTTACAAAATTGACCAGGTATTTTGCTTTTTTATGGTGGATTGAACTCTCAACAAACTGAAACTCTTGCAGATAACTACACACTTTGTATAAAATATAAACAAGCAAACAAAAAACACCACAATTACCTAAAGTGTCTGGGGGGAAGCAGAAGACAAATAACCTATTTTTTTTTTAATTTGAGCAAACATTTATCAAAGCGGAGATGTGGTGGCCAACAGGCAGATGAAGGGATGCTGAAGTTATTAATCACAGGGAGAAGCAGATCAAAGTCAGGGTGAGAGGCTGCCCACACTCGCGGGGTGAAGAGGAGAAAAGGCTGCACACCAAGTCCTAGCAAAGATGGAGGCCGGCTGGACCCTGTAGCCACACTAGGAAACGGGGACTTCCTTGGAAATTTAACTAAACGGTGACAGTTGTCTATCCATGAAAAATGTCTACACAACTTCATACACAATGTTCATAGCAGCTTTGTTCGTAATATCCTAAAACTGGGGCCGCCCCATGTCCATCCACAGGTGGGAGGATAAACAAAAGGAGGTTTGCCACCTGATGGGTAATGCTCAACATCAAAAGGCCAAACTGCCTCTTCACAGATGCCTAATGCGGTGACTCTCAGCCATGGAGCTGAGTGCGAGGATCCAGTTCACCGGAGGCTGCATACTATGTGCCCTTTCCTTACATAAAATCTGAGGAAGTGCAGACTGACTCAGTGACAAAGCAGATCAGCAGTGCCCTGGGCAGGGCAGCAGAGAGGCAGAGGGGTCAGCAGGAAGGGTCAGCAGGGGGGCGCCGAGCGCTGTCCTGCTCCCTCTGCATGCAGCTGTCTTGCTCACGGGCCTGTGACTCACTGTGCACAGGGTACTCTGTGTAACTACACCTCCCTCCGTGAGCGGTTTTAAAGTGTCCTAGGCTCCTGCTTAACCCAGAGAACCGAAGGCATAAAGAGACCTGTTACTGTGTCGGTGGAATTGGAGCCAGGAGGCTTCTCTGAGTCACTGACTTGTGAGCAGTGGAACTGGTGTTGTCATTGTCAGGGCATCCCCCATCCAGAGTAAAACTCCCTCCGGGTTTTTTTAGGGTGCAAACAGGACCTCAGGCTGCCTCAGGCCCCAGTCTCTGTGTGGGCTGCGACAGGAGACAGATTCTAGTCTAAAAAGTAAGCTCTTTCCCCCCAAAAGAGAATAGGGTCTTGAAACAGTATATAGCCTCAGAGGAGACGCCCCTGTTGGAGATGGCACCCATAGACATCTGGGCCCTCCATCACCATAGCAACGTCCCCTCCTGACCAGCAATGCCCGGCACTCACAGGCAGTTTCCAGCTTGCACTTCTGGTTGCTCCTGCCCGGGAAGAGAGTTCGGGGTGATCCTTCCACCTGGTCTACATCCAGCCCTTTGTGGTGACAAAATGGGCCCCTTGCAAGAGAAACTGTCCGAGCCTGGGAAAGCGGTGTGATTGACTGTAATTGCCCATCAGCTCCTGGCCCTGTGCCCGAGCAAGGCCCCGGGGCGGGGGGGGGGTGCCCACCCTGAAGGCCCTTCACTGCTCCTGAGTCAGTGCTGAAAACAAACAGCACATTAATTAGAAAACTTATCCGGTTCATAATAAACTACAGTAAGGACAGATTTGGGGTTCATACCTTCCACTTCATCCCTGAGTGCCTCTACTACCCATAAAGTGAGAGCAAGCAGCACGTACATTCATCATTAAAGAATGAATATCATAACTGGCCTCCCAGAGGGCCTTGCTTCCACACAAGCAGAATAGAGAGAGAACAAAGAGCTCTTCAGCCATGAACCAGCCATCCTGAATGGCTAAGACCTCCTGAATGGGCTCTGTTCTGCCCCTGCTGGGTTCTTTCTCTCTCTCTCTCTCTCTCTCTCTCTCTCTCTCTCTCTCTCTCTCTCTCTCTCTCTCTCTCCCCGCCCCCACCTTCCTCTCACCCTCCTCTCTGTCTCTCACTCTCTGGGAGCTCAGACAAGGGAGTGGGGAAAGTAATTAAAGGTCACTGAGGACTGGGGAGCAGGACCAGCTCTGAAAGACCACATTCCAGACCCTGAGAATGTCACACTGTATCAGATCAAGGTTGGGTACAAGAATTGGGGCTGACATTTGAAAGGGTCGATGGGGTGAGACTGGAGAAAGGGAAGTGCAAAGAGACAGTTTTCATAGTTTTTACTTATTTGCTTGACTCAAACATATTATCGATAACAAAGAGCAAAATAAAAGAAGCTCAGCTGTCACTGACTTCTGATTCCCTTGAGCATGTGCAGAGGAGGTGGACCAGTGCTCTTAATGCCAGGGCAGCTCTGGAATGCTGGCAGGGGCAACGGATGGAGGATTGCATTTTCCACATCAGAGTAGAATTTACACTCAATTCAGGAGCCCTCAGAGGAATTCCCTGCCTCATTTGGCCACATGACTTTTCTGGTGAGAATATCTCTGAGCAGACGCAAATGTCAACAGCGAGGACATCTGGATGAGAAAGAAAAGCCGCCTTTGTATCTGCTGCAGTTAAAAAAGTCAAACTCTTAGTTTCACAAGCAAGACTGCACTTTAATAAAAATCCAGGCTTGGGGTCAGGCTGGGGGTTGAGTGGAGTGGGCTCTTCATTCAAAAAGGCCTCATTTGGTGGTGTGGATGAGATGCGCGGGCGGGGAAGGTAGCAGACCCTGTGCAGGTTGTCACTGGGAGGAGGGGAAACTTCATCCTGTCTCCCCTCCTGAGGGAACACGAGGGGATGTGGTGACAGAAGGAGGCTTGTCTGAGTGCCAGCTCACAGCTCAGCAAAGGGAAAGCCAGGCTGCCTGCGTGGGACACCCTCTGGCTGCCTTTCTGCCCGGCAGGCGCCAGGCTGCAGGAGGGTTGGGTTCTCCGTGGCCTCTGCTGCGCAGGCAGGCCCCTGCAGCTTCAGCAGGTCCCAGCTTCTCATGCGGTCATGACCATTGAGGTCTGGGATTCCAACCGAGGGAGGAGAAATGCATGTTTCTAAGTCAGAATCACGGGCACATTCCTTGGCTGCTCCTGCTCTGGGTGGTGCTCTGTGCTTGGTCTTCACCTTGAGCTGCCACACTATGGTTAGCGCACTGTGGTTAGCGAGCAAGACTTTTAAAACAAGGGCTGGGCCCTGGCCGGTTTGGCTCAGTGGATAGAGCATTGACCTGCCCACTGAAGGGTCCCCGGTTCGATTCAGATCAAGGACATGTACCTCAACTGCAGGCTCCTCCTGAGCCTAGGCCCTGGTTGGGCACGTGCAGGAAGCAACCAATCGATGTGTTTCTCTCACATCAATGTCTCTTTCTGTCTTTCCCTCTCTCTCCCACTCTCTCTAAAAATCAGTGGAAAAATATCCTCAGGTGAGGATTAACAAATAAATAATAAATAAATAAATAAATAAATAAATAAATAAATAAATAAATAAAACAAGGGCTGGGGCAGCTTAGAATCACTCGACTCAACCTATTCTTGTAGATGTGTGTGCATGTACATCTCTACTTGAAGTACGTAATATAAATAGGAGGACACTTAAGATATGTGCTATATATGTGATTATGTATATAAAATCTCATACAGGAAATGAAATTGGAAAGTTTTTCCTGAATTACTGACTAGCCAGCCCCATGGCGAGTGCCCGTGGGTTCCCACAGGCCACCTCACCCCGCTTCTCCCTCACCAGTGGAGCTGGTGTGCCCTGAGTATTCCACTCAGTCTGGCAGAGAGGAGGAAGTGCCTCACCTGGATGCTGAAGGCCGAACCAAGGTCTTTATGCACAGGACAGGCAGGTACCAAGGTCTTTATGGACAGGACAGGCAGGTACTGCTGGAGGCAGTCTGTCTGCCGGGCGTGCAACTGCTGGCAACTTAGAGATAACAGCTGTCATGCCTGAAGGATGGCATTCTTCTCTTGAAGCCGGAGTTTTAAAATATGGACTAAAAACACCTGGAGGGGGACTTCAAGTGCTGGATAGGACGAGTGCAAGTTACTGCGGATGAAAGTATCCCACCTGGCCCCATGTTACAGGGATGGGTTTGTTTTCTTTCACAAAGCCCGGCCACTCAGCTGCACAGCCTTTCCCAGGCAGCCCAGTCAAGAGGTTTGTCTGCGCCTCACTCTGACATTAGAAACGTTACTACCCAAGAATCTTTGGCTGCTCACGCAGTTCTAGCAGCAAATGATGATTCAGGAAATGGAGGTGGGGGTGGGATTTCAGGACTCCTGTGTCTGCAGTGGACTCTGGAGCCAAGCCATGCGCAGTGGCTAGTTCTCACCTCGGTTTAATTTTATTCAAGTCAACAGCAATATATTAAAAAAAAAACACACACAAAACCTCACACATTGTGTTATTTTTTAAAATCCTCAAGGCCCTAGATTGGGGCTTAGTGGCCCTAACCCCTGAGCAGGCAGCTGTCTGGAAACCTGTTTTCCATCAGCATCAGTGTTTCTCCTGCACACAGACCACATACCATTGATCCTGGCTGGTGTCAGACCCGTTCCTAACCCTCCAGATAAAGAACAATGCCAGTTCAAGCCCACGGATCAGAGCTGTGCACTGACCGCTGCCTGCTGGCATTAGGAGAAGCAATGGGAAGAGAAACCCACACAGGATCTTCCCATTGAAATAACCAAAACTGCAATGACAGCTCTGAGCATGGGACACGCTACAGCACCCAATAAAGAGAAGAGAGAGAAGAGAGGATCTGAGGGAGCATAGCATGCATGCACATTGGTGGGCAGGCAAGCAAGTGGTTAGGGGCAATCAGGCAGGTAGGCAGGTGAGCGATTAGGAACCAGCAGCCCTGGATTGCAAGAGGGATGTCCAACTGCCTGGATTGCAAGAGGGATCACCCCTAACCACTCACCCCTGGTCGCCCCTAATCAGCAGTTGGACATCCCCTGAGCGGTTCCAGATTGTGAGAAGATGCAGGCCGGGCTGAGGGACCCCCACCCCCGTGCACAAATTTTGTGCACTGGACCTCTAGAAAAAAATAAGGTTGCCTCTGGTGTCTCGTTCCCCACACACAGAGAGTGTTTCAACTCTCTTGGACAGAAATCATTGGGAATTCATCCATCTCGTACATAATTAACATCTAACCTTACAAAGTCTGGCAGGACATACTAGTAAACAGTAAGTGTGCTAATTATCATTCCCTAGAACATCACATGACTCTCAGGTGGGCTTATTGGACAGATCGAATTATGACATTTACCACTTTTGCCAGGTTTCCTCATTTTTTATTTTTTTTCTTAATCCAAGCATACAGGATACCTCCTGACTCTTAGATGGCTCCAGAAGGAAGACCTTAGGCGGAACAAAGTAAAATGACCCATTATCTTAGTTCACTTAGGATTTACCATCAACAGAATGGTCACATTTGATCTTTCCCAAACCCTTGGATTTACTCCACATCAAAACCAATCATTTTCCTGAATCTAGGAACTTATAATAAAAACATACTTTGTAAAGGCATTTCTACTAATGTACATGTTTGCATAACATAAAACATTTATTAAGAAAACAATTTGCATTTACTATATGGTTATAATAGAACGTTATTAAAATCTGTTACCTGAATCCGGAGGAAAAGAAGATGATGCCATAGTTGATTTGGCTCAGTGAATAGAAGGTCGTCCTGGGGACTGAAGGGTCTCAGGTTCAGTTCTGGTCAAGGGTACGTACCTCAGCTGCAGGCTGGATCCCTGGCCCTGTGCTGGGGTGTTTTCCGCATCTGCAAGGGTTCAGGAATTTGGAGAAGGGGCTGTGCATAAATGAATGAAGAGGCTAGAGAAGAAATATGAATTTGGAAGGCATGGGGAAAAGCCGGATGGAAACTTAGTTCTAGTGACTAAGCTCCTCCAATCTCCACACCCAGGGCTTTTTATTCACACATTTTGCCCTATAGCAAAGCAGATATACATATCAAAGGTAAGGTTTGGTAAACAATAAAGGACCATCAGGTTGGGGGAATTGCCCTCAGCTGTCTGGCAGCAGGCAATAATATGTAGATCTTCAGCCTTGCTGAAGCCCCAAGGTTCATCAACTTTTTGATGAACTTCTTGCATTTATGACCTGCTGGAATTAGTCTCCAGCAGCCCTGGTTGGGGTGAGAACAGAAAGCAACTAACTGATGTGTCTCTCTCACATTGATGCTTCTCTCTCCCTGTCTTTTCCCCTCCCCCTCCCTTCCACTCTATAAAAATCAATGGAAAAATATCCTTGGGTGAGGGTTAACAAACAAACAAACGAACAAAGGAGATAAGAACACAGGTCCCTTACCTGAATGGTCCTGTGCTTTGCGTATTGGCAGATGTGTCAGAAGCCCCTGCTAAGGGCAGTGTGCTGCTCCTGGGAAAAGGGCATTTGCTTGGTTGGGTAAGAGGCAACCAGTCATTCACTATCGTTTATCATGGATGTCCTCTATCAAGTAGAGGAAGCTCCCTTTCTTTCCAGATTGTGAGGTATTTTATCCTGAATGGATGTTGCATTTTGCTTAAAGGCTTTTTCCTGTGTTAAATGTATTGATCTTTGTAAAAATCATCCATTTGTTTTACTGATAGTCTTATCATTTTACTGTTTTCAATTGAACTTATTTCTGTTCTTTTTCTCTTTTCTTCTGCTTGCTTAGAGCTTATTTGGTTTTTCTTTTGCTATGTTTTCAAGGTAGGAGGCAATTCCTCTTTTCTAATGTATGCGTTTAGTGCTACAACATTTCCTCTCACCACTGCTTTAACTGTAGTACACTGAATTCTTGATATGTTGCATATTTTATTTTCATTCAATTATATGTATTCTTTTATTTTCCTTCAAATTTCCTCTTTGAGGAAGTTTGCTTAGTTTCTAAGTGCTTGAAGATTTTCTTATTATCTTTCTATTACTGATTTCTAAGGACAGAAAACACACTCTGTATAATTTCAATATTTTTAAATTTCTCAAGGTTTGTTTTATGGCCCAGGATATGACCTGCCTAAGTATATGGTCCATGGGTGCTTAAATAAAATGTGTATCCTGTGTTGTTGGGTGGAGTGTCTTATAATGTCAATTAGATACAGTTGATTGATGGTGTTGTTGAATTCCTCTATATCAGTGGTTCTCAACCTTTGGAATGCCGTGACCCTTTAATACAGTTCCTCATGTTGTGGTGACCCCCAACCATAAAATTATTTTCGTTGCTACTTCATAACTGTAATTTTACTACTGTTAATGAATCATAATGTAAATATCTGTGTTTTCCGATGGTCTTAGGCTCTACAGCAGCGGTTCTCAACCTGTGGGTCGTGATTATAGAATCTATATCATTGCTGATTTTATGTCTAATACTAATTTTTAAGAGAGGGGTATTGACTTCCACTTTTCTTGTCTTACTAGCCTGTCTCAGTATCTCGCTTTATACCTACTTACTTCTGTGAGGTTGAATTATTGTTAGTGTTTACTCTGGTAAACATTTTTTACCCAAATGTTGGATTCTAAAAGTTAACTACTAAAACAAGACAATATTCTGTTCTATTCTATACCATTCTATTTTTTTATGTTGATTATCTGTAAATTGATCTCACAGTCCACTAGATTATAACCCATAGTTTGAAAACATTGTCTTAAATCATTCATAAAATATTAATAGTATCTTCTGCAGCTGATATTATCAGTTCCTCTAACTCTATCACTGTTTCTCTGTGTGTCATAATTATTTCTGCTGCTTACTTCTTTAAGACAAAGCCATTCCAACCCACTTTGTAGGACCATCTGCACAATACTCTGCATTGCCTGTGATATATACTTATTGTGAGGAATAATACAGTGGAATAACCTTTCTCTATTTTCGTGAACATTTGCCATAAATCAAACTTAACTATGATTTTTATTTATTTTTTTTATAATCCTCACCAGAGGATATTTTCTTCCACTGATTTTTAGACAGAGTGGAAAGGAGGGGGAGCTACAGAGAGAGAGAAACATTGATGTGAGAGAGACATTGACTCTGGCATGGGTAGCATGGGCTCCAATACTATTATGACAATACAGGTACAGTGATCAAGTCTGCAATTGAGGTAAAAAAGAAAGAGAGAGAGAGAGAGAAAGAGAGAGAGAGAGGTGTTGAAGTCTCTAATTATAATTGTGGGTTTTTCCATTCCTCCTTTCCGTTTTTTTTAATTTAAAAATTCTTTTAATACATGTTTTATCTTCACATATTTTCCTGCTTCTTGTTTAGTGCATACATATTTAAGATTACTGTATTCTTGGTGATTGACCTTTTATCTATAATAATAAAAGTGTAATATGCTAATTAGACCAGACAGCCAAATGACCTTCTGGACATCATTCTGGATGTCGTTCCAGACAAAGCCACAGCAGTGGGGGCTGAGGCAGAGGCAGTTAGGGGCAATCAGGAAGACAGACAAGTGGTTAGGGGTGATCATGGAGGCAGGCAGCATGGTTAGGGGCAATTAGGCATTCAGGCGAGTGGTTAGGGGAGATCAGAGAGGCAGGCAGAGTGGTTAGGGGCGATCACACAGGCAGGCAGAGGGGTTAGGGACAATCAGGGAGGCAGGCAAGTGGTTAGGGGTGATCAGGCAGGCAGGCAGGCAGAGGGGTTAGGGGCAATCAGGCAGGCAGGCAGGCAGGTGATCGATTAGGAACCAGCAGCCCTGGATTGCAAGAGGGATGCCTGACTGCCTGGATTGCGAGAGGGATCACCCCTAAACACTCACCCCTGATCGCCCAGCAGTCAGACATCTCCCAAGGAGTCCCGGATTGCGAGAAGGTGCAGGCCGGGCTGAGGGACCAACACCCCCGTGCACGAATTTCTTGCACTGGACCTCTAGCAAAAAATAAAAATAAGACTAAAGTGAAAGTGAAAATATAAAATAAATATAATTAATTTAGGTGACTTTATGCCTGGAAAACAGTGCTGGCCACTGTGTAGTCCCCAGTGGTTTGGCAAAGATAATAATGACAATGGTGGTAGTAAAATGTACTAAGGGATATGTGGGACTAGCCAGAAAATTATAAGGGAAAAATAAATTATGTGAGTCTAGCCATATCTGTTAGGTACAATATATTACAATACTATTATGACAATACAGTCATAATAGATAGAAGGTGGCCCAAGTTTTATTCCTGAACATCACAGTCTGCCATGTCCCCATGAAGTAAAAATCACTTGCATTATGTATAACAAAAAGAGAATTCCTTAATATATAAAAGGCCCAAACTGTTAGCATAGGCAGGCAGATATTAATACAGAAGGGGAACAAAGGAAATCAGACCTTGAGCATGGTAACCAGGGAGCTGAATCCAATATTGCCCCCACTTCACTGGAAAGCTACAGCTTCACACACTCCCAAGGGGACCGTCATATCCTGCCTCTAGGACCTAACCCCAAGCGGTAGGAAGGATCCTTACAGGGAAGAATAGAAATAGCAAGAGAAATCCCTCTGCTGGGAGCAGGCCAGAAGCCAAGAGGATGCCGGGGGAGGAGCTTCTACTGTGAGGCATGCGCAGTAGGAACTAAGAAGGTGCCCATGAGGGGCGGGGCTTAGCCTGGGAAAAGGATCAGATTGGATAAGAGACGGGTAACCCAGAAGATCTTGGAAAAGGATTGGTTGGGGGGAGGACCCAGCAACCAGCCCCTGAAAGATTGGGAAAATGACTGGTTAGTTTGAAGAAGCACCTGGTCCTTCCCAAGCCTGAGGTCATATAATCCCAGTTTACCATAGCTCCTTCTCTCTTTCTTCCTCCCTCTCCCTCTCAGTAACAGCTGCTCACCACATCCATGTCCCTCCATAGCAGCCCAGTGGGCCTGGCAGCTGCCTGGGGCCCAGTCAGCCTGCAGGCTCCAAGCACGGGTAGCATGGACTCCAAGAGCCGGCCTGGACACAGCAGCGGCTGGAGCACAGCCAGGAGCAGACTACAAAGCCAATAGGGACAGGCCTGGACTAACCTGGCCTGGCTTTGGCATGGCACAGAACTTTTGGACACTGGCGTTTGCATTGGGCCTGATAAAGACAAGCCTGGACTTTCCCACAGTGGGACAGACAAAAATAAGATATCAGGACCTGGGGGCAGCCATTTATTTCAACCCAATAAAAATCTTACCACTAAATTTTATCCTCCCATGTGGGTCCCCAGAAATGCTTTTATCACAACCCCATTTCCACCAGCAACAAAACAATCAAAAGAAAAAGATGGACAATCCAACTGAAAGTGACCTGCAAAGGACTTGGACGAGTAGGTCACATAAAAGGAAATTGCAATAACATAAATATATGAATTGAGGCTCAGCTTCATCACTAATTTATAAAATGCAAATCTAAATAATGATGAGATGCCATTTCCTATCAGATTAAAGTGTGATGTTAGTCAGTGCTGGCAAGAGGGTAACCTTTTTAATGAGAATGTCAATTGGTATCACCTTCGTTGGAAAGCCATTTAGTAACACCTTTCAAAATCTTAAATATGTCTGGCCTTTGCCCCAGCAACTCCACTTCTTAGGAATTTATCCGACAGAAATACAGTATTGGCATGACTGTGCAAAGCACAACGGCACACCTGGTTGTGGTAAATATGTTTATTTCAGGAGCATTATTTTCCTATTATTTCATGTGGCATTATTTTCCTTAGATATAATGCTTTTTTGGTAGAATTCTGAAATGAAATTGAATGCAAGATGCCTGCGTTTCCCTAAAGGTGTACCTGCTTTAAAGCCATTCCTTATTTGCTTACAATCTGTTGATGACTTTACCAGAGATTGGTGATTGCCAACTTCTTGGGTGGAAACTGAGAAAACCACCAGGGCTTCCTGGTCAGGGAAAGGACACTATTTTATTTCTGGGAAATTTTGTAGCTGCTTATGTTGTGGAGTGAACGCGAGTAAAGGACCACTGGAGTCCAGACCAAATTAAAATTTAGGGAGCCTTTTAATAACCAGCCGGCTGACTGCTCTCTCTCCATGCAGCAAGCCCAGAGAGCAGCCCCGACCCTTTGTGTCTGACCGTATTTAAACCCATTCACTACATCCTGTTTTTGCAGAGCAAACAGTCTAAAACAATTTAAAACAAAGCAGTTTTCCTTAATTAACGTCAGTATGTAATTTACAGGGTCCTGGTGCTTGGTGGAGTAAGTAACTGCATTCCGTTATCAGGAAAATTGACAGTGATCTATCTTGTAAGGTTTACTGGCATCCTGTTCTCAAGAAAACTGACACTAATTTATCCTGTAAGGCTATTTTGTTAGTTGCAGGTGGGATTTATGGCCAAAAATGAATTCAAATTCTAAGCAAGACTACAAGCAGAACTTCCCTTTTTATTAAAGAGCCAGCCCTTTGTGCACTTAGTGGTTTTCTCGCTGCTGGCCTTGAAAACAACACAGCTCTATCCAATTAAAAAATGCACCTAGCATGGCATTGAAATTATGGGCATATCTAGTCTCTGGCCTACAAGGTCAGACAGCTAAGTTTATCTTCCTCATTATTTAAGCAGGCTAAAGCAGGCTAGAAAGCAAAGTTATTTTTAGAATAAGAGTCCGTTAAAAGAACAGCAGAGAATTCCAAACAGTAGTTTTACAAAATAGGGGTTAGCCTTCTCACTAGGAGGAAGCATGCTAAAAAATTCCCACTCTCTAACACTTGCCCAGGGACCACAGACAGAAGAATGCCTCTGTGAAACTCTTCATGGAGATCCGGCAGCAGCTGTGTGGGCTCGGTGCCTGGGAAGGAAAACAGACTGAGGCAGGGAAAACATCTGAGACAAGGTCTAGTGAATTTATAATGGGCTGGTGCTCAGACTCAAAGCCCTGAGCTTTTTCTGGAAAGAGCACTCCTACAGCCACAGCCTGAGTTTATTAGCAAAATAATCTGGGGAATCTGACTCAGGTTGAGAGGTCTATCTCCCTCGACCAAAATGTGTAGGGAAACAAGAGAACTCTGCATATGTCAGAGAGTAAAATATGTTCTCTCTGGTTATCTGTGTAAAGAAAAATGAAATGTGAAATGCAGTAACTATGGTCTTTAGAAGAATTAAAAATAGGGGCCTATTGAATTTGCTAGAACATGGTTTTGTGTAGACATTAAATAAATACTAATCAATATAAATGGACATGTCTCAGGTTTGTGATATTGGTCAAAGCAATGGTCTGGCATTTAAAACAGATCCTATCATATTTTCCACAAAATAAATTTTTGCCTACCCTGAGCCTTTGCTGCTGTTCCAGGGGGTCCTTTCCATCAATGCAGCACAACAAGTGGGCTTCTTTGATTATTTATCAAGAGTCATTCAATTCTGAACAAAACATGTGGGAGGGATTCTTGCCTTAGACACCAAAACGGTCATCACCTGGACTCATGGAGATAAATTATTATTATGATTATGATTATCGCGGAACTACAGATATTTTTGGAATCTCTAATTACTTATTGACAGTGTTCAAGCTTTGATGATGACAGGGCCACCCATCTGAGGATGGCAAATGTGAAGCATTGTAAGATTAAAACATCTGTGACTCATGTAACAGAGTGAAATGCTCGGCCCCTCTCACTCCCTCAGCCCAAGTCTGTCTTCCCCATGCCTTCAGGCTAGTAGCTCCTGCTTAGTTTCACATATAAATGTGGGGATTCTGCTGTGGTGGAAGTTTTACAGAAACCGCCCCTCCTATTTTCCTTCCCCTGACATTAAAGAAGCCTGAACCCTGTACTTTTGGAAGATGGATTTGAGGCACCTTTAAGTCTCCCATCTTCTCAGTTGGCTCCTTCTCGATCAATAAACCTTTCCTTACTCCAAATTCTGACATTTTCAGCTGTGGCCGTTCAAAGTATCAGCACATGGACTTTGGATGGTAATACCCAACATCCTTCTCCCATTTTTAGAACAGTCTCCAAGCACCTACCCCCTCACTAGCACTCAACCATTCCACGCCAGAGCCCTGGGCTTACTCTGGGTCTCCAGTCCAGGCTTCTTCTGAGGGCATCAAGGACACAGAACAGAGTAAAGCCCAGAAATCTTCTTTTGGCACTTCTGTCTCAAGACCCCATTGCTTTATCCCTTGCCCCCAAACACAAGGGGCCCCGCCTCCTCCACTCTGCATGGGACCTGTGACCACCCCTTCTCAGCTCGCTCCTTCAGCCCCCACATCTCATTCTCTCCCAGGTGTCCAGCCGTTTCTCCCATAGGAGCTCCTACTTCACTTCTCTGCCACACAGAAACTTGATGATGAGGAATAAACAAAGTGTGTCCCATAGAGGGTGGGAAGGGAAAAGGTTACACATATAAGTGATTTAATTTTTCCTTGTCAAACACTAAAGCGTTTCTTGCCTCCCTTTAGCTTTTTGAGCACTTGCTATATGGAGGGCACTTGAGAGGCGGCACTGAAGGAAACACACTTCCCACCCTCCAGGAGCTCACCATTTCCAGCTTTAACAACTAGAAGAACTTCTCTAGGACAGAACGGAGGAAAGAAACCAGCTGTGGATCTCAATGTAGTTGGCTTCTGTCCCACGCAGCAGGCCTTAACTTTTCACTACCCTGCAGAGCACACATTGTGGTAAGCGCTCTAAGAAGACGATTCTATTTGAAGTTGCTGCTCGGCGTTTCAAAAGCTTCCCACCAAGAGACTTTCTACCTTGGCAACCGTAGGAGCACTTTTAGCATTTCCTTTAGAAGCCTTTGCCTTAACCTGAAGAAAGGGATCTATGTGCTCCTACCTTGACCTCTATGTGCAATGCTACAACACGGTTTCTGCTGCTGTAAGGTACCTGTAAATCAGCCAGTACAGACTATAGATGCTAGGGGATTTCTTCTTCTGTTCCATGACTTTCCAGCAAACAAAAACTTTCCAAATAAAAAATTTTATCTTCTCATCTGCTAGTAAACTTTTGGCTTATAAAAAGAATCTTAAGAGTTTACATGAACAATGAATTGAAGGTCCGATGTTCGTAACACTTGAACTTCAGTTGTCTCCCTTTTTAAATATGATTCACAGGATGAGTGCAGAGAACACTTCTTTAGAAGTTGTCATTTGCTCCCTGTATACTTACATATTTTGCAGATCAAGAAGCACAAATAAGTGACTGGGAAGAGTCCTAGGCAGGAGGCAATATGAGACCACAACTGTTCACTGCTCACCGCGGTAGCCCCAGCTCTCAGCATGGCCGGGGCACAGGTGATGTATTTGGTAATTACTTTCTAAGTAAATGGATAAATGAGAGAAAAGGAACCTGGCATTTCTATTCTGTTTCCTTGCTTTTCATAATCCCAGAACACTCTATGCCAAGGTAAATTCTTTCGGATATAAAAAGAAAACTATGATTTTTGTTCCTTTTACACAGCTTCTTAGACATTGTCAATGAAGATACAGGCTGGCCTGGAGAAACTTCTGTGGAATGAATTGCTTGCTGAATGCTGCGGCTTAGCCACAAATATCGTGGTTAGAATCCTCTTCCTGTGGGTAACATGTCAAAGGGTGGTATTGGTAAAAAAGAGGTTGGGAAGCTCTTCCACAAAATACGTGGCCTAATCTTGCCAGTCTTCCCCCTGGAACAGGGCACTGGAGCCCTGGGTCACTAACGGTTTCCACGGGCGGTGCTGAGCTTGGTGTTTGTTGGTGTGCGCTGGTGAAGACTATGTGATGTGTAGCTGTAATGGCTTACATTGTAAGTATTATAGCCCCAAACACTTATTGCATTGCTCTGTTCATGGGGAATGCTTCCCAAAACTTCACAGCTTATGTGAATTTTGCGATGAATCATTATGTTTCCTGCATAACTAGTACATTTTAAAATTCTGGAGATCGTCTAGGTCGGGGTGTCCACTTGGCTATACTCTTTCAAAAGCATCAGTAAGAAGACTCCAGTAATACCAAGCATAAGAAGAAGCTTGGTCTTTGCTCACAAAAGAAAGAAATATTAGCAGAAACTTAAATCTTTTGGTTAGCCACCTTTAGTCAATAAATATTTCACTTAAAAACTCAAAACTGATTCTAAGCTCTGGTTATGGATTGCTTAAACTGGGAATTAGCCTTACGATTCGTGGTGATGGTTGCGTCTTTGACATTTTATCTAAACTGCCTACTGCGTGGCTGCTTATGTGGAATCGGACAACTTTCAATAATTTCTATTTCTTTCATTTGTAATTGACTAATGAAAAGAAATTTATTACTAGTGGAAGTGTCTTCACTGCTTTTTACTGTGTACGTTTTGAACATGAGGTAAAGCAATTGGGAATTTGGAAGTTTAAAATCTTAAAGCAAAAGCCCCCTTCAGCAGAGGGGCATGGTTTGGTGGGAGGTGGGAGGTGGGAGCTGTACAGGGGTCCCCACGAGGAGAAGTGAGGGAGCTTCTCCCTGTAAAGTGGGAAGCAGAGAAAAGAGACTTTTCTCACATCAGTAATCTTATTGCTACCAAAGTTCAAGTTACAGGACAGATGCTCCAACAATGTTGAACAAACAAAGGAATGCAGAATGAATGAATGAAAGCTAATTGAGGGGGCATATTTAGGCTTTAGAAAATGTTAAAAATTCCCAAAAGGAATGATTTCCTTCTGGTCTGATTGGCCTTCTTTCTGTTCGACTCACTTCTGAGGAAGGCCTGCTGTTGGGCAGAGTTCAGGATGCCTGGTCTACAGGAGAGGCAGCGGAAAAGACATAGGCAGCTACGGGGCTGGTGGTTTTGGCTCAGAGACCACAAAAAGAAGGAAGAAAGCTTAGTCTGGGATAAATTTTCAGGAGCAGCCTGAAGATGAGATCATTGCATCTGGAAAGTAACACCATTTCACTAGGTTCGGTGCTGGCAAGCCGCACAGGCCTGTCTGTACCTCCGGGAAGCTCAGGGATGATCCACCCGGGTGTGCTGGCTTTTGTATTTGCTTCTGAAATAAAATAATGGAGAGTAAAGATCTGAGCTAACTTACAAACATTTTAAAGTAAATTTTAAAAGCTATTTTAAATCAAATGATAAATGATTTAAATATTGTTATCCCAAAAGTTTTATAGAAAGAAAACCCTGCCAAAGAAATCCATCGTTGCTCAGCGGCAAGCGCTCTTTTAAGGTTTTTAGCTGTTTCTTTGAGCCACCCCTGTAACTCTAAACCAGGGGTCCTCAAACTTTTTAAACAGGGGGCCAGTTCACTGTCCCTCAGACCACTGAAGGGCTGGACTATAGTTTAAAAAAAACAACCTATGAACAAATTCCTATGCGCACTGCACATATCTTATTTTGAAGTAAAAAAAAAAAAAAATGGGAACAAATACAATGTTTAAAATGAAGAACAAGTAAAGTTAAATCAATGAAGTTACCAGTATTTCAATGGGAACTATGACCCTGCTTTTGGCTAATGAGATGGTCAATGTCCGGTTCCATATTTGTCACTGCTAGTCGTAACAAGTGATGCAAGTGTGCATCAGTTAGTCTAGATCTGGTTGGAGATTTCAGATGTTTCATTCTGGAAAAAGTCTGTTCACAGACATAAGTGCTGCCAAAGATGGTTGCCATTTTGAGTGCATGGTTCCTGAGATTAGGATACGTCTCAGAGGGGAGAGATGCATAGAAATTAGGAAGGCTGCTTGACTTGAATGCGTCTTTCAGAGAGTCACAATTGTGCAGTTCAGCCAGTTCCATTTGGTAAATTGTATCCACATTTTCAATGTCAATAGAAAATGGGTTACGGAAAAGCTGTATGTCCTGTTCATGGAGATGAAGCTCTTTAAATCTAAATTGGAACTCCTTTTGCAACTTTTCCGGTGAGTCCACACGTTTTGTTTGGGAATGCAACCAATGGTTTTTCCGCTAACAGATTTTGAGTTGTGGGGAGATGGCAGAAATTTTCCTCCTTCACTTGTTTGATGAGGAGGCCTAATTTTACTTCAAATGCTTTCACATGTGATTGCATATCACAGATGAGCTTCCTCTTTCCTTGAAGTTGCACATTGAAACTGCTGAGTAGCTCTGTTACATCTGTCAGAAGGGCAAGGTGCCATTTCCATTCTGCATCATTGAGCTCTGATACTTTGTGTTTTGAAAGCAGAAAAGCTGTAATCTGTGAAAGTAAGTCATAGAAATGTTTCAAAACTCTCCCTCGACTCAGCCAACGGACTTCTGTGTGGTACAGAATATCTTCATAGGCAACATTTAGCTCAGACAGAAATTCCTGAAATTGTCTGTGGTTTGGTGCATTAGCTCTAATGAAGTTAACACAAGATACCACAATTTTCATAACAGAGTCCCACTTCAGTGGTTTACTACACAGCGCTTGTTGGTGGATGAGGCAATGTATGGCTATTGGATGAGAATGGTTATGTTTGTCCATCTCTTGGTTAATGCGAGCAATTTACTCCTTTCTTAGACCCCACCATGCTAGGAGCACCATCAGTTGTCACACTGGCTAGTTTAGCCCAGTCCAGCTCCAAACCATTCACAGTTTGGCAAACCTTTTCATAGATATCTTCTCCTGTAGTTGTTCCTTTGATGCTTTGCAGTGCAGCAAGCTCTTCTGTGACTTTGAAATAGTCATTCGTCCCATGAATAAAAATTAGAAGTTGTGCAGAATCACGAACATCATTACTTTCGTCGAGTGCCAAGGAAAAATAAGAAAGTTTTCTTGCGGAGTTTTGCAAATGCTGATGCAAATTGTCTCCCATTTCTTCAATCCTTCGTGTAATTGTAGGTCCTGAAAGACTCACTGTACTAAATAAATCGGCCTTCTCTGGACACATCTCTTTGGCAACAGAAAGAAGGCATTCTTTAACAAATTCTCCCTCCATGAATGGTCTGCCAGTGCACGCTATTAGCTTGGCAAGTTGAAAACTTGCTCACAGTGATGAAATATTTAGCTGCTTCTGCTTCACAAAAGTATTTTGCTGAGTTGTCAATGTATTTTTCAGTTTTAATACTTTATCTTTTCTCACTTCTCCAAACAATCATATTTATCTTTATGTTGAGTTTGATAGTGTTGATGCAAATTGCATTCTTTGAACACAGACACTATATTCTGGCATATCAAACACACAGCTCTTTCCTTGTACTGCATGAAAAAGTAATCATAAGTCCACTGTTCTTTGAATATCCTATACTCCGAGTCAATATTTCTCTTTCTTGATATCATTGTTTCCTAGGGATTCCATATTGCTATTAGTAAAATACCAATATATATATACAGCGCTACAAAAACAATATACCAGCAATAACTTTGCCCACACAGAGACATATAGACTGCACTGCCCATCAATGCAGTCTGATCAGTGCCCATCAATGCAGTCTGATCAGTGCCCATTAATGCAGTCTGATCAGTGCCCATCAATGCAGCCTTACCAGTCCACATCATTTCAGCCTCACCAGTGCCCATATTGGTGGAACTCCGCTTTTACCTCAGGCTCACACTGGTGCGGTGCGGGAACCAGCATGATTATAGAGCCAGTTCCTCCACCACCTTTCCAGTTCACACTACTCTGTGTGAACCACACTGCGATCTGTGAACTCGCACAGGAATCTGATCGCATGAGTGAGAAGACCCATGCGATCAGATTCCACTGCAGGAAAAAAAGAAGGCACGTATGTCTTTTTTCTTCCGAATCTAATGCGAGTCCAGCCATACAAGCATATGACTGAACTCGCACTGCTCAGAGATCGCAACAGTGTGAACTGGAGCTTACACAGCACACAACATACAACATCATACACAACTGAATAGCAATCAAAATATAAATGCACTTACTGTCAATTAAATTGAGTTTCCTACTCCTTGGCTGTCTGCAGAGCTGGATTAAGTTCCCATGGGGCCCTAGGCACATTACCAGTTTGGGGCCCCCATGCAATAACACTGAGCACTGACCATTTGCATTAACACTGACCACTGACCATTTGCGATAACACTGATCACTAACAATTGGCATTAATACTGAGCACTGATCATTTGCATTAACACTGAGCACTTACAATTATCATTACCACTGAGCACTGACAATTTGCATTAGCACTGAGCGCTGACTATTTGCGTTATCACTGTGATGCAACCCCCCTAGAAACCACCCCCAACCAACTAACCAACTTCAAAAAAAAAAAAAAAGGCTCTCCTAACTTCAAAAAAAGGCACCCCCATGTGCAAAAAAAAAAGACCTCCTCACTTCAGAAAAAAAAGGCCCCCTTAACCGCAAAAAAAGGCCCTACTAACTGCAAAATAAAATTAAAAAAAAAAATAGACCTCCTAACTTCAAAAAAAATAAATCCTAACTTGTTCTTATCTCGGTCCTCAGGCAGCAGCAGGCTCTGCACAGGCAAGCTCGTGACTCGTTCCATCACACCCGAGACTGAGAGGAGGAGTGGAGGGAGAGACAGAGAGGAGGGGAGTTGGAGAGTGCGGTGCACATTCCACACATACGCACTGCGGGCCCGGGACAGTAGGCCGCTAAGCAGGACAGGTAGCGGCGGCAAAAACACCTGGCGGGCCGCATGTGGCCCGCGAGCCGTAGTTTGAGGACCCCTGCTCTAAACCTTATGCTTACATTGTCTTCTGATTCATTCAACTTCCTATGTAATTTAAATTGTGATCATTGAGGAGTGCCATCTCAGCCCCGCGCTCACCCTCCTGAGCTGCCTGGCTGCAGAGCAGTAGTGCTGCCTTCAGCCCATTCACCACAACCTCCCTTTCTTTGAGTCTGGGTTCCTAGGTTCCTTCTTAACCTAATGATATCCTCTCCTTCATGTCCTCACTCCGCCCTCCCCTCCCCCAGCTTCAGGGTCTTTGTTCCTTCCTGGAATTCCTCCTCCCCCTGAGCCCTGGCGGGGTGCTGCAGGGACCCTGAGCAGCTGCGTCCTGGGCCTTCTTGGCCTCGCTCTTCCCGAGGATCCCGCTCCCAGTTCCCAGGAGGCTTTCTGCTCTATTTAGCATCTCAGTTTAGAGGAGCACATCCTTAAGTATCTCCAGGAATACACGTTTTAAGTTCTTGTTTGTCTAAAATGTTCTGATTCCGTCATTGTACATGGACTATGTAGTGAACATGAGAATTCTAAGTTCAGAGGGTACACCCTCAGAATGCTATAGGCATTGCTCTGCTGCTGTCAACATCCAGGCAAATGCCCTTCGCAGTTGGGTTCCTTTCAATGTGGTATGTTTTTCTGTGTGTTTTTTTTTTAATTAAAATGTTTTTAATTTTGAGGTAAAACTGATATATATTATATTCATTTCAGGTGGACAACATAATGACTCAATATTTGTATATATTGTAAAATAATCAGCACAAAAATCTATCCGTTCTTTACTTTTAAATACTTTATTTATGACTTTATGTCCTAAAGTTCCATAATTATGCACTGTCTTTGCTTTTTAAATTTATTGTGCTGACCTTTGGAAGGTATATTCAAACTAGAGATACACGTTCTGCAGTTCTCAGAAATCCTCTTGTGTGTGTTTTTTTATAACTTGCCCCCCTTACTCTTTTTCCGCTCTTTTCATCTAGAACTCTTGTTACTTGGTGTTTGATCCCCCAGATTTATCCTCCAGGTCTTTTGTCTCCTCTCTTTTATTTCTCTCTCTTCTGGGAAAGCTCCCAACACACTTGGGTGAACTTTAAAATAACTGACAGCTTTCATTCCATAATACTAGTATGCCAAGCTCTGAGGCCTGCTCTATAACAGCCTTAATGGGTAAAAGGTATTTGAAAAACTCAACCACTTTAAAGACTCTGGAAATTTTCCAAAGGCCATACAGAGATGAAGACATACTCATGCAAGAAAGCCCACCAGGTTTTGGCAGGAGCAGAAAGGGGCTGTGGCACTTGTGCTGTCTCCCACGCCCAGGGCAGCATGAGGAAAGCTTTCCTTGTGGGGAGGGAAACGGCTCCATCCCCCTCTGTCCTCCAGTCAAAAACTATGCTGTTTTTCTGGGAGAGGGGGTAGGGCACCAGCATTACACGTCTTCCAGTAGTTCTGTGTTTCAGAGGTTAAATTCCCGGTGAGTGCAGCTAAGAGGTCACTAGCTCATTTCCCAGCCCATCCTCTCCTTAGACTCAGTCTTAGGCTTAGAAGGTGACACTCTACTCCAAGCCTGACAGAAAGGACACTGAACTTCCTATGGCCCTCAGAGCAGTTTGCCACTAGGGCCGAGGCTCCAGGCAGGCATGAGCACGTGGAGAAAACCACAGGCCACAACCCCGCCCAGGGCCCTGCCTAGCAACCAGTTCCAGGGCAACCGCTCGAAGGTTTTGCTCAGCAAAAGAGGCAGCTGTAAGAACAGAATTCCAGCACTCTTGTCACAGAAGCTGATTGATTTGGAGCAGAATGTGGGGGAAGCTCAAGCCTAAGGGACCTTTCGAATACAGTAGCGATTGAGACAGTGAGCCGTGAAGAAGAGACTGGCAGCTCAGGAGCGTAGGGAGCAAAGCCAGCGGTCATCTAAGTCACAGGGGATCGGAGGAAGAGACAGCGATGGAGGCTCTCCCAAAGCCAGGACTAATGTTACCTTCTGCCTCACAAACTGCCCTGCAAGGAGCCTCAGAATATTCTTGAAGGCAATACAGCAATCAGCTGACAATGAAATGATTACAATTATTAGCATAATAACTGGGGTGATAACAACAGAGAAAGTTCGCTTTAAAGAGACATGAGAGGGACATGGAGAAAATGGCAGCCGAACAGCCAGACCTTTCTTGCACCTCCTCTGAGGGCCAGGCTGGAAATAAAATAAAACTAAATCGGGGAACATTTGCCAAGAATTAGCCACTGTGGTCCAGCTGAGGAGGAGACATAGCAAGGAAGGACAGGAAACACCTGTACACCAGGAGGGGCTGACCTGACTCCTGCAGGCCGCAGGCACGAGTTAAGAGTGATCTCTGGGCTACGGAGGGTCTTTCCCCTGAGATGGAGGCCCAGAGCCCAGCCCAGCAGCCCAGGTAACATCCAGCCCTGAAAGGCGCAGGGCTTCTGGCAGCCTGGGAGTCCAGAGCTGGTCTGAGATAAAGCCTCCGATTTTGTTTTTTTGTTTTTTTTTAAGAACCCAGAGCACAGGATTTTCATTTGCAGCTCTTCGACCAAGGCTTCAGTGGAGGTAGGGCGGTGTGGACGCTGGTGCCTAAGGAAAGGCTGGGTGGGAGGCTTTGGGGAAGACATGGAAAAAGTAGCAGGAGGGAGACCTGCATTCATTCAGACACCTGCAGATAGAAATTACCATTTTTTCCTGAGAACCGCCGGCCCCTCCCAAAAGCCACAGTTCAGGAAAAGGATAATACCAACCCCGCCCCCCCCCCCCCCCCCCCCCCGCCCGCACCAGGTGATACAGCACATGGACCCTCAGGAGCCCTGCTTGCCACACCTGCACCTTAACCTTTGCAGAGGAGACAGCAGCAGGGCCAAGCCTCTGGCTGTGCACCCAATATAGCAGTACCTAAACATATGGGAAAGCTCCTGAGGACTTCAAGGAACAGATCGACAGTTATAGAGTCATAGTGGAAGATCTTAACACCCCACTGACATCACTGGATAGATCTTCCAGACAAAAACTTAACAAGGAAATAGTGACCCTAAATGATACACTAGATTGGTGGATGTATTGACATTTATAGAACACTAGAGGCCCAATGCATAAAATTTGTGCAAGAGTAGGCCTTCCTTCTCCCGGCTGCCAGCACTGCTTCCCTCTGGCCCAGGGGACCCAGGCTTCCCTCACAGTTCCAGCTTCGTCCAGAAGGTCATATGGTCTAATTAGAATATTTTGCTTTTATTATTATAGACTAGAGGCCCAGTGCACGAAATTCTTGCACTGTCCCCCCGCCCCGCCGGCCTGGTCACCTCTTACTGCCCCCCACTCCCCGCCAGCCTGGTTGCCCCCAGCTACCTCCCCACTGGCCTGTTCACCCCTCACTGTCCTCCTCTGCTGACCTGGTCACCCCTCTGCCCCACCCCTGCCAGCCTGGTTGCCCCCAACTGCCCCCACTGTGGGCCTGGTCACCCCACGCAGCCTGCTGCTCAGTCATTTGGTCACCCCTCACTAACCCCCCTGCCAGCCTGGTTGCCCTACGCAGCCTGTTCGGTCATCCGTTCAGTTGCGATGGTTGCTTAGGCTTTTTTTATATATAGATTCCACCCCAAAGCACAGAACATACATTCTTCTCAAGTGCATATGGAATATTTTCAAAGATAGACCACATGTTAGGACACAAACTGAGTCTTTACAAGTTCAAGAGATTGAAATCATATCAAGCATCTTCTCAGATCACAATGGCATGAAACTATAAATCAACTACAATAAAACACTCAAATATATTCAAATACACAGAGGCTAAATTACACATTATTAAACAACCAGAGGCCTGGTGCACGAATTTGTGCATGGGTGGGGTCCCTTGGGGTGGCCTGCAGAGTTTGGACCCCACCTCGTGCCCCCAGCCTTACAGGCCCACAGGCCCGAAGCCCCGCCTGGCACTCCGCCTTGGCCTGGCACCGCGCCCTCACCTGCTTCACCATCTCACCTGCGGGGTGATCAATCAGGGCCGGGCCCCCCACCAGGCTCCCTCAGCACCTGGGAGTCGGGCAGTGGCCCCAATGCCCACTGCCGCTGCTGGTCACCATCTGCAGAATGATTGATGGGGCGATTGGGTCCCCTCTCACACCTGTTCACCTGCTCCACCATCCCACTGTGGTTCCACTCTAGTCGGGGCCCATGGGGGCTAGCAACACCTCCACTGCCACCTGCTGCCAGTGCCAGTGCCACATCACCAATGCCCACCAAGGTCCGCACCACCCCCTGATGGTCAGTGCATGTCACAGCAACTGGTCAAACTCCTGGTCTCCCAGTCGAACTCCCAGTTGAACGACTGCCTGAGGGGACAATTTGCATATTAGGCTTTTATTATATAGGATGAATGGGTTTCCAATGAAATCAAAGAAGAAATGAAAAATACTTCCTGGAAACAAACAAAATTGAATACATAACAACCTAAAAATCTATGGGACACAGGAAAAGGAGTCTTGAGAGGGACATTCATAGCCTTACAGGCCTACATTAAGAAAAAAGGAAAAACTCTAATAAACTATCTAAAATTACAACTAAAGGAATTAGAAAGAGAACAATAAGAAAAGTCCAGAGTAAATAGAAGGAAGGAAATAATAAAGATCAGAGCAGAAATAAATGATAGAGACTAAAAAAATACAAAAGATCAATAAATGTAAGAGCTGGTTCTTTGAAAAGATAAATAAGTTTAATGAACCTTTAGCCAGACTCATCAAGAAACAAAGAGAGAGGACCCAAATAAATAAAAGAAAAAACCAAAGAGGTGAAGTAACAACTGACACCACAGAAATACAAAGGATTGTAAGAAAATACTATGAACAATGATATGCCAATAAGATGGACAACTTGAATGAAATGGACAAATTCCTAGAAAAAGACAATCTTCCAAAATTGAATCAGCAATAATCAAAAAGACTGAATAGGCCAATACCAACTGGTGAAAATGAAACAGTAATAATAATAAAAAATTAAAAAAATAAACTCCCAGCAAATAAAAGCCCTGGTCTGGATGGCTTCACAAGGGAATTTTACCAAACATTCAAAGAAGAACTAATACCAATCCTCCTCAAAATATTCCAAGAAATCCAGGAGGAAGGAACATTTCCAAACTCTTTTTCCCAGGGCAGCATTATCCTAATTCCAAAAAACCAAAGAAAGACACAACAAAGAAAGAGAGAATTACCGACCAATATCCCTGATGAACACAATTGTGAAAATCCTCAATAAAACATAAGAAGATACAAGTGGAAGAATATGCTGTGTTCATAGATAGGTAGAATTAACATAATTAAAAAGTCCATACTACCCAAGGCAATCTATAGAACCAATGCAATCCCTATTAAAATACCAATGGCAAATTTAGAGATATAGATCAAATACTCCCAAAACTGATGTGAACCAAACCAAACCAAACAAAACAAAAAACCACCAAATAGTCACAGCAATGTTGAGAAAGAAGAACTTGGGGGGATCACAATATATCAAATTTATACTACAAAGCTGTTGTGATCAAAACAGCCTGGTCCTGGCACAAAAAGCAGAACAGAGAACCCAGAAATTGATCAATGTCAAGTTTAGCAGATGAATCTGCATAGATTGGGATATCTTGAATTTTTCAGAGAAATGGAATTGTATAATATGTATACAGTTGTAGCTGGCTTCTTGCACTTAACATAATATTTTTAAGGTTCATTTATGTTGTAACATGTATTTATACTTTATTACATATTCTTATGTCATTTTTCCTTAAATAAATTGACAGAAGAAAAGACAAATGCATTTATACTGCATTTTGTGATTACCTAATTACCTTTAAAGACTAAAGAAAACCTTACATAAAGAAGTAATGAAAGGTATGATAACAATGTATCATCAAATAAAGACAAAGAGATCAAAATATCAAAGTAAGAGACAGAAACTAGAAAAAGAACTTAAGATCAGTTCTGAAACTGACATGAACACCTCACTAGAGGGACTCAACAATAAATTTGAAATGGCAGAAGAATCAGTGAACTTGAAGATATATTGGTAGATATTATGTAATCTGAAGAAGAGAGAGAACAAAGAAGCAAGAGAAATAAACAGAGCCTCAAGAAATGTGGAACACCATTAAACACTCTATTGTGTGTATAGTAGAGGAGAGAAAGGAGCACAGAAAATATTCAAAAGAGTATGGCTGAAAATGTTTCAAATTTGATGAAAAACATCTATATATATATAAAATGCTAATATGCAAAGTGTCCTCTCAGGAGTTCAACCAGGAGACCAGGAGTTCAATTGCTCACTATGATGTGTGCTGACCACCAAGGGGTGGTGCAGAATGAAGGAAGACCCTGGAGGGCAGCTGGGGAAAGGAGACAAACAAACCCAATAAGCCCTAATTGCTTGCCAGGCCTAGGGACTCTACCCATGCACAAATTTCATGCACCGGGCCTCTAGTGTTGATATAATTGCATTATTGGGCATATAGCTTACAGAAATATAATATATTTTTCTTTTTTAAATCCTCACCCCATGAGTAAGGATATTTTTTCCATTGATTTCAGAGAGTGGAAAGGACTAAGAAGAAGGAAAGAGAGAGAGCGAGAGACATGGATGTGTTAGAGACACATTGATTGGTTGCCTCCTGATTGGGCCTGGGATTGAACCTGTAACTGAGGTGGGGGTTGTTTCTTTGTTTCCTCATTTTGGTTGTCTGCTTGGGTTTGTGACTATGTTTTAGGTACACCTCTCAATCTCTAGTGCAAGACAGTGTTAAAGGCTGTTTCTGACTAATTGGATCAGACAAAGACTCAAAGCCTCCAAGACCGCCCCTGTCTACAGACTAATAGGATTCCAACTAGTGTAGCCAGGGTTTTTTTTAACGGGGGGCGGGGGGGCGGGGGGCAGTTGCTTCTGCCTGGAGGCTAATTGTTACTTTTAATCTCTTAAGTGGCCTCAGGGCAAGGTGTTTTCCAATAGGGTGTGTCAACTGTCTTCCCCCCAGGCAAGGCAGATGTCTATGTGGGAAAGATGTCCTGCATGAGGGAATGGCTCAGTCTAGGAAACTTGGGGTGTCTGCCTTCTGAGCTCTATCCGCTGAGTCACCAGTCCTGGTTCTGCTCTCACAGCTCCAGTCCACTTCACCCTCCTTCTGCCAGAGCACAAGGTGGGTGGCTCCACAGGGAATTTTTGTGGATTGGCCCTTCAAGAAGGTGCCCAAACTTTCAGCTGCCACTCCCTGGCAGACAGCACCCCACTGCTGTTCACAGCCAGTTGTTATGAGAGTACCCTCCTCAGTTTGGTGCTCTCTGCTGGGGAGCCCAGCTTCAGGATTAGATCACAGAGTTGTCAGTAGCATTCCCCAACAGCTGAGATATCTCTCAGGGACTTCAGTTGCCTTCTGTGGAGCCCAGCCAGCCCTTTCATACCTCTGCCCCTCCTACCAGTGTCTATGCAGTCTCCACCTTCAGTTCTTGGGTATCAGGGTTCTCTCCTGTGAGTTTTCCATTGATTATTCAGGAAGCCTTTCTGCATTCCAGTTGTAATTCCAGCTTGTTCCTGGGAGCATGTCCGTGTAGCATCCTCCTACTCTGCCGCCATTTTTAATCTCTTGGAGATGGTGCTGTTTTAATGGCTTTTGCAAAAGGTCAGTCACCTTCTGGAAATCCAATAACCTCCAATGGCGGATTCAAGACTTCCTCAAAATAGGATGGGAATAACTATCTTTCGACTTCCCCTAGGAATTTAGTGGTGGATATTTTTCTCTTACTAAATTTTAAAAAAAGGAAAGAGAACTTGCAGCCTGTGCTGTGCTTGGAAAGGAGGGAGAACCTCAGATGTTCTTTGTTCTCTCTTTCTTTGCAGTAAGTAACAACCTCCGCCGGGCTGTTCTCAGGGTGTTGCTTAGTGTGGAGGAGAATTTAGAGAGGGTGTGTGGGGCTGGCCTGCTGTCCACCGTGGGGAATGACTTTGCTCCCTCCATGACTACATGGCCCATTGGGTGAGGGCAAATGACTTTTCCAAATAAATGTTTGGCAAAAGCAAAACATTTATTAGTGTTTGCTGTGTGTCAGACATTTAATTTTTGTTCCTGTGGGAACTTAATTGCCTGAGGCCCTAGTTTCTTCATCTGCACAGTGGGCAGAGCAAGAGAACCAAGCCCTTTATTTATTTATTTTTTTGTGTGAGAAAAATAGATTGACGTCATCTAACAGTCAATAAGCACTAAGTAAATGTTTTGCTTTTGCCATGTGGACCCACCGGCTCCGTGCCTCTGTGTTTGAGGGCTGACGTGCCCCTTTTGTCTTCTATTGGCCACCACCCTCCTCAGCAGCACAGACATGGAGTGTGAGTGACAAGTGTGAGCCAGGCTCCATGCTGGGCACTAAGGACCCTGACTGGGAGAGGGCTGGTGAAGGGGAAGAGAGGTGAATAACTCGGGAGCATGTGTATTACTCTGGCTCCTGGAGTGGCCATCTTTTGCCAGATGCTGTGCTAGGGACCTGCCTATATGACCGACTCAAATAAATGTTAGTTGCACCTGCTCTAGGCATCAGGCCTGGTTTAGGTGCAAGAGAGCAGTGGCGCAGGTGAGGATTCACCCATGCCAGCACTAAGCAGCAGTAGCAGCCCCATTCACACAGGAACTGCCAGACAGAGGCACCCAGGGGGCCTGGGGCGCTGGCTCTGGCCTGCTGTGTGGGTGTGAACTCAGCAATGCTAATCGCAAGGTCTGCAACCTGCACGGTCCTTTGCTGAGCTGAGCCCTGGTGACTTGAAGACAAAAGGACCTCTTCAAAAAGTAGGCTCAGTGTTGCAAAATCTCAACGAATGAGAGCCCTAAAGACAATAACCAAGTCACATAATGACTGCCGTATGGCGGGGCTGGGATTACAGCCCAGCTCTGACTCCCTCTCCTAGGGTTCTGGCTCCAGCACCACAGCTCCCAATGTGGGTGCCACGCCACGTGGCCACATAAAGAGTGATGAGCACAGACAACACACAGCAGGATTCTTGGAGAGGTCTCAGAAGAACAGGCAGGTAAGGAGGCTTAGGGATCTACTGGGAAGGAAAGGCAGGCGTGTCATTGTCAGGACAGTGAGGAGAAGGAAGAAACCTAGAGGCATTTGCCCAGCCTGAACAGAGGCCAAGGAAGAAGAGATTGGAGGACGCAGAAATGAGGATGAGGTTTGGGCACAGCATGGAGATGAGAACAAACACAGGAAAAGGCAACAGTGTATGCCTGAACTTGGGGGACAGGCCACAGTACCAGCTCCCAGGCTCAGTCTTACACATGGTTCGACTAGAATCAGGGTATCAAGTATACATTACTGAGACAGATTTCCTGTTATTGTGCCTTACATTCTACAAGAGAAATAAATGCTTGATGTTGCTTGTTTCCTGACCAAGAAAAGAGATCTGGAAATAGAGATAGCCAAGAACCCCTGAGCCTTTTTCCAGTGGTCACCTCCACCAGTGATGGAGTGGAGGTGGCCCAGGACCCACTAGTCCTCCTGTGGTCACCTCCACTAGTGATGGAGGGGAGGTGGCCCAGGACCCCCAAGTCCTTCTCCTGTGGTCACCTCCATTAGTGAGAAGGGGAAAGAACAGTTTGGCCTTCGAGCAGGTGATCCTGTGGGAGCTTTTGGGAGTATTCTGAGTGCACTAGAGACAAGTGATAAGACTCGCTGCACACAAAGTCCCAAGCAGGGGGACTATGCTTGGAGGATATTCAGAGCGTGCCCAGGGGTACAGGCAGGCCAGCACTGTCCAAGCTGGGAGTGTTCCCTCCCTCCTAGTTCTGTGGTGACTGTATGCTTCTGTGTCTCAGTCACTTCTGTGGAACTAGAGGAAGGTCCCTCACTAGTCCTGGGCAGTGTTTCCCACTCCAGGTAGAATGTGTGCCCCTGTGTGCATGCGTGAGGCCCGATGGAGGATAGAGTGCTTCTGTGTTTATTCCCTCAGTTCATCCTCCTGAAGCTGCTGAGCTGCAGAGACCAGACGCTGTTAGGCCCTCTCATAGGTACAGTCTCCACACCTGCCTGGGCTAGGGTTGGATTTCAGGTCCTGGGACCCCAATGTAATTCCCTAGCAGTGACTTGGGTTTTGTGAAGTTTTCTTCATTTTAGCAATAATGATATCACAGATTGGAAAAATACTAAGGAAAAATAGCTAATATCATGGCTAATATGTATTGACCTCTGTGCCAGGATGCACTATAGCCTCGAAAGCATGATCACATCTGAAGAGGCATCAGCTCCAGGAGTGACCTACTATTTCGGAACACTGAGCCAATCACTAAAGCCCACAGCAGTCCTAGGCAACCTGGCTGTTAGCCGGCGAACATGAGTCTGTGATGCCATAATTCCCCCAGGGGCTGTGGATTTTAGCAGAAGCCAACAGTGTGCGCCTTGGCCATTTCCCTCCCCCCATGAGTCCAGAACTCACACGAACAGAGGCTGGAATCCCTGTTCCAGCAGAGACAGGGCTGCACTAGGTCCATGTGCTCACACTTGTTAAATGGCCCTGCAGGTCCTGCACATGCTGGTGGCTGGGCTAGTGAGGAGTCCTGCTGGGCTTGAGTTAATTAAGTGACCTGCATTTCCTCAGCTCTTTACACACATCTGGCATTAATTTTAAAAGGAAATGGCTTGCTGTGTATTTGAAGTACCGAGGGAATAAAGTACTTCATTTTGATTTTTTAAAAAAACTAAGTGAGCTTGTTAGGTTTTATACAAGCAGCATGTTTATGACCCAAAGTGCAGACCCACGCAAGGTTTTGTGTGTTACTTTCTGTCCCGAGGGGAGTTTTCCTTGAACCGGCCTCTTGGATAAACCCTAGGCTGGAACAGTCATTTGGGAAAAGAGAAATAAGGAGGAAATGCTGGTGCTGCTTGCAGGCCTCGCCTTTCTCCATCTCCTTCCTGTTAGTCCTCTGCGTGGCCCCCGCCTGTCCCTTCCTGTCCCCTCAGCCCGAGGTCCCTGCCCCAGGGCGCCCATGTGAGATGAGGGAGCCCTCCGTGTCATGGAGCAGTGCACCCCACATCCTTGGCTCCCGCCCACAGCACACGCCTCTGCGGGCGGATTCCACCTGAGTTGTGGTCCCGCCGCCCCTCCACGCCCCCTCCCGCGCTGCCTCCTGCAGGGCCCTCACCTTCTGCGCTGCAGCCGGGGCACTCAGGGTCCCCACCTTGCCTCCCACTCTCCTCCTGCGCCCTCCCTGGCGAGCAGCACTTACATGGGGACCCCAGTTCCTCAGGATGGGCCACCACTGCCTCTCCAGCCCACCCCTGAGCTGCAGGGGCCCACATCCTCAGGCACCAGCCGCACTGCCTCTGCCCCTTCACTACACTCACCTGCTCACTGCCCACCAGTGTCGGAATCTGCTCAGCTTGGACTCCTCACGTCTCTTCTAAGACCACTGACCCATCACTTCTCCCAGATGCTGGGCACGGCTTCCACCAGCCTCCCGCCCCGCACACACACCCCGCAGACCCTCACGAGCCTCCTGCTACAGCAGATGGAGGGCCCTCTCCCTAACAGGAGGTGGAGGCCTGTGTGTGCTACTGCTGTACCGCCCCTCCGGGCCTGGCGAGCCCCGCGCAAGCTTGGCACCTTCCGCGCCCCCGCGCCCCGCCCCCCTCCGTGGCCCTGCATCTGTGCTGCTCGCGCGGCACCCCAGTTCTCCACCTGTCCACTGAAGACAGGCTCGTTTGCCTTGAAAAAGCCCCTGAAGCCCCCACGCTCCTCCTTGCTGGGTTCTGTCCGCTGTCTGGCTGCACAGTCACAGCCCGACCCGCTGAAATCCCTCCGCAAGTTCACGTGAGACCGGCCTCTGCTCACTCCACCCGCAGGCCCCTGTCCGCTTATGCCCGGAAGCTCCAGAGCCTGCGAGTCCAGCAGACATCTACCAGCACCAGGGAGTGTTTGCTGGGCAAGTGAGCAGGAGGGTGTTTCTCAGCGCTGCCCCTGCGACCTGTCTCCCTCCCAGTGCTCCTCCTAGGCCTTTGCTGCGCTCTCCAGCCTCTTAGGAGCCCGTGGCTCAGAGAGAATCAGGGGAGTGTCCAGGCGCTCCTCTTGGAAGGGGTGGGTGCTCCAGATAGTGCTGGGCCACTCAGCCCCCTGCCCACAGGGGCCCCTGCACCCCAGGTCCCACACCCCTCAGGCAGCCGGGCAGTGGGGGAGCCAGCTGTTTCCTTTTTAGATTGTGGCTCCCAAATTCTTATTTTGCCACCATATACTTTTCTGAAAAACAAACAAAAGTAGCCACAGCCTATAACCTAGCCAGTGCCTGTGCAATCCCTTCTGCTCTCACTCTAGGCTTAAGAGAGCCCCTCGCTGCTTTCGCCTGGGGAGTGCACCTGTCCTTCAGGAGATGGGCTGAGTGCGGGCCTGGGACAGTGCCGTGGCCTCCTGCGCTGACCCTGGCCTTCCTGGGAAAGCCTGGCTTGTTTTGTTTTGGTTTTGTACCTGTTTGGTTTTGTACACTGCAAGGTTGCACCCCATAACCCCTGTCTCCAAGGATCACGGTCTCCCGACGAGCCTCCCTCACATGCAGCAGGAGGAACGGCTTGGAGCTGGGCCTGCCCAGGGCAGCACCGGAGCATCAGCCCCTGAATCTGAGATCCTGCTGCTCCCGGGTGGCTCAGAGGAAGAGCCAGTTTTCTGGCCCTGCGGCCCCCCACTCACCTCTGCCACTCTGATATCCCCGTTGGGCTGTCAGAGAGGTGTGGGGGTCCCCCGCCTGGGGGCCTGGTCCTCAGTCGCCCTCGATGCCCCTGGAGACCACCCTGCCATCCCCACACTCAAGGCCACTCCATGGTGACCCTGTCCTGAGAGACCCTCAGCCACCGTATCCTGTCCACATCCTGTGGATGCAGGGGCCTGCACACCTGGGCATTGAGGTGGCTGCAGGGCTGCCCTGCTCGTCCGGAGCCCAACCCACTGCGCTGCAGGGGCCAGCACAGCTGGTGCAAAGGTTGATGCTCAGTTGTTAAATCATGTTTGCTACAACATCAAACTACCTAAAAACTCTTGAGAAGGGCAATGGGTTGTATTTACCCAAGTTCTGCTCTTTGCTCCCCTCTTCCTTACTTCCGGATGCCCCAGGTCCCTTCTCTGCTGTTGCCTGGGGTCATTCTTTAAGGGCAGCCTTCCTCACGCCAACATAGAGCTTGGTGTGACCCTGGGGTCCGAGCATCCATAGAGCAAGCTATGCCCCCTGCAATCCAGCCTCCTCCGGCAGTCTGCTGCTCTGAGGTCCTCCCTGCATGCCCACCTGCTGATTGCAAACGGCTTGCCCCTTTCTACACGCTAGAGGTGGCCTGTGCACCAGCCACTCCAGTCTGCTTCTCCAGCGAGCTCCTCTGCTGGTGCTGGCCACACCACACCTTCTCCATGTTGTCCTTCCCTAGGTTTCTCTTCAGGTGTAGGATACCTTAGAGATGCCTGTATGTCCTGTAGTCATTCTTTTATTATCGCCAATGATTCTTGTATTAAACTTCCACCTGTGGGCGTCCTGGCTCCAGCACCTCTGCTGGGCAGCTGTCCTTCCTCCACGAAGCCCACCACCAATCCTGTGGGTCTGGGTACCAGCCCGGTCCAACAGAAGATGGAGCCAAGCAGTTAGCTATGGTTCCCCCTTATTTATTGATTCTGCAATTGGTATATGTTATGAGGCTGTGACAAAAGTACATGATCTCTGCCTGTTAAGAAGGGGAAGATGAACGCTCATGCTTTAATCTGCATTTCCGTTTGTGATTTCCTTCAGTCACATTAGTGTCTGTGTATAGGCATTTATCTGCTAGTATAAGGTCATTAACATTTTTTCAAAATGGTTAGTAAATTTCCCAATTACCCCTTTTTAAATAAAAAAAATATTTTTAAATGCTTTCTTTCTCCTATATTAAAATTTGATATATATTTCAGTCTGTTCCTGGAATTTGTCTATTTTATTCATCTACCTACCCATTCCTTGGCCATTGTCCTAATTTTAAAAATTATCATTTTCGAATATGACTCCACTCTTGTATACGAAGTGGCCCCTTCTTTCATGACTTTAATAACATGTGTTAGCTCCTTGCAAGCATTTCTTCTCCAGGTAAAGTTCCAGGTAAAAGGCACAGCTGTAGACGCGTTTTCCAGCACTGTTCTCCCTCTGCAGCGCCACACACCCAGAGTCCTGGGAGAGGTCAGCTCATTGCCCTGCTGCCAATCACGATGCCAACTGCAGGCTCAGCCTTCTATCTGGGCGTGTCTTCCTCCTCCACCTGACAGAGCTGGGGCCATGTGAAGGAGGAAAGAGCAGACTGGGCGTGGGGCTGAGAGCCTGCTCAGAGCACAGTCACAGCTCGGCAGGAGGGAGCCATGGGAATTCCTGTGAGGAGAGAACTAATGATGGCCAGGTGGTGGCAATTTCCTCCCAATATCATCCTCAGGGCTGTCCCAGGGCTTCAGGGGGCCCTCCATGGGGCCTCCTCAGTATTCCTTCCAGGTCTGAATGCAGGAAATTGCGCTCTGTGGGCCAGGTGCCAGGTGACAAGATAGGCTCAAGACCAATTTGCACGGCAGACAGAGGCAGAGATGGGAAAAGCCCCTCCACTCTTTCCCATGGCCTCTGGTCCTTATGGGCAGATGGCATCCCTCCTTCTCAGCAGCTTCCCGGGGACTAGAATAAAGTTCGCAGAGAGCAGATTTCTTGTATGAGAAAAAGTAGCAGAAAGAGCAGAGAACATAAGCAGTGGTGGCGTCTCTGGCAAGTGATCCCTGGCCTTGTGCTCTGCTGTCACCACCTTGAAATTCAGATTAGTTTTGAACAAGAGGCCCCACTCTCTCATTTTGCACTGGACCCACAAATTCTGTAGTTGTTCCTAATGAGCACTATAGGAAAAAGTAGGAGCTTTCATTCTAGTCAACTGGCCTGGACCCTTCTCAAGTTCAAGCCCTCATCACCAGAGAGAATTCCTGAATTATTCTTCCATTGTTTTCTCTGGCATCTGCTCTCTTCTCTTCTTCATTTCCTTCAGCGACTTTTCTTCTCTAATTTGTTACTGGCCTGCCTGGCTCTCCTTGTAACCCTGGGTAAGCACGCTGCCCACATCCCTGAACGTGTGAGTCCCCAGTGTTTGTTGTCAAGTGCTTTCTCAACCATCACAGTAGAAGAAGGTAATGATGTCCATTCTTCCCATAAAGCCCTTGACTAAGTGACTCTCGTTGCTTTAATTGCGGGCCCAAAGATCTTGAAAATGAATGTGGGTAAAGAAGGCAGTGTTACCTTATGGACATGTCATTGAGAAGTCGAGGTGACATCTTATCTAAAAAGCAACCAGAGAGGTGACTATCCAGATGTGCTTAGGGCCCATGGGCTTAGATGACACCCCGAGACACAGACCTGAGGGTCACTGGAGAAGGCTGAGGAGACTCGCCAATGAGGAAAGGAGACTGGGACGGGAGTTGAGAAGTAGGGGGTCACAGTCCGGGACTCTGAAGGGCATGCTAGTTGGCCACCACAGAACCCCAAGCAGACAGGAATGATGGGAAGGTACCTGCCAGACCTAAAAGTCCTCCTGGGAGCTAAGGGTGGAGCCAGGTTGGCAAGCAGGAGGAGGAGGGAACTCAAGGGGAGGAAACACTGTGAGTCTGACACTATTGCTGCTCACCATCACCTCGCTGGTGGAGATGCTGGGCTGCCTCCTCAGGGCAGCTCACTGTGCACAGCCCCTCTGTGGCCTCCTGGGACACACTGTCTGGAAACGAAGGAGGGAAAGTGCATTTCCCAGGGCTCTGCCTCTGCTGCCTGAGTGTGTGCTGATGCTGCGAGGGGGCGGTGGGCCATCAGTGCAGCCTCCTCGGCTGAGCCATACCTGCTGCAGCCTCAGTGTGCACTGCTGGGCCTGCACCTGCCGTCAGCACCTGGGGATCGACTATTACTAGAAATGGCCCCCAGGCATGAGTCGCCCGAATCCATTGCTCTGAATTAAAACTACATTTGCAGGGAATAAACTACAGGAGGTCATTTCGAACTACTCCAAGATCACGGACAAGGGTTGGGATCACTTGTTTCTGATGTACTAGGTTTTATATATTTTTCACCTAAATCTAAAAGCCAACCCCTCCTTGGTAAGAATATGGTCATTAGGTCGCCAGAGAAGGCCCTGAGCAGGGACCTCTCCAACAGAGCAGTGCGGCGGCAGGGCAGGGGCTGAGAAGGGGTGGAGGCTGTGTGCACCCACTCACCCCCAGGCTCAGAGCTGGAAATGGCTCTGCTCCTGTTTCCAGAGGTTTACACACTCCAGTTGGTTTGCTTGTTAAAGAGAACTCTACATCTCATTGCTTCATATCACTAATACTTCCTATTGAAATTACTCATTTCCAGCCATAAAGAGAGAGGACACTGTGTGTACCCGGGTGTTAGGATGAGCTGCAGTCTGAACCAGTGGCACGCTAATGCTGCATTATTTGTCTTCTAAAGCCACTTGATTGAGTATGACTGGCAAGTGAAAAGCTGTACACAGCCTGATGAGCTGGGAAAGTATACACCTATCACCATCACAGGGCCATAGCAAACCCATCACCTCCCAAGGTATTCTCCCACCTCCTTTATTAGTGTGTGCGTGTGTGAGTGTGTGCATATGCGTGTGTGTGCGTGCGTGCTAACACTTCACATAAGATCCACTGTCTCAGAACATTTTAAGTGGACAATGCAGTACTGTTGGCCACAGGCACTCTGCCATGCAGATCTCCAGAAGGTATTCGTCTTGCTTAGCTGAAACTTGGCACCCTCCAGTTATCACCTGTGCGGGTCCCCTTGCTCCAGACCGTGGCAGTCACTATTCTAATCTCTGCTTCTATGAATTTGCCTATTTTAGATCCCATATATAAGATTATACAGTATTTGTCTTTAAGTGTCTGGTTTATTTCACTTAGCATAATAAACTCCAGGCCCATCCATCATCCATGTTGTCCCAATTGGCATGATTTCTTCTTTTTATGCTTGAGTGGTACTCCATTGCATACATGTATCACATTTTTCTTATCCACTTATCCATCTAAGGACATTTAGGTTGTTTTATATCTTGGCTGTTGTGAATAATGCTGCAAAAACTTGGGAATTCAGGTATTCAAGATTCTAACTTAAATTCCTTTGGATAGATACCCAGAAGTGGGACTGCTGGATGATATGGTAGTTCTATTTTTTATTATTTGAGGAACCTCCATACCATTTCCCGGAGTTGCTGCATGAATTTACATTCCCACCCAGCATTTACAAGGGCCCTCTTCCCTCCACAGCTGCCCCAGCACTTATCTGTTATCTTCCTGATGAGAGCCATTCAAACCAGTGGGAGGTGACAGCGCACTGGGTTTTGATCTTCTATGGCAAGGTGTCTATTTAGTTCCTTTGCCCATTTTTTAAAAATCCTTACCTACTGAGAGAGAGAGAGAACAAGAGAACGAGAAAGAGAGAGAGAGAGAGAGAAGATACACATTGATCTGACAACCTGACCAGGAATCGAACCCGTGAACTTTTGGTGTATAGGACGACACTCCAATGCAGCCAGCCAGCCAGCCATTTTTTAAACCAAATTTTTGTGGGGATTTTGCTATTGAGTTGCATTAATACTTATGTATTTTGGATATTAACCTCTTAGCAAATATTTTCTCCCAGTGTTTCTGTGAGGGGGTACAGACTGGAACCTCCTATTCCACCTCTTGCTGATGTCACCTCCCAATGGCTGCATTTCAAACAGGGTGAATGCAGAATCTTACACAAAACTTAGACAGGAATTAGTTAAAAATTAGCCTTTCAAGTTTAAGACATGTTCAAGCACATCTAGGCTTCACATGGGGACATCATCATAAGAAGGATAACTTTGGGAGGGTGGTTATGTAAACACTGGCCCCCAGCAGGGGTAGAGTGGTTTTCTTTTTAAGCTCAAGGCAGCAGAGCGAGCCCTGCCTGCCTATGTAAGGGCAGGAGACTGAACTGCTGCTGGCCATGTGGGTGATTGGTGAATCTGAGGCTGCTGTACAGGTGGGACGCCACTGGCCAGCTGTTGGCCTCCTGCAGAGGCAGCCAGTATCCAGGGCCATCTCAGCTCTGGCCACTGAGGAGAACCTGGAGCTGACCTCCAGTTTCAGGAAGAAGCAGCAGAAGTAGCGACAGAAGAAAGTGAACTGACCAGGCGAAGGGGATAGAGGTGAGATGCCTTCAGGGAAGAGAGCCTAGTGAGCCAGGAGAACACCCCTGTGAGAGCCAGAGGAAGGTGCTTCCCAGGCCCAGGGCAGGTTGTGTAAGAATCCCTCCCAGGGTGTCTCCTCCAAGCTTTAGCGGCATTCTGTCCCTTCTGGGCAATCGGTGGGGAGGAGGGCAAGGCTGCAAGCTGGCCAGCCGCCCAAGGGTGCCTTCTGGGGGAAGGAGGTGACCTTTGCATAGAGGAGTATTTAAAATGAATTGGAAACACAAATTACTGAGTGTAGACTGTGTCCTGAGACTTAAAACGACCCCAGGCTTTTGAAAATTTGACATTAACCAGGATACTTCCATCAAGGGTTTAAAAGAAGTAAGACGCTTGCTGGAATTTTCACAGGGCCCCACAGATGCTTTCTAAGAGTCTGTATGTACCTTCAGAGAGACGAAGACAATGACATTTTATTTTTTAAAATATATATATATTTTTTTTAATATATTTTTATTGATTTTTTACAGAGAGGAAGAGAGAGAGAGAGAGAGAGAGAGAGTCAGAAACATTGATGAGAGAGAAACATCAATCAGCTGCCTCCCACATGCCCCCCACTGGGGATGTGCCTGCAACCCAGGTACATGCCCTTGACCGGAATCGAACCTGGGACCCTTCAGTCCACAGGCCGATGCTCTATCCACTGAGCCAAACCAGTTTTGGCTAAAATATATTTTTATTTATTTCAGAAAGGAAGGGAAAGGGAGAGAGATAGAAATATCAGTAATGAGAGAGAATCATTGATCAGCTGCCTCCTGCAAACCCCATACTGGGGATTGAGCCCACAACCTGGGCATATCTCTGAGTGGAAATCAAACTGTGACCTCCTGGTTCATAGGTCGATGCTCAACCACTGAGCCATGCTGGCTGGGAGACAAAGACATTTTATAAAACTTTCTATGGAGGCCCAATATATGAAACCCACAGAGGAGCAATTTCTCCAACAGAAAGTGAGAGTCTCCCAACCCAGGTTACAGGGCTGCTCTTGGCTTTTGCCCCTATAGCATCATGCTGGAGATCCCATTTCTTAACCTGACAACCCACTGTGCTCACTCAGGCTACTCAGGACAGAAGACACCAAGGCCCAGAGAGGCTGGCACTCTGCCACCTCCGGAGGGATGCTAGGCCTGGCCCGTCGCTCTGTAGGGACCTGCTGGGCCAGGGCTTGTACCTCATTCCGTTCTTTGGTCTCTGTGCTCCCTTCCAGGGTGCACAGAGTGCTCAGGGTGCCTGGAGTGCTCAGGGTGCCCCATTAGTCGGGGAAGACAGAATTAGGGAGAAAAAACCTTGCATCAAATATCTGCTCTACAACACACCATTCCAGAACCAAGTGGCTTAAAGCAGCTCCGGAATGTCACACGTGGGTGTGCTGACTGCAGCGTCTCTGCTAGTCTAGCTCTGAGGGCTCATTCACTCAGCTGCAGATGGCATTGGCATTGTCTACTGTGCCCTCCCATTGGGCCAGGGCAGGATTTGGGTTTTCTTTGGGTATCTAACAAAACCCTATATAATAAAGAGGTAATATGCAAATTGACCATCACTCCAATACACAAGGTGGCCACCCCCATGTGGACACAAAATGGCTACCACAAGATGGCTGACAGGGGAGGGCAGTTGTGGGCAATCAGGCAAGCAGGGGAGGGACCAGGCCTGCAAGGGAGGGCAGTTGGGGGTGACCAGGATGGCAGGGGAGGGCAGTTAGGGGTGACTGGGCTGGCAGAGGAGGGCAGTTAGGGGTGACCAGGCCTGCAGGAAAGGGCAGTTGGGGGGAACCCAGGCATGCAAGGGAGGGCAGTTAGAGGTGACCAGGCTGGCAAGGGAGGGAAGTTAGAGGTGACCGGGCCAGCAGGGGAGGGCAGTAAGGGGTGACCAGACCTGCAGGGGAGGACAGTTAGGGGTGACCAGGCCTGCAGGAGAGGGCAGTTAGGGGCAATTGGGATGGCAGGGGAGCAGTTAGGCATCGATCAGGCTGGCAGGGGAGTGGTTAGGGGGTGATCAGGCTGGCAGGCAGAAGCAGTTAGGGGCAATCAGAAAGGCAGGCAGGCAAGCAGTTGGGAGCCAGCAGTCCTGGATTGTGAGAGGGATGTCCAGTGGGATTGGGCCTAAACAGGCAGTCAGACATCCCTCGAGGGGTCCCAGATTGGAGAGGGTAAAGGCTGGGCTGAGGGACCCACACCCCCATGCATGAATTTTGTGCACTGGGCCTCCAGTCTGTATCATAAAAGGCCTGTGGTCGTGACGCCATAACGGGTGGGTGGGGCAGGACGTGAGCTACAGCGGCGATGGGCAGGGAGGCCAGCTGAAGCAAGTGGAAGTGAGCTACTCATGCATGATTTCATGCACGCTGGGCCTCTAATACTTTATAATGTCACAGCATAGCCATCCAGCTAAAATTGACATGCATTCTACAACCACTCAGTTGCTCATTCAACAAACATTTGTTGGAGAGCCAGGGATTGGGTGGAGGCTGGCTGACTGACATTGCTCCTAACTGTCCCAAGCCCACCCGAGGGCGACCAACAGGTAGCGGCCACTCCCTGGTATTGGCCTTTGGTGGAGCCACGGAAAGCCCAGACGAGGAGGCATGTCCTGCCTGGGCAGCTCAGGGGCTTTCAGAGGAGGTGTCCCTATGTTGAGGCTAAGACCCTCATGGTGTGAGAGAGGTCTTGCAGGAGGCCATCCAAGGGCGGGGATAAAGGAAGGCAGTGATGGGTGCAAAGTGTGTCTGGTTTAGGAGACCTCAATAAGCATTTCCCTAGCAACACAATTTCTTACTTAACAATGGGTTGCCACCCCCAAAGGATCACTTGTCATAAAAAACGAGAAGAGAAAACTGAGTGAACACAGGTCTGAAGCCCAGTTCTGTCAGGACAAGTTCCCGCAGTATCTGTATTCAGGTGAGTGGGCATGCGGGAGGGCGGGGCAGGGCCAGTGAGGGCCCAGGGCTGTTATCACGCAGGCTGAGTGTTATTCATTAGAAGCTTGTTCCACTCAAGCAACCTGAACTTCTCAGAAGGCAGCCCAGGTGTGGCACAGGATTCCATGATGCCTCAGTGCCCCCACCCATGGCTGACATTATCCCCTGCCCTCTGAGAGCCCACCTCAGGGTCCCCTCATCCTTGGGGATGGCCCCCACTTCAGCGTCCCCTCATCCTTGGGCAAGGCCCCCACTATCAGGGTTCCCTCATCCTTGGGTGTCCCAATTATGCCCCAATTAATTGCTTATCTGTCTAGACTTAGTGGGACAAATGCAGGTGACCAGGAGTCAGCAATAATGGCCTATCCCCTGGTACTTCACTGTCGAGACAGCTGAGCCGAACCGGAACACATGACACACAAGACAGAATTAGTACGCAATCACACAGGGTTTATTTACCTATTCCTAGTGGGTCCTAGGCTCCAGCAAAGGCCACCTGGCGATGCACACTAAAGGACAGACGACAAAAACAGAGACAGGCAGGCGGCCGCAGTTGGTTCAGGCTCACACAGCAGAGCAATCAGGGGCTTGTCTCTCGGAGCGACGTGGAGTCCTCCTCTTATCAGGCAGGAGACCTAACTGAAGATCGTCTCAGAGTTATATAGACTGTGGTAAGCAACTTGTGTCCTTATCAGTGTGGGCCAGACGGTGTGCCTTATGCTGGGAGCAGGGTGTTTACATTTTAAGGGCTCAGAGCTTTTACATCAAGATAGTGGGGTGTTCATTAATTTTGGAAGTTACAGAGTATTGGGGGTTTCCATACAGCAAACATTTCACACAATAATTATTTCATACATTAGAGGGGTTACATTATTATAACATTAGGCATGGCCCTCACTCTCAGGGTCCCCTCATCATTGGATGTGGCCTCCACTGTCAGGGTCCCCTCATCCTTGGACCTGGCCTTCACCCTCAGGGTTCTCTCATCTCATTTATCCTCATATTTTTCTCATCATTCAAATGACTGCTTACTTCCAAACATGTTATCTATATTTCAGGTTCAAAGTGGGGGGGAGGGGAAGGAGGAGGAAAGAAAAAGGATAAAACACCAATAGAATCAATTGTGTCCCTATATATCTCCTTGTGTAGACTCCTAGCTGCAATGAGGGATGGAAAGTCTCCTTTTATAGCTTGGAAACTAGCACTCCCAAATAAATTATACTCCTGTTAAGGTCTAAAGGAACAGCAAATGCTGGGCAGGCAGCCCTCTATTTCCTCACTGGAGGCCACTGGGAAGGCTGGGAGAGAGGCTAAGGAGTGTGGGTGCAGAGGCATGGGGACTTGGAGAGCAAACTGTCCTGCTTGTCTTTGCTGGGAGACTACCTTGGGAGAGGTGTGCCAGCCTGCGGGCAAGGTGGGCAATCTGCATTCGGCTGCCTTTGTATGTAGATCCCTTTCCTTTAGGAGCAGAAAGGGAGAATCTGTGTGTTGCTGTGGTTTCCAGTTGAGTTTTCACTGCTTCACGAGCTCTCTGACCCTGGTAGGCAGGTGGTGGAGGTGGGCTGCGGGAAGCCCTGTTCCCACTGCACTGGCTCGTGGCTGTCCTTAGAGCTCCCAAGGATGCCAGGCATGGAAAAACTCCGGTCATGCTTGTGTTTCACCATCATGCTCTGGTTAACTAAAGTGACACAAGACTATTTGTCAAGATCCATAAAATTCACCCTATCTCTCTGAGTCCATAACATGGCAGCAAGCAAGCAACTTATGAGCAACTTATCTGCATTTAATTCATTGTTTTCTGGTGTTGCTCCCAAGAACACAGCTTCTCAAATGCATTGTGGAAGCTTGCTGTGTTTGGAATTTGACTTTGTTTATAGACCAGGTAATAAACTTCATTTGGGTCCTGTTCCTAGCAGTTCATACAAGTTCATGTTGATTGTTGACTTAAATATGTGCAGAGATGAAGCTGATAGAACTGGCTGGCTCATGTTTGAACTTTATTCTCTTAAATCTTATCTTTCCAAACTGGGCAAGTCAAGCAGAGCACAATTACCCAGGGATTGAGTGAGTTTTGAATTGTTTAGGGCCAGAGGGGTGTGTCCCTAAGGGCAGTAGCATTCGAGTTGGAGCTCCTGGTCAGGGCACAGCTGCCTGCCTCCTGCCATTCATGCTGGGCCCATCGCAGCTCAGAGGGGCAGTTGCTCCATGCACTAGGCAGCCTCTTCGGGGGGGGGCCAGGGCCACACTCACAGCTCTCCAGGGACAGGCACGCTGGTGTCAGGCTCGCATCCTCCCTCCTTATGCTTCTAAGAATAATAAACAACTCCTTACCCAAACTGTGGGCTGATGTGTATCTCTTGGGTTGTGGGAGACATGGAAAGAACCACAGCTTCCCACTCAATGGAGAAATTTTGCCATTTAAACCTGTGAGCCCCTCCCAGGAAGTGTGGCTGAAAGCTGAAATCTGTGTGAGAGCAATGGTCACTGCACCCATATTTCACAATGATAGTGTCCTAGTGAAAATCAGAGGGACAGTGAGGCCAGTGGGTCAGGACGTGACTGCCAGCGAAAAGGTCATTTGTTCTGCACCATTCCCCAGAGGACCAGACACTCCTCACCGAACAGGGCCACATGGGGAGGCACCAGCATCCGTCAGGATGCAAGGGGAGGGGGAACCTGGGCAAGAGCCTTTACTGTGGTTCCCAAGGGAAGGATCGGCGAGGCAGGGTGGGCAAGCTCAGGATTGGTCCATGTGAGTCATTCCAGTGGGCTCGGGGCCCAGGGGCCATCCTACCTGTCTGGCCCTGGAGTGACTAGAGAAACAGTGACCCAAGCATGAGAGCTGTAGGGGAAGTGAGGCAGTACGGGCTCTGGATTGGTTGGCTTGTATTTGAAGAGCATTATGCTGGCTGGTGAGTTGTTCACTCTCTCTAAACTTGGCTCACCCTGGGAGACCCTCCAGGGTCAGTAAGACCCCAAATATCAGAGCATCAGCCCAGCCGATCCCGTGAGGAGTGGAGGCTGCCTTGCGAAGCTGTGTTTATTGGAACGACATGAGGACTGGCTTGGGACCTGTGAGACTAGTAGAGGGATGAATGCCTGTGCATGTCTCCTACAATCCCCTGACTCTGGGAGGCAGCGGCCCATTTGCCAGCGGACACTCCAGAGGCAGGTGGGCCTTAGTAAGAGCACTTAGCCTGCTCCTGCAGGCCAGGGTTAAGGGGCACGTGGGCTCCTGAAAGAAGGTGTGCTTGCCACTAACTGCCTGCGAGGTCTTCTGAGTCATTGTCAAGTGCTTCCTGGAGACACCACGCAGACTCATGAGCAAACCTTTGGGAGACGCTCCCTGTGGAAGAAGCCCTGCCCTGAGTACATACAGCTGCCCCTGGAGTCCCACCCCTGTCCTGGCTAATGGCCTGTCAGACAGAAACCTTTCTCTTAGACTCAAAGGAGTAAAGTCAAGGGAGCTTCTGCCCCTTGCTCGCCCAGACTTGTTTGTCACATTAACTAGAAATACAGACTCTAGGGGTGGCCAGGTGCTGGGGGACAGGCCTTTTCCTGCCCCAGGCATCTCCACAGTCTGGCATTTCCTCCTTCCAGCTGGCCATCCCCCCTTTGTGGGCTCAATGCCTTGTGACTCTGTGCCTGTTGGTTCTGAGATGATTAAGAGCAGTTACTAGTAAACTAAATGAACTAGTCCTACATGTCAAAAAGAATAAACAGCCCTGGCTGGTACTCAGTGGTTAGAGCATTGGTCTGTGCATCAAAGGGTCTCGGGTTCCATTCTTAATCAAGGGCATGTACCTGGTTGTGGGTTTGCTCCCTGCCCCCCCCCCCCGCAACACCCCTGTTGGAGCGCATGTGGGAGGTAACCAGTCAATGTGTCTCTCTCACATTGATGTTTTTCTCCACCCCCCCACCCCCGCTCCCTTCCACTCTCTCTAAAAAAGCAATGGAAAAAATATCCTCAGGTAACAAAAAACAAAAAATGAATAAATAGGAAAAAAAATCCACAAATTCCAAGCATGCAGGATCAGAAAAGCCAAGAGTCTTCCAGATCAAACGCAATAGCCATGGATTGTTAAGCCTTTGGCCCACAGAGCCTGTGCATCCCGGGCAGGAGGCAGGAGGTGAGAAAACAGTGACAAGGAAAACATGCCTCTCCATTCAGGGAAGGGAAACAACTCTGGGAGCAGCACTGGGGTTTGGCCCTGACCGGAAGTGAAGAGACAAGAAGCCCACCTAGCTTTTGAGGCAATCACGTTGTCAAAGAAACATTAGTGGGAACAACAATAGCAGCGACAGGAACGTGGACTGCTGTGCCTCTGTGGCGATTGCATTTCCCAAGCTGGCCACAGCTCTCCCCCACCTGCTTGTTCTTCTGCAATGTGACCCCTCCACCTCTCTTCAAGGGCCGGGGGCTGGGCTCGTTCTCCTGCCATGGGCCGGGGACCGTGGGGGCTGCTGTTCTGGGAGCTCCATGGCGAGGCCGTCGAGGGGGACGTGTTTTGTACCTGGTTCTTGTCGGACGTTTGCTCAGGGAACTCAGCCACCCACCCCGAGGAAGCCTGATATCCTGGAGAGACCCCGGGGGAGCCCACCTGCCAGCCCTGTGCCTGAGCCCTTTGGAAGTGGGTCCTTCTGCTCCACGTGAGCCACCTCAGGTGGTGCCGCTGTGCCCTGCCCTTGTTGCCGATTTGTAAGCTAAATAAAGGATTTCTGCTTAAACTATTAACCTTTGGGGTGTTTGCTGCGTAGCAATCGGAGACCAGAACAGTCCGAAGAACAAGATGCAGGCTTCAAAGGCCGTCCATTCCCAAGACGAGCGCCCACATTGCTCCCCACACGTCTCACGTGTGGCCAATGACAGGGACAGGACGAGCTTCCTAGGTGTCATATCATCAACACCAGTGGAGCAGAGAGCTCGTCCTCAAAAAGGCCACTGCACTCCGCGCAGGGCCCTCCCAGGGGCTGGGAGCCGGAACACAGTGTAACTCAGAACCAATGGCTGATCACTCCGTGGAACAAAGCCTGCAGATCATATCGGACATGCAGTGAGCAAAACCAATCTTTATGGTGCTAATTTATCAAGATTTAGGGTTTTTGTTGCAGTAGGTAGGGTTAATTAGCCTGACTAGTATAATATGCCAAAACATGAAGACATACCTGTATTACAGAGGGAGACCAGTGGTTCATACACATGAAATGATGCTCAGCGTGAGAAAAGTCGAAATGGCACTAATGGGCCATTTTTTCACCCATCAGACTGCAAAGAGCAGCCCACGGGCACCCAGGACAAACAGAAGCCCCGTACCCCACAGTGCTGGGGGGAGTGTGTGATCGGAGGTCAGGGTAGGAGACAGAAATCACCACAAGTATTGTAAACTGAAAGGTTTCCCACAGAGAGCAGTGCACTGGCAGGATGGAGGGAGGGACAGGAGGACTGTCCCGGAGCATGGAGCACAGAGCACACAGCACACAGAGCCCCACCCGGGCCGGGGCTTCCGGAGATTAGGGGCTGCCATCCACAGGGCTGACTGCCCAGAGCAGGTACCCTACAGGCTGCAGCATTGTTAGCCACTAAGGTTGTCATGTGGCAACATGGAAAATACTAGAGATGATAGGAGAGAGGCCCTGAGGATCAAAGTGTACATTATATGATTAGATTCGCCTCAAACAAAACCAAAGTCAGCTTTAGAAAACGTGGGTGGAAATGGACCAAAAATATTAACAATGACCATAGTTGGATTTTCATTGGGTTTTCTACTTTTTACTAGTTTTGGGGGATAAAATTATGGAAGTTCAAAATGAAAGCATCTTTTTTTTTAATCCTTACCTGAGGATATTCTTTCCATTGTTTTTTTATTTTTTTATTTTTTAGAAAGAGTGGAGGAGAGGGAAGAAGGAGAGAGAGAGAGAGAGAACATCAATGTGAGAGAGATACATCGATTGGTTGCCTCCTGAACCCATCTCAGGGACCGAGCCTGCAACCAAAGCACGTGCCTTTGACAGGGAATAGAACCTATGACCCTTCAGACCATGGGCCAACCCTCTAACCGCTGAGCCAAACTGGCAAGGGCAGGAATCTTCTTTTAAAAATGAAAAAGAGATAAAATAAAGGCGTTACAATCTTTGGGTGTCCCTGGGAAGTTCTTGGAGAGTAGGCACTGCTCCACTGTGGTGATGGAAGTCTTATCATTGTGCCTCCTGATTTAAAACTGAATGACTATTAATCCCACTTGTTGGATATTTCCACTATAATTCACCTGAGAGTGTAGAGTATGCTGAGAGCTAATTAATTTTTGACTAGTTGAATACTGATATCAGGATACTATTTTCTTCTGGAATTTCTCCACTTTCCACTTAGTGATTAATTTTAAAATATGTCAAACTTACAGAAAAGTTTCCAGAACAGTATAAACAATGTCCATATCTCCTGGAAGTGGTTTAAGTGTTAGCATATTCTCTCTGTCATACAGTCTATCTACCTCTGATCATTAAACCATTCGTCTATTTTTGGAACTCTTTGTGAACAAGCTGCAGAAACACCTCAGTATTACAGTGTGCTTTCCCCCAAAGACTGTATGTGCATAAACACTGTACCACCCTCCTGGTCAAGAAATCCACAGCGATACCTTAGCCTCCGGCCCACAGATCCCATTCAAATTTTGCCAACTTTCCCAATGCGATCTCTATTTCCTTTCTGGTCCATAATTCTGCCCAGGATCAAGCATTGCATGTAGTTGCCATGTCTTTCCTGCTTCCTTCCATCTCTCATGTTCTTGATAAGCATAGAAAGAATGAGGTGTGACGGACAGGACAGGCCTCTGCCACAGGAGTGACTCCGTGCTCAGCACACACAGAGTCAGGGTTCTCACCCCTGCAGAGTGTCGCCCCCAGTGTGAAGTCACCATTCCCTCATTTGTGATTGATCAGTATTTTGTGGAAGATGTTCTGAGACTACAACTCACATCCTTTTCCCATCTCATTCCACCCACCAGCACAGCACCTAGTGCTGACTCCTGCCGGAATCGCCCCTTACAATACTTCCCACAAGGTAACGCCCACTCCCAGCATCAGTCAGCACTCTGCTCTAGGGAGGACCCTCCCTTGCCCCCACTCATTTGCTTGTATCAGCATGGACTCTTGGAAGCCCATTTTACTAAAGGGGCTGTAATCCATGGCCATCATTTATTCTGATGCTCAAATTGTCCAAGATGGAACTAGTAAAAGCTTCTTTCATCTCAATCCTATATCGTAGACAAAACAACATAAGACATCTCTGACAAATCCTTCAGCAATCTTATTCTTGTTCTCTAGAAAACAACCCAAAAAAGTACTGTCACATCATCGATAATCAATTCTTTAGCATTCTTAATTTTTCCAGAAAAAAATTTTGGTTGAAATAGGACTTGGGGATTCGCCCTGCAGCCCCGCCCCGCAGTGCACTCTCTCCTGCACACCCGACGCTCCCCACAGCCACCACCACCCTTCAGAATGGCCAACAGGGGACCTGCCTACGGCCTGAGCCGGGAGGTGCAGCAGAAGATTGAGAAACAGTATGATGCAGACCTGGAGCAGATCTTGATCCAGTGGATCACCACCCAGTGCCGCAAGGATGTGGGCCGGCCCCAGCCCGGGCGGGAGAACTTCCAGAACTGGCTCAAGGATGGCACGGTGCTGTGTGAGCTCATTAACGGGCTGTACCCAAAGGGGCAGGCCCCAGTGAAGAAGATCCAGGCCTCCACCATGGCCTTCAAGCAGATGGAGCAGATCTCTCAGTTCCTGCAAGCAGCCGAGCGCTACGGCATCAACATCACCAACATTTCCAGACGGTGGACCTCTGGGAAGGAAAGAACATGGCCTGCGTGCAGCGGACGCTGATGAACGTGGGTGGGCTGGCAGTAGCCCGGGATGATGGCCTTTTCTCTGGGGATCCCAACTGGTTTCCTAAGAAGACCAAGGAGAACCCCCAGAACTTCTCAGACAACCAGCTGCAAGAGGGCAAGAACGTGATTGGGTTACAGATGGGCACCAACCGTGGGGCGTCTCAGGCAGGCATGACCGGCTATGGGATGCCACGCCAGATCCTTTGACCGCTCCCAGCCCTGCTCCTGCCCTTCCTTGGATTGTTAATATATATAAATATATATTTTAGCAGTGACATTCCCAAGAGCCCCTGCAGCCCTCAGGCTCCTCTCTGCCAGGGCCTGGCCTGGCGTATCTCCTCTGGGGGTGCCCAATGGCGGCCTCTCCCCATGTGCTTACTAATACATTCCCTTCTCCAAACACACAGAAACTGGACCAACTGGCCTCTTCTTTTCCCGCGGGACCAAAATTTAGGGCATCTTCCTCCTTCATACCTCTCCTCCCCTGACCTCTCAATCCATTCTATGGCTGGGGTCAGCGACGCTGCCTTTGGGCCTTCTTCCACAAATATGCCTCCCACAGCTGTGGCTGCAGAGACTTAATTTATAGGGAGGGGTTCGTGGCAGCTGCCACCCTGCCACAGCTGGACTGGGCTCACCACACGCTAGAGGCAGCCTGCCCTGGCAGAGGCCCTCTTGGCTTCCCATTTTCCATTCCCCTCACTTTGGCTAAGGGGTGGGATGAGGGGAGAGGGGCGGGAGGGCTGCCCCCTCTGGGCTGGGGCTTGAAGAATCTGAGTGCTGATTTTGAATAAAGAATCTCCCTTTTTTTGGATGGAAAAAAAAAATAAGAAATAGGACTTGGAGCTCATAAACCATGGAATTTTCTAGCTTACACTTGGTCATCAAAAATTACTTTTCATTAATGTAAGATTCAGAGGATTGGCAGTCTGGGATTTCTGGTTAAAGACCACTCCTCGGCCGACCAGTTGTCCACTTGTAAGTGACCTGCCTGGGGTGGCTGCCGGTCATTGCAGGCCCAGGGCACAGGGCCAGCCCTGGTGTTGGCAACATACACTGTTCCATCGCGGGAACAGGCTCCGAAGATCCCACTCCCTCCACACCATTGTCATGCTCCATGCAGCACCTGGCAGAGTGCATGGGCAGCAGTCTCCTTTCAAAGGCGTTCCCGATCTTTTATGAGGATGACAAAATGGGCTAAATGCAAATGACTTGCTATCAAAATAGCACTGAGCAAGGCTGGGATTACTTAACTGATGCAACAGTCTTATAAGCCCAGATGGAGAGGAGAAGAGAGAAAAGTGGAGACAACAGATGAACAGATGTAAGCAAGGTAAAACCATGCCGGAAACATTGTCAGCCTTTCCCCCACATGCTGTGAGTCAGCGGAGCTCCACTCACTAACCGGCTCTGGAACCCAAGGCAGTTTTCCCACTCCCTGAGGCCACAGGCTTCTCATGGGGAAAACGATAAAGCCTCAATCAGAGGCTTGGCTGGTGCAACTGAAGCTTGACTGTAAAAAGCCCACAGAGAGACTACCATTCCTATCAGCTTGGATTAACAGCACAGAATGTGACATGATCACTAGGAAGACCACAGCAAGCCCTGAAATTCTCATATGGACTAATTACATAGAAATTCTTTTTGATTTTTAAAACAATGCTTCATTAGTCTGGGCAGGGCCTCTGCAATCCCATTCTACATGAAGCCGCTCTGCACCTAGGCGCTGCTCGCATTTGCGCTGTCATTAGAGCTGCGCCAGGCCCTGTCAGTTCGAGCGGAGGACCAGAACCCAGTTGACAGTGCTGTGCTTCCCTACATGCTGTGTCCTTGCACTCTGCTCAGGCGCTTCCACTTCTCTGAAACGCATCCCAAGTGCCAGTTGGAGATAAGTCAACAGTAAGGACAGGGCTTCCCTGGACTTTCCAAAGATGTCTCCCTCCACCAGGATGTCAGGCCAAAGGTCACATTAGAGGGAGAGTGAACGCACATCAACATGTACAATGGAGTTTAAGTTCGGAGATTTTTTAAATGTAGCTCAGACATGCAAATGAACTTGGGGGAAGATACAGAATCTTGCCACTGTTGTCCTACTTGGATGGAGGCCTGACCGTGGCAACAGACTTGAACGTGTCCTAAGGGATCGGTCAGTTGGTCAGCCCTGGCTGGAAGGAGCAGAGGCAGGCAGCCTCCTGGGTGAAGCAGAAGGTTGTGTTAAACCAAGCAGCTGCAGTAAAGTACTGAGGAAGGGCGACCAAGCTAAGCTCAGTATCCAGAAATATTTGCAGTGATCCTATGGCTGGCTTTCTCAGAACAACCCCAGTTTCTTCTTAGTCCGGTGGCAGTAGAAACAGCACCCACTCTTACTCTCACCCTGTCTGACCAATTCCAAGCTCTGGGCACCAGGTGGGTGGTGGGTCTGTGAGGACAGGACCGAGGGCGCCCTGGGGTCCGCCCCTGAGAGCTGGCTGAGTGTGCGTTGGCTGCTTCAAATCTGAGTCCCAGGCATGGCTCAGAGCATTCTCACAGGCTGCCCCTTCGTGTCACCTCTGAGCCGTGGGGCTTACTTTCTTGATTTCAAGTGTTGGTATCTTTTCCTTTGTTTAGTTTCTTAAGAAAGATCTGGAGATAAGGAGAAAGGACCTAGCCATAATTGTACTATTCATGTTATTGACTTGCTTGACTTCCAAGCATCTTGGTCACAGTCTCCTCCCAGGGCACAGCACAGCCCATTGGAGTGTGAGCCCCCGCAGGCAGGGATGACACCTTGGGTTCCCCGCCTGTTGATAACAGAATCCTGGGTACCAAGACGCTCAAATGAGGGAGGGCCAACTCATTAATCAGACATGTCCATCTGTACAAATTTTCAAGAATCCTCCCAATAATGATTTTTATGAAATATGTCCAATATTCCTAGTAGCATGCGGGACACACACAGCTGTCTCATTACAAAGCTATGTTTTACCACCGGCCAAGCTCAGTCTGCAAAAGAGCCTTTTTTTTTTTTATTTCTGGGCACCTGCAGGCTCTGTGGGGCTGTTGCTCCCTGGCCCGCTGGAAACCCATGGGCTGTGCCACTGCTTCTCACTCAGGCCACTTGCTCTCCAGTCACTGGCTTCACATTGCATACTGACTAGATGTTGATGGTATTAAGAAATTATTGGTAACTTTTAAATATAATAATGGTACTTTGGTTATGTTTTCTAAACATAGTCTTTACATTTATTTTTTAATTCTCACCTGAGGATATGTTTTACTGATTTTTTAATGTATTTTTATTGATTTCAGAGAGGAAGGGAGAGGGAGAGAGAGATAGAAACATCAACGATGAGAGAGAACTATTGATCTGCTGCCTTCTGTATGCCCCCTACTGGGGATTGAGCCCACAACCCAGGCATGTGCCTTTGACCAGAATTGAACCTGGGACCCTTCAGTCCGCAGGCTGACACTATAGCCACTGAGCCAAACTGGCTAGGGCTGTTTTACTGATTTTTTAGAGACAGGGGAAGGGAGAGAGGGAGAAAAATATCCATCAGTTACATTCCATACACTCCCCGACTGGGGATCGAACCTGGCACCTAGGTATGTGCCCAACTGGGAATCAAACCACAACCATTTGGTGCACGGGATGACATTTCAACCAACTGAGCCACACCTGCCAGCGATACATTGTAAATGTATAGTTTTCTATTTACACACCTATACACAATGACATGCACACAATACATTCATGCACTCATTCACTTACACACACGCACATGCTCTCTTGACACACTCAAACGCTGATACATGCTTACGTATACATGCATACTCACACATTCTCACACACACCAACATGCACACACACACGTGCATACACATCTCACTTTCACACACCAGTATACTCAGATGCTCAAAAACATCCACACACTCACATTCATACACTCACAAACCCTTTCACATTTTAACACGCTCTCTCACAGCCACACACACATGCACACACCACTGCCCCCCCCCCCCCATCCCTTCTCCTTGTCTGCAAGGTTGAAGCATGGCAGACATGGGCCCCTCCATCACAGGTTTGAAGACAAGGCCCAGAGGCCTCCCAGCCCCACTGTGAGCTGCCAGCCCAGTCCCTGACCCCGCCACGCTCTTCTTCCCCAGCTTCTCCCGACTCAGCTGGCCTGGCAGCAGACCCTAAGGAAATTTCAAGAACAGGAAATGACTGTCCATCCAGTTGAACTTGTCTTCTGGGTTTTTGGCTGCTCCTCTTCTTACCTTCCAGTCTCAGATTTTGCCTCTTGGGACCTGCACTCAGTATTCTCTGCACAGTGAACTGAACTCCGTCATGTGGGGCTCCGAGGGCTGTGGCCCAGAATCCCGGAGGAGAAACAGTGACAAAGCACAAAAGGGCCTGGGATCCGCTGTGGCCCTGTTAAAAGACAGTCTTGCCCTGCCAGGTAGCTTGGCGGTTAGTGTCGACACATCAAGGTTTTGGGTTTGATCTTGATCAGGGCACATACGAGACTCAACCAATGAATGCATCAATAAGGGGAGCAACAAATCCAAGTCTCTCTCTCTCTCTCTCTTTCTCTCTCTCTCTTTCTCTCTCTCTCTCTGAGTGTGTGTGTCTCCCTAAAATCAATCAACCAATAAACTTTTTAAATAAAAAATGTTTAAATACAGTCTTAAAACCCTAAGAGAGAGAATCAGAGAAAGACAAAGTATGAGCCCCTGCTGCACCTAAACCGTCTCAGAAGATAGGAAGTGGCTGTCAAGAATACTTCACGAAAGTAGGAATTTTCTTTTTGTACAATTATAATAAAAATTACTTTAAAAAATAAGTTCTTAAATCAAGAATCCCAAGGATTTTCCCTGATGCTTTATCAATTGCATTGTGTCCCCAAGGACATACATTTACACACGCACACACACCAGCGCCCTTTCTCCTGGGTGCGCTCTGCTCCCTTTCCCAAGAGCTCAGGTTTCCTGCCCACTTCTTCCCTAAGATGCCCAGCCTCCCTGCGCTCCATTCACCTGCTGCATGTTTCCTTTCACAGCTCTGCCTCAGAGAAGGGGGGCTCTGAGACTGCAGCGCCAGGTCTGGAGGCCCGCAGCCTCGCTGCCATGGGCCACACAGGGGCTGGAGTACAGGGAATGCTGCGCATTGGAAGAGGGACCATCCAAAGACTTGCCACCCGCGGTCAGCCATCGGATGGTTTGTGAGGACCAGGGCCAGCCCGTAAGGGCTAGGGCCGGGCACCGTCACCCCCTAGTCAGCACCCAGGACACCGCCCTTGAGAATGGTTGCAGGTGAATGGAGGACAGAGTCCAGTGTCGAGGGGGTGCAGTGGAAGGGGTAATACATGTACATCCCACATGAAACTGCCAATGCACTGTCATGCTTACAGTTGACACCCAAATGTATGGTGTATGTACATGTAATGTGCACACATATATATGTATATAACACACAGCCACTCTTTCAAAGGTGCACACAGATCACCTGGCTCTGTCCCCTATGCCCCACCAGGTCCCTGACCCAGGTCCCTCCTTAACCATATGAGGCAGGCAGGGCCCAGCAGTGTGGGAGGTGAACCAGGTGACATTCAGACTCGCTTCAGCCCCCCTCCTTGGGACATCAGCCTACAAGGGTGCACTAGGAATTGCTCCCCACGTCCCTGCGGAAGACCTGCGAGATGTTTACTGACCCCGCTGATGGAGACCAGGCCCCCAGCCATGGCCTGTCCACTTGCCTCCAGGGCTGTTAGCAGGTCCCTCCCCTGCACGGTGTGAGTGTTTGCGTGCCCACGCCTGCCTTTCATCAACAACCAGGGCTGCTTCTGTAATGTCTGCGGTAGAGAAACCTGACCAAGAAAAGCAACTTTCCCTTGGCTCCTCCAGACGTTCATTCCTCAGCAGAGTCTCCGCCTTCCCCACAGCAGTAAGCCATCCCATGCTGTCTCAGATCCCTTGCTCCATGGCACCAAAGGAGAGCAGTGCTCTGCCTGCCTCTGTTCACTAACTTCAACATCTTGACTTCCTCCAAGCAACAGGGCTTTGCAGACGGTACTCTTTCCTCATGGCATTGGCTACCCTAAGACGTGTTCTGCTCTCATAATGATTTATCAACATAGAATGAGTCCCCAGCTTCCATCTGCCCCTCCCCCCTCCCCAGGAGCCAGCTCATTCCGTCTCCCAACAGCCTGCAAGGCGCCTCCTTAGCCCAGTGTCCAGGGTGCCCAGGAACTTGCGGCGCACTCCTCCTTCTGCCCCATCTCCTGGCCCTCCTCCTCACCAACCCCTGAGCCAGGCAGCTCTGCTCTGCTCAGACCCCTGGTCTCTCCAGGTTTGGAGGTCACACTATGAGTAGGCCACTCATTTTTCAGAAAGCAACCCTGGGACACAGCCATATCAGACCAAAAGCCCCCTGCAGTATATAATCAATAGTTTTTCATGTGTCTTATGACTTTAACATCCTATAAAATACAGGCATGTATTTGAAGTTATATATTATTTTGTATTGTTCTGTTACATAAATGCTACTGTTTAAACAGCAACAGTACCAGCTAACATGAGCAATTAGTAGTATTTATAGTAAGACTGATTAAACAAATAGTAGGTGCAAGAAAAAGAGAGGGGTGTTTATAGTGTTTTTCCTGTCCTATGTGCAATTTGTTTTTTCTCTTTTTAACTCTTTGTTGAAGATTTACATTTTCTAGGCTATATTATAATGCTTTCTTAAGACACATAAATGTAAGGCTTTTAAAAAGAAGAAGCCAGCCAAGATTACTTATATTTTATTTTCAAAAGCCACGATGCATTTCTTCTTCCTGTCCCAGAAGGATATGTCACTCTCTGCCCCACCTCTGAGTTGCGGTGGCCTTCCGGGCATGCACCTCCACGGACACCAGCACCACGTGCCTTCCAGTGTAAACTCATTCCACTCGCAGCTCTGCTCTTACCAAGCCCACGTCTTGGTGATTTCTGATCTCAGCCTTCATCGCCATGATTGCTGCATAACTACAGCGTAAAATCAACACAAAGCAACAGCTCACAGAACACGGTGCACCTCACAGTTCTGTTGGTCAGAAGTCTGAGCAGCACAGCCAGGTCCTCCACTCTGGGTCTCAAGGGCTAAACTCAGCATCAGCTGGGTCTGTGTCTGGCTGGGCTCTGGGTCCTCTTCCACGCCCACTGCTCAGTGAAGAGCTCATTGTCTCCCCACTCTTTCCACAGGGCCCTCCTACTTCTAGTCAACAGTGAGACACACCCTCCCAGGGTTCAGATCTCTCTGGTTTCCTCCTCTGCTGTGAAGAGCATCCTTGATTACACTGGGCCCACCTGAGCTGAGCGATCCAGGCTGTCTCCTGATCTTAAGGGCAGCTAATTTAGGAACTCTGATCCATTTGCCAAGTCCCTTTGTCTGGTAAAGTAAATGGGTTATACAGGAACAGAAGGGAGGAGGGGTTGGGGAAGGGTTCTGGAGTGAAATGAGCTAATACACATTTAAAAACAAAGGAAGCAATATAATTGTCAACACTTACTGTTATCCTGCCACAGTATGCCCTGAGGAGCATCATCTGTGCCTAGGGACTCAGAGCCCATTGCAATCCTCTCACCACCCTGTCCAGGCCTGTGGCACAGTGAGAAGGCCGCCCCTACCAGAGCGGCCCAGCTATCCCACCCAGAACGTGGTCTCTGCAGAACTTTGTGCTTCTTCTGCAAAGTGTTCCTCGTTCACCTTCTTTTCCTCTTTTTTTTTTATTCCTGGTTCTAGTATCTGAAGGGATACCAGATCATCCAGCTCAGTGCCCAGAGGGGCTGACCAGTGAGGCAGGAGCCTGCCCACCCTGCTCCAACTTCTCAGTGCAAGGAGTCCATGCTAGGCTGTCTGGGACTCCACTTTCCATGGAACCTTCCTAGAGAAGGATGCCAGGCTCCTGCAAGCTTCAGTCCTCCCCTCCCCTCTTGCTGGCTGTCCTCAGGCCTCAGGTGTCTGCACAATGAGTGAAGAGCTGGTAGCTGTCAGTGGTTACAGCCTTTTAAAGTAGGAAGCTTCCTTTGTCAAGAACGCTCATCAAGCCATTCAGCAAGAAATCTCTGTTGCAATAACTATAGAGCTAAGGCTTTGCTCCTGAGATGGAAGTCTAAACATAGTCAATCAAGGATACAGCCTGGCCAAAGGTCTGCTGCATCATTTCTCCATCCAGACACCCAAAGGCTTAACAGTAAGTGATCACCTCCTTTTGTAAGTGACAAAAAAAAATTGGGGGCAAAGAAAAATTCTCCAAAAGGGTCGCATTTATTTTATGTCTGTGTTTTCTGCAAGTCTACGCATAGAATATAGAACTGGGGTGATTACCTCAAGGATGAGAAGCAAAAGGAGGCCCCCTCCTTTCCATGGGGAAGGTCACATGAGGAAACAGAATAACTGAAGAGGATTCTCTAATTGCACACAGCCCTTCCATCTGCAAATGGTCCTCCCAGCACCTCCTTCCAGACTTCCTCATGGCTCCCCAAGTCAAGCACTGGGAACCCAAGCTGACGGTTAGGAGCCACCATATGCCTTTGGAGCCTTAAAGTGCAAAGGTTTAGAGCTGATGATTAAAATATTCAATCCCCAAGAGACCCTCCTATGAGAAGTGTCTGCAAATTGAAGGCAATGGAGATCGGTCTGTCAAATAAATGCATGACATTTACACTACCAATAATGAGTTGTGCACATGACTACGTATAATCCCCCAATTTACTTGAAAATGACTAAATATGATAGGATCGATATTTCAAGACCACAGGTCTATATCCAGCCTAGCCAAACTCACATTCACTCACTCTCCTATCCACAAAAACAGCAACATGTATCAGCAATACGAAGGTAGAGTTTTCTGTGCAGCAATGAATAAGGTTTTATATAAGCTCAGCAGTCACAATTTGCATGAAATCAATCACTTTTATCCTACTGGGGGTAAATCTACTCACAAAATATTTCACTGACCTCTCAAAACAAACGCTTTTATTGTTATGGAGATCGGTATCCTTTATTCCCAAATCTATTTTGAAAAGCATGCTATTCATTTGATCTGCTAATAATCTGAAGCCAATTTGGTGAAGATCATGAGACAGTGACACTTTTTATTATCAGTGGTTTACTCCCAAGCAATTTTCTTGATTTGGATTTCAAGTCAGCAAAAATTATAGAGGTCCTGCCAGGTCCCAGACATTGGGCCTGTACGTGGTCTACAAAGGCTTATGACTAAGACATTGTCCCTTTGACACAAGGATATTCAAGGTAAGTAAAGGCATCCTGAAAACAAGTAGTTCTCACACTGTGCACGTCGTGCTCTGGAGACCTGGATAAGGAGCATTTATTTTTGCCTAAAGAGGAAGTAGAGAAGGTGCCACAGAAAAGTTGTGTGTAGAATGAAGACAGTGGGTGATGAAAAAAATCTGCTAAATTATCATTGAGAAAAAAAATGAAATTAAAAATAACATGTTCTTTTACACAGTGTAGATAAATAAGGGCAGGAGGAGAAACTGTTACTATGAATGGAAATGTGAATTATGGTTTTCATATCTCTTTAGACATCCATAGCTATGTTTATGAATGAAATATACTTATCAGTGCAAAACGTGGTCAACTGGAAGCCCCATTTCCTTAACTCACGTGGGAGAAGCTACAGTCAGAATCTGAGACTCTTTGCCCCAGAAAAATTACCCACTTAAGGGTAATTTTATTTTCAGGAGATTTTCAATCACAAATTTAATCCTTTAGTTGAACAGGACTATTTAGATTATCTATTTCATTTCAGCTGAGTTTTGGTAGTGTGGTTTTTGAATAACTTATTCATTTTTTAAGTTATCAAATGTATAAGCATAAAGTTATTCATAGTACTCTTTTAATGACGTCAGGACCTATAGTGACATATTTCATTCTTTTTTTTTAATATATAAATCTTTATTGTTCAGATTATTACAGGTGTTCCTCTCCCCCCCCCCCCCGCCCCATAGCTCCCCTCCACCTGATTCCCCACCCCTCTCCATGCCCTTACCCACCACCACTGTCTTCATCCATAGGAGTAAGATTTTTGTCCAATCTCTTACCGCACCACTCACACCCGCTTCCCCCTGAGAATTGTCAGTCCACTCCCTTTCTATGTCCCTGATTCTATTATATTCACCAGTCCATTCAGTTCATCAGATTTTTTATTCACTTGATTTTTAGATTCACTTGTTGGTAGGTATGTATTTGATGTCATTTTGTTGTTCATAATTTTTGTCTTTATCTTTTTCTTCTTCCTCCTCTTCTTAAAGAATACCCTTCAGCATTTCATGTAATCCTGGTTTGGTGGTGGTGAACTCCTTTAGCTTTTTCTTGTCTGTGAAGCTCTTTATCTGACCTTCAACTCTGAATGATAGCTTTGCTGGGTAGAGTAATCTTGGTTGTAGGTTCTTGCTGTTCATCACTTTGAATATTTCTTGCCACTCCCTTCTGGCCTGCATAGTTTCTTTGAGAAATCAGCTGACAGTCATATGGGTACTCCCTTGTAGGTAACTAACTCTTTTTCTCTTGCTGCTTTTAAGATTCTCTCTTTGTCTTTTGCCCTTGGCATTTTAATTATGATGTGTCTTGGTGTGGTCCTCTTTGGATTCTTCTTGTATGGGGTTCTGTGCACTTCCTGGACTTGTAAGTCTATTTCTTTCACCAGGTAGGAAAGTTTTCTGTCATTATTTCTTCTAATAAGTTTTCAATATTTTGCTCTCTCTCTTCTTCTGGCACCCCAAAAATTCAGATGTTGGTACGCTTAAAGTTGTCCCAGAGGCTCCTTACACTATCTTCATATTTTTGGATTCTTTTTTATTTTTGTTTTTCTGGTTGGGTGTTTTTTGTTTCCTCATTTTCAGATCTTTGGTTTGATTCTTGGGGTACCTTGATCTACAGTTGAGTTTCTGTATATTCTTTATTTTAGACAGTGCATGCTTCATTTCTGACTGGTCCTTTTCCATTTTTTTGGCATTCTCATTAAGATCCTTAAAGGTTTCATCAGGTTTCTCAGTGGTTTTTAGAAGATTCTTGAGTAACCTTATAAATGTGGTTCTGAACTCTATGTCATCCAGTAGTTTGCTTTCCTCCATTTCTTTCATTCGTGACATGTTTCTTTGTCTCCACATTTTGGCTGCTTCCCTGTGTTGATGGAGTGGCTTTGTGTGGTAGGTGACCTATAGGGGGCAGTAGCTCAGCCTCCCCAATCACCTGAGGTGGATGCTCTTGGTACACCCCTTTGTGGGCTGAGTGCAAAGTCTTGGTGTAGTTAAGCCTTGATTGCTATTGGTACACTGGGAGGAATTGACCTCCAGGCCAATTGGCTGTGAGGACTCGCTGTGTCTATAATGGAAGAACTGCTGCACTGGGGACACACTTATGGTGCAGGACTTGTTTCAGTGGGGCTTTGGTATTCACTGAGTCTGCCTCTTGAATGTGTCACTTATGGATGTGAGTAGTTGAAATCTGGTGTCGTCTCACACTGACCACTAGATACACTGGCTTCTGGATCTCCAATGGGGTGCTGGTCAGCTACTGTCTGAGGCCACCCAGCAGGAGGTACAGCGAGAACTATAGTTTTCTCCTTTCTGCTTGGGGTTTGGAGGTTTTGGAGCTGTCTGACCCGGACTGCAAGTTTGTTAGGTTAAGCTGCGATGGGGCAGGACTTTCTTATGCTAAAGCTGCTGCTTGGAGCTTGGGTGGGTTTGTAGGTTATGTGGGGAGGGGTCTCAGGGCGTCACTAGGCTAAGGTGTGGTAAACAGCGATGGCTGCTAGTTAGCCGGCTCTGCTTCTTCGACCGCATCTCTGCGTCCCGCACTCCAGCGCAGTAAACAATTATTCTTGCTCGCAGCTCTGCAAGCAAACCCCCCTCACTTTCCAACCTGATGGCAGACAGTCCAGCTTCTCCCCGTAGAAGTTTGGGTCCCCCGCATCTCCCCAGAAACTGGATTTCAGAGTAATCGGGGGCTTGTCTCCCCTTTGGGTTGAAAAAAGCAACGCCTGCCTCCAGCCCGGATCGCGCGCCTCCATATCTCAGCTTTTCAGCGCTTGTGCATGTCTCAATGCTCTTTTCTCTTTCCTTCTAGTTGTAGAACTTCCATTTAGCCAGCTTTCCCATGGTTCTGGGTGATAGATGTTTTGTCTTTTAGTTGTATTTTTGAAATTGTTGTGCGAGGCAGCAGTTTAGGTGTTTACCTACGCCACCATCTTGAATTCTCCCCTGCATATTTCATTCTTTACATGGATGATTTGTGTCTTCTCTTTTTATTTTTGTTAATCTTGCTAGAGATTTATTAATTTTATTGATTTTTTTTTTTTAAGGAACCAGCTTTTGTTTCATATATTTTCTTTCCACTTCCTTCTGTCTGTTTTGGGTTTATTTTGTTCTTCTTTTTAATTTCTTGAAGTAGGAACTTAGATTGTTTTAGAATCTTTCCCCATTTCTGATGTAAGCATTTATTGCTATAAATTTCCCTCTTGGTACTTCTTTAGTTGCATTCTATGTAGTTTTGATATTTTTTATTTTCATTTTTACTCATCATTCAGTTCTATATATTTCTTATTTGTTTCAAGACTTATTCTTTGATCCATGGATTATTTAGAAATGTGTTGTTTCGTTTCCAAGTATTTAGAGATTATCTATTATTGACCTCTAATTTAACTCTATTGTAGTCAGAGAACACTATGATTTCAGTGTTGTTTTTTTTTTAATTATGTTTGTTTTATGATCTATGGCCAATCTTGGTGAATGTTCCACAAGTGCTTGAAAAAAATGTGTATTGTGATATTGTGTGTGGAATGTTCTACGAGTGCCAATTAGATTCTAATGATTGAATGGTTCTTCAGATCTTCTATATCCCTGCTAATTTTCTATCTAATAGTTCTGTTAATTATTGGATGTTGAGGAGTCTTGAAGTTTGCAGTCAATAATTATGTCCATAATTGTGGATATATCTATTTTTCCTTTTAGTGCTATCATTTTTATTATACATATGTTGAGACTTTGTTGTTTTTTTGTGTCTTCCGTTAGTTTTGTTATGTCTTTCTGGTGGATTAATCCTTTTATCATTACATTACATCCCTCCCTCTTTGCCTTTAGTCACTTTCTTTGCTCTGAAGTCTACATTATTAGATATTAAAACAATCACTCCTGCTTTTTTATTAATATTTGGAAAGTATACTTTTTTCTTTTATTTTCAACCTACCTATATCATTGAATTTAAAGGGAGCTTCTTGTAAACATTACATATTTAGGTTGTTTATTTTAAAATCTATCGTACCAACCTCTATCTTTTAATGAATGCATTTAGACCATTTATATTTAAGATTCATTCATTAGGGGTTATATCTACCATTTTATTATTTGTTCTCTGAAGATGTAATAGTCACCAAAATGGAACACATTCTGAGCCATAAGACACACTTTAACTAATTTAAAATAGAATTCATATAAAGTATGTTTTCAGATAACAGTGAAATTAAATTAGAAATCAATCACAGAAAAGAATGTGACAAATCCCCAATGTTTGGAAATTAAACAACATACTTCTAAATAATTCACAGTAAAAGACAAAATTTGAAGAGAAGTTTAAAAATATTTTGAAGAAATGAAAATACAACATATCAAACTGTGGGATGCAGTGAAATCAGTGCTTAGAAGGCTTTTATAGCATCAAGCATATATTAGGAACAAGGGAAAATGTAAAATCAATACCCTAAGCTTCCAGCTTAGAAAACTAGAGAAAGAAGAATAACTAAAGTCTAACTCAAGGGGAAAGGAAGATATAATAAATTTTAGAGCAGAAATCAAAGATATTGACACAAAAAATAGAGGGAAAAACTACAGCTAATATCATATTTAATTATGAGAACTGGACCCTTTTCCCCCCAAAGATTGGGAACAAGATACAGATGTCCTCTATTAATACTGCTATTCAACAGAAGGCCAGAAAAGGAAATAAAGAATATACAGATTGAAAAGGAAGGGAAAGAAATGACTTTTTTGCAAATAACATTATCTATGTAGAAAATGCCAAAGAATCAACAAAAATACTCCTGAAATAATAAGCAAGTATAGGTAACCTCTGAACGACATGGGTTTGAACCACTCTGGTCCACTCATATGCAGATTTTTTTTCCAATGAAAACTGTACTGTCCTTGATCAGCAGGACAGAGTCCATAGATGCATAGAATCAACTGCATGCATTGATCTACACCATTTTACTCAATGGATTTGAAAATTTACATTTATATGAAACCTGCATGTGAATATTTATTTATAAATACCAAATAAATTTATTTATAAACACCAAATAAATTTATAAAGCAGCCAAACTCTGGCACATCAATAAAATGGAATATTAACCAACACTAAAAAAGAAATGAGGTATTAATTCCCCAAAAGATATAGACAAATCTTAAATGCATATTGCTAAATGATAGGAGCTAGTCTCATAAAGCTACACGCTGCATAATTCCAATTATAAGATATTTTGGAAAAGGCAAAACCATAAAGATGATAAAGATCAGTGAGTAACAAGGGATCAAGGGGAGAGAGGGGTTTAGACACATAGAAAATCATGATTTTGAGTGAGGAAACTGCTCTGCATGATTCTGTAATCACAAATACATTATATTTTTGGTACCCATAGTACTTCTCTAAATTGAACATACAGATGGTCAAGAGACATATGAAAAAATGCTTCAAAGTTATTGATTATCAGAGAGATGCAAATTAAAATGACAATGAAGTATTACCTCATACCTGTCAGAATGGCTACCATCAACAAATCAACAAATGACAAGTACTGGCAAAGATGTGGAGAAAAGGGAACCCTTGTGCATTGCTGGTGGGAATTCAGATTGGTGCAGCCACTGTGGAAAATGGTATGGAATTGCCTAAAAATAATTAAAAATGGAACTGCCATTTGACCCAGTGATCCCACTTCTAGGAACATATCCCAAGAAACCAGAAATACCAATCAGAAAAAATGTTTGCACCTCTATGTTCATAGCAGCACAATTTATAATAGCTAAGATCTAAAAATAGCCCCAGTGCCCATCAGTAGAGGAGTGGATAAAAGGCTGTGGTACATTTACAGCATAGAATACTATGTAGCTGTAAAAAAGAAGGATCTCTTACCATTTCAGACAGCATGGAGGGACCTGGAGAGCATTATGCTAAGTGAAAGAAGCCAGTCAGAGAAAACCAAGTATCACATGATCTCACTCATATGTGGAATCTAATGAAGAAAGTACACTGATGAACAAAATAGATCCAGAGACATAGGAGCATAAAACAGACTGAAGGATCTCAGAAGGAAGTTGAGGGTTGGGTAGTGGGTGGGGAGAGTTTAATTGGGGAACTTATGTGCATATATGCATGGCCCATGGACACAAATAATAGTGTGGTGAAAGCAAGGGAGGGCAGGTGTAGTGTGTAAGGGGTCAACGGGGATATAAAAAAAAAAGGACATTTGTAATACTTTCAACAATAAAGATAAATTTTAAAAAGAGAGAGATCATGAAAGTATACTAATGCCAGTGGTCTTGATCCAGCATCTAGAGGGGTTCAGCAACCTGCATAAATTAATAAAGAGTCCAGAGACGAAACATAATTTTGGAAGGCATTATGGGGGCCAGAGGAGCTTAGCTAAAGGAACTAAGTTCTCCCTTGTCTCGGGACCCCTTGCATTTTATTAACACAACTAGAGGCCCAATGCATGAAGATTCATGCAAGAATGGGTCTTCCTTCCCCTGGCTGCCAGCACCACCTTCACTCTGACTGGAGCCACTTTTCCACTCTGGCCCTGGAGCCACCTTTCTGCATTCCCACACTGCCCAGAGGCTTGGAGCAGCTGGGGTGGTGCAGAATGCCATCTTTCTTGGGTTAATTTGCATACTCACTCCTGATTGGCTGGTGGGCGTCATGAAGGTACAGTCAATTACCATGTTACTCTTTTATTCATGTAGATTTGTCCTAAGGCAAAGCAGAGATGTACACATCAAAGGCCAGGGTTTCGTACACAAATCCATTGTCAGATTGGTGGAGCTACCTCCAGCTGTTTAGGTGTTTGGCCAGAAGGAGGCAATAACATGTAGATTAAGATGCCCTGAGCTGTCTGGCAGCAAGCAATCAATTTATGTATCCTTTTCAGGTTTGGGGAATGCCCTTTAGCCATTTCCCAGATGATTCAGCCCTGCTGACATGCTGGAATTGGCTTCTGGCAGTATATTGTGGACATCAAGGAGGGAATAGTATAGCATCCTGATAGCATGCTGGAAAGCACTTGTTTTTTCCTCACTTCCTATAATAATAATAATAAAAATGGCTCCTGGGCCTGGCCAGTATTGGTCAGTGGTTGAGCATCAACCTACAAAGCAAGAAGTTATGGTTCGATTCACAGTCAGGACACATGCCCAGCTGGTGTTGCTCAGTGGTTGAGCATCGACCTTTGAACCAGGAGGTCACTGTTCAATTCCCAGTCAGGCACATGCCCAGGTTGCTGACTTGATCCCCAGTGTGGGGCGTGTAGGAGGCAGCCAATCAATGATTCTCTCTTATCATTAATGTTTCTACCTCTCTCCCTCTCCCTTTCTTTGTCTGAAATCAATAAAAACATAATTTTTAAAAATATACTTTTTTTTTAATGGGTGCTGGGCCTGGCAGCAGTGGCTCAGTGGCTGAGCATCAACCTATGAACCAGGAGGTCATGGTTTGATTCCCTGTCATGGCACATGTCCGGATTGTGAGCTCGATTCCCAGTGGTGGTGTGCAGGAGGCAGCCGATCAATGATTCTGTCTCATCATTATTCTCTCTTTCTCTTTCTCTCTCTTCCTCTCTGAAATCAATAAAAATATATATTTTTTTAAATAAGTGCTGGATTTTGTTGAATGCTTTTTCTGCATCTGTTGATATGATCATGTGATTTTTACCCTTCATTTTGTTTATGTGATGCATCATGTTTATTGATTTGTGAATATTTTACCAGCCTTGTATCCCCGGAAAAAATCCCAGTTGGTTAAGGTGGATCATTTTTTTAACCCACTCTACAATCTCTGATTTTTTATTTTAATTCCCCAAACAGCAGGGTCTGCTGTGGTTCTTTGCAGTGGAATGTTTAATGCGCCATTGAGGCTGCCATGGAATTCTCAGGAAATGCCAAAGCTACCTGGTGCTGATTACTTCCATTTATAATCCAACTCAGAAATGCAACTTAACACTTTCCATCTGCTCTGGAGCTGGAGCTGCGAGCTTGGAACACACGGTGAGGACTGCTCTGTGCACCTCCATTCCCTCTCTCTGTGCTGGCCTCCTTCTGGGGGACTTTGTCCTGCACCACCAGATGGAATTCATTCTTCTCTTTATTTTCCCAGGGAATGGAGCCTGGGATGTATCAACTCGTGTTTCATCCTAAATATGGAACTCATTTTATAGCATCAGGCTTTCTGCTATTTAACCCTTGAGTGTTGATTCACATACCCTATCATCCAGGGCCAGCACTGTGAAGAGGCCTCTGGACACTTTCAAGGGCTCCAAAGAAAAGGGGACTTGGCATTTAATTGCATGCTCCCTTCAAGACCCATGGAAGTGTCCCTGCCCTTCTCTGACATTCTGCAATATTTATTCATTTCACTTGTTTTGGTACTTAAACATTAAGAACCACCCATTAAAGATCCTCTAGGTTCTTAGGACTCTGTTAAGTATTGAGGTTGAAAAGGGGGATTAGGAGATGGGAAAGGTCCATTTGCAATGTCCTTGTGATCCCAGAGTTCAGAGGAGTAATAGGCATCCATGCTATTCCCTGGCTGCAGTGAGCACTGGGGCAGCGGGCAGAATGGGGTAAGGTTTCGCACTGCCCATTTGCTATCCCCCAGTAGTCTCTGGCAGGGCCAGGCAGAGTGCACGCATGCTCTGAATGTTAACCGAGTAACTTGCTGAGAAGACTCAGAGTCAGCATATTCCGGAAGGTCCTCTCTGGGTGTTTTGTATCCAAGTCCGTACCCCAAGCAGGGACGGTACTCCAGGTCTTCCCTGCATGTTCTGCTGGGGCCTAAAGTGGACATCAGATGGAGTCCAGAGGCCAAATGCAGGTCACCAGGGCTCTTCTCTGAAGCTCATCTAATTCAGTTCCCAGAAGAAGACTACATGCCCCAAAGGGCAGAAATGTCAAAACAAAATAACTGGGCTGAGTAATCAGATCAACATGTGTGTGGCCAAGTAAAGAGAACCTCGCCCTCGGAGGTGAGAGCCAGAGAGCCTGGGGGGACAGGGAAGTAAGCCCCTGTTCTTGCTACTTTCCATCAACCAAGCCCAAGTACACAATGAGCACCCGACTCCAATGCCTCACAGAAGGAGCGAGCACCCATCTCGTTGGTTAAAGAGAAAAAGTGAACTGAAGTTAAATCTCCTTATAAAGAAGGCAGTGGAAGGCACTACCTTATATACTTAAACCATATCCTGGAAAAGATCCAAACAAACGAAGTTTCAACTATTGGCCATCAATTCACCCCTCCGTGTGTTTATTTTAAAATTGGTTCCACTCTCTGGGGACACGGCCCAGTGTGTCAAATGTCAACCACTGGAACCCCTGCCTCAGACATGTCCTAGTGCACCCGCTCCATAAATGCCCTACATGGTGGCACTGAGCACAGGGTGAGCTTTCATTCTGGCACCAACCAGCCTCAGACAGCCATCCCACCAACACTCTGCCCACAGCGGGAAGGTCACCCACCACCCACCGAACCATGGCCCCAGGATGAGGCCCTGTCCTGGAGCGGGGTCAGCCCAGGAGGCAGAGCATGAGACCTCATGTCTGCATTTTAGGGTCTAAAGTCTTCCCAAAGGAGATAGTCACTGCCAAAACCTACCTCAAAGAAATGTAAGTCCACACATGTAGTCATACATGAAATGACATTAAAACAATTTTTTAAAAGTCTATATCCTGGTCTTTTCAGCAAATGGTGCTGGAGCAATTGGATATCCATAGACAAAAAAAAAAAAAATTTTTTTTTAAATTTTATCTGAACCTCACACATTATATAAAATCAATTCAAAATAGGTCATAGATTGACATGTGAACCATAAAGCTATGAAACTTTTAAAAAAAAAACCTTAAGAGAAGATCTTTAGAGCCCAGGGTTGGTGAATAGACAGGACATCAAAAGTATGATCCATCAAAGACAGAAAAGCAGTAAGTTGAATCTCATCAACATGAAAGACTTTTGGTCTGAGAAAGCCCAGATGAAGAGGATGAAAAGATAATATTTTATATATATATCACCTATTACAACAGCTAAAATAAAAATTAGTGAAGACTGGCCAGTGTGGCTCAGTGGTTGAGCATAGACCTATGAACCAGGAGGTCATGGTTCAATTCCCCATCAGGACACATGCCCGGGTTGCTGGCTCGATCCCCAGTGTGGGGCGTGAAGGAGTCAGCAGATCGATGATTCTCTCATTATTGATGTTTCTCTCTCTCTCTCCCTCTCCCTTCCTCTCTGAAATCAATAAAACTATATTTTTTAAAAAATATTTCAAAATTAGTGAAAATATCAAATGCCAATAAGGATGGGGAGATATTCGGTTTCTCATACACTGCTGGTGTGAATGTAAAATGGTATGGCCACTCTGGAAACTAGTATGGCAGTTTCTTAGAAACCTAAACACAGTTACCATACAATTTATCAATCCCACTCCAGGGCATTAATCCCAGGGAAATAAAAATTAATCTCCACAGTGAAACCTCAACATGAATATTATAACAGTTTTATTTGTGATAACCCAAAACCAGAAACAACCTTAAGAAGTGTTGAGTAAACAACTGTGGTACATCCAGACCACAGAATACTACTCTGCAGTAAAAAGAAATGAACCGTTGTCACACAGTGTGGAGGGATCTCAAGGACATTGTGCTGGGCAAAACATTACATGCTATATCATTCCATTTAAAAAACATTCTCAAATGACAAAATGAGAGCGAGGGAGAGCAGGCTGGTGGTGTCGGGATGGGGTGGGGTGGGAATGGCGGATGTAATGACAAAGGCAGCACAAGGTCTCTGGTGGCTTCAGCCCTGTGTCTTGATGGTGGTGGTGTCACAGGAATCCACCCGGGAATGAAATAGTCAGGACTGGATATGCACACTGTACCCATGTCAGTTTCCTGGTTTGAGACCATACAGTGTGGTATGAAAGGTTTCATAAATATAGCCTTGGAGGGAAGTGAGGTGAAGGTTCCATGGGCATCTCTGTAACTTCCTGTGAAGTTACAAACTGTAATTATTTCAAAATTAAAAGTTACAAACTGTAATTATTTCAAAATTAAAAGTTACAAACTGTAATTATTTCAAAATTAAAAGCTTCACCCCCCCCCATTCCAATACCCCATGAGTTTCATTGAAATGGAAACTCTGTTCTAAAAATGACTACAAATTGTTGAATTGGGCTTCTTGTGGTAGTTTACATTTTGAGGGCAGAGATATCTATTTTTCCCAGTTTTGTATTTGTTGGAACTGTTTTGTCAGGCTTGATGTTTGAATCAGTGTTGAGCTTTTATGGTTACCAGTTTCCCCTATGGATCTGGCTTGCCATTTCTGCAGACCCTAGAGCTGCCCCTCAGAGGTCCTGCTCCTTCCCCGCTGGCCAAGCTAGGCAGGTGTTGGGGTGACACACCTGACCACACACATTAGCCCCGTGAAGCGGAGCAGCAGGGTTGGTGCTGCCTGCCCAACTCTGTCGGCATTGTACACAGGCAAAGGGGCGGCAGGTCAAGCCCACAGACTGCCTTCATGGATGAAGGCACCCCGGAGCAGCACCTTCCCTCCCTCACGCTCTGCAGAAGCAGCTCCCCAATATTTCCTTGAGTGAAGAACCAGAGCACCTTCCTGGTCTCAGGGCCCACTCACCAGGGAAAGGGTTAGGCACTGCCTTCTTGGCCTTCCACGCAGAATCCAAAGCTGCGTGTGCAATGGGTACATAAGTGAAAGTGGGCGTGGAGGTGAGAAAGGGCATGAGCATTTAGGAAAGACCTGGGCTGCTTCTTTCATGTGGGCAGTTAAGTCCTTAGACATGACTGTCTGCATAAGGAAAATGAAGTGCTACAATCACAGAAATTAGGGTCCTTCTACCATGGGAGGTCCTCGGCTGGTGGATGTGCTGCTGTGTGGCCCGTAGGGGCCCCTCTGCACTGCCCACCATGGCTGGGGCTCTAGGCTGCTTGCTAGAAAGCAGGATAAGTCTCCGCTCCTCTGGGCTGGCAGAGGAGCTGCAGCCCCTGGATAGTAGGATGATTCACTGATATTTCACAGCAGATTTGGGAATAAGAAAATGCTCCAGAGACTCCGATACAAGAAGGCAAAATAAAGAGCAGGAAATGGTGCTGTTCTCTGCATGTTTATGCTAAATTATATCTGACGCACCATCAGACACAGGGGTGGAAGCCGCAGGAGGGGCCATCATCGGCTGTACTGTCTGCGTGGTACTTAGGAGGTGCTCTGCACTCACGTGTGCCATGCTCTCTGCAGCTCCACTAGGCAACTCTCACCTGCCCCCAGGTTTGCAGGTGCCCCCTGGTACTCCCACCCCCAGGGAACTAAGTCCACCGGTTCCTGGCCCATCCAGTCTCAAAGCCCAGGCTGCTCTGCTTCCACACACACACTGTCTGGAGATGAAATGCGCCTGAATCAAGTCCGCAGACCGGCCCGGTCAGGTCTGGGTCACAGCATGCTCAGAAGCCCGCTTTTACTGGAGCCAGTGGCCATTTCACCGGGACCCCGCTTTCCACTTCCCAGCAGCAGATGGGGCTGCAGGGAGCCACCCCCATTCACTCCTGTTGCAGAGCTTGGCTCCCAGGCACTTCCAGATCCCTTTTCATGTGTAGATTTCTATCCCTGCATGGGAATGTTTCAAGTTTCAGGCTTGTAGGGAAAGCCAGACCTGTAATTATGGAAACCAGGAATGCAAATGTTCCCATTAATACTGGCCCCAAATAAACCACCTACTCCTTGGACTCACAGTATTTGGCCAAGAATGAGGTGGGATGGAGGCCATGTTTGGGGTCTTCCCATATGAAATCCCAGGCTCTCGTCGCAGCCTCAGGCTTGCTGTCCTGCTTAGTTTTAAACCCTGGAGTTCAGGAGGTTGCAGAAGGTTCTGGATCTGGTTTTGCATTCACTGACGTCTCCATGCAGCATCTTCTCCTTGCACTTCAAAGGGTTTCCTGGATCCGGCTCTGCTCCCAGCCCAGCAGCTCCCAACAGTGTTTACTGAAGAGGAAAAGTGAATCAGGAAGCAGCTGCTGGCGGGCCTCTGCGCGGTCCCCCGGGTCACACTTGGCCATCTGTGTCTCCTCTTATGGCTAATCTTGCCAGTTCTCAGAGAAACAGCCCATTAACTCAGCTGGGAAAATGACAGAAACCATCTTTCTAAAAAAACGTTCTTATTTTGCAATGTTTATGTTTCCTGATCCAGAGGACTTAAGAACATCGACCTTTTACCAGCCGCCCCAGCCCCCTCACTCTGCCTCTCAGACCCAGACAGGTCCACAAGCAGCTGCTGAAGCCAGGCAGGGTGCGGAGGTGGCAGCTGGATCCCATTAGGTCATGTTTATAACTCAGGACAAGGAGGCCTGAGGGCTGGGCTGGGTTTCTTGCAGCATCATTTCCGGTAGAGTGTCAAGAGTCCTGAGACAGGGCTCGGACCCCACTGCCAGGGCTTACTTTGCCTCTCCCCTCCTAAAGGGGTGGCCGGGACCTCAGGACGGTCAGGTTCTGAGAGGCTGTCCCCAACCTGGAAAGCATGTGTCTTCACACGAGGCTCCTTCATTCATCTCAGTCCCTCTGCAGTTGTTCTTCAGGGCAGGGTGGGCCCCCTAAAGCCTCGGGTAATAAATAAATCTGCTCTCCCAGCTCCGGCCAGCTACTCTGCTTTCATCCCCAGCTGCACGGAGGGCTCTCTTTAGAAAAATAAATACAGAACAGGATGCTGGGTCACAGAGTATGAAAAACAATAAACGTTTAAGGAAAGTCCTCTTTTCCCTTTCAAAGTCAGGGAAACAGCCCACTAACTCAGACAGCTGGTGAACATTTTAACTGTCTTGATTTTAAGGTGAACGTTTTCACTCTCTTCATTTCTCTGCGGCGGGCTGACTCTGGACTGGGTTTTCAGCAGGACAGGTATTTGATTCAGAAATGAGTCGTGTTCAACATGTTATGCCTATTCATATTAATGCAGTTTTTCATATGTTAACGGTTTTAAAGCATGATTAATTTGTTTTAAAGAAAGCTTGATATTTATTTCTAAAAGATGGTGTTTTCATCTGGATTTTGGCACACAAGGGACCATTGGACATAGAGCAGAGAGACGCCCCCCTTCTTCCTCGGTTGCTCCTAAAAGGAGAGCGATTGCCCGGCAGGCCGGAGTGATGTACACCAGGGCCTCTTGCCCTGGGGACGTGCCTTGTTTATCAGTCTCCTGCAAGGTCTCTCCTCTGCAGGGTCTCCCCTCTGCAGGATGGCTCAGGCCACGGCCACAGCAACCTTCCCAAGGATGGCAAGGCTCTCGTCTGTACACACCTGGCCAGGCAGAGGAGGGGACCCCACAGCCAGCATCAGAAATGAGTGCACAGTTCCAGAGGCCCACAGCAACTATCCCGAATCTTTGCTTTAAGCGTTTTAATGAACACAAACCTCCTAAGATGGTTCTCAATGACAGAGGGGCCTTAGGCTCCAGGATAAGGAAATTAAGAGCAAAACTACTCCCAGAATTTGCTGCCATTTGGGATGGGATGAGAAAGGAGAGCCATAGAATGTTATAACCAGGAGGGTGTAGACATTATCTTCTTTCAAACAATGAAATGCCTGTGCATCAAAGTCCTCAGAACCCAGCATGGGCCATGGCACCAAGAACAATGGCCCATATGTTCTCATTCTGCCCCGCAAGACAGCAGGACCCACTGAGGGAAGCGACTGCTCTGGAAAAGGGTCCTTTGAGGCAGCTTCCATTTCACAAACTTGTCCAGAGTGGTAGCTCCAGCCCCGTCCCACTCTGCTTCCAGAACCTCCCAGCTCCCTGCTCCAGGGGAGGCCAAGGCCAAGGGAACAAGAAACTAGTGTCTAATGGACAGAGAGTTTCAGTTTGGGAAGAGGAAAGGGTTTTGGAGAAGTTGGTGGTGATGGTCATACAACAATATGAATGTACTAATGCCACTGAATTCATCTCCCCCCCTCCTTTCCCCTCCCTTTCCTTGTTTCTCCCCTCTCCTCTCCCTCTCCCTCTTCCTCTCCCTCTCTTCTTCCTCTCCCTCTTCCTCTCCCTCTCCCTCTCCCTCCCCTTCTCCTTCTCCTCTCCCTCTTCCTCTCCCTCTTCTCTCCCCTCCTTGTACCTCTCCCTCTTTCTCCCCCCCCCCCCCAATTTGTCTCCACACTCACATTGGAACCAGCCCTTGTGGCAGCCTGAGGAAGCAAGGCACATGCCAGTTCTGACCTGACCGACAGCCCCGCATCTGGATGTCACCCCCCTGCCCCCCGCCCCCCCCACCCTCCCCCCGCTGCCTGCCTCCTCAGCAGCCTGAGCTGATGCTGGAGAAGCAGGGACCTGTTTTCCCTACCCCATCTACTGTCCAGAGGGCAGGCTGTGGGCAGAAAGACATAGTTGGTGTTTCCAGCCACTGGGTTTTGCTATGATCCCTCTTCTAGCCACCAAGGCTAGGACACCACTGACTGTCCTCAGGAAGTGTCTGCTGGGCCCCCAGCGCTGGCCGCATAGGTGCTGGGACACAGAGACCAAGGGGTCTGCAGGGTGGCAGCCCCTCACTGAGGAGGGCATGTGCTCTAAAGGGTGCCGAACAGAGAACTCTCCGGGCCCTTCCGGACTGAGTTCCTCCAACACGCCAGGCGTCTCTTTAGAGCTGAGATAGCACAGGGAATGGTTAAATAGAACACTAACTTTAAATTACAATTTATTTGGGATGTGTACCCAGGGGCATCCTGGAGGAAAGCCCTAAAGACGTGACCTTTGACCTCAGACCTGAGCATGCGCTGAAGGAAGAGGGTTGGGGGATGCAGTCACAGCCCCATCTCTATCAGAAGGCCAAGGGACTCAGGAGCGAGCTTGGGCACTGGGGGTCCTCCAGTCCTCGCCCCACAGCTGCCTCACCATTAGGGTCAGGCTGGGAGGGCTTTGCAAGCTGGACTATGGGGGTTGGTGGTGGGTGGGGGGGAGAGGTGGGAGAGGGCATTGGGGGGATAAGTGGTGATGGGAAAAATAAAATAAGGAAGAAATTTGGACTAAGAGGTTCAATGTCCATCAGCCAACAAATGCTGAGCGCATTGGGGCTCATCTCTTCGCAGCCAGCCAGCCCTCCTCTCAGAGTCCTAGAATGGGAGTGAGAGTCCAGCAGGAGGGCGGGGGGGAGCCCCCGGAATCCGCAGCCCCTCTTCCTGGCCCTGGCAGCCTCTCTACAGCCTGCTCTGCCCTGGCTCAGCCTCCTGACCATCCCTACCCTGGCTGCACCGAGCAGCTGTCGGCCTCTGTGCCCTTGCCCTGGTGGGCACCCCAGAGGCAGGGTCCCCACCCTCTCCAGTGCCTGTCAGACCTGCTGCATCGGGTAGAAAGGCACCCAGATGCACGCTCTCCCCTGGTTCCCCACAGCACAGTCATCCAGGTGGCTCACGTCTAACCGTCCGCCCTGCGCCCTGGCCGCAGGCCTCTGCCTTGGCACCCTCACACAAGCAACACTTGGCACAGGACCTGTCTGACCTTCGACCGAGTCGGTAAACACCCAAGAAGTCATCTCATGCCAGGGGACATGGCTCCCAATGGGCAGGGTGGCCGCAGAGAGAGGGACGGCTCACGAGGAGTTGAGCTGCCAGAAAGGTCAGGCAGCCTCTACAAGGTCAGGCTGAGTGCAGCCTCGGGTCTGGCTGTGGGACTCTTCCCTTCTAAGTGCTGACGCTCTTGGAACTTCGCCTCAGGCTAGGTTCTCAGGTGCCAACCTCTAGGAAGCGGCTGCGTGTCCCTGTCCAAGGCCACGTTCTGCTTGTGAGGAGCCCATCACTCAGGACCCCGCTTGCAGGGAGGAGGGGAGCAGATCCCACCTTCCAACAAGAGGGCAGAAAGGACTTGTGAACAGTCTGGAAGTCACCACATTGTCCTGGTCAAATGTTGCTAATTAGCAAGGAAGCACCTGGGCCCCACTTCCGAATCCTTCTCCACGCAGTGTTCCGTCAGCAACTGGCCATCGCCTGGAATTAGCACTGAACTTGAGACCCCTCTGACACTCCTGGCTCCAGGCCAGTGGTCTGGGCCAGGGCCAGTAATGAATTTCTACGCCTTTGTAATAACACCAGAAAAATGTGAACAGCATATTAGCTTTTCACAGACACATTTACCTACTTACAGACTACTCATCATTCCGAGATTATGTATTTCCTGAAATGTGGGGCATTCAATAAACCATCCTTTCTCTTAGGAATTGGCGATGGTGATAAGCGTCAGCGTGGTCGTTGGCATCGCCCTTGTACACATTGCTGACCTTGGTACCTAGGCTTCCTGCGGTCACCCTCTCACGGCAGATGGAATTTACGATGGTGCAGGGCTGTGTGTCACTTATGGCTCAACATCTGGAGCAAGTGCTGACCCCTGAGATTCAGAAGCCCTGACCCACTGCTCAGATCATTGCTGGTGGTTACGGTGGGACTGCTCTGGACTTGACTGGAGCACTGCATGGCCAAATGCTGCCTCAACCCTCTTCTCCAAGGGGCTCCCTCTCAAGGTCCGTCTGCACACCCTTGGATGAGTGTCCCTGCCTGAGTCCTGAGTCAAGCCTCTGTTTTCTTTTCTCTCTCTCCTTCCATCTCTCCCTGGCTGGTCCTGTAGGTGGAGCAAGGGGGAGAGCCTTCCTGGCTGAGGCCCTTGCATGCTCAGAAGGGGTGTGAAGCAGCCAAGCGCTCAGCCCCACGGCGTCTTTCAGAAAGCCCTGGCATGCCAGCTGGGCCAGTGGAGACACCGAGGCGCCGCAAAATCAGGACTTGGGCTCTGAGGCAGAGCTGACCAATGGCGGCATGTGGAGTGCGACATGGAGATGCAGAAAGTCAACCCAAACGGTACCGTGAAGAAAAGATAAAGTTGACCGTCAGTATCCAAATAGAAAACGAGTGCTGGGTTTAAGCAACGGTTTTGGGCATGCCTTTCCTTTGCCAAGGAAGTAACTGGCATTTACCCAGAGATGGGTGAGTCCAAACTGATGAAGGAATATGTGGCTCCTTTTCATGAGAGTCTCTGCAGTTTCAGAAAGGCCAGGGAACGCAGCGAATGTTGACGTTCACAGGCTATAGAGGCCAAGAGGGAAAGGACCAGGAGGAGGAGGAGAGAGATCCGAGGGTTAAAAGGCACGTTTACTATGCTGACCTGAGAATAAGAAGACAGAGCTGGGAGGAGGGCCTTCCTGGGTCCCACTCTCATTGCGCTCATCCTTGGCACCCGATTTCATAGACCTGGCCGAGGACACGCTCCGCACCGGACAGTCACAGGGACTCGTTTCCCACCTGGTCACTGCGACCCCCAGAGCCAGCACAGCCAAGCCCCCCGCGACCCCCAGAGCAAGCACAGCCAAGGCCCCCACGACCCCCACCCCGCAGGCCCCAGGGGACACTGAGAAAGGCTGCCCCTCCAGTGAGCCATTGGGCAGGAAGAGAAAAGCCAGGCTCATCCCGCCCTCAGACTTCCAATCACAGTGCCCGCTGGGGCTGAGCCAAGGAGCCCACCTGCGCAGAGGGCAGAAGAGTGCTGGGCCTGGTGGTGGGACCCGCTCACATGGGACTGTCAGCTGACTCACGGCCTTCAGCCCCTCCCTCTCAACCAGGGTGGGGGCCAAAGTGCCTTCCCATCCACTTTCTCTTACAGCAGGCCCCAGCCGGCTCCAGCGGGTGCTGGGACCCCACATCCTGCAGACGCCTCCAGGCACACACCTGCACGGAAGTCATTTCTTGTGAAGCTTTACATGCCAGTGGGGGCTCCACTGGTGCCTGGCTGGGGAGCAACCCTGGCACCTCCCTGCGGACCAACCCGAGGCTGCCCCTTTGCCTCGTTCCTCATGGCCTCAGGGACTTCCCTCTTCCCACACCAGCACCTGGAGGACTCTGCTGTCCTTATTTTAAGAGTTGTTTTCAGCAGACAGAGGGCTTCTCCTCCATCTCCCAAGATGCACATCGCAGAGTGCAGAGGCCAGCAGCCCCCCTACCCCTCAGGCTGTGTAATTGTTACTCTGTGCTCAGAGGAAATGAGCCACCAGGCTGACAAGTAGCAGTTTGAGAGTTGCCGAAAGCCCTGTCCCTACAAACAAATTGCACTGTAGCACAAAACCAGAGGCCGTCCCCTTGAAGAGGCAGCAGACAGAAGCAGCATGTGACTCCCTGCAGGGCAGAGGGCTGGGGCCTGCCAGGCTCCTCATGCCCGGCCCTTTACGGAGCGGCGGGAGCTGGAGGCTGAGGCCGAGGCGGCCAGCATGGTGGAGTTTGTATAGGAACAGGGCTTCCACAGCCAGGAGCTCTGTGACTTTCTGGGTCAGGACCAGCTCACAGCAGCTATAAAATCAGAGTGAAACCAGGAAGAAACACCTCCCACAGGCGAGGACCCTGTGTGCATGAAGCAGGGTAGGGTGGGAGTGAAGATCTGGGGGCTAACCCTTTTATAAAGCAGAACCTTCACAGAGCTGTGGCAGCAGCTCCGTGGCCAGGGCCCATGCCTTCGGCCCTGCTGGAGCTTCAGGACGAAGGACGAAGGCCTCTGCCCGACAGTGAGGCGCCGGAATCCTGGTTGTGCCCCTCTTCTGCTGAGGTACAAGGGACTTTGCTTGTATGAGACTCAGTCCTTCAGTTGGATTCCGGGAAAGTGACGCTGGGAATGTTTGATGGTTTTGCCCAGAGAGGGGCTAGTCTGGTGATGGAGGCTTCTGTTGGGGAAAGAGTTGACAGTCAGACCAGTAGGACTGGGAGGAAGCAAACCAACCTTCCAAAGACCAAGGGGCCGCAGTTAGACCGGGGCTGCAGCCAGCCCAGGCTGCCCAGGCATGTCCTCCATGCTCCTGGAAACCTTTTCTGGCCTCCCAGGGAGGAGGCGTCTCCCTAACACCCCCTTGGAGCACCCAGGATTCTCCTACAGAGGATCAGCACCGTGGAATAATTAATGCTACCCTCTCACTCTAGATGTGCCACAAGGGCCAGCTCAAGCCAGGTTCCCTGTGCCAAGAGCTTGTATTCACTGAGTAGGGGAGTGATGAGAAGATGGGTGAGTGCATGGGTGGGATGGGTGTGTGAGTGGATGAGCAGACTGACAGACAGACGGACAAATGTACAGACAGGTGGATGGGTGAGGCCCACAGAATCATTAAAGCATTTTGTTCTTCTCTAGCTTCTGGAATGCCACCAGCATCACTTCTTTTTTTAAAATAATTCTTTATTGTTGAAAGTATTACAGATGTTCCCCTTTTTCCCCCATTGACCCTCTCCAGCCCGCCCCCACCCCCTGCCCCTGCCCCAGGCTCTCACCACACTATTGTCTGTGTCCATGGGCCATGTATATATGCACACAAGGTCCTTGGTTGATTACCTCCTACCTATGCACTCTCCCCCATCTCCCCTCCAAGATTCTGCACACTGTTCCATGCTTCCTTATCTCTGGATCCACACCATTCATTGGTTTATTTTGTTACTTAGATTCCACATGTGAGATCACTTCTATTGAAAAGCTGGGTATCAGTTGTGTTCGACCTGATTACAGGCAGCTGGGACAGATGGACACATACATTCCTGCCCCCTACACGATGGGAACAGAGCCCCGTCCCTCCAGAGGGCACAGCCTGGGGCTGTCAAGCAGCCTCCGGGGGCCCGTCTGCCGGGCCAACAGAACCAAGTCTGGGCTGTGTCGATAGGGCCTCCTCACCCTATAAACCATACGTGTATTTATGTAGCTCTGCGGCCTAATGGAGACCAGATGTGACCAGCGGGGGCTGGGCTGCACTGGAATGCAGAGCGCCACACTGGAGTCCTTTATGGCTGCTCAGGCTCAGCAGTCTCTTCCAAACCTTAGGTCTGAGCCTTGATTTCATCCGTTAGCTGCATTCTTCTGTGACATGGAAACTTCTTCTGGCAACTTCTACTTGAAATGTTAGAAATGTGTTTCTGTACAATTTCTATGATCAGTCAGCACAGTGCAGTATAAAGAATATCCATAGGGACGCAAGCACGCCAGGGACCCTGTGCTTGCAGTGAATACACTGCCTCCGCTTTGCAAAGGCGACCTCTACCTCCCTGGGGATCGCCGGTGGAGTCAGCCACGCCCGCTCAGCTGACCTGAAAGTAATGCAACTTGAGGCTCTCGTTTTAAGGTCTCGATCCCTGAACAGGCCAGACCTGAAATCAGAGGTGACATTTGCCCAGTGTAGTTTCCCCGTTGAATAGGAAAGCGCCTATAAAAATTGTTTTGCAACAAGGTTTTAAGAAAAATTAAATTGCAAAGATTCAATCAAGTCTGCAAACCCGCCCCAAGCGCCTCCTGTTTTCAGGGGCCTTGCCCCTCTGCCGTCCTAGCTTCTTCCACAATCACGGATACACGTGAGGTAGAGGGAGGCTCTGCGTGGGGCAAGGGGTGTCCACTCCGCTTCAGGACCCCTCTCCTCCAAGACCTGGAGCGCAGGCGGCACACCTGGCACTGCTGCAAGGACGGGAAGGAGCTGCACCCAGAACCCATGTTAGTTCGGGGGCGCTGCAGCAGATGGCCCGCCTGCATTGCCCTGCAGAGTGAGAGCCAGCTTCTGACTCCTGCTGTCTGACCGAGGGCCCGAGGGCCCGCAGCGGTCCTCTGGAGTCCCGAGACCCTTCCCCCGGGGGTCCCTCTCTGCGAGCTGCATGCACCCAGGAGGGTGGGGCTGTGGGGGACTCTGTCATCACTCCCCAAGCTTGATGGGGGTCTGCGACCTCAATGCCAGCAGTGACGGGCACAGTGTGCAGTTCTGCGTCCTTCCTAAGACACATGCAGCTTTGGAAAACCTAAAGGAGAGGGCCTCCTTGTCTCTAAGGGTCAGGTTTGCAAACAAATCAAACATGTGGCTCCCAGATCAGCAAAGCCCTCGCTGCCTGGCAAACAGGGCCACCGCGCCACTGTGCTGTGGCCTCTGAAGAAGGATCTGCAGGGCCCATGTTTCTATTCACCCTTTCTTTAAAAACAAAAAAAAAACAACAAAAAACTGTATTGCTCTTTTAAATTGTCTAAACTCAAACAAAGGCTGCTTTGCCCAGACATAATTTATAACTAGTAGTTTTCTACTAGTTAAGAGCCTCATTGTTTTGTTTTGTTTTACTTTCATTGCTCTCTATTACATTATGGAAATGTGTGCAAAAGCAAGAGCATGTTGCTTTATTGCATTAAACAAAAAATTCAAATTCCCCGGATGGAATTTTGAAAGTAACGAATGGCCAAACAGGCATGTCTCCTATTTACCCAATCTAACAACCTTTTTACTTAAACTTCATTTTACTCTGATAATAAAAATTAGCCATATTTGGTAAATACAATGTGAAGAATATGGAAAGTACCTAATAAAAGAACAAAAAGCACTTGTGGTAAACTCAATTTGTCATTTTTTCCTAAAAGAAATCATTCTTTTTTTTCTTTTTAGAAATCATTATTCTTGAAAAAGACCCCTGAAGCTCCATGAAACCATAATCCACATCGCCTACAACATCCCTGAGGTTAGCATTTGAATGGCTTTTGGCACTAAAACTGTGTTTCTGATCGTGAAAGAGGAAAAATGAGCAGTTTTATATGAACTTGATACTATGGCAAAATTGCTATCCTCACTGTGCCAGGTCTCAGAAAACTACCAGTTTCGCTGTGGCTGACTCTAGTTTAACAAAAGCTTCACTTATTTCCATGTCCAGTGTGAAAAACGGCCCCACAGCTCCTTGTCCTGCAGATGCAGGTGTCAAAGCTGGACAGTGTCGCTCAGGGATGTGGATCCTTGCCTGCATCCAGCCCTCAGACTTGCAGAGGTGTCCTGGCACCAGCGTAGAGAGCCTTCGCTGCCAGGTGCTCTCCATCCCCACGCTCTAGGGATGTCAATGTGTTGCAAACACATTTTACTTGAAATTATGCTGTTGCTCTACGTGTATCTATGTCCTCCCACTGCACCATATGTTAAAGCGGGAGGCAATGATTTCTTGGTCTTGCATCTGCTCCATGGCTGGCACTTAGAACAGTGTGGACAGCAGCCACTCAGTGCACACTTTTGAGGCACCACACTCAATCAGCACTATCCACTCCAACCCGGAGCACTGCGGTCACACCCAGGTTGCCCACTGGATGTTAGCTCTGCTGCCATAGCAAGCACCAGCCTCAATGGCTTAAACCACAGACATTCACCTCACAGTCCTGGAGGCTGGGAGTCTAAGTCACAGTCAGCAGGGCTGGTCTCTTCCAAGGCCTCTCTCCTTGGCTTGCCAGTGGTCATCTTCTCCCCATGTCCTCACATGGACTTCCCTTGGTGTGTGTGGCCTAATCTCTTCTTATAAGGACAGCAGTCAGATTGGATTAGGCCCTCATAAGAACTCAGTTAACCCTAATTAGCTCTGTAAAGGCCCCATTTCCAGACACAATCACATTCCGAGGTACTGCAGGTTAGGGCTTCAACATTTTGGGGAGACACCAGAGCAATGACCCTGACCCCCACCAATGACACTGTCCAGCGTGTCCCTGCAGGCCCCCACTGTCCTCCCTGGAGGCAAGGTTGTGGAGCCAAGGACATGTACATGCCCACAGGCAATGTGTTCACAGGTCATGCTTCCCTAAGATTTGAAAGGAAGGTCATTGTAGTGGCAACCAGTTATGACAGCTCTCCCAGGCTCCAGCTCGCTGCCCTGGGTGGGAGGGCATCCGCGTAGCTGTGATCAGGGGTCCAGCCCATGGGAAGTGACTTGGGAGCTGCTTAATTGGAGCCTCGGGGACAATGTTGCAGTGGTTTTAGTCACCTCCATGTATAGCTAGCTTACTGCTAAGCATTCCAGTGCTGGAATGACCATGCTGTGCCCGGCCCTGGTGCCTTGACAAGAGGTAGATGGCTCTCTGCAGAGCTGTGAGGGAGCAGCAAGGAGAAACAAGGTGTGAAAGGCCGGAGCCGAGCTCACCTATGGGAACTCCCACACTTCTGAACTACACGCAGCTCCCACTGATGCCTCATCAGAAGAGACGTGTTCCCTCATCAGGACAATGTTTACAATGCAGTACATTTTACTACAAATGTAACATGCATTTTTCTCTCATTTTGATGAAAACCATGTGCAATGGAACTTACAACTGTTTTGTCCGGCAAAACACAGGAGCAGTTCCGCAAATAGCTGCCTGCAGAGTCACAGTGCATCTGCCCCGCAAACGGGAGGGTGTATCAGTCTTACCGTTGGGAAGCAGGCAACTCCAGAGGAAACATACAAGTTGCTACTCAAGCAGTAAAACTCCTGAAACAGCTCACAGTGTCAACGTATTAAAAATATGCTATTTTACAATATTGTGACATATATGGCATTGGTCAACTTTCAAAAATGTGTAATCTGCTGTGACTTCTTTTCACAGTCTATGTAAACTTTCTTATGTAAGTTCACATTTATATAGCTAGTTACAGCTCTGCTAGTTACAGCCAGTTACTTACTGGCTCTGCCCCCAATGCCCCATTCTGTCCCTCTAGCCCTTCACCTCTGGCACAAGAATAGGTCCCAGAGCTGCCATGACTCCCACGTGGGATGGCCAGAAGCGGGACTGCGGGGCTCCTGGACATGGCAGCGGTGGGGAGGGAGCAGGCAGGAGTGAGGACAGAGGCAGTGCTGGAGCGAGACCCACATACACAGGAGCAGCAACGACTCAGCCAGGGGTGGCAAACCCTGAGCCGAGTGAGTTCTGCAACCTGAACATGGCTTGTAGTGCAGTGGACTGGGCTTGTTTACCATCAGTGCCTTTGCCACATCCAAGGCACACATCTCTAGATAATTCTCCTTATTTCTAGAGGAAGGGTTGACCTTGACTTCACTAGTTTGAGTGGGGATTACTGTGCTTTGTAAACTGGGATGTGCAGACATTATGGGTGTCAATGGAAGGTCCTTAGCACCAATTCAATGCCAACAGGAATCTCCAGTTTGGGGTGTGATGACTTTATTTGGTGAAAGCAGCTCAATTATAGCACAGCCTGACTAAGAACAGCACCGCTGCGGAACAGCTAGACTGTGTGGCCACCAGCGACAGGAATACACAATACAGCGATCTCTGTTGGAAAATGCTTCTCCAGCCAGAAGGGAGCTGGCTTATACAGACAGAAGTTCTGGTCCCTGGTCCCTGATTGGTCTGTCTCATGTAAATGAGGGTGTGAATTTTCACAATTTAATTGGTCCAAAAACACTGTCCGCTTGGTCAGAATTGAGCCACTCAGATTGGTCAGAACTGCACAATTCTGATTGGATGGGGAAAGCTTCAGTCCTATTGGTTGAAATAGGATTCCAGGAAACCTTTGTAGGGCTGACTCCGAAGGCAGAAAGAGTGCAGAGGGCAGGTTAGTGGGGCAGAGGCAGCCAGGCAGGCCAGCACTGAGCTTCTCCACAGAGTGCAGTTTGTGTGAGAGGCCCCTGTGCAGAAATGGGTGTTAAGCTCTGCTTATTTTGATTTATGCCCAGTTGGCCATCAGGAGCCCTTCTTAGAGGTGTCTCTCTCTTTTATTTTTCTTCTCATGATTCACAAGAGTCACTTTTCAAAGCACAGTGAGTTGTGTGGGAATCTAATTTTTTAAAATATATTTTTATTGATTTCAGAGAAGGGAGAGAGAGATAGAAACATCACTGATGAGAGAGAATCATTGATTGGCTGTCTCCTGCACAACCCCCACTGGGGATTGAACCCATAACTCGGGCATGTGCCCTTGACTAGAATCAAACCTGGGACCCTTCAGTCTGCAGGCCGACGCTCTATCAGCTGAGCCAAACCAGCTAGGGCAGAATCTACTTTTTTAAAAACAGACTTTAGCAGATTCCTTTCCACATAGAGCACCACTAAGAGGTTGGGGGGGGGGGGGGGGGAGTAGGCCAAGATGGGTAAGAGGGGGATAGTGCTTCAGACAAAGCTGGCCTTTGAGCCCCCTTGGGGTGCTGCCATCAGAAAGAGAAAGATGAGACTCAAGCAAGTGCTGAGTCATCGCAGGAAGGCGGGCTGCCTGGCCTGAGGCACCCCAAGCAAAGTGCCTGTCTGGTCCCTGACAAAATGAGCTTCCTAAAGCCCCTTGAAAAATGTGTTGCGTCGCCAAAACCGGTTTGGCTCAGTGGATAGAGCGTTGGCCTGCGGACTGAAGGGTCCCGGGTTTGGTTCCGGTCAAGGGCATGTACCTTGGTTGCGGGCACATCCCCAGTAGGGGGTGTGCAGGAGGCAGCTGATAGATGTTTCTCTCTCATTGATGTTTCTAGCTCTCTATCCTTCTTCCTTCCTCTCTGTAAAAAATTAATAAAATATATTTTAAAAAGAAAAGAAAGTGTTGCGTGGACAATAAACCTCCTACCCCCTGCCTCAGGAAGGAGAGCGGCGAGCTGGACTTCACTGGTACAGGGGCTGCTTGGATTCTGACGAGGCTGCTTGCACTCATGCTACTTCGAAAGGGACAAGTCTGGTTTGGTTTTCTCCACTTTATGGTTCGGGTAAAAGAAGGGATAATTAGCAGAAATCATTCACCATTAATAATGCAGACATTACAACATTTGGATTGGGTGGGGCACAGTGGGATACGTGAAAATGTATGCCTGAAAATCCTGGTGCTCCCAGCCCAAAGGACAAAACTGGGTTTTGGAATAATTGAGCCCACGCAGTGCTATTATCAAAGACCTAGATCTTTCTGAGACATTCTTCTCTGAGAAATGTGCAGGCTAATACTCGACAAGGAAGCATGCATTTCCTCCCAGACCACACTGAAGTCATCTTAATGGTAATTGGTTTCGAATTTGGGTTACGAAAGGAGTCAAGGTTACTGGGTTGTAGAAATTTGGAATTAGCAATGAGCATATGCATTTCTCCAACTTTCTCCCCAAGAGTGACCGCTTGCCTGGGAGCCCTCAGAAGACAGCCTCTCTCTGTGGGGCCCCAGGTTGGCAGATGTAAGGGGGTTTCTGAACCTACAGCAGCCTGTCTCACTGTCACTCCTTTGGCTGGAAATTACCTGACTGGATCCCAAAAATATAATTACAGCTGCTAAGATGAATGAAAAAGAACAAGATAAGAGAAAGTTGGTCACCCTGTACAGACAGACCACTGATGGCAGAACTTTCCAATGGAGGTCAGTTCCCAGCAACTGTTCTTGTTTATATTTTTCAGAAAGAAAGAAAAAAAAATGAGTTTGAAAACTTTCTGGAAAAATCCTCCTACACCAGAATACTGTGTCCAAAGGAACTTACTTTTTTTTTTAATGTCCCTGTTCCAAAAGGACTACTTAGGGGACAAAGTAAAATAAACAACACAAAATTTCCTCATATCATCAAATTCATGAAATACCAAAACACGTTAAAAATATTTCAACTTGTTACTCTTGTTTCCACCCTTTCTCTTACAATGCTACGTATTGCCTAAAGTCGTCGACAAAAGCTGTTTCAGGAGGTGCTGTGTGGGACGCTGTGAAGGCAGAAGGCAGTCCCTGTTCCAGCAGTTACCTGCCTGTGCCCAGGGGACGGAGGCCACACACAGGCCCCCAGCGAGGCTCCCAGCCCTCCTCCCTGCACAGCCTCTGTGACCTGAGAGCAACAAGTGCACAGGGTGTTTTAAGAATAAATAAGTTAATCAAATAAGTTCTCTGAGCAGTGCTTGACCTGTAGTCATGAGTGCTAACCGTTCTGTTTCTACTCATTGCAGTGCATTTATGGCCACCTGTAAACTAATCAGGGAGCAAGTCCTGGAGTGTACTTTACTCTGGCGAAATTTTCCCATTTCACACTTTACGGATAAGTTCGTCTGGGACAAAGAAAAGATGAAAGTAAGAGGAATCTGTTTTCTTTTTTCTCGAAAAGCACAGATGGGGATGGAGTTTCTCCAGATGAGGTGAGAGGGTGCACCTGGTGCTGTGGCTGCAGGCCCCTCCCAGCTGCCTCAGGAAACTTGCAGCTACCATAGCATTTTCCGTAGAGCCAACTCAGCTTTGCATGTTAGGAGGTGAGCTGGGCAGTGCCATGATGGCTCCACTGACCCGTGCATCCTGCTATCCATGCCCTGGAGGATCCTCTGCCCTTGGGTATAGACTGGACTTAGTGACTTGCCTTTAATGAATAAAATACAGCAAAAGGAACAGATACCACTTCCAAGATTCAGTGACTAGGAGAAAAGCTGAACCACATCCTCAGTGTTGAGTAGCACTAAGTCATGGTCATGCTCCCTGGCTGGAACCAGAGATCACTGCTTGTCTATAAATATTTAAGTGTTGACCTGGACAGCAAGAATGGTCACTGTCATACTGGGAGGAATTTTAGAATGGAAAGAACATTCTAGAGATAATAAACAAGTAATTTTGGACTTACTCCAGCTCAAAATTGTATAACATGGAGATGAGCTTAAGGTTAGCTTCAAAATCTTTATAGCAAGTATAACAAAAGCCAAGAATGTAGCTGTTGATGTGAGAACTCCTGTGTCCATTCCAAGCAAAGCCAAAGCTTGATCCTATCTTGGAAGCTGGCAGGGCAGGATGGGCAGGTCCTGTTTAGGAAGCCTCGCCTTTAGCAGAATGCTAGGCATTTGATTTTCATTTTGGAAAGCTTTGCATTGGAAGATATATTCTAGCAGAATTTGTGTATTCAAGAGATGAACAGAAAAGAGAAAAAGAAAGGAGGTTAATGATTGGGGAGAAAGCAGTGCTGGGGGATGGCTATGAAAACTTCTTCTTCTGGCTCTAACCGTCTATTTGTAGCAGCCCTATCCTGCTGATGTCTCGTTGGAAAAGTTGGATACAATTCTAAAGCATTTCTCTTATGATGGAAGCCATATTTGAAGACAGTTTCTCGAAACTCATGATACCCACGAATTCAAGAAGTTCCATGAACCCCAAGCAGGTGAAATACACAGAAAACCATATCTAGGGAACATCAGGGTAAACTACCAAAAACCAACAACAAAGAGAAGAGACTTTACAGTAGCCAGAAAAAAAAATTAAAAGACATAAACTTCAAAGGGGCAACAATAAGACACATAACTTGTTGAAACCGGTTTGGCTCAGTGGATAGAGCATTGGCCTGCAGACTGAGGGGTCCTGGGTTCAATTCCGGTCAAGGGCATGTACCTTGGTTGCAGGCACATCCCTGGTAGGGGGTGTGCAGGAGGCAGCTGATCGATGTTTCTCTCTCATCGATGTTTCTAGCTCTCTATCCCTCTTCCTTCCTCTCTGTAAAAAATCAATAAAGTATATATTTTTTAAAAAAGACACATAGCTGATTTCTTAGGACAATGGAAGCAGAAGTCAGTGGAATGACATTTTTATGTCATATAAAAGTCTTAGCGCAGTAAAGACTTTATTTTCTTTTAATAGGCACAGAATCCATGTTTCCTATAACCTGGCAATACTACAGAAAAAAACAAGTTCTTTTGGCATGTGTGCACCCTCAAAATCCAGCTGTGGCACCCAAGAAATGGCAAGCCCACCATGACAAAGCATGTTCTCCTGGGATGGCCTCATGGGGGAGCAGGATCTGGATGTCCAGTTACAAGTGGTTTCTAAAGAGGAAAGGGAGGAAGGTTGTTCATCACTTTATAACGCATCCTCATTCTCTGGCAGGCACTGAGTACGCACCAGGAATGTTCTGCTCCTGGGGATCTGTGACACCAATAACACCCAGGAGCCTGCAGCAGTCTTGTGAGGGTTTGTGCATGTCTATTTCAACTGTGCACTTACTCCTTCCCCTTGAGTGATGTAAAGTGGCAATAAGCGGTGAGGATTTATCTTCTGGATTTGGAATTGTGGTCTCTGCAGTCTTCCTTTGAGTCTCTTGCCTCCATCTCTAAAGCTTCATTTCTCACGCTCATTCAGGAAAAATGGTGAAAGCAGACAAGTGATGACTGGAAATGGTGAGTTCTTAAATAATCCCTTCAACAACTATTCTAAAGTGGGGGAGGGTGGTCTCTAGAGTTCATTTTAGTTTATTAGAATAGTTACAGAATTGAGAGAAATGTGACATGATTTTTAAAATAATGTTTTCAGACACTAAATTGATTAGGTTCAACTTTATGATTCTAATATCTCTGAGTGTGATCTGAAACAATACTGAAAACCCAGATTATAAATTTTTCAGCTACACAGTGCATATTCATGATCTCTTTCTTTGTTTTCTCTTTTAATCAATGAAATTTTTCAATCTTTTATGGACATACTAGTGGCCCAGTGCATGAAATTCGTGCACAGAGGGGTGGGGTGTGTTCCTCAGCCTGGCCTGCACCCTCTCCGATCTGGGACCCCTAGAAGGATGTCCTACTGCTGGTTTACAGGGATCAGTCCTAAACCGGCAGTCAGGCATCTGTCTCACAATCCAGGACTGCTGGCTCCAGCTGCTCACTGCCTGCCTTCCGGCCTGCCTGATTGCCCCTAACCACTCTGCCTGCCAGCCTGCCCGCCCCCAAATGCCCCCCCACCAGCCTGATCACCCCAACTGCCCCCCCTGCTGGCCTGCTCACCTCCACCTTCCCTCCCCACTGGCCTGCTCACCCCCAACTATCCCCCTGCTGGCCTGCTCACTCCAAACTGTCCCCCTACTGTCCTGATCACCTCCAACTGACCCTCACTGATGGCCTGCTCACCTCTAACTGGCCCCCATGCTGGTCTGCTTACCCCCAATGGCCCCTGACATCGCATCCTGGCCTGATCAGCCTGATCACCCCTGGGCAACCCAAGGTCCCAGCCCCTCCTTTTTTTCTTTTTCTTTTTTTTTTCAGTGCCTCCTTGAGCAGAGGCCATTGCCAGGGGCAACCCAAGCCTCCTGCTTGCTCCAGCTCCGTGGCCACTGCCATTTTTGTTGGGATTTATTTTTCTTCTATAATTGAAACTTTGTAGCCTTGAGGGGAGGCCAGGGCTGGCCAGGGCTGGCCAGGGCAGGTGGAAAGCTTGGCTTCCTCCATTGCCAGGGCAACCCAAGCCTCCTGCTTACTCCAGCTCTGTGGCCGGCTGCCATCTTTGTTGGGTTACTTTGCATACTTGCTCTTGATTAGCTGGTGGGTGTGGCTTGGCATAGCAGAGTGATGGCTAATTTGCATGTTTCTCTTTTATTAGTGTAGATAATCTACAGTATAGATCAATACATGTATCTCAAACGCATGTATGTACCTTAAGTCTGTACACGTATCACAAAAGTGTACCCTTGATGTATTTTCAAAAAATGAAGCACCCAAGAGTCAATTAAAAAGTAACCTACCAGGTGGCCACATCCTCAGGCCCCTGTGCTGGAAAGCTGAGTGGGTGGGGTTCCACTCATTCCTTACCACCTTTTACAGTTCAGCCTCAACCACGAGGGTTCTTTAAAGGATTGTGGTTGGGCACTAGAGTTTGTTTGTGAGGGGTGGGAAGAAGGTCTTGCTAATTTAAAAAAAAAAAAAGGTTCAAAGTAACAATCTTATTCTCTGTAAAAGTTCCTCAATGAAAGCCCTGAGGTTCAGGGTTCCTTTATGTCCACAACTCAGAATGTGGGGTGCACTATCATGGCCAGGCAGAGACCCTGAACCAAGAGCCGGAGGCAGCTGTGAGCTCACCAGCAGGGCCCTGAAAATAAAGTCTTTACCTGTGGGCAGGAGGCCCTGACTTGGAAACAGGGCATGTTCCAGAGGCAGATGTGTGGGGCATTGCTGGTCAGGAGTCAAAATATGGACAAGGTGCCAGCACTAGTGTTTATCTAAAGCCATCTCCTCTAACAATGGCTCGCATGTGCTCTTACAAAAGTCCCGACCTCTTAAGAACAGCAGGTTAAACAAATGTCATGAAGTTATTCTAAGAGACAAGTCCAAAACATACCATCTTCCCAGGCAACACCTGTGGGAAGTGTCAGTTCCAAGTCTCCACACAGGATTCAGCCCAAGTTCCCAGAAACGATATTGGTGCTTCCCAGGCATCAGAAGCTGTGCCCATCCCTCTAGTGGATGGCATTCTGTTCTGTCTTGGGTGGCAATTTCACCCCTGCCCTCATTTCTGCATTAAATATTCTTATCTGCTGTCCCCTTCATGCACTCAGGGATATGTTTTGCAGAAGAGAGCCAGTGATGTGCGCCTCCTGATACAATGCTAGAACTACGTGAGTTCATTGTCAGCTTTGTAATACTTAGATATACTTTTCCTAATGGCCCCACACTGCAAGGATATTCAGACTATTTTTATATATTTTTCCCACAGCCTTACCTCTCCCTTTGAGAAGTTTTCTCTAATGAAATTTTAAGGCATCCTTTCTCCTATTCTGTTTTTCAGAAAATATTTCTGTGATACCTTTGGAGGCTCATAGGAAATGCATTTGGATTATTCTGTTTTTATCCTGCTGCCTCCTGCAACAGAAAGCATATGAATCATCAAATTTTTCCCTGTCATTTTTTTAGAGACCACAATATCCAGACACTAAAAGAGGCCTTGTGGGGATAATACAATGGATATAAGAAATGAGATGTGGTTCCTGCCCTTGAGTAAATGGTGAAAAGAATGTTAATTAATACCTCAAATGCCCAAAACTCATCTCAGCATTTATATCATTCCTTGAGTTCCTAGAGATCTTGAATAACATCTATGGAAATAGTTTTTTTGGCAAGCCCTGTTTATTAGAAAAAAATAATATTTAGTAATATGAAACACTGTTTTAGAGCTTGAGATATGTTGGAGCCTCAGGTAGATGTTCTGATATAGATGGGTAGATGGATGATGGATGGATGGATAGATAGATAGATAGATAGATAGATAGATAGATAGATAGATAGATAGATAGATGCATGAATAGATGCATAGGTGAATAGATGGGTGCATGCATGGATTTATGTATGGAATGGTGGGTGCATGGATATATGCATGACTAAATAGATGTATTACTTTATTTGATATTCTATATCCCACTAGGGAGTCAGCTGGTGTGGGAGTCTGATGTGGCTATGTGAACACGAAGTTATTTAATCCTCTTGTGTCTTGTTTCCTCATATGTAAAATGAAGACAATATATGTCCATGATCTCTTACCTATGGATTTGTTAAGAATTCAGAAGATGGACATTGGCCTGCACTATGGAGAGATTGGGAGTCATAGCAGATCTACGAATACATAGACACAAACCCAAAAAGTCACCCAAAATGGGGAGAGCGAAAAACAAGCCCCAAGTGAAAGAACAAGAAAATTTTCCAGAAGAAGAACTAAATGAAAGAGAGGTAAGAAATTTATTAGATATAGAGTTCAGAATAATGATTGCAAGGATGCTCAAGAACATGAGAAAAAATATAGAAACAATAAAAAATGACCAGTTGGAAATGAATAATAACATAGCACTAATAAAGAACACATTGGAAGGAATACACAGTAGATTAGGAGAAGCCTGGAATGGATTAGTGAATTAGAAGACAGGGTAGAAAGAGTCATTCAAACAGAAAACCAACAAGAAAGTAACAATTAAAAAAAACAGGAGGACAGCTTAAGGGAGCTGTGGGACAACATGAAACATAACAATATTCACATTATAGGAATTCCATAAGGTGAAGAAAGTGAGCAAGAGATAGAGAATCCGTTTGAAGAAGTAATGGCAAAAAAAACTTCCCTAACCTGGTGAAGAAAAAAGTCTAAAAGTTCAGGAGGCATAGAGAGTCCAAAGTAAGAAGAATCCAACAGGCCCATGCACAGACACATCATAATTAAAATGCCCAAAATGAAAGACAACGAATCTTAAAGGCAGCAAGAGAAAAGCAATTTGTTGCCTACCAAAGAGCTCCCATAATTCTGTCAGCTGATTTTTCATCAGAAACTCTACAGTGCAGAAGGGAATAGCATGAAGTATTCTAGGTAATGAAAAGCAAGGATCTGAAACCAAGATTACTATATCCAGCAAGGCCATCATTCAAAAAAATCATGAAATAAAGAGCTTCCCAGATTAAAAAAAAAAAAGGCTAAAGGATTTTAACACCACCAAACCAGCACTGCAAGAAATGCTAATGAGAAGAAGTAGCAAGAGAGAGAGAGAAACGTATGCTTAAAGAAATAAAATGGCAATAAGTACCTATCAATAATAACCTTAAATGTAAATGGATTAAATGTTCCAATCAAAAGACATAGGGTAACTGAATGAATATGAAAATATGGCCTAAATTTAGGTTGTCTACAAGAGACCCACCTCAGAACAAAAGACTCACACAGGATGAGAATGAAGGGATGGGAAAAAATTTTCCAAGCACATGGAAATGAAAAATAAATCTGGGGTAGCAATACTCATATCTGACAAAATAAACTTCAAAATGAAGGCCATCACGAGACAATAAAGGGCACTACATCATACTAAAGGGATCAATTCTTTAAGAGGATATAACCCTAGTAAACATATATGCATCCAATTAGAAGCACCAAAATATATTTTTAAAACTTCTGGAGAACTTTAAGGGAGAGATTGACAGCAATACATTCATAATATGGAACTTAAACACCCCACTGACTTCACTATATAGATCTTCCAGACAAAAAAAATGAACAAGGAAACAATGACTCTAAATGACATACTGGATCAAAGTGTTAAATTGACATTTACAGAACATTTCATCCAAAGCTTCAGAATATACATTCTTCTCAGTGCACATGGGTCATTCTCAAAAATAGACCACATATTAGGACACAAAACAAGTCTCTACAATTCAAGAAGATTAAAATCATATCAAGTATCTTCTCAGATCACAAGGAATGAAATTAGAAATCAACTACAGTAAAAACATTCAAAAACATCCAAACACCTGGAGGCTAAATTGCATGTTATTAAACAATGAATGGGTTACCAATGAGATCAAGAAAGAAATAAAAAATTTCCTTCAAACAAATGAAAATGAATACACAACCACCCAAAATATCTGGGACAAAGCAAAAGCAATCTTGAGAGGGAAGTTCATAGCACAACAGGCCTGCTTCAAAAAAAACAAGGAAAATTAATAATAAACTATGTAGCCCTGCAACTTAAAGAATTAGAAAGAGAACAACCAGAAAATCCCAGAGTAAATACAAGGAAGGAGATAACAAAAATTAGAGCAGAAATAAATCACATGAGACTGAAAAAAAAAATACAAAAGATCAGTGAAACCAAAGAGCTAGTTCTTTGAAAATATAAACAAGATTGATGAACCCTTAGCCAGACTCATCAAGAAACACAGAGGACACAAATAAATGAAATGAGAAACAGAAGGAGAGAAGTAACAACTGACACCACAGAAATACAAAGGCTTGTAAGAAAATATTATGAACAAATGTATGCCAGCAGGCTAGACAATGTGGATGAAATGGACAAATTCCTAGAAAAATGTAATCTTCTAAAATTGAATCAGGAAGAATCAGAAAACCTCAATAGGCCAATAAAAATTGATGAAATTGAAGCAGTAATGAAAAGACTTCCCACAAACAAGAGAACTGGCCAAATGGCTTCACAGGAGACTTTTAGCAAACATTCAAAGAAGAACTAACATTTATCTTCCTCAAACTATTCCAAAAAATCCAAGAGGAAGGAAAACTTCCAAGCTCTTTTTATGAGTCCAGCATTATCCTAATTCCAAAACCAGATAAAGACACTACAAAGAAAGAGAATTACAGGCCAACATCCCTGAAAACAGAGATGCTAAAATCCTCAACAAAATATTAGCAAATTGGATCCAGCAATATATTAAAAAAATCATAGCCTGGCCAGCGTGGCTCAGTAGTTGAGTGTCCATCTAGGAACCAGGAGGTCACGATTCGGTTCCTGGTCAGGGTACATGCCTGGGTTTTGGGCTCAATCCCCAGTGGGGGGCGTGCAGGAGGCAGCTGATCAATGAATCTCTCTCATCATTGATATTTCTCTCTCTCTCTCCCTCTCCCTTCCTCTCTGAAATCAATAATATATAAAATATATATACTCGAGGCCCAGTTCACAAAATTCGTGCATGGGGTGTGTCCCTCAGCATGGTCTGCACCCTCTCCAATCTGGGACTCCTTGGGGGATGTCTGACTGCCAGTTTAAACTGGCAATTGGACATCCCTCTCACAATCCGGGACTTCTGGCTCCTAACCTCTCTCCTGCCTGATTTCCTCTAACCGCTTCTGCCTGCCAACCTGATTGCCCCCTAACTGCTCCCCTGCTGGCCTGACTGATGCCTAACTGCTCCCCTGCTATCCCAATTGCCCCCAACTGTCCTCCCCTGCTGGCCTGATCACCCCCAATTGCACTCCCCTGCTGGCCCGATCGCCCCCAACTGCCCTCCCCTGCCAGCCTGATCTTGCCCCCAGCTGCCCTCCCCTGCAGGCCTGGTCTCACCCAACTGCCCTCCCCTGCAGGCCTGGTTGCCCCTAACTGCCCTCCCCTGTGCGCCTGGTTGCACCCAACTGCCCTCCCCTGCCAACCATCTTGTGGTAGCCATCTTGTAGTAGCCATCTTGTGGCAGCCATCTTGTGATGACGTGAGGGCAGCCATCTTGTGGTGGCCATATTGTGATGACAACAGGCGAGGGCCACCTAGGCTTTTATTTTATAGGATATATTATGAAAAGATCATATACCGTGACCAAGTGGGATTTATTCCAGGGATGCAAGGCTGGTATAATATTTGCAAATCAATAAATGTGATACATCACATAAACAAATTGAAAGACAAAAATCACATAATCATATCAATAGACACAGAGAAAGCATTCAACAAAATTCAACACCCATTTTTTATTTTAAAAAAAACTCTTAGCAAAGTGGGAGTAGAGGGATCATGCATCAACATAATAAAGGCTATATGTGACAAACCTACAGCCAACATCATACTCAATGGGCAAAAATTAAACTATTTCTCCTAAGAACAGGAACAAGACAGGGATGTCCGCTTTTACCAGTCTTATTCAACACTAGAGTCCTGTTGCATGAAGATTCATGCAATAGGCCTTCCTTCCCCTGGCTGCTGGCACCGGTTTTCCTCCAGCACCTGGGACCCAGACTGCAGCGGAGCCTTCAGTCTTCAGCCTTCAGGCTTGGCTCCAGCTGCAGCAGAACCTTCAGTCTGTGTTCCATGCCTGCATATGCAAATTAACCCAACATCTTTGCTGGGTTAATTTGCATACTCACTCCTGATTGGCTGGTGGGTGTCATGGAGGTATGGTCAATTTGCAACTTTCTCTTTTATTAGTGTAGATAGTATTGGAAGTCATAGCCACAGCAGTCAGACAAGATAAAAAAATAAAAGGCATCCAAATTGAAAAGGAGGAAGTAAAACTGTCATTATTTGCAGATAACATGATATTGTACATAGAAAATCCTAAAGACTCCACCAAAAATATACTAGATTTAATAAGTGAATTCAGCAATGTAGCAAGATACAAAATTGACACCCATAAATCAATTTTTATACACCAATATTGAGCTTTCAGAAAGAGAAACTAACACACACACACACACACACACACACACACACACACACAAAACCAAAAAAAAAAAATACCATTTACCATAGCAAAAAAAAAAAAAAAATTAAGATACTTAGGAATAAACTTAACAAAGGAGATAAAAGACTTGTACTTGGAAAATTACAGGATGTTGAATAAAAGATAGAGGGAAATATATAATGGAAGAATACACCATGTTTACAGATTGGTAGAACTAACATCATTAAAATGTCCATAACCCAAAGCAATCTACAGATTCAATGTAATTCCTATTAAAATACCATCAGCATATTTCACAGATCTAGACCAAATAATCCAAAAATGTATATGGAACCAAAAATGTCCCCGAATAGCCGCAGCAATCCTGAGAAAGAAGAACAAAGTTGGAGGGATCACAATACCAGATATCAAGTTAAATTACAAAGGCACTGTCATCAAAACAGTCTGGTACTGGCACAAGAACAGGCATATTGATCAATGGAATAGAACCGAGACCCCAGGAGCTGAACTAAGCCATTATGCTCAATTAATATTTGACAAAAGAGGCAAGAGCATAAAATGGAATCAAGACAGTCTCTTCAATAAATTGTGTTGGGAATATTGAACAGATACATTCAAAAAAATAAATATAGACCACCAACTTACACCACACACAAGAATAAACTCAAAATGGGTAAAAGACTTAAATGTAAGACATGAAACCATAAAAATCCTAGAAGAAACCAAAGGCAGCAAAATGTCAGGCATGTCTCATAGCAATATATTTACAGATACATAGGGCAAAGGAAACTAAGGAGAAAATAAACAAATGGGACTGCATCAAAATAAAAAGCTTCTGTACAGCAAAAGTGACCATTGACAAAATGAAAAAGGATCCCACTCTATGGGAGAACATATTTGCTAATGATATATCTGATAAGGGGTTAATATTCAAAATATATAAAGTACTCAAACAACTCAACAAAAGGAAATCAAACAATCCAATTGAAAAATGGGCAGAAGACTTAAATAGACACTGCTCCAAAGAGGACATACAAATGGTCAAGAGAAATATGAAAAAATTCTCAGTCACTGATCATCAGAGAGATGCAAATTAAAATGACAATGAGTATCACCTTACATCTGTCAGAATGGCCACCATCAACAAATCAACAAATGACAAGTGCTGGCGAGGATGTGGAGAAAATGAACCCTAGTGCACTGCTGGTGGAAATGCAGACTGGTATAGCCATTATGGAAAATAGTATGGAATTTCCTCAAAAAATTAAATACAGAACTGCCATTTGAACCAGTGATCCCACTTCTAGAAATATATCCTAAGAAACCAGAAACACCAATCAGAAAGAATGTATGCACCCCTATGTTCATAGCAGCACAATTTACAATAGCTAAGATCTGGAAACAGCCCAAGTGCCCATCAGCAGACGAGTGGAATAAAATGCTGTGGCCATTTATACCATGGAATACTATACAGCAATGAAAAGAAGGATCTCTTACCCTTTGAGACAGCATGGAGGGACCTGGAGAATATTATGCTAAGTGAAGTAAGTCAGTCAGAGAAAGACAAGTATCACATGATCTCACTCATATGTGGAATCTAATGAACAAAGTAAACTGATGAACAAAATAGATCCAGAGACATAGAACATAGAACAAACTGTAGTATCTCAGAGGGAAGGCGGAAGTGGCTGGGTGAGTGGGAAGAGATCAACCAAATAACTTATATGCATACTAGTAGCCCTGCACACGAATCCATGCACCAGTAGCTCTCTGCAGGGACTGGCCAATCCGAGCCTGCTGCCCAGAGGCTCTCCACAGCCCAATGGCCCATCCACGGCCAGGTGCGGAACACTTGCCTCATCACCACGGCGACAAAGCAAACATTCTGCCAGACCACTCACGCTGCCCGCTCTCAGTGGCCACCCGCTGGGACTTGGGTACTCAGGTGGGGCTGAGAGGACTGGGCACCGCCATCTTGTGGCTATGGGCGCTGACATCTTTTGTGATGACATGATGGTTAATTTGTGTATTACCCTTTTATTAGATAGGATAAGCATAACCCATGGATACAGACAATAGTGTGGTGAAGGCCTGGGGTGGGGGGTGGGGCAGGTTAGAAGGGGTCAATGGGGGGGAAAGGGGAACATATGTAATTCTTTCAACCATAAAGATTTATTAAAAAATTCAGAAGCTTCTGGAATTTAAGAGGGTAATACAGTACGTTACTATAGTTTTTGCCACCAAATGAGTTTCAGAAGTGTTTGGTTTTCTGATTTTTCTATCAGCATATATGCTGATAGATAAAACCAGAGAGTAGGTGAGGTATCTTAAGGAAAATCTGCAGGGGGAGAAGATGACAGCATTGTGGAATGAAGCACAATGAACATAAGAGAATGTGAATTTGTCTTCTCTACCTTAAATCACTTGAGAATTGCCATAGGATCATAAGCACATATATTGGTTTACCTGATTATTCTCTATCTTCCCCACAATATTAACATTATATGGCTGACACACAGCAAGTGTTTAATAAAGACAAGTGGAATGAAAGATGGGAGGTGGGGTGGGAGGGGAGAAAAGAGGAAGGAAGGGAAGGAGGGAAGGAGTTAGAATCCTGACTGTACATTTCCTCCACCATGCTCTGCCAGCAACAACAGTGTGTCCATGCTCCCAACTCAGCAGGCACGGTGGTTCTTGTCTTCCTTAACCATCTTCAACACACACCCCCACCAGCCACTTCCTTCTTCTTGAAGCATCTCTTTCCTTCCATGATATGGCATCTTCCTGTTTTTCTTTATCTCCATCTTCTTTGGGGTGCCTCTTCCTCATTTTTGTTCCCTAAGTGCCAATACTTTACATGTTTCATCTCACAGTGCTGTTTATCTTCTCTCTTCCTCAGGCTCCTCACCTATGCTCTGCTTTAACTATCAGCATATATGCTAATGACTTCCAATCCAAGTCTATCCTTGAGGAAGAGCTCGCATGAGCTCCAGAACCACATATGCATGTCCTCTGGAATGTCTGATAAGCACCCCAATTGAAACATCCCCAAAAGAATCCACCTTGTTTTGTCCAAACCTAATCATCTCCTGTATTCAATTATCAGTGAATGGCACCATCATCTACCCAGGCTAGAACCCAAGGAGGCATCTCTTCCTCTTCCTCTAATTCACATCAGCCCAACCCTCCCAGTGATCTAATGCCATGCCTGCCCTCTCTCAGCACACTCCACTTCCCCTTTCACTTCCTCTCCCGTCATAGTGGTAGAATGGTGCCAGCAAACCAGGGATACACACTCCCTTATCTTGTCCAGTGGTTCAGCATCTTTCTTTTTAAATATTTCACAAAAGAACAGGACTTCCCTCTGGTGGGACCATATTAAGTCACTGACCATTGATGAGCAATAACTTGAGTTCCAAAAAGTCCACAACAGATAACGCCCATGTATTCCCTAGTTTGAACAATGTACTGTCTTTACCCCTGACATTGACTGTGGTGAATAGACTGAAACTGCTTGCATAATTACCTTTCTCTCCCCTGACTCTGAGTTATATGAGGTCAGAACTTGTGTTTGCCTTGTTTAATGCTGTATCCCCAACTCCTAAAGTAATGAGGCCTTGGCATGTAGTAGGTGCTCAATAAATGTTTCTTGGTTGGAGAAAAGTAGAGGAAGTGACGGAGGCAAGTCGGGTTCCAACAGAAGAGTATCTGGAGCAGAATGAGGAAAGATTCCTCCAGCTCAGAGAGTATGTTGGTCCTTGCTCTGAGTTTTCAGGTGGCATCGTGGCGATTATCACTTAAATAATCCATATCTTGGAAGTTTTAGAACAGATACAATTTAGAAGTCAAATTTGATTCAGAGATTTCTGTCAGTCTGGTCAAAATTATTAATTTTAGGGAATTTTTATTATAAAATGAATTGTCTAGTCAATTTTTAAAATTATCTTTTAAAAATATATGAAGAGTTTTGATAAATACAAGGAGTGAAATTCTGAATTTCACATTTCATCATTTGTTCATATCCTATCCCAAGAAGCAGTTTAGCTCCCGGGCCCTTGGCTGTGTGTCACCTGAGAAGACCGTGTGCTGCCGTGACTGGTGTGCACCCCGGAGCACTGCTTGAGGAAAAAGCAGGCTTGCATTGTAACTGCATGGTGAGAGCCCAGCCACATGGGAAAACCCAACCTGAACACTAAGGGGAAAGCCCCAGGTAGTATTAATTTTAGATGAGGAGAAGAAAACTATGTATTTTTCTTGAATACTTTTTGATTATTTGAGTTGTGCCTAATTAGTATTTTAAAATATTTACTATGCAGGTCCTGTCATTGCTCTTCTGCTCTTAAAAAAAAAAAAAAAGGAAAAAATTAAAAGTCAGCTCTGGATTAACAAAGTCATGAGAAGGCTTTCAGAGAAAAATCTTAGTTTAAAAAATAATTTAATATCTTCATAAAACACACACAAAGATGCTTCTGGAATCAGAGTGCATGTGACATGTTTTATATAGCTCACTGCTTTGACCAAAACTCAATTAAATCTAAAATGTCAGAATCTGCCACCAGGCCCCAGCGTGATGCTCGGCTGAGCCTCGGTCCCAGAGGGACCCCTACGATGTTGGCTGCTCAGTCAGCTCCCATTGGGAACCCTTAAACCAACCACGTGTGCCCCAGAAAGGCCCAGTGGAGATGCCCTCTGATGATCTGATTCTTATGAAGCCCCATTGTGACAATGGCAAGGCGACCCACCCTGGATGGTTTTGCAAAAATTATATAAAGGCTTGGCCAGTGCATTGACCATGTCTTTTGTTTCCTGTATTTCTGACGCTGCCACATCTGGAGCCTTTCTGACTCTGGACGGACTGCCCCTCCCAGAATAGCCAATTCCAGAGAGAGGAGAGGATGTGGCTCTGCCTGGAAACACATCCCTCATATCAAACCGGCTCATCCAGAGCTGGACATCCACCTACTCTGTCAGCTCTCGCACGCTGGTCCACCCTCTCTGTCACCCCGGGGACAGATACCAGACAACGAGGACGACCCCTGTGCTCAGCGCCCACTGCGGTTACTCACACTGGCCAGTCCTGAGCTGTACCACACTGTCTTTTCCATGACATCCACCTACTGACCTGTGGGCTTCGCAGCACCTCACATGTTCTGGTAGCTCCTTAGGCTTTAGACCAGCAGAAGGAGTCGCTGATCTCACCCACACCCACAAGAAGGACAGTCGATGAGGAGTCACGCAGTAAGGGAGCTCCGTCCCCACAGGCGTGGGCTGGACAGGGCAGATCAGGCCGGGTTCGATAGACGGCCATCCCAGGCACACGGTATCCAATTGAGCAGCTTCTCCGTCTGGGAACATGTTCAGATCTTCTTTTCAGGTTTTGACCTTCATGACGATCGATACTCCTCTGCCCAAGTCTGGAACAACTGTCACCTGGGACTCGGCAGAGGCATCGTGTCTGTCCAGCTCCCAGTGAGGATGTGGTCAGGACATCAGTGCCGAGGTCTGTGGCAGGTGTCTCCCAGAAGCAACTGGCCACCCTGGCTCCCACTTCGAGATGAAGACCCTCAGCCCCAGTGGGTAGTGCACAATAGTGGCCTCACTAGGGCCCGAGTGGACAGCTTACAGGTATTATTGGGCCCAGTGGAGGCCCTGCATTCACTGACCGTCCCGCCCCAATACAGCCAGTTAGTATCCATTCGGTGTGGGGGCATGAACACAGACCTGGGGGGCAAATAGCCCACATGGTGAACAGCAGAGAAGAGGGGGACACCTGAGGGATGAAGAAGCCGCGCGCCCCTTACCTGCTGCTTACCTAACGGTCTCTGGAGGCCGCCATGCCAGGCGCCACGCACAGCCTAGGCGGCAGGTGGGGACCCTCCCTGCCGTTAGTGCATGCGTGCCTATGGGAGCCAACTGCTGGGAGCAGTTGCAGGACAGAGCCCCGCCTCCAGTGTACGTGCTCGTGGGTCCCGGCACGAGGCACCCTGGGAAGGGGCCCAGGCTGTCCCTGCAGCAGAGGAAGGAGATGGAGGGAGGGGGCGCCCTGGGAAGCCTCCTGCAAGTCCTCCTCCTCAGAACCTCCCAATGCGTGTGCAGTGAGCACTTGCGATTGCAAAAGTGCAGTCCCAGCACTTAGCTGCCCCCTCGGGACAGAGTTTGGGAGAGGTGGGCCTGAAGCACTCTCCTCTGAGGGGCAAGTGCCTTCATGCCCTTGGACTGCATTTCCGTGGTTTCTGAAGAGTTGCCCTTCCTCCTAGAAGTCTGGGCGTTCCATTGCACAATTCTGGCCAAGAATTTTAGACCTGGGACACACTCTAAGAGACACTTGCCCCTGACCCCGTTCCTCCTGTATTTATTCAGTACGTGTAGGTTTTTCAATAAATGTTGCTTCACAGATGTTTCCGTTGCAAGGTTGTTGTTCAAACATTGATCAAAACGTGGCTGTCTGGGCCAGTTTCCGTTGACATGGCAGGTAGCATGGGAACAATGTCACCCTGCCCACCCTCCTTTTTTGTATTATATAGCAGAATTTCACTTGTCAATAAAACATATGTATAGTAGCAGAATCAACGTATTGACTTGAGTTTGTCATACTTTCCAAAGAAACTGAAGTCATCTGATCCCCTTTCTGGTCATTTGCAAGAGGGGAAAGAGGCAGGAGAAAGATGCATCACTGTATTTTCCATTTAGCACAATTTGTGAACTATGCAAAGGCATTACTTGTTTAAAACATTACATTAAAATCACTCAAATGATAAAAGATTAGACATTGAACAACATAATACTCTGAGAAACAAAAAGTGGTGATTTCTGGTCTTGTCCTGTAGGCTGCAGGGCCTTGCCCTGATGGACTGGAGCAAAGGGGATGGTTTGTAAGGCTGGGCGGCTGCAGCTGCAGGGCTCCCAGCATTGGGCAGAACTTGGGGCCACAGGACTGCTTTCTAAGGAATGATGTGCACACAGCAACCCAGCATGCTGCCTCGGCTGGGTCAATCCTAATTCCAAACACTGGGTTCTGTGAGCCATAAGTTCCCATTATTTTTTCAGGCCGTATGTTCTGAATTTTGTTCAGAAAGTGTAGCCTGTGTTGAAGTAAACCAAGACCAGATAAGAAGCAGGTTGAGGGACCCAGAACTAGGCTGATGGATCAAGAACTGAAATAAAGGGCACCTCAATGACTGGGTGCCTAGAACTTACCTTAAAGAAGGTCATTACTGCTAGTGTGTCTTTAAATTTGTGACTTTAAATTTGAAAGGAACTGCTGGTTCTTGCCTACCTATGAGAGCCCTCCACGGAATGTCACCCACCCAACTCCAGCCCACCGGTCCTCTGCCCCTCCCCCGCTGCAGAATGTCTGGAGTCCTACATTCTACTGTTTAAATCCAAACCTTCCCTCCACTGGATGCTGAGCAGCTGTTGGAGCAGGTCACTCTCTGGATCCTCGACTTGACTTTTCTCATTGTGGAGGCTACTAGACAGCGGTGGTCAGTGAATGAGCCTGCGGGGATGGCTTCAGTAGGAGGTAGGACTGTAGATTAGAGGGGGGATGTTTTAAACACTGAGCTGTCCCTCAAAACTTGGGAATGAAATGTGACACTGGGGAAACTCGGTTTGACTGAAGTAGGGGAGGGAGAGAGCACTGGGCCTCCAAGGACCTGTCACCCGGGGAGGCTGGGAGCCAATGGGAACCTGTGAAGGCACTGGCCAGGAGGGCGCCTCAGAGCGGGGTCAGGGTGGCTCAGGGACATGCCTTGGTGTGAAGAAAGGGCGGCAGCAGGCACGTGGGTTCTTCCCAGAGGGGAGACAAGCCACTTCCACATGTGTGTGGGGAGTAGGGGGCAATGTCATGGGGGTGGGCCAGGGTGGTCACGGGAAAGCCCAGTCCAGTGTTCTGTTCTTCGGGCACCTGGAGCTGGCCCCGCAGCATCTTTCTAAGGGATTTGAACTGAGTGCACTAGAGCGAATGGGGGCAGTGGGAGGGTGGTCTGAGCCAGAAAGCTGTCCAGTGGGGCTGTCTGTGGCCAAGTCCACAATGAAATGTCCTCCTGAGGGTGGGCTGGAAGGTCCTCCACCTGCTGCAGCCCAGAGCTTCTCCCCTGCTTCCAGCCCAGAGCTCACTCCTCCTCAGCCCAGGGAGCTGCTTGTTGGCTGGGATTCCACACGGGCAGGACGGCCCAGAAACTTCCACCAAGATAGGGCCCAGTTCCCGAAGCTGTTCGAATTGTTCCCCCTGTGCCACCCAGGTCTTCAGACTGACTTCCTCTTGTGGAGCATCCCATGGCGCACCCTCTGCCCTGCCCTTTACCTTTGAGATGAGGGTTTTGCTGACAGTCCACGTCCCTGCTTCAGGGACGGAAAACAGATGTGGAGAGTGGGTGGTGTTCCGTGGAACGTCTGCGAAGGTGGATTCCTTTTTAAAGGGGGAGGGGAGTGCACAGGGGCAGGAAGCCCATGGTCTGTGTCAGTAGTAAACATTCAAGGCCTCCTGTCCTGAGTAATGAGGGGCATGCGGTGTGCAGCGTGCTCTCCTGGACTAGGTCTGCTCCAGTTCCTCTGAGCGGGGATGTGTTCAGACAACTGTGTTCCACTGTCACCGCTCACACCTGCTTCCTACTGTGCCTTCACTTTCCACTGTTGGGAGCTGGAAGGGGAAGGACCTCACCCAGTCTGCAGTCCCACGACAGCAGTCTCATGCTAACAGGACAGCAGCTATGGAAGTTTCTGGAAGCACCTACCGCCAGCCCCACTTTGCCCCATTCCATGGCCCTCCTCTAACTCTCTGCAGCCATTGCTGGCTGTGAAATGACAGAGCTCCTGAGGGTGGCCATTAGTCTGAGCGCTGGGGCCGAGTGCAGGACCTGGCCCTTGTTAAGTGTTCACTGTTGGTTCTGACACACATGTGCATGCTGGGCGGTGTGTTGAAGGTTAGATCAGGGTTCCTGTGCCTTCTTGTGGAGAGACATTACTCAAGTGTTTCTGTGTTGTTGTGCAAGGACAGAAAGGGGGTGATTTGTATTGAGGAAGAGGAAGACTGAGGAGCAGATGGGCCCTAATATGTTAGACATGGCCTGTTCTCAGAGGCCCGTTGGGTGCCTAGAACTTACCCCGGAGATGTAAGTTCTAAGGTCACCACCGCTAGTGTGTCTGCCTAGGGTCGTTGCCCCAGAGCAGACTTCAGCCCAGGCCATGCCTCTGAGGCTGGCAGGGTCGGTGCCAGGGAATCCTTAGGGAGGATCTCAGGGTCAGCCCTGGCTGGGGCTGTCGCTTCTTGCAGACAGTGGTCAGGGAGCCTTGGCAAATGGGGAGCAAGCTCTCCAGTGGAATAATTCCCAACTGGAGGTCAGAACGTGACAATGACCTGAGGACATTTGCCACCTCCACAGTTTGCCCATCCAAATGGCCCTCCCCTGGTGAGACTCACTGCCCTGATTCCCCAGCAGCTAAAGAGGCCCAGAGCACCTCAGTGCTGTTTGCTGGTTCTCCTCCTCCATTCACCCTTTCCTTTGTCTCAACAGCATCTGCAGCGCTGGGAGCGGATGTGACCCTGAAGCCCGGTGCCTCCATGACTCCTTTCATGGCCCAGCCCTTTCCCTCTACTGGCCCCGCACACCGGCCTCCTGGGGAGCAGCACCTGCCGCCCCTCAGGACCCCATCATTCCCTCCTGGCCGCCCCCTGGTGCTGCTGACTTGGCCTAGGACACCTCTGGTGGCAGGAGATGCTGATCAAGGCCCCGTTGGGACTGGGACTTATAACATCATGGACCAGGTCAGGTCAGAAGGGGGACGACCACAGCCCTCCCAGACTCAGACAATTGTCCTGACTCAGGCCCCACCTAACTGGAATGCTCCAGGTTCCACCTGTGGGGGTGCTGTGTGTCCTGCACCCCTCTTTTTGGAAGCCACTGCAGTGGAGATGATTATGCCCACCTTGGCTTTTGGGGGCATCCAGGCCAGTGATGGAGGCTGGTGTCCCAGCCTTCCTCCTCAAGCTCCACCGCCAGCTGCCCAGCTGGCCCCCATCGTCCCCCGAGTGGACCCTGGAACACGGCCACACGGGGCTTCCAGTGAGGGTGGCCTGGCTGCCTCCCAGTCCAAGGCCTCGCTGGATGCCTCTAACCCCAAGAGTGTGTACGAGGACTTCCGTCGTTGGCAACGCTTCAAGGCCCTGGCCCGGGGGCACCTTCCCCAGAGTCCTGATGCGAAGCTCTCTGCTGCTTCCTCCTGTGAGTGCACTGGGCAGGGCAGGGGGTGCGCCTGGAGCTTTCCCATCACAGAGGAGGTGGGAGGGACCTGCGGGCTGGCTGATCCTGGGTCGCTGGTGGGAAGGTTGAGGGTGGGGTCCCAGCTATGGGTGCGAGTGCAGGGTCACCTCCAGTCCTGCTTCACGGGCTGGTGTGAAGTGAGGCCATGACAGCAGCAGCTGGAAGGCTTGTCTTTGCACACAGACACCTCCTCCCTCACCTGTCGGAGCTCAGTCCTACCGGGTGGAGTGGGAACCAGGCTCCACTGAGCTGGGGTGGCCAGGCAGGTGGAGGCCAAGCTGCAGCTGTGACTGACCCTGAGGCATTACAGGCCAGTGCTCCGGCCCTTGTTCCGCCTGAAGTCCACCATGACGCTGGAGGAGGGAATAGGACGGGCCATGCAGGAATGGCAGCGCAAGAGTAACTGGGATCAGAGGGTCTATTTTGAGATGGCAGAGAAGTGAGTCAGGGTCCTTGGTCCCCACAGCTGGAGGCAGGGGGTTTCCTGCAGGGCAGGGTCCAGCTGTAAGGTCTCATCAGAGAGGAGGGTGGTGGAAGGGTGTTACTCAGCATGGGGTCCCCGCAGCCCAGAGGCCCTTCTCTCGTGTGGAAGCCTCTCCCTCAGCTTCAGAGCATGGGTGCTCCTGTCCCACATCCCCGGGAGCTCCCCCTCCTCTGACGCTGACCCATCCTGGGCGGGACATGAAGGCTCAGGACAGGCTGGGGAGAAGGTGCCCCACCCAGTGGGCCAGACTCCAGCCAGAGGGGCTGTGCAGGAATGTGCTCAGACAGCCTCCAGCCTCCCCAGTGTCCAGGCCCTGACAACCCCAAGGTTGCTCTCCCATCCTTCCATCCGCTGCTGTCTTTGCTGGGCTCTGGGGAACCTCCTTCTCAACATAGCCTGTGCCCCCTCACTCCCAGGTTCATGGAGTTTGAGGTGGAGGAGCAGATGCAGATTCAGAAGTTGCAGTTGAAGAAGGGGGCACAGACCCAGCCTCCTCCTGCCCCACCGAGACCTGATCCTCGGGGGCCCCCAGCCCCATGGTGGGTGCACAGCCAGGTACATGAACACATTCCCACAGGAGCCCATGGCCAAAGGCAACAGGGCCTAGCACAAGCCACTGTCCCACCCACATGGGCCCTTCTCCTTCAGGGGGCTTTGGTCTTTCAAAGGAAACAGCCCTGAGAGCCGGGCCTCAGCGGCCCTGTGTCCCCATGGGGTCTGGACCTGGTCCACTTTCTCATCCCCTCGCCCCACTCCCTGTCAAGGGCCCACATGAAGTTTCTCCCCTTGGAGAGTCAGTGGCTCCACATGTCCTCACACATGACTCTCTTGGGTGCTGCCCTCTGGCCTGTCCCCTCTGGACTCTCCCCTCACATAGTCACAAGGCTTCAGGTGGACCCGACCCAGCTGTTGTGGAGCAAGTGCGAGTGAACGACCACTGGAGACCAGACCAAATTAAAATTTAGGGAGCCTTTATTAGCCAGCCGCAACTGCTCTGCCTTTCTCCATGCAGGGAGTCCAGAGAGCAGCCCCGACCTTTTGTTCAGGACTGCTTTTAAGAACATTTACCACATCTTGTTTTTGCAGAGCGAGCAATTCAAGACAAAACAGTTTTTCTTAAGTAATGTTAGGGTCATGTTATTAATGACCATGTTATTTACGGGGTCATCCTATTCTTCAGAAAGCTGACAGTGTTCTATCTTGCAAGGCTATTTTGTGAGGTGCAGCTGGGATTCAAGGCTACATAGACTAGGAGGAAGCATGCTCAAAAATTTCTACTCTCTAACATTCCCCACTGGTTTTTTGTACGTGAGTCAAATCATTGACTCTTTTGGGTCATTGTTGGCGAGGGAGTTATATTGACCCAGAAAGACTATAAGCTTGATAGAATTAATTCTCTAATGAATAAAGTCAGTGGGCCTGTTTATAAGATAAGGGCCCAGAATGAGGGCCAGAACTAATCTTTAGAGGGTCTGAAGAGTCCTGGACTCTCTGTTTTGCCTGGGCTGTCTTAAGCCAGGTGTGATGAAGCCACGTCGGGATCCCATCAACCTTGATTGCTGTGGAGGTGGTCCTTTCCAGGTAGTAGTCAGTCCTTGTGTTGCAAATTTCTTTACCCAAACAGAGTCACCAGGGTGGAAGGATGGACCGGATCAGAAGTTGGTATAGGCAGAGTGCCTTGGACATGCTTCTGGACTGCTTTCTGGGTGGACTGTAAAGCCTATAAGAACTTGAGTAAAGATTGGTTATGGATTTCAGCTTTTCTAGATTGGGTTGCCATGTAAGCTGATGATGTGGGTAGGTCAGGGTTTGGAAGAGTCACTAGAGTCTGTAGAGGCCCACTGGTTTTAGGGCAGCCTCCCGGGCTGCTTCATCTGCAGCCTCGTTCCCTCTTGCTTCTGGGGAGTCCCTTGTCTCACATAGGAAGACATGGAAAGACTTAATTACATCTGGTAGTGCTAGTTGGCCCTTGCTCTGCTCATATCTGTCTAACTGCTTAATATATTACCTCAAGGATCCTGGCTCTGAATTCTCTTAGGGAATATGGACGTCGGTGGGCTCTTCTAGCTACTTCCTGCTGAGGCGGGTCAGAGGTTTCTCTCAGAGCCAAGAGATCCTTGCTTTCTGTCAGAGAGACAATGAGGCCTGAGCACAGAAAGAGGTGGGCTTGTGACCTGGCGGAGACAAACTGTAACAAATGGTCTGGTGGAAGGGAAAGAAAATCTTTCAATTTTAGTAACTTTTATTGAAATACAATTTTTCTCCTCAAAATTACCCCCATGTTTATCAAAAGAGCCAAATCAAGACTAATTTATCTATTGTATGTAATTTGGCCTGATTGTTTTCATAAACATAACAAGAATGGTAACTGACTGCCTTTGCCAGAATTTTATGATTGAATCTTAATGTGCCCTGTAAGGCCAGGAAGCCAAGCCATCCAGCTGCCATCAGACCTGCCTGTAGTAGCTGCTAAGTTAGGTGAAGTCCTCATCTGTAGTGGCTCTACCTGAGCCCATGCCCTAGGCTTCAAGGCCCATCTCAGCCCTCCTACTCGTCGCAGCTCAGAGTGCATGGGGGTCCCACAGGGATGCAGAGGCACCCTTATTGTTCCCCTTCTACTCTGACCAACCGCCAGTGATGGTAGGGTATGGGCTTGACACTCCAGCACCAGGTATTTTCAGGGCTACCAAGCAGGATACCAGACTTTCTCCATGGCACTCTTATTGGCTTCAAGTCTTCAGAGTTCAGGCAGGGCTCCTTAAAACATGATACTCCAGTCAAAGTTTCTGGTTAATAAAACCACTATTGGAAACTGGTCTTATTGAATTTGTGCAAAGAAATGTATTGCCATGATTTATTTATTAAGTATTGCCAAATTTTGAAAGAATTGTATAAGGAGAAAAATATACTAACCTGCTTTAAGATAGAATTTTCCTTGCCAGTTCTTTTTATGCACTTTCCAAAGTAATATTTTCTGAACAAACAGTAACTGTTAGATTTCTTTTATCAGTCCCTCCCTAAGTACTTTGGCATAACTATTTACCCTCTGTGTAGGGAGGCAGAATGTAAATTATTTACTCTTCCTGGTTTACTGGCCTGTATTATTTGATTTCCTTTCAACATTTATCTTCCTCTTATTTCATACACAACCTTTATAAATTTTACACTTCCAAATTAGCCTTCAAACCTTCTTTCTATGTCCTTTAAAAGTGCATAACCATGCCTCAGACCTTCTACTCAGTATTCCTTATTCTTTGAAACCTCAATCCTTTAATAATTCCTAAAAAGTCAAAAGCCAGAATTTCTTAGATTAACATTTATGACTTAGACCTTCTGTGATAAAACTAAGAATAGGTAAAAATATTTCTTTTTGGGAGACAGAGATTTTTAAAACTTAAACTAGTTGTAACATTAAAGATATTATATCCTAAAGTTCCTTTGCTGAATATTCTACCACCACCTAAGAAGTACCCAGTAACCCAGCCCTGCCAGGCTCGGACAATGAGATTTTCTTTATGTGTATTGGAAGGGTTAAAAAGAATAAAACGGGGCAGAGGAAGATCCACTGCATTTTGCAGAAATCCTTGAGTCTAGCATAGTTCAGATAAGTAAAAAACCAAGGATGCCAGCAGAGCGGGTTGTAGCCAGCAAAATCCACAAAAACCTATCTCTCCCTGCTCTCCCCACCAATGCCCCCCCTTTTCTGCACTAACCATTTACTCTGTCCTTAGCAGGGGAAATATGGCAAGCGATCTGAGATCCTGTATACCAGGCTTTTTACACTTAAGGAACAGCTGCTCTCCCTCCCAGATTTTCCTTCTTTACCCCAAGGCCCCAAAAGATCTCAACCTTCACCACTTCTGATATCTCCAACCACCCCCTGTCCCCCAGCCTAGGGCTTCTCTATCTCAGCAGGCTGTGAGTGAATTCCACTGCCTCTACCCTTTCGCACGCCTGTTCCTGAGCAGTTTTCAGCTCTCTTCCTCCCCCAGAGACCCACTGTAAATCTATCAGGAAGGGCAGGCAGGTTGCAGTTCTCGGGACCACATGATTCTCTGTTTGCTAGCAGGGCTGAAAAAAGGCAGCCTACAAAGCAGTTAATTATGACTAATCCTAACCCAACAAGCCTTTGTTTACTTTTCTGGATTGGCAACCTTCACAAATTTTATACTTTTAAATTAACACTAAAATTCCAAAATTTTATATTAACACAGCAAAATTATAAAACAAGGAAAAGCAATTAAAAGTTCTCTACTATCTTCCCTCTAAAGCAGGGTTTGCACTGTCTTTCACACAGACTCTCACATTTACATTTATACACCAGACAGTCAGAATTCTTGACAAAATTTCTGTAAATCAACAGCGTTAATGGATGCTCTATAGTCATCTGCTCACTGCTTGAATTCCTGAAAATTTTTCAAAAAACATTGCAGGGGAGTACAGACAGAACATGAAGCAGACTGACCCATTCCAATGATAGAGACAATTAGACCACAATAACACAGAATAACAAAGACAATGACAACCAACAGAGGATCGCCGGGCACCGTCGTGCGCTGGAATCTGGTCTCGGAAGTAGCACTGCGTCCAGCCTTCCAGAGACCCTAGATGGGTGCCCACAGAACCAGAAATAAGTTTCTTACCAGTAAGAACCAGATCCAGGTGGCTCCGATCAGAGTCAATCAGGAAATTTAGCAGGCGGAGTCTCCGACCTCTACCAGTCCCGGGGCTGAGGAACGTCTCTCAGAGATCTCCCCCTGGGTCAGAGAGTCCAGGGACCCCGGTGGGCTCTGGTCACAGGACCAGTCAAAGGCTGGTTATCTCACTGGGGCCTCCAAATGTTGTAGAGCAAATGCAAGTGAACGACCACTGGAGACCAGACCAAATTAAAATTTAGGGAGCCTTTATTAGCCAGCCGCAACTGCTCTGCCTTTCTCCATGCAGGGAGTCCAGAGAGCAGCCCCAACCCTTTGTGCAGGACCGCTTTTAAGAACATTTACCACATCTTGTTTTTGCAGAGCGAGCAATTCAGGACAAAACAGTTTTTCTTAAGTAATGTCAGGGTCATATTATTGATGACCATGTTATTTACAGGGTCATCCTGTTCTTCAGAAAGCTGACAGTGTTCTATTCTGCAAGGCTATTTTGTGAGGTGCAGCTGGGATTCAAGGCTAAGTTGACTAGGAGGAAGCATGCTCAAAAAGTTCTACTCTCTAACACAGCTACACTCATATTAATGCCCCCAAACACTGCCCTCAGCATCGCATGCCTTGGAGGTGGGAGCTTTATCCCCTCACACTCCCTCCTCTTCTTTCTCTGCCCAGGGCCCACTCCCAGGAAGGCTGTACCCAGAGCCCAGTGCTCCCACACACCCCAGCTGCCCTGGGAGACCAAGTCATGCAATGAGATCCCCCCTAAGGCCGAGCAAGAAGACATGGACATCACAGATGAGCTGCCCATGGGGGTGCCAGGTGGAGGATGGGAAGATGAAGTAAAGGAGTGGCTGCAGGATGAGGGTCTCCTGAGCTACCTGGACCAGCTGTGCTCCCAGGAAGACTTTGTCACCCAGGTGGGCTGGCTCACAGCTCTGGGCCTACAAGATCCCAAAGGGTGGTGTTGCAGCACCCAGACCCGGGTTCTGCCAGGCTGATGGGATTGGGCTCTGCTGTTTGCTCCTGAGCTGGGTGCTTGAGTGTGTGTGTCTGTGTGTGCATGTGTGCACTTTGTGTGGCTGTGGTGTGTGCTGTGTTCATGTGGCTGTACCCTTGTGTGTGTATGTGTACCTGATGACCATGATGGAGTGGAACACCCACCTGTGCAGGAGGACGGGATGGGTCTTGGCTTTCCCACTTGTCCTCTAGGCCCCGCTGACTCCCAGTTTCCTCCCTGCCAAGGGGCTCACGGCCTCTTCCTTCTGTTCCAGGTGGAGGAGGTCATTCACCCCCAGTTCCTGAAGCAAATGAATTCCCCGGATGCACAGCAGGACCCCTTGGCCCTAGCTGAGGAGTTGGAGCAGGAAGAAGGGCTCACTGCTGCCCAGGTGAGCCAGGGGAGGATGGCACCTTAGGGAGATGGGGGGACCCCAAATGAGCCATTGGACCAGGGACCCCAGGGGAGTTAGAGGAGGGACAGGCCCTAGTGAATCAGGAAGGGAGGGATCCAGGTAGATCGGGGGCAGCGGGGGTGGGGGAAGGGGGGGGACCTAAGGGAGCCTGAGGAGGGAGCACCCAGGTAAACCAGGGGAGGGAGCAACCTGGAACAGGGCACATGTGCCTATGTCCACACCACCCCTGCCTGTAGGCACCGAGGGGCCAGCCCTGGGAGGGAGCAGTGTGGGACAAGAAGGAGAGGACAACAGAGGAGAAGGGGATGAGAGCCCAGAAGGGGAGGGGCACAAAGCTGGGAATATGGCACAGGGGATGGAGGAGAGCCACATGACTGTCGTGGATTCGAGGCATGGTGTCACCTCCTCCCCTCCTCCCCCCAGTGCCATTGTCCCATCGCCCACGCTCCTCCTCCTCTCACACACGTGTGCAGCACCAGTCACTGTCCCCTTCTTCCTCCAGCTGGTAGAGAAGCGACTCCTGGCTTCAAGGAGGGGGGCGTGCAGGCAACCCCGAATCATGGTGCTCCCCTGTGGGACTCAAGTCCTTCTGAGTCTGCGAGCAGCCAAGATGCCCAGAGGTGTGACCACGGCCCCTAGCTGGGGGTCAGTGACAAAGGCTGCCCACCAGAGACTGGCTTCCAGGACCATCAGAAACGTGGCCAAGCAGACTACCCTCTCCACCCCCCCGCCCTGTCCAGGCCCCAGGCTGTTGCTGTCTCTTCAGGGACTGAGGAGCACCCACCACTCCGGGCTCGATGCCCCCCGGCTGCTCCCCAGGGCCATGGGCCTACCAACTCTGCCCTGGGACCCAGGGATGCCTGCATCCCCAGAGAGGCCTCTCTTGTCAGGGAGACCCTCAGGCCAACAGACAGGTCCCATGAAGACGAGGAGGACCTCCCCAGCCTGGCCTTCCTCTGGGCCTCTCTCGGCCACCTGCTGCCTTGCGTGCTCTCTCTAAGTCCTGTCCCTGCCTCGGGCCTGGCCTGCCCTGGAGGTTGGGGGCCCTGAGGCGCTGCCCAGTCCCAGTCCTAGTCCCTGCAGAGACGAGGCCTCAGTTGCGCTTCACATGCAGCTTGCCAGTCTCTGAAGTGCGCTCTGGGGGGAGGCCCCGCCCATGCAGAGAAGACCCCCAGCCCAGGGGCCAACCTGGGAGTCTGTGGGAGGCCAGCACTGGCTCCGGGGCTGTTTCCCTCCTCACAGCCTCACAAGAGAAAGTGTGACCAGTCTGACCCAGGGAGTTGGAGGAAGCGGCACTGCAGCCAGTATGGAGCAGAGGGGTGTGCCCCCCACTGCCAGCGCCCCGAGGGGCCCAGACTCGATGGGACCTGGCTGTCCCCCAGAGGAGCCAAGGGCTCCTTCTCATGGCAGGGCTGATCCTGCCGTTCCACTGACATGGGAGGATGGGAGGCAGGGGGGAGGGCAGGACCCTTGGGGGGAGGGGTAGGCGGGGGGGGGGGGGCGCGGGTAGGAGGGAGGGCAGGACCCTTAGGACAGGGGTGGGCCTGGGGTAGGGGTAGGAGTAGCACCTTTGGGGCATTGTGGGTCAGTTATGAATAAAGATAATTTTGTTTGAAAATGATCTGGGGGCCGCTGTGTCCATACTCGGGTCTGCGCTGCTCCTTGGAGAGGGGACCTGAGAGGAAGGAAGGATGCACACCCTGGCCCTCACCCCCTGCATCTGGTCAATGCCTCTTTCCCATGTTCAAGTTCTGATTCCTTCCCGGGCTCAGGTTGGGTGGGAAGGCTGAGGCTCCTAGCAGGGCCCCAGCCCACCCAGCATGCAGAGCTGTGATTTGGGCGGTGTCCCTACAGCAGCGATGAGGGGCTGAAGCCATGCAGTTCCAAAGAACCTTCTGCTGCCCCCACACAGAGCTCGGGCGAGAATGGACTCATGTCAGGGCCTCACCCCTCCTCCAAAATTGCAGGTCAGCCCTCAGGTCCTCCTCTGCTGCCTACCCTTGTCCTCCCTACTTCCTGGGCACTTTGTGAAGGAGACTTCTCACCTGGGCCAGTCTTTCCCGGCCACTGCCCCCTCCCTGGCCAGCTGGGCCTCAACACAGAAAAACGGGCTCAACAGTTGTGCCAGACTCTGTGTGTGTCATGGGGCTGGTCCAGAAGCTGCCAGCCCTCCGGGGTCAGCATCCTCCCCATGTGCACCCAATGTGTCCCTGCGTGGGGTGGCCGGCCCTGGATGCAAATGTACGGCTTCACTGGTGCGCATTACTCCTGCGACTTCTTTGCTTTCAGGGTCTCGGTGATGAAACAGATTAACACCCCGTTGCCCCCCAGGTTGTCAGGAACACTGAGTTGTGTTTGAAGGGAACACACTTGCTCCACCCCTGTGTGCCTTCACCATCATCAGGTTCACACCTGGCCCAGGGTGTCTCTGCGCCTGTCCTCACTTGCCTGCTGTTTCTGCCTTTGAGTCATTGTTTGGATGAACAGTTCCCAGGAGGAGGCAGAGCCTGGGCTCCCCCACCTTGGAGCCCTGGGAACCCTGAAATCTCCCTGGAACCTGTACAGTGGGGCTGACTGGAGGCCCATCGCTGCTTCAATCGTGGGCGAGGCCAAGTCCACGGTTACGTGGACTCCTGGAGAGATTTGCACATTAGCATTTGTGAAATACTAAGCTGGGTGCAATGGGAAGAAAAGGAAGAAGTGTTTCATATTTCCCTGCAGCCAACCTTCTTTATCACAGGAAAATAAACTTGACACGACACCCTGGAGGGCAGTGCATCAGGCAGGAAGCAGGACGGGCTCCTAGTGACTGAAGTAGAATCTGTGGAAAGGGCAATGCCCTCCCATCACTCCTCCAGGAAAATCACGATGCTCAACTGGAGAAGGGGCTCCCTTGTCCCTGTGTGCTCAGCGCTCCCTGCTGCTCCACTTCCTTGTAGCTCCCGGGGTGATATTGTAATATTACCTCTTCCCTTAGAGAGTCTGGGAGCAAGTTCCTTTCCCCCATTTTTCTGTGAGGCAAGTGGGGTTGGGGAGGTCAGGGGACTGAGGGCAGGTCACACAGCAGGAACTGAGACAGCCTGGGAGGCACCACACAGGTTTGGCTGCAGAGACCTCCTCCTCCTCCAGGAGGAATAAATCCCCTGGAGGAAGCCCTGGCATCCTGGGGAAATCCCAGTGTCATAGGAGCAAGACCGGTCACCACCGTCCTGGCCGGGGAGCGGCATCTCATTGCGGATGGAGATTGCGTTTCCCTGATGTTGAGCACTTTTCGTATGCTTCTGGCCATGTGTGCATCTTCTTTGGAGCAATGTGTCCTCTCTGTTTGCCAACATTTGGTTGGTTTGGCTTTTATTATTGAGTGTAAGAGTTCTTTATATATTCTAGGTCCGTGGTTGGCAAACTCATTAGTCAACAGAGCCAAATATCAACAGTACAACGATTGAAATTTCTTTAGAGAGCCAACTTTTTTAAACTTAAACTTCTTCTAATGCCACTTCTTCAAAATAGACTCACCCAGGCCGTGGTATTTTGTGGAAGAGCCACACTCAAGGGGCCAAAGAGCCGCATGTGGCTCGCGAGCCGCAGTTTGCTGACCACGGTTCTAGGTAAAAGTGTCTTTCCAGAGATAAGGTTTCCAGAAAATTCTCCCATTTTGTGGGTTGTTCTTTACTTTCTTGAGAGTGTCTTTGGAAGAAAAAAAGTCTTACCTTTTAATGAAGCCCAATTTATTTATTTTGTTCTTGTGTTGCTTTGGTGTTTGGTGTTATATCTACAAATCTGTTGACAATCTATGTCGTGGAAATGTATGCATATGATTCTTCCTTTTCAAAACCATCTTTACCATTTTTATATGTACACTTCAGTGGTGTCAACTATATTTGCATTGCTGTGCCACAGATTTCCAGAAAATTGTCATTTTTCAACCCTGGATCTCTATACAGATTAGACACTAATTCTCCCACCTTCTTCCCCAGACCTTAACAACCATCTTTCTATGTTCTGTTTTTGATTTTGACTACTTTCAATACTTAATATGAGTGGAATCATACAGTATTTGTCCTTTTGTGTCTTGCTTATTTCACTTAACATAATGTCCTAAAGTTCATCCTCCTTGTGACTCACTTTCCTTGTTTTCAAGGCTCTTGGTATGTATAGACCACATTTCTTTACCTTTTCATCTGCTGATGGACATTGGGGTTTCTCTTAGCTATTGCAAAAAAATGTAGCAATGAATGTGGGTGTGCAAATATCTCATTTTATTTATTTATTTATTTTTAATCCTCACCCAAGGATATTTTACCATTGATTTCTAGAGAGAGTGGAAGAGCGAGGGAAAAACAGAGAAAAATATCAATATGAGAGAAACACATAGATTGGTTGCCTCCTTCAAGAGCCCCAGACAGGCTAGGGAGGAACCTGCAACTGAGGTACATGCCCTTGACCGGAATCAAACCCAGGAAATATCTCTTTTAGATCCTGCTTTGAATTCTTTTGGCTACATATCCAGAAGTGGATTGTGGCATCACATGGTAGTTATATTTTTAATTTTTTGAGAAAATTCCAGCTTGGTGTATGTCCATCTTATAAAAGTGTTTATGTTGTTATCAAAGTTATACATAGTGATAATTTTGGGGGTTATATATCCTATATAATAAAAGCCTAATATGCTAAGTGTCCAGTCGTCCAGTCATTCGTTCAACCAATCAAAGTGTAATATGCTAATGATATGTTAAGGCTGCTAACCACTCGCTATGACATGCACTGACCACCAGGGGACAGATACGCCAACCTGTAGGTTAGCTTGCTGCTGGGATCCAGCCGATCAGGACTGAGTGAGACCAGCCAGACATGCCCTGGAACCCTCCTGCAGTTCCTCCCCTGCTGGCCAACCTCCTGCATCCCTCCCCAGCCCTGATCATGCACCGGTGGGGTCCCTCAGCCTGGCCTACGCCCTCTTGCAATCTGGGACCTCTCGGGGAATGTCAGAGAGCCAGTTTCAACCTGATCCCACAGGCCAGGCCAAGGGATCCCACTGCTGCATGAATTTGTGCACCTGGCCTCTAGTAGTGTCATACTGTATATGTTTTTATATTGCCTTAGTCTTTCTGACTTCAGGGTAATAAAAGTGATATATTTTAGATGTCATTTAACTTTAGAATTATTCATAATTTTGCATTTTATGTACACATTCAAAATAATTTATAAGTATCTTATTGTTGAGTTTTTATGAATTATAATGTTACAGGATAATCAGTTCTAGATGCAAAGGTTTTCCACTTAAGGGCTTTGAAAAATTATTGCATCTAATATGCTTTTTGTAATTTCTATTGACAATCATGCCATCATTTTAATAATCCTTACTTTGTAGGTAATCATCTTACTTGCTCACTGATTTTAAGATTGTCTTTTGAATTCTACTGTTTTAAGAAGTGTAGCTAGTTTCAGGTTAAAAAATCCTCTATCCTCCTCATGATCTCTTTTGCTTCATTAACTGACAATACACATTCTTCTTCAACTCTAGAACATAGTATCATATTCTCAATGTTGCATCTCCTCATCTTCTCTTGTCTCTACTCTCACAACCCCAAAGATATGTATATTGTACCATCTTATGTATTCTCTATGCCTTCATCTGCTCAGGCTGCTATACTAAATACCACAGACTGAGTGATTTAAACAACAGTATTTATTTATTTTGTTCATTTTTAACTTAAATTACAAATTTTTCGATTACAGTTGATATTCAATATTATATTACTTTCAGGTGTATTACATAGTGGTTAGACATTTCTATAACTTACAGTGATCCTTCTAGGATATGCTGCACCCATCTGACAACATATTTAGTTATTATAATACTAGTGACCAGGTGCACAAAATTTGAGCACATTAAAAGGGGATTAATTAGAAAATAGTTTAATATTGCTATTTGCCCTTTCTCTATAATAGAAGTGTCAGAGATAAAAGAAAATTAGTAAAATGTATATGAAAACCTTCCTCTTGTCAGAATCTGGGCTCACCATGGGACCCAGAATCAAGTCCCCGCCCACCCCCATGCACCTCAAAATCACGTGAGATCCAGACCGGCCAGTCCCCCCGCATTGGGCTAGATCCAGACCCAGCCAGTCCCACCCTTGTCAAGCCCTGCCAGGCAGAGGGCGTAGCCTCAGGTCCCCTGGCCCGGTGCCAGGCCTGGGGGCATGGCCTGAGGTCCCCCAGCCCAGACCAGGGCGGGGGGCATGCCTTGGGGTCCCCCGTCAAGCCCTTTGAGGCAGGGGGCGCAGCCTCAGGTCCCCCGTCAAGTCCTGCTGGGTGGGGGCGCAGCCTGAGTTCCCCCAACCCAGCATTGGGGGTGCACCTTAAGGTCCCCCGTCAAGCCCTGCTGGGTGGGGGGCACAGCCTGAGGTTCCCTGTCAAGCCCCACAAGACGGGGGGTGCAGTCTGAGGTCCCCCACCCTGGCACTGGGGTGGGGGATGTGGCCTGAAGTCCCCTGTCAAGCCCCACCTGGTGGGGGGTGCAGCCTGAGGTCCCCTGGCCTATTGCTGGGGCGGGGGGAGCAGCCTGAGGTCCTCTAACCCAGCACCAGGACAGGAAGTGCACCTTGAGGTCCCATGTCAAGCCCCATGGGGGCGGGCATAGCCTCAGGTCCCTGCTGATTGCTCATTAAGGCTCCTTATGGGAACTTGGCCTCAGCTGTGGGTGTAGCCATCTTTGTGACAGAGTGATGGTCAATTAGCATATCCCCTCTTTATTAGATAGGATTATTGATTGTAATCCCTAAACTGTACTTTACATGCCCATGTCTGTTTCATAAATGTCAATTTGTGCTTTTAATCCATTCACCTTTTTCATCCACTCCATGCAACCCCCCTTCCAACAGGCAGTCATCAGTTTGTTCTCAGTATTTATGAGTTAGGGTTATTGATAAGTATGTAGTTATTGCCATTTTATTATTCATATTTTTACCTCTTTTTTTTCTTCTTCTTATTAAAGAAGCCCCTTTATCATTTCTTATAATATTGGTTTGGTGGTGATGAACTCTTTCAGCTTGTTCTTGTCTGGGAAGCTCTATATCTTTCCTTTGATTCTAAATGATAGCCTTGCTGGGTAATCTTGATTGTAGGTTCTTGATATCTGTCATTTTGAATATTTGTGTCAATCCCTTCTGGCCTGCAAAGTTTCTGTTGATAAATCAGCTGATGGTCTTATGGGAGCTCTGTTTTACATAACTAACTGCTTTTCTCTTAGTCTTCTTTTCAGATTCTCTGTCTTTAACACTTGGTATGCTAATTATATGGTGTGTCTTGGGGTGGGCCTCATTTGGTTCATTTGCGGGCGGGGGGTCGGGGGAGAAACTCTGCATTTCCTGGATTTGTATGTCTATTTCCTTCACCAGGTTAGGGAAGTTTTCTGTCAGTATTTCTACAAGTAGGTTTTCAATCCATTGACTCTCTTCTCCTTCTTTTACCCTTGTGGTGTGAATGTTGTTACACTTGATTTGCCCCAGAGGTCCCTGAAACCACCCACATTTTAGGGGGGAGTTCTTTTTTTCTTTTCTGTTTGGGTGTGTTCTGTTATTTTGACTTCCATATCATTGATTCAGTCCTCAGGTTTCATCTAATCTGTTGTTGATTGATTCCTATATATTCTCCATTTCAGTCATTGTACCCTTTATTTCTGACTGGTTCTCATTTATGTTTTCTGTCTCCTTTTTTACATTTCCTATCTCTTTGTTAAAGTTCTCACTGAGATCATCTATTCTTTCCCTAAGTTTGCTGAGCATCCTTATGAGCAGTGTTTTGAAATCTGCATCTGGTAGATTGCTTGTCCCCATTATTGAGTTCTCTTTCTGGAGTTTTGTCCTTTTCTTTCATTAGGGACATATTTCTTTTTCTCTTCATTTTGGTTGCCACCCTGTGTTTCTTTTTATGTATTAGGTAGATCTGCTATGTCTCCCAGTCTTGGCAGAGTAGTCTTATGTAGGAGGTGTGCTGTGATGCCCAGTGGCACAGGCTTCCTGATTTCCTAAGCAAATCCCCAAGGGTGTCCCATGTATGGATTTTGTGTGCTCTCCTGTTGTAGTTGAGCCCTGATTGCTGTTGGCACATGTGTCAGTGGAATTGACCCTCAGGGTTATTGCTTGTGAAGACTTGTCATCACTATAAGCTGTTGTGTGGATATGTGAGTAGGATTCATTTGAGCATGGCTGGTGCCTGCCATGTTCACCTTTTGGTGTTTCCTTGTTGGCACTAATTAGATGGTGCTTCAGTGTGGTCTGAAGACAGCCACCAGGCATATTGATATTAAAGCCTCTTGGGAGGGGTTCTGGTGCAGGCTCAGGTCAGCCCCTATTTGTGTTTGGTCTGGGGCCACATGGTTGGAGCTACAACATGATCTGTGGTTGGAGCTGCAACATGATCTGGGTTTAGCAGCACCTGGGAGCGGTTGTGCTGTGAACCGAGGCTGGCTACTACTAGGGCTGCTTAGCAAAAGGTACAGGGCCTGCTGCTGTCTGCTGGTACTTGTTTGGGATTTATGAACTTGTGATAGATTTTAGAAAACTGCATAGTGTGGGCCCAGATTGTGTGGGTTAACTTCTGAAAGAGATTCTGTTAGGCCTATGAATTGGGTGGGACAAGAGAATCACCAGCATGGGATGAGAGCTGCGTTATGCAGGTTAATGGAGACTCACATTTGACACCGGCCTTCAACTGCAGGCTGTGTATGTGTGGGGGGTGAGGGAAAGGGCCTACAAAGGAACAATGGCTCCTGCCATCACTTCAGTCCACCAACGCTTTCCTGGAAGCCAGACCATTCAGTCCCTCCCCACATGTCCCTGGTGCCTTTCAAGCTCCTGACCCTTTGCCGGAATTTGGACGAGTTTTGGTGAGCAAGGGTGTCTGTGCTCAAGTCCTTTAGGAGGATGCCTGGGCCTATAGTAGCCCTCCATCTCACCGGGACTTAGTCCCTGCTGATTTTCACAACCAGCCACTGTGGGAACTCTGACACTGGTGCTGTGGGCTGGGGAGTTTGATTTGGGGCTGAAACCCCTCACTCCTCAGTGGGAACCTTCACAGCTGGAATATCCCTCCCAATTCTTACCTGCCACAGGTGTGTGGGGGACCAGCTGTTGTTCGTCTTTGCCCCTCTTTCCAGTCTCAACGTGGCTTCTGCTTTATATCATGTTATAGGAGTTCTCTTCAGGTGGTGTCCAAGAGTGGTTGTTTGATAATTTATTTGTAATTTTGATGCAATCATAGGAAGAGGCAAACAAAGTGGTTTCTTGCTCTGTCATCTTGACCAGAAGAACAACATTACTTATTAAACAGACATTTAATTTCTCACTGGGGCCAATGTTTTCGGAGGACTGGGCTCGGCCAGGGGACCCGTTGGTCCTGGCTCCATCCTTTATGAGCAGCAGAGAGCCAACACTGGCAAGTCCCCAGTGGGAGCAGGCATTTGATGGATGTTATTTCATTTCAAAGTCAAAAAACCCTGAAGATTTGCTGCTCTATTTCAAACTTGTAGATGAAGAAGTTAAAGCAGAGAGAGATTAAGAAAGTGCCAGAGTTACAGAGCCTGGAACTTACAGGGACTGGAACTTGGTTCTGTTTTGAGCCAAAGGCCTTGCTCTCGTCACAAACAGGCTGCCCTGATGGGTGGCGTTGGGCCCAAACACTACACAGCCAAGTATGAAAAGAGTGCAAACTGGGTCACTTAATTTCTCTGAGATCTGAACCTACTTCCTAAGGATGTGGTGAGCATCTGATGAGACAGGAAAGCCCTTTGACATGTGTAAGTCCATACCAGCTTCTAGAATGTTTATTAAGAGGGTGTGACAAAATCTACCAGCCTGGATCTCTGGGGGCCTCCACTGTCCAGGAGGCACCCACCAGGCTTCGGCATGTGCTCCGTGCCACTAGCAAAGGCCTGCACAGTTCCCTAGTTTCAAGGCTGTAATTTACAAAGTCTCATTGATCTATGCCATGCTTCTCGGTAGATGGAGACCAGGGCTGCTGTCTGCTAATTGCATGTGGTGGAAGCCACAGCTAATTCAGGACAAGCTAAGCCATTGGGAATCAACCCCACAGCAGCAGAGCGGTGTGCCAAGCAGTGCCACGTACATACACCACCAAAGGCAGGGAAACAGACACAGCAGAGTGACGGATACCACCTTCTCTCAAAACCTGACTCGGATTCCATTCAGAGAAGAAATCAATTCCTGTTTCATAAGACATCTGGAAATCATCTGGACATCCCACTGACCTTTAATGTTATGAAGGCACAGAGGCTGGGAAAATGTGTGGGCGGGGCTGGATAAACGTTTGCCTGGTGTGTGGGTGAGTGAATACTGGAAGGAAAGGTAGAGTCCCCAGCTCTCTGAGAACGTCCACATTGGAACTTCAGCCCTGTGTCTGTGGGAGAGGCACCACCAGGAGCTTCCTCTCGGCTAGTCAGGCACACCCCACATCAGTGCATGGCCTGTTTTGCTTTAACTAAACTGGGTGTTCTAACTGCTTCCCCCTTGTTTACTATCCTATTGAAGTGCTGAGAGAAAAAGATCATCATCATGCAATCTTTAAACTGAAGTGGTCTTTTTACCAGAATATGGCTTGCTATGTTTTAAACCCTCTTATTCAGACACAGGAGGTCTCTGTAGCCTACATGTTGTGGAGAACACATTAGTGAATGATGCCTGTGTATTGTATTTGTTGCAATCCTGTATTCATGATCCTAGGTTGTAGCAGGAGAAAACGTTATGTTCATTGAATGCCTCCTCTGTGCCAAGATCTCTATTCATCGGTTGAGTATTTTCTTGGTCCAGCTTGTCAGGCATGCAAGTTCTGTACTGACCACCACTCGGTGCTGGGAACACAGAGATGCGTGAGACACAGGCCCTGACCTCGGGTCACTCTCAGTTCAGGAGAGACTTTTTTAAAAAGCATCAGAGGAGATTCTATCGTGGAATTATGTTCAGAAGACTATGAAATTTAAAGTAAGACAAAGCTGGGTATTTTATCCAAAAGAGTTGAAACCAGGGTCTCAAAGAGATATTTGCATGCCCATGTTCTTAGCTCCCTCATTCACAATAGGCAAGATGGGAAAGCAACATAGGTGTTCCTCTATGGATGAGTGGATAAACAAAATATGGGGTGTACATACAATGGAATATTATTCAGCCTTAAAAATGAAGAAAATATTGCCACTTGCTGCAACATGGATGAACTTTGGGGACATTATGTCAAATGAAATAAACCTGAGGCACTTAGAGTAGTACTCGGACTTGTAAAGCAGAGAGTGGAATGGTGGTTGCCAGGGGTCTGGGGGAAGGGACTCTGCTGTTCAGTGGGTTGAAGAGTTTCAGCCATGCAGGGTGGATACGTTCTAGAGATCTGCTGAACAACGCTAGGCGTATAACCAACAATGCTGCCCTATTCTCTTAAAAGTGGTTTTTACTACCAAAACAAAAGCATGGCAAGATCAGAGGTGACCTCGCAAAGGCTGGGCCTCCACTGAGGCCCCAAGAACATGGAGGAAGGCCATACTGTCCCATTTCACAGATAGGGAGGTCGAGTACTGAGTTCCAGGTCCGGTGACGTGGAAGCCTGTGTTTTTCCATTACCCCCCATGTCTTCTTCAAGACAAATCTTACAAAACTTGCACACAGCAAATCAGAAAAAGCAAAATTCCTTAAAATTTTGATTCTGTAAACCAAAAGTAAACTAAGTGAAGAACAAAAAACTGGGGAGAAATATACTAAACACTGATTTTTGTTTACCTATATCTGTTTACTTAACTATTAAATGGCAATGATATAAATTTTTAAGTTTTTAAAGCTATAATGTGAAAACCATCCTCCAGCCAAGCAATGATTTCAGTCAGATGGAACCCAGTCCCTGCACAAGGCCCCCCAGATGCGTTCCTATCAGCCAGCAGCACAGGCAGACTTCTACCCCCTGTGGGCATGGAACATGGGATTCTTAGAAACTTTGTAAAAGACCTAAAATATCATTTTATAAAGAGACTTCTGTATCTTCTTCACTGAAGTTATATTCCAAATTTTTGTTTATTGTTTTTTTGTTTGAAATACTAATTCAATATGATAGAGAAACACACTACCCTTGCCCCTAAAGAAGAAATATGAATTCTCAGAAAAACCTATAAACAACATGCATAATAAATAATACAATTGTGGATGCATTCGTTGGGTTATAGTCATTGTTATTCTTGGTTGTCAGATCAGAGTGGAGGCAAAACTGCTCAGGGGGTGATATGTGAATGGACCTCATCCTGGGAGACTTGCCCACCGGGAGTTTGGATGTCACAACCTGAAGGCACCACTACACAGCCTGCTCACACGGAAGCCCCAGGACAAGTCATTATTTAGTCCAAAATGTCCCTCCCCAGTGCTGAGGTGGAAGGCCCTCTGGAACTGCTCTCTCCTGCTCACTGCATCTCAGGACAGTGGGAAGAACGGGCAGTGTCATTCCTGGCCAGGAATCAGTCAGCAGAAGCACTCTTCTTAGGGCTGGGAAATGTTTGTTTTCAACTGTGGTATTTTTATACAAATGACAATCAATTCATCCAAAAGGGTTAGAATGATAAAATGCAGACGACAGGGATACCACGTTCCCTTCAGAGCTCTGTGCTGGCTTTGAGTCAGATCAAAAAGGTTGTGCCACATGTAAGGAGATCAAAATGGTATGTTTTCTTGATTTGCTACCAGACCTGGGAGGAGCCGCACATCCAAACCAAGTTCCCAAAATGCCAAGCACCTGTTTCCCTTCCTATGCAAGTTCACATCCGTAAACATTGCATTCAGTTCAAATATCCCACTGAAGAATACACTTGGTATACAGCATAACAGCGTTAAGTTAAAATGAGAGGACAAGGTCAGGTCCAACAAACTATTTATTTACAGTTAATTTACAGAAATAATAGGAAATCAACCCAAGAGGCAAAATCTTCCATGTAAATTCACACAACCAGGCGTCAACCATGTGACTAGCTGTGCACGGTCTCATTCGCAGTTACCCAGTTGTCTCTGACATGTTTCAGGATGACCACCCATCATCTCATTCATGTAGCTGTGTGTCCACTTACTTGGTATTTTTTTGCTATTCCATCATGAAATGTTGAGACCCTTGATGTGTGTCTCACTTATCTATTGCTGTAAACAATTGCCAGAGGTTCTCAACCCTTCTAATGCCGTGACCCTTTAATACAGTTCCTCATGTTGTGGTGACCCCCAACCATAAAATTATTTTCGTTGCTACTTCATAACTGTAATTTTGCTACTGTTATGAATCATCATGTAAATATCTGTGTTTTCCGATGGTCTTAGGCGACCCACAGGTTGAGAACCACTGCTGTAGAGCCTAAGACCATTGGAAAACACAGATATTTACATGACAATTCATAACAGTAGCAAAATTACAGTTATGAAGTAGCAACGAAAAATAATTTTATGGTTGGGGGTCACCACAACATGAGGAACTGTATTAAAGGGTCACGGCATTAGAAAGGTTGAGAACCACTGCCCTACATGTTAGCAGCTTAAACATGGACATGTATCATCTCACAGCTTTTGTGGTCAGGAATCTGGGGATGGGATCTCTGCTTCAAGATCTCTCACAGAACTGCAGGCAAATGACAACAGGGGCCTCCGCCTCCTCCGGGGGCCTAAGTGGGGAGTGAGCTACATCCGAGCTTGCTCATGTGACTGCCTGTCAGCAAAATTGAGCTTCTTGAAAGCTGTTTGTCCCAGGCCCTCACTCTCCACAGCTGCTAACTTCAGGACACCCTAAGTTTCCTGACAGATGGCCCCTTCAACAGGACAAATATGCGCTAAAGCCAGGCCGGAAATGCCAGTAGGGTAGACATCCCAGTCCTTTGTAGCCTAACCTCACAGTAGCTATGTCTAATTTTTAGCAGGAATCAAAGGTCTGCTCTCAGGGGACGGAGCACACGGGGTGTGCAGACGGGGAGTGGAGCCTGTAGGAGGCTGCCTACCTCAGGGTGTGGTTGGGGACACACTTGCTTTCTTTTTGAGAATGGTCCATGTTTGGCAGCTATCTTCCCCTGGAGATGGAGACAGACTCAAAGCTTTCAGTTTCCCTTTATTTCATGTCAAATGCACTGCTAGCAGCGTGTAATTACAAGTCCTACTTTTTAGTCACACCAGTCCTATACCACTGAGCCAGTGTGTCTGTGCATCTGTGGGTGTGACTACAGAGGGTTTAGCCTCAGCATGTCCCCTACGCTGTCAGAGCAACTAAGCAACAAATGGAACAAAGGAAATGTATATGTTGGGGGGTGGGGGGGCTGCATGTGCCCACTTCTATCATTTTCCCCTGAGCTGCTCAGAAGGGCCCCCACAGCTTTCTTTCCATTTATTTGGAAAGAAATGTGATAGCCTTCTCCATAATTGTTCATTGAAATATACGTATCAAGATAGAAAGCAAGTGATTCTCTGGGAAATTGTAGGTGGTCACTCTTCTGACCTAAAAGACACCCAGCTCATCTTCCTGGAAGGGCTTGAAACTCTCCTCATCAACAATACTCAACAGTAACCACAATATGATGACCCATCTGTCTCAGCAAAAGGGCATGTGGACTCCCAAGCTCTACTTACAAAGGGTCCCACTTAAGAACCCCTCACTACCAAAATCAGCAGCCATTTAGTGACAGCTCCAGAATTTCTACTTTGAAGGGACTTAGGTGGCAAATGTGTTGGATGAGAACTCTATGTAACTTCCTATAGAATAATTTTGGGTAAGATTTAGAAAATTATCCAATTTCAAAGATTGGCAAAGAGCTGGTGGAGATTATGGAGCTAAGTACCAGCTCCCTCTAAAACCAGTGTTTTGTACAACCAGGGCTCTGTGACAGACTCTGCCATAGCTGATGGAGATAAAATGGAATGTTCAGTCAGTCTACTTCTCCACAGCAAAGGGAGTCATATGAGTGTTTTGATGGCCCATGGATGCAACTCCTGAGACCAGGCCTCTCTGAGAGGACAGGGGTGAGCGTTCAAAGCAAACAGCTGAAGCGCTAGGTCTACAGAACACAAGAAGCAAAAGCAATTCAGAAATTTACATATGTCCAACAGGGATCTGCTGCTGTACTCTCTTGGTAACTTGTGTGTAGTTAAAAAAAAAAAAAAAAAAAAAAAACGGGTCTAAAAAAGATTCCAAAATGACAGAGGAGCAAGTGGAAGTTACACTGACACACTCCCAGGACCAAACTGGAATTACAACTAAAATACAAAAAACCATCCTGAATAATCAACTGAAGACTAGCTGGAGAGAACCTTGCTAACCAAGGATGGGAAGAGGAGACCACATAGAGACTTACAGGAAGGGTAGAGGCACAAAAGGGCTGGCCGAGCTCCCACAGACAGCCACAGAAGTTGGGGAGGGATATCTCAGCTGTTCCCACTGAGAACTCTGGGGTCTAAACCCCAAGGAAGGCTCCCCAGCCCAGAGCACCAGAACTGAGGAAGGTGCCACATAACATCTGGCTGCAAAAAGCAGCAGGGTTGCTGTCTGCCAGGGAGACATGGGATGGAAATTCAGGCACTCTCTTAAAGGGACAACACACAAAATTTTGTGTGCAGCCACTCATCTTGGGCTCCAGCAGAAGGAGGGCAGAGTGCACTGGAGTTGTGTGAGCAGAAACCAGGGTTGGAGGCTCAGGTGTTAGACCTCAGAAGATAGACACCTAAGTTTCCTATCCTAGGTCATTCCCTCATACTGCAGAGGACATCTTTCTCCTGCAGACCTTTACCATCGAGGCAGCTTTTACATGGAGGGGGGCAGTTGTCCTGCCCTATTGGAAAACCCCTTGCCCCACCCTGTGGAGTTTCTGAGGCCTATTAAGAGCCTGGCAGCAGAAGCAATTGTCCCAACCTGTGGTTGATAGCCTGTGGCTAATCAAGACTGAATACAATCAGACTACAGGCAGTGGTGGGTCCCTGGAGGCTTTGAGTCTTTGCCTGACCTATTAAGGGACCCACAGCCAGGAAAAGTGGAACGTGGTGCATATTTTGGTCCTTTCGAAAAGCAGCCAGCCCCAGTAAAGGGAGCTACAAGCTGTGGATCACTAATAGCTTCAAACAGGGTACTCAGGGCCAGTCATAAATAGCATCTGATACTGTCATGCACTGGAGATTGGGATTTGTAGCAGATATACCTAATACAAAGACACTAATTCAAATAGGCAGACAAAATGAGGAGACATAAAAAACAAAAACAAAAACAAAACAAATTAAAGAACAAGAGAATTCTCCAGAAGAAGAGCTAAATGAAATGGAGATATGAAATTTATCAGATATAGAGTTCAGAATAATGATGGCAGGGATTCTCAACAGCATGAGAAAAGATATAGTAACTTTGAAGAATGACATAGCACTAATAAAGAACACATTGAGCCTGGTTGGCATGGCTCAGTGATTGAACATCAATCTATAGACAAGGAGGTCATAGTTCGATTCCTAGTCAGGGCACATGCTCCAGACCATGTGGCCTTGGTCTCCAGTAGGGGGCATGCAGGTGGCAGTGGATCAATGATTATCTCTCATCATTAATGTTTCTATCTCTCTCTCCCTCTCCTTTCCTTGCTGAAATTATATATAGATATAGATATAGATTTAGATATAGATATAGATATAGATATAGATATAGATATAGATATAGATATAGATATAGATATAGATGTAGATGTAGGTGTAGGTGTAGGTGTAGATGTAGATATAGATATATAGATATATAGATATAGATACTAGTGACCCAGTGCACAAAATTTGTGCGGGGGGGGGGGGGGTGTCTCTTAGCCCAGCCTGCACCCTCTCCAATCTGGGACCCCTCGAAGGATGTCCTACTGCTGGTTTACAGGGATCAGGCCTAAACCAGCAGTCAGATATCCCTCTCGCAATCTGGGACTGTTGGCTCCTAACTGCTACCCTGCCTGCCTGCCTGATTGCCCCTAACCACTCTGCATGCTGGCCTGCTTGCCCCCAACTGCCCCCTGCCACCAGCCTGCTCACCCCCAAATGTCCCCCTCACCAGCCAGATCACTCACAACTGCCCCCCATGCCAGTGTGCTTGCCCTCACCTTCCCTCCCCACTGGCCTGCTTGCCCCCAAATGCCCCCCTGCTGGACTGCTCACTCCAAACTGCCCCACCGCTGTCCTGATCACCTCTAACTGACCCCCACTGACAGCCTGCTCGCCCCCAACTGCCCCCCCACCAACCTGATCACCCACAACTGCCCTTCCCTCTTGGCCTCTAACTGCCTCTACCTTGGCCCCACCACCATGGCTTTGTCCACAAGAACATCTGGAAAGTCTCCTGGAAGGTCTCCCAGTCTAATTAGCATATTACCCTTTTATAGTATAGATAGAGGCCTGGTGCATGGGTGGGGGCTGGCTGGTTTGCCCTGAAGGTTGTCCCGGATCAGGGTAGGGGGGGTGGTCCCTTGGGGCGTGGGGCAGGCTGGGTGAGGGGCCTGTGGTGGTTTGCAGGCCGGTCATGCCCCCATGGGGTGAGGGTCCCCACTGGGGGGCATGACCAGCCTGGGTGAGGGCTAATGGCTGCTTGCAGACTAGCCATGGCCCCCAGCAGAGACCCTCACCCCATGGGGGTGTGGCCAGCTTGGCTGAGGGCCATTTTCAGGCTGGCCATGCCCCCCCCCCCCCCGGCGACCCAGGCTCCCAGCCCCACCTTTTTTTTTTTTCCAGCACCTCCTTGAGCGGAGGCCAGGGTGGGCTGGAAGCTTGGCTTCCTCCATCGCTGGGGGCAACCCAAGCTTCCTGCTCACTCCAGCTCCATGGCCTCCACCATCTTCGTTGGGTTATTTGCATACTCGCTCCTGGCTGGCTGGTGGGTGTAGCGGAGGGATGGTCAATTTGCATGTTTCTCTTTTATTAGTGCAGATATATATATAAATTTTTAAAGAACACATTAAAAAGCAAACACAGCAGATTAGAGGAAGCTGATGATTGGATCAGTGAATTAGAGGACCAGGTAGGAAAAAATCACTCAATCAGGGAACCAAAAAAAAAAAAAATTAAAAACTGGAGTACAGCTTAAGGTAGCTGTGACAACAAGAACTTAACAACATTCGAATCATAGGACTGCCAGAAGGGGAAGAATGTGAGCAAGAGGTAGAGAATCTGTTTGAAGAAATTATGGCAAAAAATTTCCCTACTGATAAAGGAAAAAGACACACAAATCCAAGAGGCACAGAGTCCCAAGCAAGAAGAACCCAAACAGGCCCACACACAGACACATCAGAATTAAAATGCCCTGAATTAAAGACAAAGAATCTTAAAGGTAGCAAGAGAATAGCAATTTGTTACCTACAAAGGAGCTCCCATAAGGCTATCAGCTGATTTTTTATCATAAACTCTACAGCCCAGAAGGGAATGGTATGAAGTATTCAAGGTAATGAAGAGCAAAAATCTGAAATCAAGATTACTACATCCAGCAAGTCTATCATTCAAAAAAACTCATGAAATAAAGAGCTTCCCAGATTTTAAAAAAAATGGCTAAAGAGTTTATCACCACCAAACCACCATCGCAAGAATTGCTAAAGGGACTGTGGTAAGGAGAAGGAGGAGAGAGAGAGAGAGAGAGAGAGAGAGAAATATAGGCATAAAGAATTAAAATGGCAATAAATAAGTACCTATCAATAATAACCTTAAATGTAAATGGATTAAATGCTTCAATTAAAAGATATAGGGTAGGCGAATGAATATAAAAACATGGCTCAATATATGCTGTCCATAAGAGACCCACCTTAGAACAAAAAACTAACACAGGATAAGAGTGAAGGGATGAAAAAAAATTTCCATGCACATGGATGTGAGAAAGAAAAAAGCTGGGGTATCAATGCTCACATCTTAAACTTCAGAATGAAAGCCATCACACATGATAATAAAGGGCACTATATAATACTAAAGGGATCAATCCATCAAGAGGGTAATAATCCCAGCAAACATATATGCACCCAATATTAGTATAGGAGCACCTAAATGTAAAAAAAAAAAATTCTGGAGGACTTTAAGGGAGAGAGCAACAGCAATACAGTCATAGTAGGGGACGTTAACACCCTGCTGATGTCACTGGATAGATCTTCCAGACAAAAAATTAACAAGAAACAGTGACTCTAAATGACACACTGGATCAGATGGATTTAATTGACATTTATAGAACATTTCACCCCAATGCTGCAGAATATACATTCTTCTCAAGTGCACATGGTTTATTCTCAAAAATACACTACACATTAGGACCCAAAACAAGTCTCTACAAATTCAATAAGATTGAAATCATATCAAGCATCTTCTCAGATCACAATGAAATGAATTTAGAAATCAACTACAGTAAAAACATTCAAACACCTGGAGGCTAAATAGCATGTTATTAAACAATGATGGGTTACCAATGAGATCAAGAAAGAAATCAAAAACTTCCTGGAAACAAATGAAAATGAACACACAATAACACCAAATCTCTAGGACACAGTAAAAGCAGTCCTGAGAGGAAAGTTCATAGTATTACAGGCCTACCTAAAAAAAAAACAAGAAAACTTATAATAAACTATTTAACCATACAACTTAAAGAATTAGAAAGAAAACAACCAGAAAAGCTCAATGTACAAGTAAGGAATTAGAGCAGAAAAAATGACAATTGAGATTAAAAAAACAATACAAAAGATCAATGAAACAAAGAGCTGGTTCTTTGAAAAGATAAACAAGATTGATGAACCATTAGCCAGAGTCATCAAGAAACAAAGAGAGAGAAACCAAGATGGCAGCATAGGTAATCACCTCAACCACTGCCTCGCATAACAATTTCAAAACTACAACTTAAAGACAGAACGGACACCATCCAGAACCACAGGAAAGCTGGCTGAGTGGAAATTCTGCAACTAGAAGGAAAGAGAAAAGCTCACGGAGAATTGGAGGAACGGCAAAGGGTTGAGGTACGGCAAAGGGTCTTTGTGCATGCAGAGAAGAAGGGCGGCTGAGAGCCTGGCTGACTTTCTCTGGCGGGAGGAGGAAGGAAGCCCCCGACTGCACTGAACCCCAGTTCCAACTGCACTGAACCCCAGTTCCAGGCGAAACCCCGTGGACCCAGGCTCATACAGGGGGAGTCTGAACTGTCAGGTAGAGAGAAAGGCACTCAGAGACTCAGAGACCGAGGGGAGACCTGGGGGAGCCCCGGTGGGCAGGGGTCTGGAGGTGCACTTGCCAGTGTGCACAAAGACTGTGGAGGTTGCCACAGGCTTTCCCTAGCAGAAGGGAGTCGGAAGCTCCTGACTGCACTGAACCCCAGTTCTGACTGCACTGATCACCAGTTCCAGGTGAGCCCCTGGAGACCCACGCTCTTACGGTGTAATCTGGACTCTCAGGTGGAGGCTCGGGAGTCGGGGAAGGCCGAGGTCTGGAGGTGTGCACGCAAATGCGCACAACGACTGCAGAGGTTGCCACAGGCTTTCCCTAGTGGAAGGGAGTCGGAAGCTCCTGACTGCACTGAGCCCCAGTTCTGACTGCACTGAACCCCAGTTCCAGGCGAGCACGCTCTTGCAGGGGGGAAATCTGGACTCTTGGGCGGAGGCTCAGGAGGCGGGGAAGGCAGAGGTCTGGAGGCGCGCACGCACAAGGGCAGGGCTGACAGGAAGCCAAGACTGTCTGCTCTGCCCTGAGACACCACCCCATCCAAGCTGAACACAGAGGCTTTTGCAATTTGCCAAGTCTAATCCTATAAGGCTGTCTCCAGCACCGAACTTGTCCCAGCATAGACACAGGTGATCCTCACAGTCAACTGGCCTGGAGGTCAATTCCTCCCAGTGATACCAACAACAATCAAGACTTAACTACAACAAGGCTGTACACACAGTCCACAAAGGGGTGCACCAAGAGTGTCCACCTCAGGTTAACTGGGGAAGCCAACCCACTGGGCCATACAGGAAACCCAGCACACAAAGCTACCCTACCAACTCAGGGAAGCAGTGAAAATGTGGCAACAAAGAAACAGATCACAAACAAAAGAAATGGAGGAAAGCAAATGACTGGATATAGAATTCAAAACCACGGTTATGAGGCTTTTCAAGAATATCCTAGAAAAGGCCGATAAATATAATGAGACCCTCGAAGATATGAAAAAGGACCAACTAGAAATTAAACATACACTGACTGAAATAAAAAATATTATACAGAGACCCAACAGCAGACTAGAGGAACGCAAGAATCAAGTCAAAGAATTGAAATACAAAGAAGCAAAAAACACTCAATCAAAAAAGCAAAAAGAAAAAATAATCCAAAAAGTTGAAGATAGTGTAAGAAGCCTCTGGGACAACTTCAAGCATACCAACATCAGAATTATGGGGGTGCCAGGAGAAGAGAGAGAGCAAGATACTGAAAACCTATTTGAAGAAATAATGACTGAAAACTTTGCCCACCTCGTAAAAGAAATAGACTTACAAGTCCAGGAAGCACACAGAACCCCAAACAAAAGGAATCCAAAGAGGACCACACCAAGACACATCATAATTAAAATGCCAAGAGCAAAAGACAAAGAGAGAATCTTAAAAGCAGCAAGAGAAAAACAGTTAATTACCTACAAGGGAGCACCCATATGATTGTCAGCTGATTTCTCAACAGAAACTATGCAGGCCAGACAGGAGTGGCAAGAAATTTTCAAAGTGATGAATAGCAAGAACCTACAACCAAGATTACTCTACCCAAAAAAGCTATCATTCAGAATTGAAGGGCAGATAAAGAGCTTCACAGATAAGAAAAAGCTAAAGGAGTTCATCACCACCAAACCAGTATTATGTGAAATGCTGAAAGGTATTCTTTAAGAAGAGGAAGAAGAAAAAGTAAAGATAAAAAGTATGAACAACAAATACATATCTATCAACAAGTGAACCTAATAATCAAGTGAATTAAAAACCTGAGGAACAGAATAAACTGGTGAATATAATAGAATCAGGGGCATAGAAAGGGAGTGGACTGATAATTCTCAGGGGGAAAGAGGTTGGGGGGGGGAGAGTGGTGTGCAGGAAGAGACTGGACAAAAATCATACACCTATGGATGAGGACAGTGGAGGGGAGGTAAGGGCAGAGGGTGGGTGGGAACTGGATGGAGGGGAGCTATGGGGGAAAAAGGAGAAACAATTGTAATAATCTGAATAAAGATTTATTTTTAAAAAAAAGAAACAAAGAGAGGGGACCCAAATAAATAAAATCAGAAAGGAAAGTGGAGAACAACTGACACCACAGAAATACCAAGGATTGTAAGAAAATACTATGAACAACTATATGCCAATAAGCTGGACAATGTGGATGAAATTGACAAATTCCTAGAAAAATATAACCTTCCAAAACTGAATCAGGAAGAATCAGAAAACCTGAATAGGCCAATTAACAACTGATGAAATAGAAGCAGTAATCAAAAAACTCTCAGCAAACAATAGCCATGGTCTGGACGGCTTCACAGGGGAGTTTTACCAAACATTCAAAGAAGAAATAACACCTATCCTCCTCAAGCTATTGCAAAAAAATCTAAGAGGAAGGAACACTTCCAAGCTTTTTTTAAGGAGGGCAGCATCATCCTAAGTCCAAAACCAGATTAAAACACTACAAAGAAAGAGAATTACAGGTCAATATTTCTGATGAACAGAGATGCTAAAATCCTCCACAAAATATTAGCAAATCGGATCCAGCATTATATAAAAAAAATCAGACACCATGACCAAGTGGGATTTATTCCAGGGATGCAAGGCTGGTACAATATTTGCACGTCAATGAACATTATACATCACAGAAACAAATTGAAAGACCAAAACCACCTGATTATATCACTAGATGCAGAAAAAGCATTTGACAAAATCCAACACCAATTTTTGATAAAAACTCTCAGCATACAGAAATCTTACCTCAACATAATAAAAGCCAAATATGACAAACCTACAGCCAATGTCATACTCAATGGGCAAAAACTAAAACCATTTCCCCTAAGAACAGGAACAAGACAGGGATGCACACTTTCACCACTCTTATTCAACCAAGTACTGGGAGTCCTAGCCACAGTGATCAGACAAGAAGAAACAGTAAAAGGCATCTAAATTGGAAAGGAGGAAATAAAACTGTCATTATTTGCATATGACATGATGTTATATACCAAGAACCCTAAAGACTGAACCAAAAATCTATTAGATTTAATAAGTGAATTCAGCAATGGAGCAGGAGACAAAATTAACACCCAGAAACTGATAGCATTTTCCTACAGGAATAATGAATTATCAAAAAGAGAAACAATCCCACTTACCTTAGTAATAAAAAAACTAAGATACTTAGGAATAAACTTAACAAAGGAGGTAAAAGATTTGTACTCGAAACACCGCAGGTCGTTGAAAAGAGAGATAGAAGAAGCTATAAACAAGTGGAAGAATATATCGTGTTCATGTACTTAAACAAAGAAATTGGGGAGATGTTTACATAAATGGAACCATCTCTGCAAGTGGTACTGCTAAGCCTTTTATGTAACAACGTGGGTCATGAACTCTGATTTGTGTATGACATTGAGTTTTCTATGCCATTGCTTTGCATTCTGAATATGCAGCAATATTTTTCCATAATATAGTCAGGCTTCTCCCTTATTGGAGACACAGAGGAGTGGAATTAATATGTCCAGGGCAGCACATTGTATAACTTGCTGTCAAAACAGTTTAGAAAAAAATCAAATGATGTGTAGATGCGTCTTTCCCCACACATTTGCAAATCCTTGAATATAATCAATTTTTTTTTAATCAAAACAATTTTCCCACTCAAATAAGCAAATCCTGGGTATATTGATGTCCTACTTTGCATTTTATGATTAGAAATGAAGTTGAGCAAATTTCCATATGATTGTCATTTATAGTTTTTCTGTAAATATCCTTTTTTTCTTTGATACTTTTTGAATGACTTGTTTTACCTTTTATTATTGATTTATTGGAGCACTTTTGTTTACCAATATTTCATCTTTTAAATACGTTGCAAATACTTTCTACTAATTTATATTAATTGTGCTTGTAATCTAGTATGCTATACATAAGTTCTAAATTTTCATGACTTAATCTGATAATCTTTTCCTTGATTTCTGTATTAGTCTTTACTGTGGGTTGATATTTAAACTCCAATATCCCAGTGACTTGAGATACATACCAATAACTTTCGTTTCCAGCACAGAGGCTTCTGGTCCAGTAACCCTTCCTGCTCTCCTCCAAGTGGTGACTCGGGGACCTGAGGACCTTTTATGGTGTCCCTGCTATCCCAGAGTCCATCCCTCCCCATGAGAGCACAGGTCCCAGTGCTTGGAAGCCAGCGAGGGCCTGCCGGGCTGGCATCTGTCACAGCTCCCACATTCCCCCAGCCAGAGGTCACTCGCATGTCCCCACCAGACCCAGGGAGGCCTGGGAAGCGTGGTATGCTGTGTGCCAGGGGAATCTGGGTGCAGATGGGGCCTGTGTGCTGAGCTCTTCCTTCGTTTCCTGCTTGGAAAATCCTTCCCTGCCTTCAGAGGGCTGGAACACTTCTCCTAGACCACTTTCCACTGTTTTCAGGAAGTGTCTCTGTTGGAACTCAGTTCCTTCATCCTGCTCCACTTTGCCAGTGGTCAGGTCTCAGTTCCCCTGCCCAGGGCTGGACCTCCTTGGATGCCAGGTATTGGAAGACAGGGAAGCCATGGGAAGTTGTGGGTGTATAACAGAGGCTTTATTGTAGAAGCCAGTGGCCATGTAGCCATTGCTAACAAGGAGCCATTAGACAAAACAGTTCTTCAAACAAAGTCTCATACAGTAGCTGCTAGATGACAATACATCTTTCCCACACAGCAGCAGCAGCCTTGGTACCCACAGCAGCAGCCTGCTGGTCAGTGATACATCTTTCCCATAATACAGCCCCTGACATAGAGCTAGCCTCTCCAAGCAGCCACACTGGCTGGTCCACAACAACTTTATACGACTGAGACAAAAGAGGCTTCTTTCCAAATAGTGACCTCGGTCATCTGGGTTATAGAAGGGTACGCTTGTGCAGTGTGCATACAGATTCCTGTGCCTTGCTCTTGCACCTGCGTATAGTCCTTGGACACCCTGATTAAGATACCCACACTCAGAGTGGCCTTGGACATCTGGCATACTCTGAACAAGGCTTTCACAATCCAATTGGCCTTGAGCATCTGGTGTACTCTAAATAGGGTCCCCACAGTCTCCTCTTTATTTTAATTTTTGAGAATATAGTAAGGGTTTCAATGGATAACCACTTATCTCAAAATCTGTGGCTAAATAGTCCTTTTCCTACTTTTTGATATACCTCTTCTTTTTCCAGTTTCATTGAGATATAACGGACATATAACGTTGTATTGCTTTAGGTGTACAACATCATGATACAATATTTGTATATATTTTGAAATGACCAGCATCGTAAGTCTAGTTAACATCCATCACCTCACATACTTACATTTTGTGTGTGTGTGTGATGAGAATTTTTAAGATCTAATCTCCTAGCTACTTCCAAAAATAAAGTGTCTCTCATTCTGAGTCAGTACCACATTGTTATAATCACTCTGGCTTTGCAGCATATTTTCATATAATCAACCCCTCTTCTTATCTTCTTTCTCAGAAGTGTCTTGGCTATAATTACACACAAATTATATAGAATTTCTTTCCATGTTAGTATTATCATCTTAAATATTTCATTATACATAGGATAATTATTGAAAATTAGAATTTTCAAACTTTTTACTGACATGCGTTTACATGGAGCTAAAGCTTTGTTCACATGCACATTTATTTCCCCGGGGCCATTTTTTGGAAGTAAAACTGCTGGGTCACAGGAAATAAACGTATTTAGGGTTTGTGGCTACGCTACCAGCTTGCCCTCCGAAATGGTTGTACCAAATATATTCCCACCGGCAGTATATGACAGGGCTTTTTCCTTCACATGGTTGTCAGCTCTGATTATTATAATCTTCAAAAAATATTTAATCTACTCCTGGCCAGTATTGCTCAGTGGTCGGGGCACTGGCCCGTGCACTGAAGGGTCGCAGGTTTGATACCCAGCTCTGGTCAGGGAGCGTGCAGGAGGCAACCAAGCTCTCTCTCTCCCCCTCTCCCTTCCACTCTCTCTAAAAATCAATGGAAAAATTATCCGCCATTGAAGATTAACAGCAAAACTTTTAATCTATAGAATTTTTTATTTTATTATGGATTCATTTGAATTCAAGAAAGGTTAGATTGATGTTATTGAATGCTTTCATTTCCATCATAAATTTCTTCCTTAGGTGCTGAGTTGAGTAAATTAAAGGAGCATCAGCTACACATCATTTGCCTGGCGAAGAGCAGCCCAGGCCCGTCCTGAGATTCACTGCCAGGAGCTGCGCTTGGCTCTGCGCCTCTGGCCCTCTTGGCTCCCCGCCTCCCGGACTCCCTCTTCCGGGTAAGTTAGTTGGGAGGAGTTCTACTACCTGAAGTACTGGGGTCACACAGACAGCGCTGACAGGTCAACCTCCGGCTCTTCCCACATGGGCCCTGTGACCCTGGGGTATGGCCTGTCCCCCGCCCCACACAGCACACACTGCCTGGGAGCAGTGGCCTGCTCCACAGTGGTGTCACCACTTGGCATCTGCCTGCCCAGTCCCTTAGAACCCCACAAGCCCACCAGGCCCCTGCCTCCCTGGTAGCCAGGTCCCTCCCTGCAGGAAGCTCCTGATAGGCCCCCAAATATAAGGTGCTGACATTTAGGGGGCTTCTGAGACCATCGACAAGTCTGGAGACTCTTTCTGCTAAATGCTGGTGCCAGAGGGTGTCAGATGCCAGCACGGGGGGACCTCTGGCAGCGTCTGCCTGGCAGGGCCCCAGTTGCTTTGCCCATTTGAGTCACAGTGGGGACAGCAGGCAGCGGTGGTAGCCCAGGGCTTTGCTGAGGCTGAGTGTGCACATGCGATTTCCCACCAGAAAGCTCTTGGGCAGCTGATGACCTCCTTGGACTCCCTTTGTGCGTTCACGATGAACAGTCTGAAAAGACTGCCGACACATTCTTCTGCTGCTTCGTAATGTCAGCAGACGCAGAGCTCTGAGTGGCAAGAGCACAGCTTTGACAAAGCCCCTTTCTCCGAGCAGCTGGTGGCACTCAGAGGGGTGAAAGGCCCAGAGCCCCAGATGCACTCCAGTGCCAGCCAGAGGGAAGCGGGAGCCGGAATGTTCCAGACCTCACAAATGAACTGGCATACAGGAGGTGGGGTGGGCACCAGCAAAGCTGTGTCCTCCCTCCTGGGAAGTACTGACCACGCCCGTGAGGAGAGCACTGGGCCCTGGCATTGCTGGCAGGGGGCCAGATGGAACAAGCAAACACACAGGATGCCCAGTTCAATGTGAAAGCCAACTAAACCAGTCATTGTCCGTGTAAGAAGGTCCCATGCAGATGTTTTCTTTTTTTTTTCTTTTTTTTAAATAAACCTTTATTGTTCAGATTATTACAGGTGTTCCTCTTTTATTTTTCCCCATAGCTCCCCTCCACCTGATTCCCCACCCCACCCCATGCCCGTACCCCCCGCAACTGTCTTCATCCATAGGAGTAAGATTTTTGTCCAATCTCTTCCCGCACCCCTCACACCTGCTTCCCCTGAGAATCATCAGTCCACTCCCTTTCTATGTCCCTGATTCTATTATATTCACCAGTCCATTCTGTTCTTCAGATTTTTCATTCACTTGATTTTTAGATTCACTTGTTGGTAGGTATGTATTTGATGTCATTTTGTTGTTCATAATTTTTATCTTTACCTTTTTCTTCTTCTTCCTCTTCTTAAAGGATACCCTTCAGCATTTCGTGTAATCCTGGTTTGGTGGCCTCGGACCGTGCAGGCACCGTCCTGCCATTGAGCCCACGGCCTGTGCAGGACGTGGGAGGGATCGTTGCTCTGAGGCAACACCCCAGAAGGACCCCCACTGCTCAATGGATCAATCACAGAAGAACAAAATAAAGACAGAACTGCAGCTGCCACCGGGAAAACTGACTTGAGAGATTTGTCACCAGTAAACCCAGAGGAGCTACGAGGAGATTGACTACGGGAGCTGAGTCTGCAGGCACATTTGTGTGTGGCCCCAGCTGCTAGTTCCGTCGGTGGGGCCCAGGGCTCTCCCGGCTCCTTCTGAATGCCACCTGCTGAGCAGGCCCTGAACAGTAGGCTCCCCTCTCTGCCTGGGGAAGGGCAGGCCTCTGATGTCAGGCATTCAGTTCTAGAAACTGCTGCACCCTCAGAAACAGAGACCAACCCAGCCGGAGAGACACAGGAGCCACTGTGAGGCATGTGACAGCAAAGACAGGTTTGATGAAGCAGATAGGAGGCTGCCAGGGAGAGACAGGTGGCTGAGTCCAGCTTGTAAATGACATCATTCTACTCCCAGAAGTCCCAGGGGCAGAGCCTGTCACCAAAGGTAACCACCACAGGGAGAAAGACTTCAGCTTAAATTAGGAGTTATTAAAACATAGGCTGAACATCCACCTAATAAGACCCAGAAATCTGAGCCTTGCACCCAGAGACTGAGATTCTGTGATCGAATTCGTGTCTGTCCTCCAAATACAATCTTTTTTATGTATTTATTTTTTTAATATATCTTTATTGTTCAGATTACAGGTATTCTTCTTTTTGTTTTCCCCCTATAGCTCCCCTCCACCTGATTCCCCACCCCACCCTACCCCATGCCCTTACCCCCTGCCACTGTCTTCATCCATAGGAGTAAGATTTTTGTCCAGTCTCTTCCCGCACCACTCACACCCGCTTCCCCCTGAGAATTGTCAGTCCACTCCCTTTCTGTGTCCCTGATTCTATTATATTCACCAGTCCATTCTGTTCATCAGATTTTTTCTTTACTTGATTTTTAGATTCACTTGTTGGTAGGTATGTATTTGATGTCATTTTGTTGTTCATAATTTTTATCTTTACCTTTTTCTTCTTCTTCCTCTTCTTAAAGAATACCCTTCAGGAATAGAGAGACAAAATGGCGGCGGAATAGAAGGATGTGTCCTGAGCCTTCTCCTGGAGCAAATAGAGGAGGCAGCTGAGACGAGCGGAATCCAGCCCGAATTGGCGAAGGAGGCACAGCTGGTGAGACAGTTTGCAGCTGGGAAGAGCAGGGATCCCCCGGATAAAGGTAAAATCAAAGATCTAGGCAGTAGAATCTCCCGGACCTCTGTGCCCAGAAGGTCAGGGAGAAACTACACAGTGCCAAGCCGCGTCCCTGAGGACAGGCAAGGTCTGAAGGATTTTAGACCACAGAGTCTGGATTTGGGATCTGAGCTCAAAGGCAGCCTTTAAGAGCTGCCGGACCGCGGAGTGCCGGCAAGAGAGGAACTGGCAGAGACGTGGTCCTTCCTCGCGCTGGGGCCTGCGCTTTTCCCCACTGAACCTAGTTCGTGGGACCTTTTGGAGACAGGCGCTTACCTGTGACAGAAGTGCGGGAGAAGGGGTAGAGTTGTGGAACCTGGGCAGAGTGGGCAACGGACGGTCCAGGAGAAGTGGTAGCAAGTCTGGTGCTGAGTCATATCTAAGCCCACAGAATCCATTTTCTCCTGAGAGATAGCCCCTCCCCCCAGTCTCCAGGCAACCAATATAGCCACACCCAGATTCCACCCTGATTAACACCAAGGAATCTGAATACTCCCTGAGGCCATAGGATCTACTCTAAAGAGAAATCTTTAGAAGCTAAGCACCTCAATTACACTAGATAACCAAGCCCAGGAGAACAGATTTCACCAGTAGCACCATCACCAAAAGAACCTGGGTAGCAAAGCAATTGGATCTACAATTAAAACATTTCAGGAAAACATGGGGAGACAAAAAAGCAATACCCAAAGGAAAGAAAAAGAGGAATCACCAGAAAGGGAGTTAAATGAAATTGAGGCTAGCAGCTTAACAGAGAGAGAATTCAGAGTAATGGTTCTAAGGATGTTTAAACGGATGGATGACAAATACACACAACTCAATGACAAATACACACAACTCAATGAGAACTACAAGGAACTGAATGAAAATGTCACCAACGTGAAAAGAAACCAAGAGGAGATGAAGAACGACATAGCTGCAATAAAGAACACATTGGAAGGCTTAAACAGTAGACTAGAAGAGGCTGAGGACCGCATCAGTGAATTAGAAGACAAGGTAGGAAAACACACACAAACACAGCAGCAAATGGAAAGAAGACTTAAAAAGCAAGAGGAGAGCCTAAGGGAGCTTTGGGACAACACAAAACGAAACAATATTAGAATAATAGGGATACCAGAAGGTGAGGAAGAGAAGCAAGGAATAGAAAACCTGTTTGAAGAAATAATGACGGAGAACTTCCCTGATATTGGCAAGAAAAAAACTATGCAAGTCCAAGAAGTACATAGAGTCCCAAACAAGTTGAACCCCAAAAGACCAACACCAAGACACATCATAATTAAATTGGCGAATACCAATGACAAAGTAAGAATCTTAAAGGCTGCCAGAGAGAGACAGAAAGTTACCTACAAGGGATCTCCTATTAGAATATCAACTGATTTCTCAACAGAAACACACCAGGCCAGAAGGGAATGGAATAAAATATTCAAAGTGATGCAAAGCAAGGGTCTGAACCCAAGAATACTATACCCAGCAAGGTTATCATTCAAAATTGAAGGGGGAATCAGGAGCTTCACAGACAAAAAAGGGCTAAGAGAGTTTATCACTACCAAGCCAGCAATGCAAGAAATGCTGAAGGGACTGCTGTAAAAAGAAGAAAGAGAAAGGCAAAAAGAAACACAAACACTAAGGGGGAAAATATGACAACAAACATGTACTTGTCAAAAATAACATTAAACGTAAATGGATTAAATGCACCAATCAAAAGACATAGGGTAGCTGAATGGATAAGAAAACATGACCCATATATTTGCTGTCTACAAGAGACTCACCTCAGAGCAAAGGATTCACACAGACTGAGAGTGAAGGGATGGAAAAATATTTTTCAAGCAAATGGAAATGAGAAAAAAGCTGGGGTAGCAATACTTATATCTGATAAAATAGACCTCAAAGTAAAGGGCATAACAAGAGATAAGGAAGGCCACTACATAATACTAAAGGGAGCAATTCAACAAGAAGATATAACTCTGGTAAACATATATGCACCCAACGCAGGAGCACCCAAATACATAAAAAAACTCCTGGAAGAGATCAAGGGAGAGATCGACAACAATACAATCATAGTAGGAGACTTTAATACACCACTGACATCACTGGATAAATCCTCCAGACAAAAAAATCAGCAAAGAAATAGCAATTCTAAATGACACACTAGATCAGATGGACCTAATTGACATCTTAGAGCATTTCACCCCAAAGCCTCGGAATATACGTTCTTCTCAAGTGCCCATGGGACATTTACAAAAATAGACCACATATTGGGTCACAAACAAAGCCTCCCTAAATTCAAAAAGATTGAAATCCTACAAGCATATTCTCAGACCACAATGGCATAATATTAGAAATAAACTATAATAAAAACATTCCAAAAAATTCAAACACGTGGAAACTGAATAGCATGCTATTAAACAATGATTGGGTGATCAACGAGATCAAAGAAGAAATTAAAAACATCCTGGAGAATAATGACAATAAAAACACAACAATGCAAATGCTATGGGACACAATGAAAGCGGTCTTGAGAGGGAAGTTCATAGCTCTACAGGCCTACCTCAAAAAACAAGAAAAAATGGTAATAAATCTTCTAACTCAACAACTCAAAGAATTAGAAAGAGAGCAACAAGAAAAGCCCACAGTGAGCAGAAGGAAGGACATAATAAAGATCAGAGCAGAAATGAATGACATAGAGACCAAAAAAACAATACACAGGATCAACAAAACCAAGAGCTGGTTCTTTGAAAGGATAAACAAGATTGATGAACCTCTAGCCAGGCTCACCAAGAAGCAAAGAGAGAGGACCCAAATAAACAAAATCAGAAATGAAAGAGGTGAAATAACAACAGACCCCACAGAAATACAAAGGATTGTTAAAAAATACTATGAACAACTCTATTCTAACAAACTACACAATCTGGAGGAAATGGACACATTCCTAGAAAAATACAACCTTCCAAAACTCACACAGGAAGATTCTAAGAATCTCAATAGGCTGATAACTATGGAAGAAATTGAAGCAGTCGTCAAAAAGCTTCCAGCAAACAAAAGCCCAGGGCCTGATGGCTTCACAGGGGAGTTTTACCAAACATTCAAGGAAGAACTAAAACCTATCATCCTCAGACTATTCCAGAAAATTCAAGAAGAAGGAACACTTCCAAACTCCTTCTATGAGGCCAGCATCACCCTAATACCAAAACCAGACAAAGACAACACAATGAAAGAGAATTACAGGCCAATATCCCTCATGAACATAGATGCCAAAATCCTCAACAAAATTCTAGCAAATCGAATCCAGCAGTACATCAGAAAGATTATACACCATGACCAAGTAGGATTTATCCCAGGGATGCAAGGATGGTACAATATTCGCAAATCAATAAACGTGATACATCACATAAACAAATTGAGAGATAAAAATCACATAGTCATATCAATTGATGCAGAAAAAGCATTTGATAAAATCCAACACCCTTTCTTGATAAAAACTCTCAGCAAGGTGGGAATAGAAGGATCATACCTGAACATAATAAAAGCCATATACGACAAACCCACAGCCAACATCATACTCAATGGGCAAAAACTAAAACCATTTCCCCTAAGAACAGGAACAAGACAGGGATGCCCACTCTCACCACTCCTGTTTAATATAGTGCTGGAAGTACTAGCCATTGCGATCAGACAAGAAGAAGAAATAAAAGGCATTCAAATTGGAAAAGAAGAAGTAAAACTGTCCTTATTCGCAAATGACATGATACTGTACATAGAAAACCCTAAAGACTCCATAAAAAAATTATTAGACTTAATAACTGAATTCGGTAATGTAGCAGGATACAAAATTAATGCCAAGAAATCTATGGCATTTCTATACACCAATAATGAACTTACAGAAAGAGAGACTAAAAAAACAATCCCATTTACCATCGCACCAAAAAAATTAAGATACTTAGGAATAAACTTAACTAAAGAGGTAAAAGACCTATACGTAGAAAACTACACGACACTGAAAAAAGAGATAGAGGAAGACATAAACAGATGGAAGAACATACCATGTTCATGGATTGGTAGAATCACCATCATCAAAATGTCCATACTACCCAAAGCAATCTATAAATTCAATGCACTTCCCATTAAAATACCAACAACATATTTCACAGACCTAGAACCAAATTTCCAAAAATTTACCTGGAATAAAAAAAGAACCCGAATAGCTACAGCAATCCTGAGAAAGAAGAACAAAGTAGGTGGGATCTCAATACCAGATATCAAGTTGTATTACAAAGCTACTGTTCTCAAAACAGCCTGGTACTGGCACAAGAACAGACATATAGATCAATGGAATAGAATAGAGAACCCAGAAATTGACCCAAATCAATATGCTCAATTAATATTTGACAAAGGAGGCATGAACATTCAATGGAGTCAAGACAGTCTCTTCAACAAATGGTGTTGGGAAAATTGGACAGATACATGCAAAAGAATGAAGCTAGATCACCAACTTACACCATACACAAAAATAAATTCAAAATGGATAAAGGACTTAAACATAAGATGGGAATCCATGAAAATACTAGAGGAATCCACAGGCAGCAAAATCTCGGACATATGCCGAAAGAACTTCTTCACTGATACTACTCCTAGGGCAATGGAAGCTAAAGAGAAAATAAACAAATGGCACTACATCAAAATAAAAAGCTTTTGCACAGCAAAGAAAACCATCAATAAAACAACAAGAAAGCCCACTGCATGGGAGAACATATTTGCCAATGATATCAATGATAAGGGTTTAATCTCCAACATATACAGAGAACTCATACAACTTAACAAAAAGAAGATAAACAACCCAATCAAAAAATGGGCAACTGATCTAAGTAGACACTTTTCGAAAGAAGACAGAAGGCAGGCCAAGAGACATATGAAAACCTGCTCACAGTCACTAATCATCAGAGAGATGCAAATCAAAACAACAATGAGGTACCATCTCACACCTGTCAGAATGGCTTTTATCAACAAATCAACAAACAACAAGTGTTGGCGAGGATGCGGAGAAAAAGGAACTCTTTTGCACTGCTGGTGGGAATGCAGACTGGTGCAGCCACTGTGGAGAACAGTATGGAGTTTCCTCAAAAAAATAAAAATGGAACTCCCATTTGACCCAGTGATCCCACTTCTAGGAATATATCCCAAGAATCTAGAAACAGGCATCAGAAAGGAAATATGCACCCCTATGTTCATAGCAGCACAATTCACCATATCCAAGATTTGGAAACAACCTAAATGCCCATCAGCAGATGAATGGATTAAAAAACTGTGGTATATCTATACAATGGAATACTACGCTGTGGTAAAAAAGAAGGAGTTCCTACCATTTGCAACAATATGGATGGAGATGGAGAATATTATGTTGAGTGAAATAAGCCAGGCAGAGAAAGATAAATACCACATGATCTCTCTCATTTGTGGAATATAATGAACGACATAGACTGATGAACAAGAACAGATCCAGAGGCTGAGAAACGTCAATCAGAAGATCATACCTCAGGTAAGGTAGGGGAGGGTGGGGATAAGGTGGAGAGATCAACCAAGGGACTTGTATGCATGCATATGAACCTAATCAATGGACACAGACAACAAGGGGGCGGGGCATTAAGAGAAATTGTTTCATGTGACAAAAATTTTTAAATGAAACTCTCTGTAGACTGAAAATTATTTTGGAAGGAAACAAAGAGAAGTTTCCTTCAAAAGTCATAAGGATTGTAATTGAAAGTCAATATATTTGGCCGCTTGAACTAAAGTAAGTAATTTGTGTTTTTGCCTCCCTGACAAAGTTTATATAAAGCTACAAAAAGAAATTGACAGCCAGTTTGAAATGGAATTGCCAGGGCCTAGGGCAAAGAATATCCTTACATGATATTATTCTACAATCTCATTATAATCTTAGATATTTTACAACAGCATACTTTACAATTATCCCAAACAAACTTACAAACTAATTCTTTGAATGGTGGGCAGCAATTTAAAAAAAGGGACATGAAAGGATTTAATCCCTTGCAGAAGGAATTAAGGCACTGGGAAGGCACTTGAGCATCCTATATTGGCCCCTCTTGCCCTTTGTGCCAAGAGGGACCCTCTTCTCACAATCCAATTGCCCTCAGATGTTACCTGAGCTTTCTGTTCATGCTGAGCTTGAAGCCTCGTGGGGGCTGGTACCAGGGATCTGTCTCACATCCAATTGTGTGAGCTGGGCCCTCACTGGAGAAGAAACCCGAGTTCCCCGAGATATGTGATCAGCACCAGGACCCTGCCAGCAGGCCAGGGGTTCCCAAGGCAGGTGCTGGGTGTGGAGGCCACGGGGTCATAGGCTACCAAGGAGACAGAACTGAACCTCACAGCACCCTGCTTGGCCCCGGAGGATAGCTGGTTAGCCAGAGACGGGTAAGATTCCTCAAGGAAGGAACAACCTAAGACAGGCACAGTCGCAGAGGGGCCATCAGGAGAGAACTTGGGGGGGCAACAGAAGTGGGGCACAGACCCTCACCCCCCCAACATTGCAGGGGCTTGAACCCTCACCCCCTTCTAAAGGAGGTCTCCTACCCCCATGGCTGCTTCGCGCTTCCCACACCCAGCTCAGATCGGGACCCAGGCAACAGAAAGAGACCCGGCCCAGTTCACATTGAGATACAGGTGACAGACAGAGACTTGGCCCAGCTCAGATCGGGACCCAGGTAACAGACAAGAGACTTGGCCGACAGCAGTTGCCCTATATCTAAATTCAGCTGAGCATTTGGAATGCTCAGGGCCCACTCAAGAATGCAAATAATCCTTCCCACTAATATTTACAGGGTAAACTAAGATTGTTGGTAGAGTATTAAATTTGACAGTAAAATAGTAATCGAGTTTTCAGATTAATTTAAATAGGCTAATTGAAATAAGTGAATATTCAAGTACTGGACAAAAAGCTATTCTTAAAGTAATAACTAAAATTTCTATTGGTATTTCATCTCATGGTAAAATTCCTGAATATGCAATGAACCTAAAGCAGTCATATGTGTGGGGGGGGAAAAAATTTTTTTAATTTAAAGTTATCAAGACTGCATTATAAAATTTACAAAAACCTCCATTAAAAAAAAAGGGGGGGGATAGTAGGGCAATATCATGTAAGGAAAAATATCCTATAAGTAAATTACATCTAGAAAATTTTTACTTTACCAAATTAAGGTTCATTTGCAATGCTAACAGCAAGACGGCCATTAAAAACACACATGGTGTCTAAATAAGACAAAGGAAAATCGTTTGAACAAAAATAAAAAGGATCCCAAATCAATTATATAGAAAAGATTCCTTTATTAACTTGTGGTGTAGAATATATTTGTATATTTTCAGAAAACAACCCCAAGACCAGATGGATTCCTGCAACAGAGAGGAATTGACAGGAGTGCTCCAACCACGAAGACAAGAGGAAAAAACAGTCCAGAGATGGAAGACGCTGACAACGCCTTGCCATGGGAGCAGTCAGCAGCTGTGCACCGCTGCAGGTTGCCTAGGACCAAACCAGAGAGGGTCGGACCTGCATTGCCACCATGTGCCCACCATCCAGATATCAATGCTGACATGTACACATAAGGAACTGTTGGACATTGAAATTGGGACTCAAACATTTTTTTGTTTTGTCTTGTTTTGTTATTATATGTTTATTTCCAGTCTGCAAAGGCAAAACTTTTTAAAGGAAAGAAATGGTGGAAAAAAGATACAGAGGCAAAGAAGCATTGAACAGACTGTCAAACTACATTGGGAAGACAGGGGAGGTTGGGCGAGGAGGGCTGTAAGAGACCAACCGAAGGACTTGTACGCTTGCATATAAGCACAACCAACGGATATAAGACACTGGGGCGGGGGGGCAGGGTGGGCAGGTGAAGGCATGTCCTGGGGGGTAGGGGAGGTCGGCGGGAGATCAAGGGGGAAAAAAAAGGAGACATATGTACTACTATTTGTAATACTTAAAACAATAAAAATAAAATTAAATTTAAAAAAAAATACCCTTCAGCATTTCATGTAATCCTGGTTTCGTGGCGATGAACTCCTTTAGCTTTTTCTTGTCTGTGAAGCTCTTTATCTGACCTTCAACTCTGAATGATAGCTTTGCTGGGTAGAGTAATCTTGGTTGTAGGTTCTTGCTGTTCATCACTTTGAATATTTCTTGCCACTCCCTTCTGGCCTGCATAGTTTCTGCTGAAAAAACAGCTGACAGTCGTATGGGTACTCCCTTGTAGGTAACTAACCGTTTTTCTCTTGCTGCTTTCAAGATTCTCTCTTTGTCTTTTGCCTTTGGCATTTTAATGATGATGTGTCTTGGTGTGGTCCTCTTGGATTCCTTTTGTTTGGGGTTCTGTGCGCTTCCTGGACTTGTAAGTCTATTTCTTTCACCAGGTAGGGAAAGTTTTCTGTCATTATTTCTTCTAATAGGTTTTCAGTATTTTACTCTCTCTCTTCTGGCACCCCAAAAATTCAGATGTTGGTACGCTTGAAGTTGTCCCAGAGGCTCCTTACACTATCTTCATATTTTTGGATTCTTTTTTCTTTTTGTTTTTCTGGTTGAGTGTTTTTTGTTTCCTCATATTTCAGATCTTTGGTTTGATTCTTGGGGTACGTTGATCTACAGTTGAGTTTCTGTATATTCTTTATTTTAGACAGTGTATGCTTCATTTCTGACTGGTCCTTTTCCATTTTTTTGGCATTCTCATTAAGGTCCTTGAAGGTCTCAATAAGCTCCTCAGAAGTGCCATCAAGTTTCTCGGCGGTTTTTAGAAGATTCTTGAGTAACCTTATAAATGTGGTTCTGAACTCTATGTCGTCCAGTAGTTTGCTTTCCTCCGTTTCTTTCATTAGTGACATGTTTCTTTGTCTCCGCATTTTGGCTGCTTCCCTGTGTTGATGGAGTGGCTTTGTGTGGTAGGTGACCTATAGGGGGCAGTAGCTCAGCCTCCCCAATCACCTGAGGTGGGTGCTCTTGGTACACCCCTTTGTGGGCTGAGTGCAAAGTCTTGGTGTAGTTAAGCCTTAATTGCTGTTGGTACGCTGGGAGGAATTGACCTCCAGGCCAATTAGCTGTGAGGACTCGCTGTGTCTATAATGGAAGAACTGCTGTGCTGGAGACACGCTTATGGTGCAGGACTTGTTTCAGTGGGGCTTTGGTGCTCGCTGGGTCTGCCTCTTGAATGTGTCACTTATGGATGTGAGGAGTTGAAATCTGGTTTCTCACACTGACCACTAGGTATACTGGCTTCTGGATCTCCAATGGGGTGCAGGTCAGCTATTGTCTGAGTCCACTCAGCAGGAGCTACAGCGAGAGCTACAGTTTTCTCCTCTTTGCTTGTGGTTTGGAGGTTTTGGAGCTGTCTGATGCAGGCTGCAAGTTTGCTAGGTTTAGCTGTGATAGGGCAGGCCTTTCTTATGCTAAAACTGCTGCTTGGAGCTTGGGTGGGTTTGTAGGTTGTGTGGGGCGGCGTCTCAGGGCGTCACTAGGCTAGGGCGTGGCAAACAGCAATGGCTGCTAGTTAGCCGGCTCTGTGTCTCCAACTGCGTCCCGTGCCCCAGCACAGTAAACAATTATTCTTGCGCGCAGCTCTGCAAGCAGGCCCCCCTCACTTTCCGACCCGGTGGCAGACAATCCAGCTTCTCCCCGTAGGAGTTTGGGTCCCCCGCGTCTCCCCAGAAACTGTATTTCAGAGTAATCGGGGCTTGTCTCCCCTTTGGGTTGAAAAAAGCAACACCTGCCGCCAGCCCAGATCCCGCGCCTCCGTACCTCAGCTTTTCAGCGCTCGTGCACATCTCAATGCTCTTTTCTCTTTCCTTCTAGTTGTAGAACTTCCACTCAGCCAGCTTTCCCGTGGTTCTGGGTGATAGACGTTTTGTCTTTTAGTTGCAGTTTTGAAATTGTTGTGCAAGGCAGCAGTTTAGGTGTTTACCTACGCCACCATCTTGGATTCCCTCCAAATACAATCTTTTTTAAACCAACCTGTCCCCATCTTGCCTTTAAACAAGCTTTAGGATCCCTGACTCAGCAGCTTTACGCCCACATGTGGGCACTGCAGTCAGCCCCCGGCCACGCAGGTAGCCCTTTCCACACTCCGTCCTGCGCATGTGCTCACTTCCAGCATGCCAGGTGCGGGGCGGGGTGGAGACCCACACACACTGCTGACACTCCTGCCCACAGGGCTCAGTCCCCACCAGGCACTACCATTCTCATACTTCCTTCCAGCCCCCTTGCAATGCCAGGCACCACTCCTACGTGGTTATTTCCATTAGTAACAGAGTAATGTAATTTAGTGTTTAATATTAATTACATGGGAAAATGACTGTCATATTAAGTTTTCTGCTTTATTTTCCTGCTCATAGTGTTGCACTGAATAAAAGGATTTCTGAGCCTTAGAATCAAACCTTCTTGGTTTGAAGTTTTGCTCCCTAAACCAGAGTTCTTAGCCCATCCCAGCTGATACTAACATGTTCCCAGGTTAGACAGGGTTGACTCTGGGGGCTGCCAGCCCGGGTGTCCCCTGGAAGCCTGGTGGACTCCTAGGTGCTGCCCAATCCTGCCAGCTGCCAGCTCAGCCAGCGAGACAGCATGCCTGACTCCACACTCAGGGTCATGCCATTGACGACCATGTTATTCATAGGGTCATCCTGTTCTTCAGAAAACTGACAGTTCTATCTTGCAAGGCTATTTTGTGAGGTGCAGCGGGGGGGGGGGGGTGTGGGGGGGGGGGACCATGAGACCATATCTCAAGGCCTGGCCTGGTGTCAGCACTGACATGTTTATCTGGGGCATGGTCCATGGCCTCTCTGGAGTGCTCAAAAATTCCCACTCTCTAACATTCCCCACTGGTTTTACGGGAGAATCAAATCATTGCTTCTCCATCATCAGTGCAGACATGATGATAGTGAGTGCGCAGGACCATCAGCTTTACTGCCTGTATTCATCTTTGTACATAGTTGGTGAGACTATTTATAAGCTCCAAATGTTGCTGCTATTAACAAAAGATTAAAGGTCCTGCTAGAGATGTTAGGAGTGTTGTTAGCCATGGGGACCAAGAAAATAGATTTTCATACCAGTTTCCCTCGATTCTTTGCGTTTCCTCTCTATCTTGGAGTCTTTTTCTGAGTTGACTTAGGCTTTCTCTGATGATCCCGGAATGGCTGGTATAAAAACAGCAAGTTTCTCCTAAGGCCATACAGAGTCCTCCTTGCTTTATGAATAATAAGTCTAAACCCCTTCTATTTTGTAAACTACTTCTGCTCACGAACTGAGGGAATCCTCTAGGTGGTTTACATTCTCCTCTAGGGTGCTTAAGTCTAAATCTACTTGGCTGCTAAGTTCCTTAAAGTTTTTGTCCACCGTGACCAGTGCTGCAGTGCCTACTGCAGCTGATCCGGCTATTTCCAGACCAACAAGCAGGGGGACAATTACCGGGGTTCTACGAACTTGCCCAGGGGCTAGACCCAGGTACTCCCTAGAATAGTAATATACCTGGGGTAGGATATGAGCTAAGATGCATAAGGAAGGCTTATGTGGGTGCATCAGTGTCAGAGGAGAGACACAAGGGGTGATTCCTGTGGTGCACGCGAACCAGGTACCTTCAGGGTCCACTAGGTACCAGTCTGCCTCCTCTTCATTGTCCTGACCAAACCTCAGTACGGAGGAACAGGATTCACCATAAGGGGAATTTGATAAATCAAACTCTGAGGACATAACACAACTACCTCGTCCCTGGAAATCCCCAAGGGTTAATTTAAGGGTGTGCCCGCATCTACACATCCCTTGTGGAGGGTTTGCAATTGAAACATTTCTAATGTCTGATGAATCTGAACCAACAGTGGCATTTGCCCCTATCCCAACGTAGTAGGGGGGTTCTGGGTTTAAGCACAACCAACAGTATCTGGTGGCATTTGGGGAGGTCTGATTTAAAAAATTAAAAACCGGAGAATCCAAGATGGTGGCGTAGGTAAACACCTAAACTGCTGCCTCCTACAACAATTTAAACTGCAACTAAAAGACAAAACGTCTATCACCCAGAACCACGGGAAAGCTGGCGGCGTGGAAGTTCTACAACTAGAAGGAAAGAGAAAAGAGCATTGAGACGTGCACGAGCGCTGAAAAGCTGAGGTACGGAGGCGCGTGATCTGGGCTGGCTGCGGGCAACTGGGTGCGTTGCTTTTTTCAACCCAAATGGAGACAAGACCCCGATTACTCTGAAATCCAGTCTCTGGGGAGACACGGGGGACCCAAACTCCTACGGGGAGAAGCTGGACTGTCTGCCAGTGAGGGTGGCTTGCTTGCAGAGCTGCGCGCAGGAATAATTGTTTACTGCACTGGGGCATGGGACTCGCAGATGCCGTTGGAGACTCAGAGCCGGCTAACTAGCAGCCATTGCTGTTTGCCACGTCCTAACCTAGTGACACCCTGAGGCCCCGCCCTGCACAACCTACAAACCTACCCAAGCTCCAAGCATCTCAATTAGCATAAGAAAGGCCTGCCCTATCGCAGCTTAACCTAGCAAACTTGCAGCCTGGGTCAGACAGCTCCAAAACCTCCAAACCCCAAGCAAAGAGGAGAAAACTGCAGCTCTCACTGTAGCTCCTGCTGAGTGGCCTCAGACAGTAGCTGACCTGCACCCCATTGGAGATCCAGAAGCCAGTGCACATAGTGGTCAGTGTGAGACACCAGATTTCAACTCCTCACATCCATAAGTGACACATTCAAGAGGCAGACTCAGTGAGCACCAAAGCCCCACTGAAACAAGTCCTGCCCCATAAGCGTGTCTTCAGCGCAGCAGTTCTTCCATTATAGACACAGGGAGTGCTCACAGCTAATTGGCCTGGAGGTCAATTCCTCCCAGTGTACCAACAGAAATTAAGGCTTAACTACACCAAGACTTTGCACTCAGCCCACAAAGGGGTGTACCAAGAGCATCCACCTCATGTGATTGAGGAGGCTGAGCTACTGCCCCCTATAGATCACCTACCACACAAAGCCACTCCATCAACACAGGAAAGCAGCCAAAATGTGGAGACAAAGAAACATGTCACGAATGAAAGAAACGGAGGAAAGCAAACTACTGGATGACATAGAGTTCAGAACCACATTTATAAGGTTACTCAAGAATCTTCTTAAAACCGCTGAGAAACTTGATGAGACCTTCAAGGAGCTTAATGAGAATGCCAAAAAAATGAAAAAGGATTAGTCAGAAATGAAGCATACACTGTCTGAAATAAAGAATATGCAGAAACTCAACTGTAGATCAACGTACCCCAAGAATCAAACCAAAGATCTGAAATATGTGGAAACAAAAAACATCCAACCAGAAAAACAAAAAGAAAAAAGAATCCAAAAATATGAAGACAGTGTAAGGAGCCTCTGGGACAACTTCAAGCGAACCAACATCCGAATTTTTGGGGTGCCAGAAGAAGGGAGAGAGCAAAATATTGAAAACCTATTAGAAGAAATAATGACAGAAAACTTTCCCAACCTGGTGAAAGAAATAGACTTACAAGTTCAGGAAGCGCACAGAACCCCATACAAGAGGAATCCAAAGAGGACCACACTAAGACACATCATCATTAAAATGCCAAGGGCAAAAGACAAAGAGAGAATATTAAAAGCAGCAAGAGAAAAACAGTTAATTACCTACAAGGGAGTACCCATACGACTGTCAGCTGATTTCTCAACAGAAACTATGCAGGCCAGAAGGGAGTGGCAAGAAATATTCAAAGTGATGAACAGCAAGAACCTACAACCAAGATTACTCTACCCAGCAAAGCTATCATTCAGAGTTGAAGGTCAGATAAAGAGCTTCACAGACAAGAAAAAGCTAAAGGAGTTCATCACCACCAAACCAGGATTACACGAAATGCTGAAGGGTATCCTTTAAGAAGAGGAAGAAGAAGAAAAAGGTAAAGATAAAAATTATGAACAACAAAATGACATCAAATACATACCTACCAACAAGTGAATCTAAAAATCAAGTGAATGAAAAATCTGAAGAACAGAATGGACTGGTGAATATAATAGAATCAGGGACATAGAAATCCCCTGACGATTCTCAGGGGAAGCAGGTGTGAGGGGTGCAGGAAGAGATTGGACAAAAATCTTACTCCTATGGATGAAGACAGTGGCGGGGGGTAAGGGCATGGGGTGGGGTGGGGAATGAGGTGGAGGGGAGTTATGGGGAAAAATAAAAGAGGAACACCTGTAATAATCTGAACAATAAAGATTTATTTTAAAAAATAATAATAATAAAATAATAATAAAATAATAAAAAATTAAAAACCGCATCCAGAGTGTCCAGGATAGGTCTCCGGCCTGGTTTGGTAGTATGAGTCTTAGGAACAAGGGCCACTGTCATCTTGGTCAGACGAGTTAACACAGTATTGTTCCGGGTAGGAGGTGGTGGTGTGGGACAGGGCCTAAGTGGCTGTATTGAAGGCAGCCCTTGGTCTAAGGGTCTTAAAGGCCCGATGGGGTTTTTCCTTGGGGTCTGCTGGGTTCTCTGGAGGGTGAAGAGGACCCCCAGATCCCTCCCAGCTACATACAGTCTTAGTTCCCAAGTTTTTCCCGCATCCCAGTAACTCTCCCGCCAGTTTAGGGGCATGATAACAATGGGATTGCGATCTCCTACCATACAGTTTTTGGAAGGGGCCCTGGGGCGGACTATTCTCTTGAACTGGATGGCGGGATCTCTGTTAGTCCACAGTGCCCTAGTCTCACAACCCCATTGGGCACAGTAATAGTCCCCGTCAGTTCCACATTCAGGACTACCTTCGGCTGGGCAGACATAATGCTGAGTTCGCCAAAGTCCTCGTTCTAAATGGAGGGTGCCACACCCATAACCCGTCCCTACATGATATGCCCCATGTGCTGCTAGGGAAATGTAGGCGGTATTGCTTTCTGGCTTTCTCCAAGTTTCCCCAAATAATCGGCATAAGTCAGCCTCTATTGAGGTGGGGCCTGGGGTCGTGGTATGACCTATTACAGTCCCATCCCTAGTCCGGGTCAGTTCCCATGTGTAATTAGCCCTCAGGTGGGGATTACTCGCCGTGACGGGCCACAGCCACATCAGGATCAGGAGGACTGCCTTCGGAGTCAGATTTTCAGGGGATCCTTGGTCGCTAGATGGTCCATCTCCCCGGCTGGTCCTCTGATTCCGCCTTCTTGATTTGAGTTCGATGTATCCAGTGCTTTTTTCCCATAACCTTTACCGCTGATGGGGTGCTAAGGACAACAGTGAAGGGTCCAGTCCATCTGGCCTCCAAGGATGATGGCTTGTGCTTCCACACCCACACTAGGTCTCCTGGTTGAAATGCAGATGGTGCAGGTGTAGTCCCAGGGGATGGGTCTCGGTGAGCCTCTCGGACCAGCTGGTGGTTAAGTCTGGAACTCAACTGTAAGGCCTGTAGGGACTTTAGGAGGTTGTGATTAGAAAGGGATGCCAACACTTCCTCCCCTAGCTTGGGAAGCAGCGGTGGGGGTCGGCCAAACAGAAACTCAAAGGGGATAAGGCCCTTTACATAAGGGGTACAATGGGACCGGAGTAGGGCAAAAGGAAGGAGGCTTACCCAGTTTTCGCCAGTCTCCAGTTTTAATTTTGTTAAGGTTTCCTTTAGGGTCCGATTCATCCTCTCTGGCTGCCCTGAACTCTGAGATCTATAGTGTAATTTCTAACTTACGCCTAATATTTTTGCCAATAGTTGAGTGATGTGGGCAATGAATGCCGGGCCATTGTCGGACCCCATTGCAACAGGTAGGCCAAACCTGGGGATAATTTCTGAGACTAATTTCTTAACTACTATCTGTACTGCTTCAGACTTGGTAGAATAAGCTTCTGGCCAGCCAGAGAACGTGTCAATAAAAACCACCAGGTACTGATATCCTCCCTGCCCTGGGGGGCAATTCTGTGAAGTCTACTTCCCAATGTTCTCCGGGACTTCTTTCTCTGAGTCTGGTTCCTTGGGCCAAGGGGGAGTGTTTTCCAGGGTTTACCTGTGCACAGACGTGGCATCTCCTTGCAATGTCCTTCAAGACCTGGAAGAGCTTAGGGATATAATAGTCTCATTTAAGCAATTCTACCAGCTTGGATCCCCCTAGATGGGTGTTCTGATAGATCTGAGAAATGAGTTCCCTTCCCAGGGCCTCCGGAATGAACAGTCTGATATAGGGTAATTCTCTCCATTCTCCAGATACCTCCTTAACCTGGAGTCTCTTTCCCAGTTCGGCATCAGTCTCTGAATAGACGGGGGTCTCTTTGAACACCTTTGTCGGGAGACTGGGCAGGATATACAGAGGCCCCACTGGTTTTGGGGCTGCCTCTTTTGCTGTTTTATCTGCAAATGTGTTTCTTCGCGCCTCTGAGTGTCAGCTGATTGGTTTCCCTTGCAGTGTATGACTGCTACTGCCTTTGGCAGCCAGAGGGCTGCCAGGAGGGCAAGGATCTCCGGGATGTTTTTGATTTCCTTTCCCCCTGATGTCAGGAGTCCCCTTTCCTGATATAGGGCCCCATGGACATGAACCATAGCAAAGGCATACCAGCTGTCAGTATATATGTTTACTGTTTTTCCTTTTGCCCACCGCAACGCTTGGGTGAGGGCAATTAATTCTGCCTTCTGAGCCGATGTCCCGTGCCCCAACGCCTGCGCCCAGATTACCTTATCGGCTGTCACAAACGCTGCTCCCGCGTACCCGGTCCCTCCGTCCACGAAGCTGCTCCCATCCATGTACAAAGTCTCATCCGGGTCTCGGAGGGGTTGGTCAGCCAGGTCATCTTAAAGATTTTTCAACGAGGACAGGGTTTCGACTCAGTTGTAGAGGGGCTGTTCAGGATCATCATCCGGCAGCAAGGCTACAGGGTTTAGAGCTGCTATCTTAAGAAAACTAACCCACGGAGGGTCGAGCAGGAGCACTTGGTACTGGGTAATATGGGCATTTGAAAGCCAATGCTCAGGTGGGCTTCGCAGAAGGGTTTCCATGGCATGGGGGGGCACCACCTGCAAGTCCTGCCCAAGGGTAAGCTTTGAGGCTTCTTTTGCAAGTATGGCTGTGGCTGCTACCGACCTCAGGCAGCCTGGCCATCCTGCAGCTACAGGATCTAGTCTCTTGGATAAATATGCCACAGGTCTTTTCCATGGCCCTAAGAGCTGGCTTAGCACCCCCTTCGTGTTTCCCCGGGCCTCTGCCACATGCAACTGGAATGGCTTAGTGAGGTCTGGCAGCGCCAATGCTGGTGCACTGACTAAGGCTTGTTTAAGGTCCTGAAAAGCCTTGGTTTCATTTTCGGCCCAGTTTAGTTCTTCAATCTTTCCCCCAGTACAGGTGTATAAGGGTTTTGCCATCTCTGCAAAACCTAATATCCAAAGGCAGCAATATCTTGCTGCCCCTAGGAATTCCCACACTTGCTTCTTTGTTTTGGGGACCGGGATTTTCAAATAGCCTGTATTCGGCTAGCAGATAAAGTTCTCTTTCCTTTGCTGAGTTCATACCCCACGTAAGTGGCTTTCGGGGTGCAACGTTGGGCTTTCTTAGCAGACACCCAGTATCCCAATTTGTCTAGAGTCCTCAACAGGGTCTCAGTGGCCTCCCGGCACTCACTCTGAGTCGCCGTGGCAAGGAGGAGGTCGTCTACATATTAGAGTAGGGTGACCTCTGGATGTTCTTTCCCAAACATGCCTAAGTCCTGGCTGAGAGCCTCATCAAACAGAGTAGTAGAGTTTTTAAATCCCTGGGGCAACCAGGTCCAGGTCAGCTGTCCCAATTCCCCTTCTTCAGGATCCATCCACTCAAATGCAAAAATGGGCTGGCTGGACGAGGCCAGCGGCAAGGAGAAAAAGGCATCCTTTAAGTCTAGGACTTCATATAGTTGATGACTCGGTGGTAACAGGCTCAGGAGGGTATAAGGGTTGGATACTGTTGGGTGTATAGTCTCTACCCTCTTGTTAACTTCTATTAAATCCTGAACTGGCCTGAAATCCTCCGTCCCAGGTTTTTGTACGGGGAGCAGAGGGGTATTCCACGGGGAATGACAAGGCACCAAGATCCCGGCCTCCTTCAGTCTTTTTATATGTACTGCGATGCTCTTTCTGGCCTTCTGGCTTATTGGGTATTGCTTAGCCCGTATTGGAACAGCAGTACTGGTGAGCTGTACTACAATCAGGGGCCTGTGAGTCGCCATTCCAGGGAGATTACTTTCAGCCCATACTCCTGGTATCTTTTGCTGTAGTTCTGGGAGCAGTGAGGTGCTTTGGGCCAACATAGTTTCCCCGGGATCCTCGGTGAGGAGGTATTCCTCACTTAACGGACACGTCAGGAGCACGATGTCAGGTCTGGCATTAAGGGCTACTTTTGCTCCCTCCCCCTGGAATGAGATGGTGGCTTGTAATTTGCTGAGGAGGTCCTATCCTAGTAAGATGTAAGGACATTCTGGCATCACTAGGAACGAGTGGGTCACCGTCCCAGCCCCTAAATTGGTTATTTGGGCCTGAGTCCACGGATATGATTTTGTCTTCCCGGTAGCTCAATTGAATAGGGGTTCGTTCCTTAGACACCGGACCTTCCGCTTGTTGTAAGACAGAGAACATGGTTCCGGTATCAATAAGGAAATCTACTGGTTTGCCCCCAACTTGCAAAGTAACCCTGGGCTCCTGGGGGCTAGTAAAGACTGAGCCCTGGCCCCGTCAGTCCACTTCTTCGACTAACACCAGGGCCGGGCGCCCTTGAGGGCGCTGGGGGCATTCATTTTTCCAGTGACCTTCTCCTTTACAGTAGGCACACTGGTTCTTCCCCAGCCCCGATCGCTGAGGGCGCTTATCCCCGGGCCTTGCTCCTCTTCCTTTCTGGTTTCCTTTCCTCCCATCTCCTTTTTCCCTGTTCAAGGTTAATAAAACCTGTGCCATCTTTCTGGTTAGCTCACCGGGGGGGGGGGGGGGGGGGGCGGTCTTCTCTATTGTTGAATGTCTTCTGTGCTACCTCTACCAATTCTGACAGCATCTTTCCCTCAAAGCCTTCTAACTTTTGCAACTTTTTCCTTATGTCTGGGGCCGACTGGGACACGAAAGCAATGTTAACCACCCACCTGTTTTCTGGCGCCTCTGGATCTATGGGGGTGTAGAGCCTGTAGGCTTCACACAAGGACTCTAAAAACGCGGCCAGGGATTCATTCGGTCCCTGTACAGTTTCAGTTACCTTAAACAGATTGGTGGGCTTCTACGCAGCTGCTCAGATTCCCCTCAGCAGAGTCTGGCGATACCGACTGAGAGCCTCCTTACCTCAATCCGAGTTGGGGCCCCACAGGGGTCGGGAGAGCGGAAAAACAGCCTCCAGCCGTGCCAAGTCTGACACTCACTGACCATCTGGTCCGAGGACCAGTTTTCTCCCCTCCGCTCTCACTCTTTCTCTCTCTTCTGAAGTGAACAGAGTCTGGAGGAGTTGCTGACAGTCGTCCCAGGTGGGCTGATGGGTAAAAAATACAGACTCCAAAAGAGAGATGAGTCCCTGGGGATTCTGAGAGAACGAGGGGTTCTAATTCTTCCAGTTATACAGGTAGCTAGTCATGAAAGGGACATAAACCATAAATGGCCTGCCATCCTCTGCTACCAGAGTTATCTGACACAGGGGCAACATCGGGACCCCTGAGAAATCAGGGGAAGGGTCCGAATGATGGGGTCTATACTCAGTCCCACTGCAGGTGTGGGGTGGACTCATTGGGCCTTCAGGGGGACCCGCAATTGGGGCAGATGGATACGGTGGAGGTTCTGTCAAGAGGGGGTCTTCCGAGGGTGGTGGAAGGACAGGAGGCTGTTTCTCAGTCTCTGGGCGGGGCAGCGATTCGGGCCTCCAGGCCAGCACTTCCCCATTCCCGTCCCATGCCTCAACCCCCTCACTCGCTTCTTCCCGCCCTCCCTGCAGCGCTGGCACAGCGGGCTTCCCCTCGGTCTCTCTGGGAGGAGGTTTAGTGATGGGAGGTTTAGTGAGGAGGATAGTCCATCTCCGTCTCTGTTCCAATTTTTCCTTCTTCTGGGGAGGTTTTTTGGCAGTCCCGGAGCCACTTGGGATTGTCAGTCAAAATGTTACCCAAATTTGGATAAAAGGAATTTGGTCCAGGTGGCTGGGATTGTTGAAAACGGCATGTTGGATGTTATATGCCAGCCCTAGATTGGTGGACCCCTCCGGGGGCCACTCACTGGGATATGGGAAAGTCAGCCATTCCCACTCACAAAATTTCTGTAAATCAAAAGTGTTAACGGAGGCTCCGTAATCATCCTCTCGCAGCTTGAATTCCTGAAAATTTTTCAAAAACATTGCAGGGGAGTACAAACAGAAGAACATGAAGCAGACTGACCCATTCTCATGATAGAGACAATTAGACCACAATAACACAGAATAACAAAAGACAATGACAACCAACTGAGGATCGCCAGGCACCATCGTGCGCCGGGATCTGGTCTCAAAAGTAGCGCTGCATCCAGCCTTCCAGAGACCCTAGGTGGGCACCCACAGAACCAGGAATAAGTTTCTTACCAGTAAGAACCAGGTCCAGGCAGCTCTGATCAGAGTCAATCAGGAAATTTAGCAGGCGGAGTCTCCAACCTCTACCAGTCCTGGGGCTGAGGAACGTCTCTCAGAGATCTCCCCCTGGGTCAGAGAGTCCAGGGACCCCGGTGGGCTCTGGTCACAGGACCAGTCAAAGGCTGGTTATCTGCTGGGGCCTCCAAATGTTGTAGAGCAAATACGAGTGAACGACCACTGGAGTCCAGACCAAATTAAAATTTAGGGAGCCTTTATTAGCCGGCCAGCAACTGCTCTTTCTCCACGCAGGGAATCCAGAGAACAGCCGCGACCCTTTGTGCAGGACCAATTTTAAGCACATTAACCACATCCTGTTTTTGCAGAGCAAGCAACCTAAGACAAAACAATTTTTCCCAAGTAATGTCAGGGTCATGCCATTGACGACCATGTTATTCATAGGGTCATCCTGTTCTTCAGAAAGCTGACAGTTCTATCTTGCAAGGCTATTTTGTGCAATGCAGCGGGGAGGGGCCATGAGACCATATCTCAAGGCCTGGCCTGGTGTCAGCACTGAAAAGTCTATCTGGGGCATGGTCCATGGCCTCTCTGGAGTGCTCAAAAATTCCTACTCTTTAACACACCCTACCCCCAGTGTCTTGTGTCAATTGGTTATGCTTATATGCATGCATACAAGTCCTTCAGTTGATATCTTACCCGCCCCCCCAACAATCCCAGCCTTCCCGCTGTAATTTGACAGTCTGTTCGATGCTTCTCTACCTCAGTATCTATCTTTTTGTTTATCAGGTTGTAATGTTCTTTATTTTCCATAAATGAGAGAGATCATGTGGTATTTATCTTTCTCTGACTGGCTTATTTCACTTAGCATAATGCTCTCCAGTCCATCCATGATGCTGCAAATGGTAAGAATTCCTTCTTTTTTATAGCAGTGTAAGATTCCATTGTGTAGATGTACCATAGTTTTGTAATCCACTCATCTGCTGATGGGCATTTAGGCTGTTTCCAAGTCTTAGCTATGGTAAATTGTGCTGCTATGAACATAGGGGTGCATATGTCCTTTCTGATTGGGGTTTCTGGTTTCTTGGGATATATTCCTAGAAGTGGTATTACTGGGTCAAATGGCAGTTCCATTTTAAAACTTTTGAGGAAACGCCATAATGTTTTCCACAGAGGCTGCATCAGTCTGCATCCCCACCAGCAGTGAAGAAGGGTTCCTTTTTCTCCATATCCTAGTCAGCACTTATCGTTTGTTGATTTGTTGATGATAGCCATTCTGACAGGTGTGAGGTGGTACCTCATTGTTGTTTTGATTTCCATCTCTCAGATAATTAGTGAATTTGAGCATGTTTTCATATGTCTCTTGGCTTTCTGAATGTCCTCTTTCAAAAAGTGTCTATTTAGATCCTTTGCCCATTTCTTGATTGGATTGTTTATCTTCCTTTTGTTAAGTTGTATGAGTTCCCTGTAAATGTTGGAGATTAAACCCTTATCAGAGATAACATTGGCAAATATGTTCTCCCATGCAGTGGGCTGTCTTGTTGTTTTGTTGATGGTTTCTTTTGCTTTGCAGAAGCTTTTTATTTTGATGTAGTCCCATTTTTTTATTTTCTCCTTAGTCTCTCTTCCCCTAGGATCTGTCTGTATAGATATTGCTACAGAGAGAGAAACCAAGATGGCAGCATAGGTAAACACCTAAACTGCTGCCTCGCACAACAATTTCAAAACTACAACTAAAAGACAAAATGGACATCATCCAGAACCACAGGAAGGCTGGCTCAGTGGAAATTATACAACTAGAAGGAAAGAGAAAAGCACACTGAGACTCAGAGGAGCTGCAGGAGGCAGAGGTACTAAGACGCGCACACAAAGAGGACTGGCAACTGAGTGCGTGGCTGGCTTTCTCAAACGGGAGGGAGACAAAAGCTCCCGAATGCACTGAACTCCAGTTCCGGGTGAGACTCTGGGGACCCAGACTCATACAGGGTGAAATTGAACTGACAGGAATGAGAAAAGCACACTGAGACTCAGAAGAACTGCAGAAGGCAGAGGTACCAAGGCACGTGCGCTGAGAGGGCGGGAAACTGAGTATGCAGCTGGCTTTATCAAGCGGGAGGGATACAAAAGCTCCCAACTGCACTGAACTCCAGTTCTGGATGAGACTCTGGGGACCCAGACTTATTAGGGGAGAAACTGGTCTGTCTGGCGGCAGGTGGAACTTGAGGGCGGCTTTCTCTCAGAAGTGCCTCCAACAATTACCATGGGATACTGAGACACAGGGGCCTCATAGGGTAGGGCTGACAGGAAACCAAGGCTGTCTGTTCTGCCCTGAGACTCCACCCCATCCCAGCTAAGCACAGAGGCTTTTGCAAGTCTTATCTCATAAGGGTGTCTCCAGCTCAGAAGTTCTCCCAGCATAGACACAACTGGTCCTCACAGCCAATTGGCCTGGAGGTCAATTCCTCCCAGTGATACCAACAACAATCAAGACTTAACTACAAAAAGACTATGCACACAGCCCACAAAGGGGTGCACCAAGAGTGCCAACCTCAGGTAACTGAGGAGGCTGAGCCACTGGGCCCTATTGGTTACCTAGCACACAAAGCGACTCTATCAACTCAGGGAAGCAGCCAAAATGCGGAATCAAAGAAAAGATCACAAATGAAAGAAATGGAGGAAAGCAAACGACTGGATATAGAGTTCAAAACCATGGTTATAAGGTTTTTCAAGAATTTCCTAGAAAAGGCCGATAAATTTAGCAAGATCCTTAAGGATATGAAAAAGGATCAAGCATACACTGACTGAAATAAAAAATATTATACAGAGACCCAACAGCAGACTAGAGGAATGCAAGAATCAAGTCAAAGATTTGAAATACAAAGAAGCAAAAAACACTCAACAGGAAAACCAAAAAGAAAAAAGAATCTAAAAATATGAAGATAATGTAAGGAGCCTCTAGAACAACTTCAAGCTTACCAACATCAGAATTATGGGGGTGCCAGAAGAAGAGAGAGAGCAAGATACTGAAAACCTATTCAAAGAAATAATGACTGAAAACTCCCCCCACCTGGTGAAAGAAATAGACTTCTAATTCCAGGAAGCACACAGAACCTCAAACAAAAGGAATCCAAAGAGGACCACACCAAGACACATCATCATTAAAATGCCAAGAGCAAAAGACAAAGAGAGAAAATTAAAAGCAGCAAGAGAAAAACAGTTAATTACCTACAAGGGAGTACCCATACGACTATCAGCTGATTTCTCAACAGAAATATTCAAAGTGATTCATAGCAAGGATCTACAATCAAGATTACTCTACCCAGCAAAGCTATCATTCAGAATTAAAGGTCAGATAAAGAGCTTCACAGATAAGAAAAAGCTAAAGGAGTTCATCACCACCAAACCAGTATTATATGAAATGCTGAAAGGTATTCTTTAAGAAGAGGAAGAAGAAGAAAAAGGAAAAGATAAAAATCATGAACAACAAATACATATCTATCAATAAGTGAATCTAAAAATCACGTGAATAACAAAATCTGATGAACAGAATAAACTGGTGAATATAATAGAATCCGAGGCATAGAAAGGGAGTGGACTGATAATTCTCGGGGTGGAAGGGGCTTGGGGGAGTGGGAAGAGACTGGACAAAAATTGTACACCTATGGATGAGGTCAGTGGTGGGGGGTGGGAGGTTAGGGCAGAGGGTGGGGTGGGAACCTGGTAGAGGGTAGCTATGGGGGAAAAAAGAGGAACAACTGTAATAATCTGAACAATAAAGATTTATTACATTTAAGACCTTTAGCCATTTTGAGTTTGTTTTTGTGTATGGTGTAAGTTGGTGATCTAGTTTCATTTTTTTGCATGTATCTTACCAAATTTACCAGCACCATTTTTTAAAGAGACTGTTTTGACTCCATGGTATGCTCTTGCCTCTTTTGTCAAATATTAATTGAGTATAATGGCTTGGGTCAATTTCTGGGTTCTCTCTTCTGTTCCACTGGTCTATATGTCTGTTCTTGTGCCAGTATCAGACAGTTTTGAGAACCATGGCATGGTAATATAGCTTGATACCTGGTATTGTGATCCCTCCAACTTTGTTCTTCTTTCTCAGCACAGCTGTGGCTATTTGGGGTCTTTTTTTTATTCCAAATGAACTTTTGGAGAATTTGTTCTAGATCTTTGAAATATGCCATTAGTGTTTTAATAAGTATTGCATTGAATCTATAGATTGCTTTAGGTAGTATGGACATTTTAATGATACTGATTCCACCAATCCATGCTGGCTTCATAGAAAGAGCTTGAAAGTATGCTTTCCTCTTGAATTTTTTGGAATAGTCTGAGGAGGATAGGTTTTAGTTCTTCTTTGGATGCTTGTTAGAACTCCCCAGTAAAGTCGTCTGGACCAGGGCTTTTGTTTGCTGGAAGATTTTTGATCACTGTTTCAATTTCTTCAGTAGTTATCAGTCTATTCAGGTTTTTTGATTCTTCTTGGTTGAGTTTTGGGAGCTTGTATTTTTCTAAGAATATGTCCATTTCATCTAGGTTGTCCATTTTGTTGGAATAGAGTTGTTCGTAGTATTTTTTCATAATCGTTTGTATTTCTGTGGGATCAGTTGTTACTTCACCTCTTTCATTTCTGATTTAGTTTATTTGGGTCCTATCTCTTTGCTTCTTGGTGAGTCTGGCTAGATGTTCACCAATCTTGTTTATCCTTTCAAAGAACCAGCTCTTGGGTTTGTTGATCTTTTGTATTGTTTTGTTGTGTTTTTGTTTTTTGTTTTTTGTTTTTGTCTCTATGTCGTTTATCTCTGCTCTGATCTTTATTATTCCCTTCCTTCTGCTTATGCTGGGCTTTTCTTGTTGCTCTCTTTCTAACTCTTTGAGTTGTAGAGTTAGATAATTTATTACTATTGTTTTTTGAGGTAGGCCTGTGTCCCATAGATTTTGGGTTGTTGTGTTTTCATTGTCGTTTATTGCCATGATGCTTTTTATTTCTTCTTTGATCTCTTTGGTAACCCAGTCATTGTTTAATAGCATGCTATTTAGCCTCCAGGTGTTTGCTTTTTTTATTGTAGTTGATTTCTAGTTTTATGCCACTGTGATCTGAGAAGATGCTTGATATGATTTCTATCTTCTTGAATTTGAAGAGACTTTGCCTGTGACCCAATATAAGGTCCATATTTGAAAATGACTCATGTGCACTTGAGAAGAATGTATATTCTGTGGCTTTGGGGTGAAATGTTCTAAAGATGTCAATTAGTTACATCTGATCTAGTGAGTCATTTAGGATTGATGTTTCTTTGCTGATTTTTTTGTTTAGAGGATTTGTCCACTGGTGTTAGTGGGGTATTAAAATCTCATAGTATGACTGTATTGCTATCAACCTCTCCCTTGATATCCTCCAGAAGTTTTTTGATGTATTTGGGTGCTCTTGTATTGGGTGCATATATGTTTACCAGAATTATATCTTCTTACTGGATTGCTCCCTTTAGTATTATGAAGTTGCCTTCCTTATCTCTTGTTATGTCCTTCACTTTGAGATCTAATTTGTCAGATATAAGTATTGCTACATCAGCTTTTCTTTCATTTCCATTTGCCTGAAAACCCTTTTTCCATCCCTTCACCATCAGTCTGTGTGAGTCCTTGGTTCTGAGGTGGGTTTCCTGTATACAGCAGATATATGGGTCCTGTTTTCTTAACCACTCAGCTACCCTATGTCTTTTGATTGGGGCATTTAATCCATTTAGATTTAAAGTTATTATTGATAGCTACTTGTTTGTCGCCATTTTTATTCTTTATGCCTGTGTTCCTTCTTTGCTTCCTATTTCTTCTGTTTACAGCAGATCCTTAGCATTTCTTGCATTGCTGGTTTGGTGGTGATAAACTGCCTTAGTCATTTTTTGTCTGTGAAGCTCCTGATTTCACCTTCAATTTTGATTGATAGCCTTGCTGGGTACAGTATTCTTGAATTCAGACCCTTGCTTTGCATGACTTTCTATATTTCATTTCATTCCCTTCTGGCCTGATGTTTTTCTGTTGAGAAATCAGTCACTAGTCTGATGGGGGATCACTTATAGGCAACTTTCTGTCTCTCTCTGGCTGCTTTTAAGATTCTTACTTTGTTGCTAGTGTTTGCCAATTTAATTATAATGTTTCTTGGTATCGGTCTTTTGGGGGTTCACTTTGTTTGGGACTCTGTGAGCTTCTTAGACTTGTGTGAGTTTTTTTCTTCCCTATATCAGGGCAGTTTTCTGTCATTATTTCTTCAAACAGGTTTTCTATTCCTTGCTCTGTTTCCTATCCTTGTGGTCCCCCTATTATGTGAATGTTGTTACCTTTTGTGTTGTCCCAAAGTTCCATTAGACTCTCCTCTTGTTTTTTAAGCTTTTTTTCTAGATGCTGCTCTGCTTGGGTATTTTTTTCTACCTTGTCTTCTAGCTCACTAATGCAGTCCTCTGCTTCATAGAGTCTACTGTTGATGCTTTCTATTGAGTTCTTTATTGCAGCAATGTCATTTTTTCATTTCTTCTTGGTTCCTCTTCATTTCCTCTTAGTTGTTACACATATTGTTCAATTTGTCTTTCAACCTTTTCAGCCACCTTATGAACATTTCTCTGAATTCTTTCTCTTACATATTGCTTGCCTCTGTTTTATTTACTTCCTTTTCTGGTGATGCCTCCTTTCTTTTGTATGTGGGCTGTTTCTTTGTCTCTCCATGATCTCTCCTCTCTGAGTGTCTGGTTATGTAGCTCTCTCTCTCTCTCCTGCATTGACTTAAAGGCACAAAATACAACACAACAAGGCACAATGCACAAGGCTCTGAACACAAATGTATTCACAATACTAATAACCCCAAATAAAGGTGACCACCAGAGAAAAAAGAATTAGGGGATAAAAAAAAGGAGTGCAAAAATGATATTGAGAAAAGGGGAAAAAGTAAGAGAGAAAAGGAAGAGAATAAAAAAGAAGGGGTGAGAAACTATATGGGGATAAAACTCCAATTGAACAATAACTAATCCAAAAAAATGCAAACAACTAACACCCAGATATGAATGCAAACTATGAACAACAACTAATAACAAGTGAGGAGAGGAAAAACAGAAGCAAAAAAAAGAAACAATCACACAAACAAACAAAAACAATTTAATCAACAATAAAACTAACAACAACAATAGGACAGAGAGAAAGAAGGACAAAATAAAACAAAAAACATAAATAAAAAGACAAAAAAAGGGAAGAGAGAAAAAATATTTGGATAGTGAAGAAAGAGAAGAGAGAAGTGTGTATGGACTTGGAGCAGGGGATTGGAAATTAGATATATAAATAGGATAAATTTTAACAGGGGGTAAAAAGAAGGAATAGGGAAAATCTAAAGCAGGAATAGGGTAAGATAAACAAGACAACAAAAGGGAAAAGTGAGGAAAAGAGTGTTGGCATAAAGGTAAAGTTGAGATAGAGTAAAATTATGCTAAAGGAAAAATGAAAATAGAATGTAGGACATTAATCCCAAAATAAAATAAAGAGAAAATAAAATGAAACTTTAAACAAAGGTCAAATAATGGTAGTAGTAATACTGATTAAAAATAAAAATATAATAATTGAAAAGGTAAAATCAAGTGAGAAAAAAAGAAAAAAATAGTTTCTTAAATAAAAGATAAAAAATAAAAATGTGCAGTAGTGAAGGTCATTCACTTTCTCTATTTTCTGCTTGGCACACCTGTTTCCTATCAGGTACTCAGGACAGTATTGAAGTTCCCTGTGTTCCACAGCTCCTCTGTGTTGTAAGCCACAATCTTGTTTTCAAGCAAGCAGTATTTCTTTGTTACTCAGCCTGCTTGTGGTTGTATTTACACAAGAGTCAGTTTGTGATTCAACCCCCAGGTGGCAGTGTTTCTGTATTGACATTCAGGGCTATAAGTCCTCTCTACCAAGAATTTGTTTTCCCTGCTGCACTTAATACTGGTTTGGGGGAATGGATTCCCCCAGAGCTGGTTTTCTGATGGTTTCTCCCCACTCTGATTCCCAGGTTCCACAAAAACAACTTTCCCCAGCAGTCTCTGAGAGTGTTTTTAGTTGGGAGATTCTATGTATTTGGGCTTAGTAATCAAAAGCAAGGATTTAAAGAGAAAAAAGAGCCAGAAAAGTGTGTGAACATGCAACTTTTTCGCCCCGGCACTGTGCGCGACTCTGCTCACGTCACTATGCATGTCTTTTTTCCCTGGCACAATGAGGCCAGTTTACTGGTAAAACTTCAGGCTGCCTTTCTGTGCTTAGCCCCGCTATGGTTTGATTTCTAGAGTTCCCTTCTGTCAGAAGCCCTGTGGACCTCCTTCCACATTTACAGACTTCACTGGCCCCAACGTCTGAGGATTTTGTGGGGTGCAGACTTCCTCTGAACCTCTAGATCCCACTGCGTGCATTTCTCCCTTCAGCCTGGATCACAGACCTCACCTTTCTCTAGGCGAAATCTGACATTTCGCCCAGAGAAGGTGCAGGGCTCATCCAAGTCCATGTATTCATGATGCTTGAGACCCAGTGTTGGTGGGCTTGCCACTGGTCTCTGGGTGTTGTAGTTGTAGGGTCCTGGGAAGTATCCAATTCTTCCTGATGGAAGGTAAGGCTAGGCTTCTGATCAAAGCCACTCTCCCCTTCAAGATAGCATGGTCTCTGCCAGTTTTCCTTTTTCTTCTCTCCATGAGCCAACAATGATAAACAATGTTGGTGGTAAACACTCTTCCCTGTGGAATTTTTAGGAATCTAACACCTTCACTCTCTGGCCCTGTACAGAAAAAGCTTGTAGCCCCTGACCTGGTGCGTGCTCATTCCTCACTGAAGCATTCTTGGAAACAGTTCATGAGTCAGCCTGTCCTTTTTGTGTCTCTCAAACCCCTTTTTTCTGAGCCCTTACAGAAGTGTGTGGTCTCCAGAGAGCAGGTGTGCACGTGGAATGCACATGGCACCTTCCCATTTTGTTTGTGAACAATGGGAGGGGGTTGAAGGCTCTCCTTCTAAGCATATATTTCCTTCCTCTTTCATCTTCCATCCTAACCTACTAGCAATTTCTTCCCATTAAGAGAGCATTTTTTGGTCCATTAGGAAATCTTTCTTTTTTGGGAATTTCCTACATTTTAATCTTGTTTTTGTTTTTCACTCAATCCCTCCACCCCCTCTCCCTAACCTCACACCCACTATCTAACTTCACCCCCCACCTGCTCTCCATCTATGAGTCTGTCTCTATTGTGCTTGTTAGTCAGTTTTCTCATTAGATTCCACATCTGAGTGAGATCATACGGCACCTGTCTTTCTCTGACTGGCTCACCTCACTCAGCACAGTGCTCTCCAGGCCCCTCCATGCTGCGATGAAGGGAGAGGGACTCACCTCATCTCTGCAGCAAGGTTGCTGCTGCTCTTCAGCGGCTTGAGAAACACTGTGCTCGGGGTGTGAAGTGACTCTCACTCTTCAGATCTGGCCCTGAAGATGGAGAAGAAGTAGAAGGATGTCACAGCAACAGAAAGACAGCTTTTTCTTTCATCCACGTGTCAAGTCAAAGCAGGCTGTGCTGGGCACCTCCACATCATGCTCAGAGCAGAGCAAAGGGCAGAGAGCTGCCCGCCTCAGCCAGCCGCCACTGAAATCGCTCAGCCGCTCCTTTGGCTTAGCACTAATTAGGGCAGAATCAACTGGATGTTTCTACAGAGATGTCCTTGACAAAATCTGATGAATCCCATTTTAAAAGACCAAAGAGCTGTATAGGGAGAAAAAGTGAAAAAAGGAAGGGAGCCAGCATCTATAACTGAACCAGTCTGGGTTCTTTTTTTTTTAATATATTTTATTGATTTTTTATAGAGAGGAAGGGAAAGTCATAGAGAGTTAGAAACATCGATGAGAGAAACAGGTGCTGCCTCCTGCACACCTCTTACTGGGGATGTGCCTGCAACCAAGGTACTTGCCCTTGACCAGAATTGAACCTGGGACCTTTCAGTCCACAGACCAACGCTCTATCCACTGAGCCAAACCAGTTAGGGCCAGTCCAGGTTCTTGGATGCAAACTGATTCCACCGAATGTGAGCATAACATGGGCAGTTGCCAGGTGGTCATGAACCAAGAGAAACCTGGACGCCGGCTGGGAGCACACAAAAGCAGGGAGGTGGGGCACCAGGGCACAGCCAGAGCCTGCAGTGGGCAGAACGTCCCCTCTCCATGAGGCATTGCCGCCCCCACCTCGGTTCCCTCCTCTGCAGGCCACCTGGCCCCACTGGCTCCACCAGGAGTGGTGTCTGAGCATCACCCACCCAGAGCTCAGGAGGAGTTTCCTGTGGGCCTGGCCTGGATTCTGTGCCACCTTCCCCCCGGGGACAGGAGAGAGCGCAGGGCTCCCTTGAGCTTGCAGCGGAGGTGGGCCTGTCTCCCACCACATCCGTGTGGTATCAGACACCCAACATGGGAGAAGGGTTAGTCCTGGCTGCCACCAGTGACGACCAACCTCTGTCCGCCTGTGGCCCATGACCCCAGCAATCGCCACGTCATGCTTCTCCCACTCGCTCCACAGAAAGGACACCGCTCACCACCACACCAGCCATCTCAGTGCAACAGGCTTCCTCCCCGAGAGAACGCCCCAAGCCCCCCCTCCACCCCCCACCCCGGTCAGCACCATGCAGCCAGTCCTCTTGGACACAATGTTCCTCACAGGACAGGTCAGGAGGAGGTGAGAGAAGACCATGGGGGGATGGGGGAGGGCTGCCTGGGCTTTGTGGGCATGGAAAGGTGTCTGTGACTCTGAGAGAGCCCTCGGGCCAAGACAACTCTGTGTGGACAGTAGACTTGAGCGACAGTGTGGAGATGAGGAGATGGGGAGATGGGGAAGGAGGCCTCTCAAATGCCTTGGATGCAGTGTGTTGATCTTAGCTGAAACATGGAACAAGTATGAGCATAATAAGAAGAGTATGTTTTAAGAGTAGGCCTGGGACCCTGGCCAGGTGGTTCAGTTGGTTGGAGCAGGGGATGTCCTGTGCACCAAAGCATTGCGGGTTCGATTACTGTTCGGGGCACCTACCTAGGTTGTGGGTTTGAAACCTGGTTGGGGCACAAGCAGGAGGCAGAGGATCCATGTTTCTCTCTCACATGATGTTCTCTCTCTCTCTCTCTCTCTCTCTCTCTGTCTCCCTTACTCTATCTCTTTGAAAAAAATCCATAAAAGCATATATTTATATGAGGATTAAAAAATAAAAGTAGGAGAAAAGATGGCAGCTGGCATGACGGAGGTGAGGGAGAGGAAGTAAGTGAGTGAGGGGGTGAAAGGAGAGTGTGTGGATGTGTATGGTGTGTGTATGAGTGAGTGAGGGACAGTTAAATCTCACAAGAACAGCAGGGGCTGGCAGACCAGGCTCTCCTGGACAAGGGAGACTACCACCGCTGTGGGCACTACCTGGACTGCAGGACTCGGGCACGCCATCCTGAAGGGGAGAACGACCCTTTTTAGGAACTCATCAGCACCACCACCCAGACAGGCCTTTGACACTACCTGCGACCCAGCAGCCACTCCAGCCAAAATCCTGCTACCCCAGCTGCAGACCCATGGACCCTGGGACCTCCACCTCCAAAGGTGCACGGTTCCCGCAGCAGTAAATGCAACCTCCCCTCCCCAGTGGCAGAACTCTGGACACCACTTTCTTTCGCGCATTTCCAGCTGCGCAGGCATCCAGGGCACACCACTCCATAGGCAGCACCTGGGAGCCACTGGGAGCCGCTGCTGGGTGTGATTCTGTACAGACAAGGGTGTGCTGCCCCGCAGTAGAAATTCTGAATTTCCTCTACCTGAATAACTGCCCGCAGACACCCCAGCTGTGTAACTTCAGTGCCAGGGCCCCTCAAAGTGTCAGAGCTCTGAGCCAGCAAACTCACCACCACAGACATGCACATTTCCAAAGGGCATGCACCCTGAGCCCATATATTCACAGGGTCCTCTTGGGAGCTGCTTTGAGCCCCTGCTGGGTGTGATTCTGTACAGACAAGGACGCACTGCCCCACAGTAGAAATTCTGAACTCCTTTCTCCTAAATAACTGCCCACATACACCCCAGCTGCTTAATGTCAGCACCAGGGCCCCTCAAAGTGCATCAGAGCTCTGTGCAGGCAAATGCATCGCCAATCCACGTGCACATTTCCAATGGGCAGGCACCCTGAACCCATCTATCCACAGGGTGCTTGTGGGAGCTGCTGTGAGTCCTTGCTGGATGTGATTGTGGACAAACAGGGACACACTCCCCCTGGCAGTAGAAATTCTGAATTCACTCATCCTGGATACCTGCACACAGATGCCTCAATTATGCGACTTCAGTGCCAGGCCCCACCTGAGTGCTACAGCGCCCCTCACTGGCAAACGCACCGTGGGTGCCCCTGTGATCCTCCACTGGGATCATGCGCATATCCACCACAGGTGCAGCAGCAAAAGCTGAGTCTTCCCACCCCACAACTACAGAACTCTGGACACCACAGTCACGCCTTTCCAGAATACAGGCCTCCTGAGACCCACCACCCCATCAGACGGTTCCTGGGTGCCACTGTGAGTCCCCGCTGGACATGTGCGATTTCAATCAAGGGCACAAGACAACAAAAATTGGGACACTCCCTTCCATGGCTGCTGACCTCTAGACACCTCAGTTGTACCTTTCCAGTTCACAGGCCTACATCAAGAGAACTCAAATTGTTCAAGTAGGGAACTACACTAGATCACCAAGCCCAGGAGACCAAAGATATCACACCAGTAGCACCATCCCCAAAAGAACCTGAGTATCAAACCAATCGGACCTACAATTAAAACATTACAGCAAGAGAAACCAAGATGGCAGCATAGGTAAACACCTAAACTGCTGCCTCGCACAATATCAAAACTACAACTAAAAGACAAAACAATCCAGAACCACAGGAAAGCTGGCTGAGTGGAAATTCTACAACTAGAAGAAAAGAGGAGCTGCAAAAGGCTGAGGTACAGAGACGCACACGCGGAGAGGTCGGGAGGCTTTGTGCACAGGCAGCTGAGTGCACAGCTGGCTTTCTAAAGCGGGAGGGAGATGGGAGCTCCCAACTGCACTGAACTCCAGTCCCAGGCGAGACTCTGGGAAACCAGACTCATTCGGGGGGGAATCTGGACTGTCAGGAAAAGAGAAAGCACACTGAGACATGGGAGCTGCAGAAGGCAGAGGTCTGGAGGCGTGCGTGCACAGAGAGAACTGACTGCTGAATGCATGGGCAGCTGAGTGTACGGCTGGCTTTCTAAAGCAGGAGGGAGACAGAAGCTCCCGATTGCATTGAACTCCAGTTCCAGGCGAGTTTCTGGGAACCCAGACTCATTCAGGGAGAAACTGGACTGTCTGGCAGCGGGTGAAACTCAAGGGCAGCTTTCTCTCAAGGTGCTTGCAGCGATTACTGAGGGACACTGAGACCCAGGGGCCTCATAGGGTAGGGCTGATGGGAAACCAAGGCTGTCTGCTCCGCCCTGAAACTCTGCCCCATCCAAGCTGAGCACAGAGGCTTTTGCAATTTGGCAACTCTTGTCTCATAAGGGTGTCTCCAGCTCAGAAGTTCTCCCAGCATAGACACAGCTGATCCTCACAGCCAATTGTCCTTGAAGTCAATTCCTCCCAGTGATACCAACAACAATCAAGACTTAACTACAACAAGGCTGAGCACACAATCCACAAAAGGGTGCACCAAGAGTGTCCACCTCAGGTAACTGAGGAGGCTGAGCCACTGTGCCCTATAGGATACCTACCACACAAAGCTACTCTACCAACTCAGGGAAGCAGCCAAAATGCAGAGACAAAGAAACAGATCACAAATGAAAGAAATGGAGGGAAGCAAACGACTGGATATAGAACCATGGTTATAAGGTTTTTCAAGAATTTCCTAGAAAGGGCTGATAAATTTAGCGAGACCCTCAAGGATATGAAAAAGAACCAACTAGAAATTAAACATACACTGACTGAAATAAAAAATATTATACAGAGACCTAATAGCAGACTAGAGGAATGCAAGAATTAAGTCAAAGATTTGAAATACAAAGAAGCAAAAAACACTCAGCCAGAAAAGAAAAAAGAATCCAAAAATTCAAAATAGTGTAAGGAGCCTCTGGGACAACCTCAAGCATACCAACATCAGAATTATGGGGGTGCCAGAAGAAGAGAGAGAGCAAGATACTGAAAACCTATTTGAAGAAATAATGACAGAAAACTTCCCTCACCTGGTGAAAGAAATAGACTTACAAGTCCAGGAAGCGCACAGAACCCCAAACAAAAGGAATCCAAAGAGGACCACACCAAGACACATCATAATTAAAATGCCAAGAGCAAAAGACAAAGAGAGGATATTAAAAGCAGCAAGAGAAAAACAGTTAATTACCTACAAGGGAGCACCCATACGATTGTCAGCTGATTTCTCAGCAGAAACTATGCAGGCCAGAAGGGAGTGGCAAGAAATATTCAAAATGACTAATAGCAAGAACCTACAACCAAGATAACTCTACCCAGCAAATCTATCATTCAGAATTGAAGGGCAGATAAAGAGCTTTGCAGATAAGAAAAAGCTAAAGGAGTTCATCACCACCAAACCAGTATTATAGGAAATGCTGAAAGGTATTCTTTAAGAAGAGGAAGAAGAAGAAAAAGGTAAAGATAAAAATTATGAACAACAAATAGATGTCTTTCAACCAGTGAATCTAAAAATTAAGTGAATAAAAAATAGATGAACAGAATAAACTGGTGAATATAATAGAATCAGGGGCATAGAAAGGGAGTGGACTGACAATTCTCAGGGGTGAAAGGGGTGTGGGGGTGCAGGAAGATTCTGGACAAAAAGCATATACCTATGGATGAGGACAGTGGGGGGGAGGTAAGGGCAGAAAGTGGGGTGGGAACCGGGTGTAGGGGAGCTATGGGGGGAAAAAAGAGGAACAATTGTAATAACCTGAAAAATAAAGATTTATTAAATTAAAAAAAAATAAAACATTACAGCAAAACATGGGAAGACAAAAAAGCAATCCCCAAAGGAAAGAAAAGAAGAATCACCAGAGAGGGAGTTAAATGAAATTGAGGCTAGCAGCATATCAGAGAAAGAATTTAGAGTAATGGTTATATGGATGTTTAAGCGGCTGGATGACAAAACTCACAACTCAATGACAAATACACACAACTCAATGAGAACTATAAGGAGCTAAATGAGAAGGTCACCAACATGAAAAGGAACCAAGAGGAGATGAAGAACGACATAGCTGCAATAAAGAGCACATTGGAAGGCTTAAACTGCAGACTAGAAGAGGCTGAGGACCGCATCAGTGAATTAGAAGACAAGATAGGAAAAAACACACAAACACAGCAGCAACTGGAAAGAATGCTTAAAAAGCAAGAGGAGAGCCTAAAGAAGCTTTGGGACAACACAAAACAAAACAAGATTCGCATAATAGGGGTACCAGAAGGAGAGGAAGAGAAGCAAGGAATAAAAAACCTCTTTGAAGAAATAATGACAGAAAACTTCCCTGATATTGGCAAGAAAAAAAACTATTGGCAAGTCCAAAAATTACATAGAGTCCCAAACAAGTTGAACCCCAAAAGACCGACACCAAGACAAATCATAATTAAATTGGCGAACACTAACGACAAAGTAAGAATCTTAAAGGCTGCCAGAGAGAGACAGAAAGTTACCTACAAGGGATCTCCTATTAGAATATCAACTGATTTCTCAACAGAAACAAACCAGGCCAGAAGGGAATGGAATGAAATATACAAAGTGATGCAAAGCAAGGGACTGAATCCAAGAATACTATACCCAGCAAGGCTATCATTCAAAATTGAAGGTGAAATCAGGAGCTTCACAGACAAAAAAGGACTAAGGAAGTTTATCACCACCAAACAAGCAATGCAAGAAATGCTGAAGGGTCTGATGTAAAAAGAAGAAATAGGAAGTGAAGAAGGAACACAGGCATAAAGAATAAAAATGGTGACAAACAAGTAGCTATCAATAATAACTTTAAATCTAAATGGATTAAATGCCCCAATCAAAAGACATAGGGTAACTGAGTGGATAGGAAAACAGGACCCATATATCTGCTGTATACAGGAAACCCACCTCAGAAAAAAAGACGCACAGACTGATGGTGAAGGGATAGGAAAAGGTTTTTCAGGCGAATGGAAATAAAAAAAGCTGGGGCAGCAATACTTATATCTGACAAATTAGATCTCAAAGTGAAGGACATAAAAAGAGATAAGGGAGGCCACTTCATAATACTAAAGGGAGCAATCCAATAAGAAGAAATAACTCTGGTAAACATATATGCACCCAATACAGAAGCACCCAAATACATTAAAAAAAACTCCTGGAGGATATCAAAGGAGAGATTGACAGCAATACAATCATAGTAAGGGACTTTAATACCCCACTATTACCATTGGACAAGTTCTCTAAACAAAAAAATCAGCAAAGAAACATCAATCCTAAATGACTCACTAAACCAGATGGAATTAATTGACATCTTCAGAACATTTCACCCCAAAGCCACAGAATATACATTCTTCTCAAGTGCACATAGGTCATATTCAACGATAGACCATATATTGGGTCACAGGCAAAGTCACTTCAAATTCAAGAAGATAGAAATCATATCAAGCATCTTCTCAGATCACAGTGGCATAAAACTGTAAATCAACTACAATAAAAACAATCCAAAAAGGCAAACACATGGAGACTAAATAGCATGCTATTGAACAATGACTGGGTTACCAGAGAGATCAGAGAAGAAATAAAAAACATCATGGCAACAAACGACAATGAAAACATAACAATCCAAAATCTATGGGACACAGTGAAAGCAGTCTTGAGAGGGAAGTTAATAGCTCTACAAGCCTACTGCAAAAAACAAGAAACAATGGTAATAAATCAGAAATTAAAGAGGTAAAGTAACAACTGATCCCACAGATACACAAACGGTGCAAGCCCTGCACCTTCTCACAGGAAGGTCAGATTTCACCTAGAGAAAGGTGAGGTCTGTGATCCAGGCTAGAGGGAGAAATGCACACAGCAGGATATAGAGATTCAAAGGAAGTCTGCACCCCACAAAATCCACGGCCATTGGTGTCAGCGTAGCCTGTGAATGTGGAAGAGGGTCCACAGAGCTGCTGGCAGAAGGGAACTCTAGAAATCAACCCATAGCTAGGCTGGGCACTGAAAGGCAGCTTGAAGTTCTACCAGTAAACCAGCTGCGTTGTGCCAAGAGAAAAAGGCATGCAGAGACATGCGCCGTGCTGGGGGTAAAGTGGCAAGTCCGCATGCTTACTCTGACTTTTTCATATTCCCCTTTAAATCCTTGCTTTTGATTACTAAGCCCAGTACATAGGATCTCCCAATTAAAAACACTCTCAGAGACTGCTGGGGAAAGTTGTTTTTGTGGAACCTGGGATCAGAGCAGGGAGAAATGCTCAGAAAACCAGCTCTGGGGCAGTCCATTCCCCCAAACCAGTATTAAGTGCAGCAGGGAAAACAAATTCTAAATACTTGGTAGAGAGGACTTATAGCCCTGAATGTCAATACAGAAACACTGCCACCCGGGGGTTGAATCACAAACTGACTCTTGTGTAAATACAACTAAAGGCAGGCTGAGAAACAGAAATACCACCTGCTTAAAAACAGGATTGTGGCTTACAACACAGGGGAGCCACAGGGAATTTCAATACTGTCCTGAGTACCTGACAGGAAACATGCGTGCCAAACAGAACAGTAGAAGAAGTGAATGACCTTCACTGCTGCACATTTTTATTTTTTACTTAATAAACTAATTTTTTTCTTTTTTTCTCACATGATTTTACCTTTTTAATTATATTTTTATTTTTAATTAGTGTTATTACTACTATTATTTTACCTTTTTTAAAGTTTCATTTTATTTTTTCTTTATTTTATTTTATCTTATTTTGGGATTAGTATCCTACAGTCTATTTTCATTTTTCCTTTAACATAATTTTACTGTATCTCAACTTTACCTTTATGCCAACACTGTCTTCCAACACTGTTTTCCTTTTTGTTGTCCTGTTTCTCTTACCCTATTCCTGCTTTAGATTTTCCTTATTCTTTTTACCCGCTATTAAAAATTCATCCTCCTTATATACCTAATTTCCTCTCCCCTGCTCCAAGTCCATAGATACTTCCCTCTTCTCTTTCATCACTATCCAATTCTTTTTCTCTCTTCCCTTTTTTTCTTTTTTCTTTTTTTAAAAATATATTTTATTGATTTTTTTACAGAGAAGAAGGGAGAGGGATAGAGAGTTAGAAACATCAATGAGAGAGAAACATCGATCAGCTACCTCCTGCACACCTCCTACTGGGGATGTGCCCGCAGCCATGGTACATGTTCTTGACCGGAATTGAACCTGGGACCTTTCAGTCCACAGGCTGATGCTCTATCCACTGAACCAAACCAGTAAGGGCTTCTTTTTTCTTTCAGTTTTATGTTTTTTGCTTTGTTTTGCCCTTCTTTCTCTCTTTCCTATTGTTGTTTGTTTGATTGTTGATTAGTTTGGTTTTTTTTATTGTTTGTGTGATTGTTTCTCTCTCTTTCTCGTTTATTTTTTTCTCTCCTTACTTGTTATTAGTTATTGTTTGTAGTATGCATTCATCTCTGGGTGTTTGCTGTTTGCATTTTTTTGGATTAATAGTTATTCTATTGGAGTTTTCTCCCCATATAAATAGTTTTCCCCCCTCTTTTTTTATTCTCTTTCTTTTCTCTCTTACTTTTTTTCCTTTTCTCATTGTCATTTTCGCACTCTTTTTTTTATCCCCTAATTTTCTTTTCTCTGGCAGTCACCTTTATTTGGGGTTATTAGTATCGTGAATACATTTGTGTTCAGTGCCTTGTGCCTTTTGCCTTTTGCATTGTTGTGTTGTATTTTGTGCCTTTAAGTCAATGCAGGAGAGAGAGAGCTACATAATCAGACACCCGGAGAGGAGAGATCCTGGGGAGACAAGAAAACAGCCCACATACAAAAGAAAAGAAGGCATCACCAGAAAAGAAAGTAAACAAAATGGAGGGAAGCAATATGTCAGAGAAAGAATTCAGAGAAATGGTCATAAGCTCACTGAAAAGGTTGGAAGACAAATTCAACAATATGTGGAAGAACCAAGAGGAAATGAAGAAGAACCAAAAAGAAATGAAAAATGACATCACTGCAATAAAGAACTCAATAGAAAGCATCAACAGTAGCCCAAACCAGTTTGGCTCAATGGATAGAGCGTCGGCCTGCAGACTGAAAGGTCCCGGGTTCAATTCCAGTCAAGAGCATGTACCTTGGTTGTGGGCACATCCCCACTGGGAGGTGTGCAGGAGGCAGCTGATCGATGTTTCTCTCTCATCAATGTTTCTAACTCTCTATCCCTCTCCCTTCCTCTCGGTAAAAAATCAATAAAATATATTTCATAAAAATAAAGAAAGCATCAACAGTAGACTAGAAGAAGTGGAGGACCATATCAGTGAGCTAGAAGACAAGGTAGGAAAAAATACCCAAGTAAAGCAGCATCTAGGGGGAGAAAAAAACTTAAAAAACAAGAGGAGAGCCTATGGGAACTTTGGGACAACACAAAACAGAACAACATCTGCATAATAGGGATGCCAGAAGAAGAGGAAACTGAGCAATGAATAGAAAACCTATTTGAAGAAAGAATGACAGAAAACTTCCCTGATATGGGGAAGAAAAAACTCACACAAGTCCAAGAAGTTCACAGAGTTCCAAACAAAATGAATCCCAAAAGACCAATGCCAAGGCACATTATAATTAAACTAGAGGCCTGGTGCAGGAAATTTGTGCACAGAGGGGCGGGGGTCCCCTCAGTCCAGCCTGCACCCTCTCCAATCCAGGACCCCATGGGAGATGTCTGACTGCCGGTTTAGGCCCAATCCTTAGGATTGGGCCTAAACCGGCAGTCAGACACCCCACTCACAATCCTGGACCACTAGATCCTAATTGCTCACTTGTGTGCCTGCCTGGTTGCCCCTAACTGCCCCTGCCTCCGCCGGCCTGATCACCCCTCACTGCCTCTGCATGCTGGCCTGATCACCCCTAACTGCCCCTCCTGCCAGGCTGGTTGCCCCTAACTGCCCCCTGCTGCCAGTCAGGTTGCCCCCAACTGCCCCCTCCCTGCTGGCCTGGTCACTCCTAACTTCCCCCCCGCACTGGCCTGGTCACCCCTTACTGCCCCTGCTGCCAACCTAATCACCCTCAACTGCCTCCCCCCCCCTACCCCCCCGCTGGCCTGGTTGATCCTAACTGCCTCCTCCCCACCAGCCGAGTCACCCCTTACTGCCCCTCCTGCCAGCCTGGTCACCCCCAACTGCCCACCTCTGCTGGCCTGGTTGCCCCTAACTGCCCCCCTGCTAGCCTGGTACAATATCCACAAGTCAATAAATGTGATACATCACATAAACAAAAATCACATAATCATATCAATTGATGCAGAAAAGGCATTTGACAAAATACAACACCCTTTCTTGATAAAAACTCTCAGCAAAGTGGGAATAGAGGGATCATACCTCAATATAATAAAAGCCCTATATGACAAACCTACAACCAACAGCATACTCAATGGGCAAAAACTAAACTCATTTCCCCTAAGAACAGAAATAAGACAAGGATGCCCACTTTCACCACTCCTGTTCAACATAGTACTAGAAGTACTATCCATAGTTATCAGACAGGAAGAAGAAATAAAAGGCATCCAAATTGGAAAAGAAGAAGTAAAACTGTCCTTATTTGCATATGACATGATACTATACATAGAAAACCCCAAAGACTCCATCAAAAAAGTACTAGACCTAATAAATGAATTTGGCAATGTAGCAGGATACAAAATTAACACCCAGAAATCTATGGCCTTTTTATACACCAATAATGAACTCACAGAAAGAGAAATGAATAAAACAATCCCATTTACCATTGCACCAAAAAAATTAAGATATCTAGGAATAAATTTAACTAAGGATGTAAAAGACCTGTACTTGGAAAACTACAGGACATTGAAAAAACAGATAGAGAAAGACATAAACAAATGGAAGAACATACCATGCTCATGGATTGGTAGAATTAACATCATTAAAATGTCCATACTACCTAGAGCAATCTATAGATTCAATGCAATATCTATTAATATACCAATGGCATATTTCAAAGGTGTAGAACAAACTCTCCAAAAATTCATCTGAAATTTAAAAAAAAAAAAAGACCCCGAATAGCCACAGTTGTGCTGAAAAAGAAGAATCAAGTTGGAGGGATCACAATACCAGATATCAAGCTATATTACCAAGCCATGGTTCTCAAAACTGCCTGGTACTGGCGCAAGAACAGACATATAGACCAATGGAACAGAATAGAGAACCCAGAAATTGATCCAAGCCATATACTCAATTAATATTTGACAAAGGAGGCAAGAGCGTACAATGGAGTCAAAACAGTCTCTTTAATAAATGGTGCTGGGAAATTTGGTCAGATAAATGCAAAAAAACAAAACAAAAACAAACTCAAAGTGGCTAAAGGACTTGAATGTAAGACGGGAAACCATAAAAATTCTACAAGACTCCGTAGGCAGCAATATTGCATACATATGTCATAGCAATATCTTTTACAGACACAGATCCTAGGGCAAGAGAGACTAAGGAGAAAAAAAACAAATGGGACTACATCAAAATAAAAAGCTTCTGCAAAGCAAAAGAAACCATCAACAAAACAACAAGAAAGCCCACTGCATGGGAGAACATATTTGCCAATGTTATCTCCAATAAGGGTTTAATCGCCAACATTTACAGGGAACTCATACAACTTAACAAAAGGAAGATAAACAACCCAATCAAAAAATGGGCAAAGAAACTAAATAGACACTTTTCGATAGAGGACATACAGAAGGCCAAGAAACATATGAAAACATGCTCAAATTCACTAATCATCCGAGAGATGCAAATCAAAACAACAATGAAATACCACCTCACACCTTGAATGACTACCATCAACAAACAACAAGTGCTGGAGAGGATGCGGAGAAAAAGGAACCCTTCTTCACCGCTGGTGGGAATGCAGACTGGTGCAGCCACTGTGGAAGACATTATGGCGTTTCTCAAAAATTTTTAAATGGAACTGCCATTTGACCCAGTAATACCACTTCTAGGAATATACCCCAAGAAAACAGAAACCCCAATCAGAAAGGATATATGCACCCCTATGTTCATTGCAGCACAATTTACAATAGCTAAGATTTGGAAACAGCCTAAATGCCCATCAGCAGATGAGTGGATTAGAAAACTATGGTATATCTACACAATGGAATACTACGCTGGTATATAAAAAAAAATTTTTTTTAAACACAAGGAATTCTTACCATTTGCAGCAGCATGGATGGAACTGGAAAGCATTATGCTAAGTGAAATAAGTCAGTCAGTGAAAGAAAAATACCACATGATCTCACTCATGTATGGATAATAAAGAACATTATAACCTGATGAACAAAAAGATAGATACAGAGGCAGAGAAGCATCAAACAGACTGTCAAATTACAGCAGGAAGGCTGGGGAGGCAAGAGATCAACAGAAGGACTTGTATGCATGCATATAAGCATAACCAATGGATGCAAGACACTGGGAATGGGGTGGGGTGAGGGCATGTGGTGGGGAGTAGGTGAGGCCGGGGGAAGGTCAATGGGGAAAAAAAGGAGACACGTGTACTACTATTTATAATACTTTAAACAATAACATAAAATTTTAAAAAGTAAAAAATAAAAACACTAAAAAAAAATGTATATAGAATTAGCATCACTGTGTTATGTCCCTGCACCACGGAAATCCCTTCCTTCTATTGATGGAATGGTCCCCTTCCCTTTCTCATGCTACCCTTTGCCTTTGTCTCCATTGGGAACGTTATTTGGGCTCCTACCAGAATATACGCTTTCCTGATTCGTTGTTCTTATTGATCTCAGTAAATGCTTGCTGCCTTTCCCTTTGAAAGGCCTTCTATTATAGGTTAACAAAAACATATTTAAATAGGTAATATATCATAGAATATATCATAAATACATAATACAGATTGAAGAATCAGGAAAATGGAGAAATAGTTTTCATTGAACAGCTTGATCTCAGTAACAGGGATCCAGGAAGGCCAGAGCCTGGTGGACGCAGTGCCACGCCCCTGGGCCACCCATCTGTGTGAGCCTTCCCCATCCCCACCTCCTCCCCTGTGCCCAGGGGTCCTGCAGAGGAGGACTCCATTCTCTCCCTCCTTTCTGCTGACCTAGTGTGTTCAAAGTGGGGTCCCTGCCCAGGATCCCAATAAAGATGTTTGCCCGCCACCCTCTCCTGGCCTGTTTTCTGCCAGCCCAGCTCAGCCCGGCTTCCAGGGATATGGACGGCCCTCTGACATGCTGGGCCTTCTTCTCTGAAACCTGTAAGTATTAATAAATCCTTAATTTCCTTTTAAAACTATTTCTATTATTTTAAATCTTATTTTTTAATTACAGTTGGCATTCAATATCATTTTGTATTAGTTGCTGGTGTAAAGTGTGGTGGTTAGACAATCTTATACATAAACAGTGACCACCCCACCCCGATATTTCAAATACCCACCTGGCACCATACATAGTTATTACAATATTATTGACTACATTCCCAGGTTGTACTTTACATCCCCATGACTATTTGGTAAGTACCAATTTATACTTTTTATTCCCATCACCTACATCACTCAGCTCTTAAGGCCCCTCCTGTGTGGTAGCCATCAGCGTGTTCTCTGTATCTGAGTGTATTTCAATTTTGTTTGTTTGTTCTTTAGATTCTACATTTAAGTGAAATCATATGGGATTTGTCTTTGTCTGTCTGACTTATTTCACTTAGCATAATGCTCTCTAGGTCCATCCATGCTGTTGCAAATGGTAAGATTTCATTCTTTTTTATGGTTGAGTAATATTCCTTGTATATATGTACCACAACTTATAAATCTTTAATTTCTTATGCCATTTAAGTATGAAGTGATCCCCAAAGACCCAAACTAAGGGAGTTAGCCCATTTACAAAACAATTGGTATGCTTATCTGTTCTGGGTTTTTCTCTGATTTTACCTTTTCTGGCCTAAAATAGCCAAGGCATTGGGCAGCTGGGAGACAAGAAGGCAGCACTGTTTTGATGCATAAATGAAGACAGGTATTCCTGCGCTGTTTTTTTATATTTCAAAAAGGAAATCAGACCTTTACCATCATCCTTGCTGACAAAAATATTGTGTCATTTTGAAATTTTATCATTTAGGTGACAAACTAATATTGCTGTCTGCTCAAAGACTCTTAGTATTAGATATAAAAATGGAAACAAATTATTAACTAATAAATCTTTTAAAGCATAAAAATATAAAAGAGAACAATAAAAAGTAAGCTGGTGACAGGAGAGGTGGCTGGCCACAAGGCAGGTCAGTGAGGTCCAGGGATGCTGAGCCTGGCCACTGCTCGGCGGAGAAGGCGGCGCTGGCTCAAGGCGGCCTTGGCTGGACAGTGACCCAGTCAGCTCTGGGGCCAGCACTGACACACAGACACTCAGACTCAACACAGACACAGATACACAGACTTAGCACAGACACAGACATACACAGACACACACACACACACACACACACACACACACAGACTCAGCACAGACACACACACACACACACACACACACACACAGACTCAGCACAGACACACAGACTCAGCACAGATACACAGACTCACAGATACACACACACAGACTCAGCACAGACACACAGACTCACAGACACACACACACAGAGACTCAGCACAGACACACACACACACACACACACACTCAGCACAGACACACAGACTCACACACACATAGACACACACACACAGACTCACAGACACACAGACACACACATACACACAGACTCAGCACAGACACACACACACACACAGACTCACAGACACACAGACACACACACACAGACTCAGCACAGACACACAGGCTCACAGACACACAGACACACAGACACACAGACTCAGCACAGACACACACACACACACACAGACACACACACAGACTCACAGACACACAGACACACACATACACACACAGACTCAGCACAGACACACACACGCAGACACACACACAGACTCAGCACAGAACACAGACTCACAGACACACACACACAGACACACACACACAGGCTCAGCACAGACACACAGACTCACAGACACACAGACACACAGACTCAGCACAGACACACAGGCTCACAGACACACAGACACACACACACAGACTCAGCACAGACACACAGACTCACAGACACACAGACACACAGACTCACAGACACACAGACACACAGACTCAGCACAGACACACAGGCTCACAGACACACAGACACACACACACAGACTCAGCACAGACACACAGACTCACAGACACACAGACACACAGACTCACAGACACACACACACAGACACACACACACAGACACGCAGACTCAGCACAGACTCACAGACACACACACACACAGAGACTCAGCACAGACACACAGACTCACAGACACACAGACACACAGACTTAGCACAGACAGGCAGTTCTCTCAGTCTGGAGGATGAACGCTGAAGGTCACAGTACCAGCAGGGTTGGTTCCCCGAGGCCTCTCTCCATGGGGTCCCATATCGTCACCCCTCTGCATGTATGTGTCCCAGCCTCCGCTTTGTGTAAGTATACCAGCCAGGTAGGATTGGGGCCACCCTAGTGACCTCATTTTGCCTAAATCATCTCTGTAAAGGTCCATTTCCAAATACTGTCATGTGGATTTTGAGAGGGTACAATCCAGCCCCTAATATGTGGCCTCTGTCAGTCTAGTGAAGTAAGCCCCGGAAGATGGCAGAGTGGCATCACCGAGTGACATGTTTGCGTCTGCAGAACAGCGAATGGGACAAACCCACTGTGATTTGGGACCTTGGTGCTGCTGCGCAGGTGCTTCAGGCCCCTCCCCAGGTCCCGGGTCAGGTCTTCCCCAATGGCGATGGCCTCGGGGAGGGACAGTCTGAGCGCCTGGGCTGCGCAGAGAGGCCTGGGGTCCTGGGGACCCAGCCACCTGCACCTTGTGAGGTGGTAGAGGGACGAGGTGCTCGTTTCTCTGCGTTGCACATGAGCCCCCCTTTAGCTCATTTCTTCTCATACTAAGTTGTGTTTTGTTTTCAAAGAGCTAACTTCTAACTGGTTTTGAATAACAACTGATGAACATAACCTGTTTTTTATTTAAATTTGCCTCTTGTTTTCTCCCTCTTGTTTGTTCACGTCTTGTTCCAACCCTTTGTCTGGAGTCTGCCTTTCCCCCCGGACCCACTTGGGCGGGAAGCACCTGGACCCAGGCAGGAGGGCGGGCCGGCGGGGGCAGCGCTCTGTGCATCAGGGCCTCAGGCAGAGCTGGGCCCACAACCTTTCCCACAGGGCAGCTTCCATCTGCCCCGCCACCCGGGGTGCTGCCTGGTAAGCCTCACAGCCCCTCCTTTGCTTTCCTCCCACGCTGCTCTGTTGATTGTGTGAACAATGAGAGAAAGGCTTAACCCAGCAGAGAACTGCACACACCACAGCCCTCGCTCCAGCTCCAGCTCCACGGCATCTCTGCTAGAAGCCCCTGCGGGGAGAGCTCCAGCCACAGCCGCCCACCGCGGGGCAGAGGTCCCCAAACATCGCCCGGGCCCAGCCCGGCTGCACAGAGCCCTCCAAGGCGGCCACCAGCCCTCTGCGGGCGCGGCGACGTGAGCACGGCTCCCAGTGCCCGTCTCAGAAGCGGGGAAGAGGCCTGGTCTAGCACCCAGACCTGACCAGTCCACATCCGGGGACCCTGACCTCAGTTTCTCCAACTGTAACGTGGGGATAGGAAGCACACCCACCTTCCCTCTCGATCTTCCTCCCTGGTTTCTGGTGGAAATCCAGGGCGCGCACCTGGCCTGCTTTCCGCGCTCCCCAGCGGCCTCGTCTGCTCGCTGAGCAGGTTCCCTCCCACTTCCGGAGCATGAGGCCGCCGAGAATCTTGTTCTGTCCATTCATGCAAGTGGCAAGAGGCCTAAATGCACGCTGAACTCTCTCGCCACCAAAGCAGCAAAAGGAAGTCTCAGGCAGAATGCAAAGAAGCCACCTTTCTCTGGAAAGGGCTGCTGCTGGGAAAGGCTGTTGAAGGAAGAGAAAGCGCCGCATCACTCTCGCCTCTGGGAGCCGCCTGTGAAGGTGTGAGATGGGGCCTCGCCCTCACTGACAGGCCTTGAAGAGTGGCCTGCGCAGAACCAGGCCCTTGAAAGCAGCACTGGAACTGCCATGTCTCTGACAGCAGGCCTTCTGCTCCTTGTGTCTTGTCTAATGAGACACCTGTCTTTAAAGGGACTCTTCCTTCCCTAAGTTATCACACACACCCCACAACTTGAAGCCCGAGGTTTATGCATTAAAAGAAAAACAGTGATATACGGATTGGCGTGTTCCCATTTTGTCTCCAGATGGCATGATTGGGGATCTGGGATTTCGGGTGGAAAGGGCAGAGTTGGGAGGAGGACAAACCCATGCCAACAAGTGTGGGAGCGATGGCAAGGAGGTGCTCCTGTTTTTCCCCTGGAGTGGATCCATAAATGCACTACAATTTCAAGAAGCCTGGGGTTTATTTTAGAAAACTCCAGGAAAAAAAGAAGAGATGAAGCAAGTCTGGTGAAACCTTGATAATTTCTGAATCTAAATTGTGGGTGTCCTGGTTGGGTCCCCCAATGCTGACCTGATGCGGGAATTGGGAGGTGACCCAGCAGCAGGTGAGTGAGGCAGGGGAGGGAAGGAAGCCAAATATGGGGGCAGGGTTCACGCAGGCGCCTGGGTCTGTTTCCCTAGGGAACAACAAAGGGCCATCCTCCGTGGGCTAGGGAGCCAGGGTCCTGTCCATCAGCTCCTAAGTCCTGGACCTCTGGTCTGCCCAGTGCGTAGGCCACCTCACATCAGGGACAGGGACATAGGCATCCAAAACTATGAGAAAGAAATTCACTGTGTTTAAGCCACCTGGTGACGATCACTACCCCTCACAATCTCTCTCCATCACTGCGGAGTAGACAACACTAAAGCTGGGGTTCTCCCTGTCTTAGATCTTTGAGCTTCCATGACAAAATAGCCTCGACTGGGCATCTTCAACAATGGACATTCCTTTCCTCACAGGTCTGGGGACTGGATGTCCAAGATCAAGGTGCTGGCACGTTCCGTGTCTGGTGAGACCTCTCTTCCTGGTTCACACACTGTGTCCTCACATGGTGGACGGGGAGGGGTCTCCTGAGGCCTCTTTTATAAGGGGCACCAGTCCCATTCACAAGGGCTCCACCCTCATGGCCTAATCGCCCCCAAAGGCCCCACCTCCTACCACCATCACGCTGGGATTAGGTTTCAACACATGAATTTGCAGTAGCAAGGTGCCCGCAGCTTGCATGTGGTGATGCTGCTTTGTCTCCAGGGAGAAAAGGCCCCACAGTGTCTCAGGGGGCCCTGTTCTTGCTCTGAGACCCCTGTCTGGTAGAATCGGAGAATTTTTGACAATCAAATTATTTTTATTGGAGAAAGACTGGAAATTTTAATGACTTCCGTAGCAAACTCTTATGTAACAAATCTATTTAAAATATAAAAATCTCACTTCATTTTTGTATCTTTTGTGAAAGTCCAACTCCGCATAATGTTTGCTTGGAGCAAAGGCATCACCCAGCACGTGGCTCCCAGCCATGCTCCTCTGTAGGCAAATGAGCTGGAGTGCCTGGAAAGACAAACTGTTTTCCATCCAGTGCTTGGTTCAGCCTGTAGTTCTCCTTTAAGGAATGTTGATCATCAAACCTCTCTGTCTTTGCTGTGTTTATGTCATATTCATCTCTCTAACTTCAAGCCTTTGTTTAACAATAGTTGTTAGTAATGGAGAATAACAGATACATTAGGGGTTATGCATTAAATGATGCATTAACATCTGAAAAATTTCCATCATAATTCCACCCCACACCAGGGAGTCACTGTGTAAGAAGTTGGAATCCTATATAATAAAAGCCTAGGTGGTGTCATGCCTTCGCACGACATCATCACAAGATAGCCGCCACAAGATGGCCACCACAAGATGGCCGGCAGGGGAGGGCAGTTGGGGGCAAACAGGCCAGCAGGGGAGGGCAGTTAGGGGCGACCAGGACAGCAGAGTAGGGCAGTTGGGGGCCATCGGGCCAGCAGGGGAGGGCAGTTGGGGGTGATAAGACTGGCAGGGGACCAGTTAGGCATCAATAAGTCCAGCAGGGGAGCGGTTAGGGCGTGATCAGGCTGGCAGGCAGAAGCAGTTAGGGGCAATCAGGCAGGCAGGCAGGTGAGCAGTTAGAAGCCAGCAGTCCCAGATTATGAGAGGGATGTCCAACTGCTAGATTGGGCCTAAACCAGCAGTCGGACATTCCCCGAGGGGTCCCAGATTGGAAAGGGTGCAGGCCGGGCTGAGGGACAAACTCCCCCCACCCCCGCATGAATTTCATGCACCGGGCCTCTGGTCTATATAATAAAAGCCTAAGTGACCATTACGGTGGAACGACCAGTCGCTATGATGCGCACTGACCACCAGGGGCAGACGCTCATTACAGGAGATGCCCTCTGGTGGTCAGGGCTCTCCCACAGGGGGAGTACTGCTCAGCCAGAAGCTGGGCTTACAGCTGAAGAGTGCAGCAGCAGTAGCGGGAGCCTCTCTTGCCTCCATGACAGCACTAAGAAGCAGCAAGCTGAGCTGTAAGAAGTGAGCAGGCAGGCAGTAAGGAGTGAGGGATCCTGGATTGTGAGAGGGATGTTCGCCTGCTGGTTTAGACCCAATCCCTGTGGGGATCGGGGAATGAGTTTCCTGAGGCCTCTTTTTTAAGGGACACTGGAAATTTCCAGTTTTTCTCCAGCCAAAACAATTTGATTGTAAGCCAGCAGGCAGACATCCCCCGAAGGGTCCCGGACTGTGAGAGGGTACAGGCTGGGTTGAGGGACACCCTCTTCACTGCCCCCCCCCCCGCCACCTCCAGTGCATGAATTTCATGCACCAGGCCTCTAGCCTTTAATAATAGACTGGGTGAAATGTTTACAGTAAGAACAATAGCAAAAATGTTCAATATTTTATTACATGGGAGAGAAACCAAGATGGCAGCATAGGTAAGCACCTAAACCACTGCCTTGCACAACAATTTCAAAACTACAACTAAAAGACAGAACCACAGGAAAGCTGGCTGAGTGGAAATTCTACAACTAGAAGGAAAGAGAAAAGCTCACAGAGAATTGGAGGAATGGCAAAGGGTTGAGGTACGGCAAAGGGTCTTTGTGCGTGCAGAGAGGGAAGGGCAGCTGAGAGCCTGGCTGACTTTCTCTGGCGGGAGGGGGAAGGAAGCCCCCGACTGCACTGAACCCCAGTTCCGACTGCACTGAACCCCAGTTCCAGGTGAAACCCTGTGGACCCAGGCTCATACAGGGGGAGTCTGGACTGTCAGGTAGAGAGAAAGGCACTCGGAGACTCGGGGTCTGGAGGCATGCGCGCCAGTGCGCACAAAGACTGAGGAAGTTGCCACAGGCTTTCCCTAGCAGAAGAGAGTCAGAAGCTCCTGACTGCACTGAACCCCAGTTCTGACTGCGCTGAACCCCAGTTCCAGGCGAGCCCCTGGGGACCCACGCTCTTGCAGGGGGAATCTGAACTCTCGGGCAGAGGCTCTGGAGCCGGGCAAGGCAGGGGTCTGGAGGCGTGTGTGCGCACAAGGGCAGGGCTGAGAGGAAGCCAAGACTGTCTGCTCCGCCCTGAGATGCCACCCCATCCAAGCTGAACACAGAGGCTTTAGCAATTTGGCAGGTCTAATACTATAAGGCTGTCTCTAGCACTGAACTTGTCCCAGCGTAGACGCAGCTGATCCTCACAGCCAACTGGCCTGGAGGTCAATTCCTCCCAGTGATACCAACAACAATCAAGACTTAACTACAACAAGGCTGTACACACAGTCCACAAAGGGGTGCACCAAGATTGTCCACCTCAGGTAACTGGGAGGCCGACCCACTGGGCCATATAGGAAACCTAGCACACAAAGCTACCCTACCAACTCAGGGAAGCAGTGAAAATGCGGTGAAAAAGAAACAGATCACAAATGAAAGAAATGGAGGAAAACAAACCACTGGATATAGAATTCAAAACCACGGTTATGAGGCTTTTCAAGAATATCTTAGAAAAGGCCAATAAATATAACGAGACCCTCGAAGATATGAAAAAGGACCAACTAGAAATTAAACATACACTGACTGAAATAAAAAATATTATACAGAGACCCAACAGCAGACTAGAGGAACGCAAGAATCAAGTCAAAGAATTGAAATACAAAGAAGCAAAAAACACTCAATCAAAAAAGCAAAAAGAAAAAAAAATCCAAAAAGTTGAAGACAGTGTAAGAAGCCTCTGGGACAACCTCAAGCGTACCAACATCAGAATTATGGGGGTGCCAGGAGAAGAGAGAGAGCAAGATACTGAAAACCTATTTGAAGAAATAATGACTGAAAACTTCCCCCACCTGGTGAAAGAAATAGACTTACAAGTCCAGGAAGCGCACAGAACCCCAAACAAAAGGAATCCAAAGAGGACCACACCAAGACACATCATAATTAAAATGCCAAGAGCAAAAGACAAAGAGAGGATATTAAAAGCAGCAAGAGAAAAACAGTTAATTACCTACAAGGGAGCACCCATACGATTGTCAGCTGATTTCTCAACAGAAACTATGCAGGCCAGACGGGAGTGGCAAGAAATTTTCCAAGTGATGAATAGCAAGAACCTACAACCAAGATGACTCTACTCAGCAAAGCTATCATTCAGAATTGAAGGTCAGATAAAGAGCTTCACAGATAAGAAAAAGCTAAAGGAGTTCATCACCACCAAACCAGTATTATATGAAATGCTGAAAAGTATTCTTTAAGAAGAGGAAGAAGAAAAAGTAAAGATAAAAATTATGAACAACAAATATATATCTATCAACAAGTGAACCTAAAAATCAAGTGAATTAAAAACCTGAGGAACAGAATAAACTGGTGAATATAATAGAATCAGGGGCATAGAATGGGAGTGGACTGGTAATTCTCAGGGGGAAAGGGGTATGGGGGGGGTGCAGGAAGAGACTGGACAAAAATTGTACACCTATGGATGAGGACAGTGGGGGGGGGAGGTAAGGGCAGAAGGTGGGGTGGGAACTGGGTGGAGGGGAGCTATGGGGGGGGAGGAGAAATGATTGTAATAATCTGAATAAAGATTTTATTAAAAATTAAAATTAAAATAAATATTTTATTACATGAATATCACATAATAATTCATAAGAAAAAATATATTGCGCTAATTGGAAAATTATTCTGAATAGTTAGTCTAACCCAAGACCTCCCTACACAACCTACTGCTAATGCATGGAGAAATATAAGACACCAGAAACCTCAGGGTCAATCGGGGACCGTAGCCCAACCAAGTTACTCTGGTCCTCACTGACCCCCATGACCCTCACTGGCCCCTGTGATCCTCTTGGCTCCCTTACTCATCTTTTTGTCACCAAACTTAAGATCTGCACTCCATTGTCCTTTTATGAAGCCACTTCTATTGGGAATTTGGCATTTGTATAGGGCTTTTGTCCCTAGACTCCCCATTGGGGAGTCGAGGATTCCACCTAGGCTTTTAAAAGGCACCACTTAAGATAGAACTTCAGAATGTAACTCGTGATCAGGTTATCCCCATCCCCCACAAAGATGTGGGTAGAGATAATCAGGGATTTTTAAACACATGACCAAAAGACAGTGTTACCATGAAAAAGAGCTCCACATCAGTAGTCATCAAGGAAGTGTACATTAAAACTACAGTGAGATATTACTACACACCCACCAGAATGGCCAAAAGTGAAAGAAGGACAATATAAAATGCCGGTGAGGATACAGAGCAGATGGAAGTCCCAAGCACTGCTGGCAGAAGTGTAAAAGAGTGCAACCACTTCAAGAAAAGGCCCAGTGGCTTCATATAAACCTAAATAAAACATACCATAGGGCACATGCATTTCACTCCTAGATACTAACCTAAGAAATATGAAAAGCATATATCCACAAAAAGACATATACAGAGAGTTCATAGTAACATCCTATCTAATAAAAGAGTAATATGCAAATTGACCATCACTCTAACACACAAGATGGCTGCCCCCATGTGGACACAAGATGGGCAGTTGGGAGGGACCAGACCTACAAGGGAGGGCAGTTGGGGGCAATCAAGCCTGCAGGGGAGGGCAGTTAGGGGTGACCAGGCTGGCAGAGGAGAGAAGTTGGGGGTGACCGGGCCTGCAAGGAAGGGCAGTTGGGGGGGACCCAGGCCTGCAGGGGAGAGCAGGTGGGGGGAACCAGGCCTGCAGGGGAGGGCAGTTAGAGGCAAACAGGCTGGCAGGGGAGCAGTTAGGCATCAATCAGGCTATCAGGGGAGTGGTTAGGGGGTGATCAGGCTGGCAGGCAGAAGTGGTTAGGAGCAATCAGGAAGGCAGGCAGGTGAGCAGTTGGGAGCCAGCAGTCCTGGATTGTGAGAGGGATGTCCGACTGCCCATTTAGGCCCGATCCTACCATGATTTGGGCCTAAACGGACAGTCGGACTTCCCTCAAGGGGTCCCAGATTGGAGAGGGTGCAGGTTGGGCTGAGGGACACATACCCCACATTCATGAATTTCATGCATTGGGCCTCTAGTTAGTCATAATAGCCCCATACAACTCAGATATCCATCAATAGGCAGATGTACTAGTATAAACAACAGTGGCATCTTCATCCAATGAAATGCTTCATAAATGCAAAATAGAGCAAACACCTGATCACTCAGCAACATGGATGAATCTCAAAAACATTATGTAAAGGAAAGTAGCCAGACACAAGAGTCCACAATCCATGATTTCATTTTACAGATTTCTCAAATGAGCAAAACCACATCAATGGAGGGGGAAATCAGATCAGTAATTGCTTCTGGTGGGGTGAGAAAAGGATGGACTGGGAAGGAACACGGGGCGGGGGGGGGGGGGCACTTCGGGATGTTGTAAATGTCCTACAATGAAGTTCAGGTCACGCAGGTGGATACACTTGTTAAAACTCATTGAATGGTGCACTTAAACTTCATTTCATTGTATGAAATTTTCCTCAAACGAAGATCTATATACAAATATTAAATTCTAACTAATGATGTAAATGCTGAAGTACTTAGGAGAAAGGTCTGCAAGTTGCTTTGAAATGCATCAGAAGATAAGATGGGTTGATGGATGTGTAGAATACATGGGTGGATACATACAGATGAATGAGCTAAGTGTAATCATGTGTTAACAGTATACCTAGACTATACAGGTGTTTGCTATAATTTTTAAATTTTCTGCATTTTGGAAACTTCCATAATGAAATGCTGAGTGGGAGGGAGACAGGTAGAAAAGTTTAAGGTACACCCTGGTTTGTGGTTTCTTATTAGAATTGACTTCTCTGTGCTGTGTCTGCCCAAGTGGCTCCAGGAAAAACTGGAGGCTGGGATACAGAAAGTTCCTTCAGAATGGAATGGGGGAGGGGCAGGAAAGGGAAGGAGAGGCAAATGGCAAGGATGCTGGGGTGTGTTTCAGCCACGGTTTGACCAGAGACACAGAACCAGTAGGAGATATACATGAAAAGGTTTGTCGCAAGGAATTGATTTATGTGATTTGGAGGTCTGACTGGGCAAGTTTGCAACCAGGGGTCAGGCCATGGGGAAAGGTGGGACTCTTGGGCAGGGCTGGAGCTGCTGTCTGTGGCAGAGTTTCTTCTTCCTCAGGGCAGCCACCGCTCTTTTCTTGGACCCTTCCCTTCAACTTATTGGATCAGGCCCACCCAGGTCATCCAGGATAATTCTCCTTCCTGAAAGACACTGATGAAGGACTCCAATCACAACTGCATCATGCTTTCACAGCCGCACCTACTAAGGGTTTGATTAAATAATCGGAACTATAGCCAAACCAAGCTGACGGTGAAAACTGCCCAGCTTAGGGAAGCTGTGTGTCACAGGGCTGCTGCCTCCATCCCCATCTAACACTGCAGGAGGTGGCAGCCACTCAGACACCCCGAGTAGACTCATCCAATGTGGTTAATAGGAGCCAGAAGCAATACTTCCATCTGTCTATAGTCCTTCTCCTATTGGCTATAGATCCCAGTTTCTTTCTTTTTTTAAAATATGTTTTTATTGATTTCAGAGAGGAAGGGAGAGGAAGAGAGAGATAGAAACATCAATGATGAGAGAGAATTATTGATCAGCTGCCTCCCACATGCCCCACAATGGGGATCAAGCCCACAACCCAGGCATGTGCCCTTGACGGGGAATCGAACCGTAACCTGGTTCATACGTCGACACATAACCACTGAGCCACGCCGGCCAGGCAGAAATCCCAGTTTCTTAAAGAGCCTTCCAACAGCTCGGCGTGGTTTGTTTGTCTTTCTTGCTGGTTATATTGTTAACAAGTTAAAAATGAGTATCAGAAAAATAGCACATGAGTCATCTTTCGTGTGGGAACTTAGTTCCCAAGGTGACCCAGCGGATGCTCCAGAAGCCAGGAACAGTGCCCACTGAGGCCACTGCCGAGGAGGAAAGCCAGGATGTGAACTCAGAGCAGCTGAGCAAGACCAGGGAGGTTGTTCCACACTGCACATGCCATTCCTTAAAAATCTTAAGTTTCCTTTCCCATTCCATGAGCAGACAAGATCAGTTCCAGGGAAATGGGTGTCTGCGATTTCTTTGTACATCAAATGTAGTGACTAAGATGCACAAGCCCACTGTAACCAAAATGAATTCACAACAGTGACCAAACAGCTTGTGAATAAACAGGAGAGCCCAGCCGGCATGGCTCAGTGGTTGAGCGGTGACCTATGAACCAGGAGGTCACGGTTCAGTTCCTGGTCAGGGCATCTGCCAGGGTTACAGGCCCAATCCCCAGCATGGGGCATACAGGAGGCAGCTGATCAGTGATTCTCTCACCATTGATATTTCTATCTCTCTCAATAAAAATATATTTAAAAAAATAAAATAAAAAATAGGAGAAAATGTTCAAAATCATTAGTGACTTTAAAATGTAATTTAGAACAATGATATACTATTTTTGCCAACCCATCTGGAAAATAAGGAGGATGACCAACCCCCTGAGGCTGTGGGGCATAGGCATGTGGGATGGAACTGGCGCAGCCCTTCCAGACGGTGTTTGGTGGAGATGACCTGCCCTGCCCTGCCCTGCAGGTGGCTTTCTACATGAAGGTGTGTCTACATCATTATTTCCAGCAGCAAAACATCTACACCAAGCCTGTCAGACTTGCGGCCCACAACAAATATTTTTGTGGCCCAGCCAATATAACGGTATGTAAGAAACATTTTAATAAAAATTTCGTAACTTAATTTTTATAATAATTATGTTATACATAATTATTAATAATGAACTACAACATTCACTAATGACTGATTACTAGAATTATGTTGCATTCATTTCCCTTACACGCAGGTGACCATTTCTCTCCACTAATATCAGCAGTGAATATTTTAGCAGCCAATGGCCACGTGGTTAGTCTTGGACTGACTTGTTTGGTGTACGCAACAGGAAATATTTCGCTTTTGGATAACAAGAAAAATAGGTTTATTTGTGTTACACTTATTAATTTGTGCATTTATTCAGTGTCTGGTAAGTTAATGTTCAAGAAAAAATATTAATTTTTATTAAAATGTTCTATTATTTTATGTTAACGATGACTCATTTATTTCAGCCCTTTGTATTCTCTATCGAAATAAACCTATGTTTCTATGAAAATTGAAGCTTTTGTTTTTTTGCAGTCGCATAAACTTCAACCTTGTTTATTTGGCCTGTGTTAGCTTTTGAGTTTGACATGCTTGATCTACAGCCTCCAAGTGACCTGCCGAAGAGACTAGTTAAGGAAACTGGGATCTACAACTGAAGAAATGAATGCTCATGAGAAGAATTTACAGTATATTGTGAAGTGACAGAATGCACACATTTTCTACTGTTTATTATGTTAACGTAAACATATGCAGATGTACATAACATTCTTTTCATTTTCACAGGAAGAATGCTGAGCGAACACTGATAGGATGCTTCAAGTTGTATTTGGGATTAAGATTACGAATAACTGTTATCTATTTCCAAATATTCTGAGACGTGGCATTACTGCTTGTACAATATGGGAAGTAAATTGCAAGCCTGCCTAGCTCATTAGAGCTTCTTGTGGTTTCATGCCTATGGGATACCCAAAACCAAAATTCAGCTGAGGCATTGAAATCCAAATTGCTTTTTAAATTAACTGGCAGGAACCTGGAAGGCGTTTGCCCCCAATTTGGTTGGTAGGAACCAGATGCAAAGCTCCCATCAAGTGTCCATTGCCTAGTGGTCTAGTATCCATCTGTCCGTTTGCTCTCCAAGCTCAAAGTATTGGGTTCCTCTGCATCTTTTGTTGGTTAATACCTTGCATACATTTGTAACTGCCTAAGATATGCTCTTTCTAGGTAGTAGAAATGAGCTTGCAAACATTAACGTGGGATGCAAGAAATGTCTCTTTACTCTTCCAAAATCAAATAAACTCTTGAGTTGAAGTCCCCTGCGCACTGCTGGTGGGAAATCCAATCTCCCTCCTCATAGAAACCTCCCCCGGTGCTCTTAAGGCCACACACAAATCCTGGGGCTAATGCTGAGCAGACCAGTCTTAGGACTCTTGCTTGTCAGAACACACCACTCACTGCTCGCGGAGGCACATGGCAATTCTCCTGAAGTCTGGAGAGGCACCTGTAGAGGGCTGCCTGGGAAGGCACATGGGCATTTCTTTTTCCTTTTTTTTTTTTAGTTTTATTTTATTTTATTTTATTTTTGTTTTGTGGGGGTTTTTTTGTTTTTAAATTGTTGTCAGCTGAGCCCGAGGTGATTGGCAGAGCCGCATCTTGGTGTTGGCCTAGCGGACTTTGATATGTAAATCCAGGCAAGCACCAGGAATGCTAGGACCTACTGAAGAATGCAAATAAGCTTCTTTGATCCTAAGTTTTGGTGATACTTCCTGGTATTTGGGGGTATAAAATAAACTTGCTTCGTGGGCTTGAGGTCCCTGCCTCTCCATCAGAGAGGATGGCGTCCCACCTGGCTCCCAGCTTTCTTTCTATCTTTGTGTCTGGTCTCTTTCTTTCTTTTATTTCTCAATCCCTGGCCTCCTCCACTTAGAACTGGTTTGTTCATCTCTCTTTCCATGCTGGATGTGGAAAAGGGAGATCCCCGCCATATCTGGCCCCCGCCCCATCTGGCACCCCCGCAGGCACCTGGCCACCCCACAGGGCTCTCCCACAGCACCTGGGCTTCCCCTGCTGGGTCAGAGCTTCCACCTTGGTCCCAAGAGCCCTTCCTCCTTCCTCCTCCCTCCTCCGTGCCTACAGTCTCCTTCCTGTGGAAGCTTGTCTCAAAATGTCCAGACAGTGTTGCTTCAAACACACACACACACATACACACATACAACAGATATACATACACACACACACACACCACAGACACATACACACACACACCACAGACACACACACACCAAAGGCATACATACACACACAAGGCACACACACACACACCACAGACACACACATACACACACACCACAGGCACACACACAAACCACAGGCACACATACACATACACACCACAGACACACACCACAGGCATACAAACACACATACCACAGACACACATATACACACACCAAGATATACATATACACATACCACAGGCACACATACACACACACACATACACACACATACCACACCATAGGTACACATACACATACATACCACAAGCATACATACACACACACACCAGGAAAGCAGAGCAGCTTTGCAACTCATTTCTGTCCTGAGAATTGCCCTGAGACAAGGCCTTTTGGGGATGGAAGAGGAAAAATGTAGGCCCAAAGCAAAAATTATCCTATATAATAAGAAGTTAATATGCAAATGGCCATCACACCCTCACACTGTCAACACCATAATGGCTCAGGCACTTAACAATGGGGAGAGAGGAATGGGGACCAGCCAGGCACAAATGAGTTCACAAGAGAGGAATGGGGACCAGCCAGGCACAAATGAGCTCATGAGAGAGGAATGGGGACCAGCCAGGCTCTGGCCCAGAAGAGGGACAAGCCACCCGCCCAGTGGTCCTGGGCACCAGAGGCTGCATCTGCACCTGTGGCCCGGGAGAGGGACAAGCTGCCAACCCCGCAGTCCCAGGCACCAGTGCCTGTGCCTGTGACCTGGGAGAGGGACAAGTCATCCACCCCAATGTCCCGGGTGCCTACAGCTGTGGCCCAGGTGAAGCTGCCTGCCCATGTTCCCCTGAGGCTGCAGCCACTCACCTTGGGCTCTGGCAGAGAGAGCAGAGTGTACTGAAGCTGTGTGGGTAGCAGCCAGGGTTGGAGGCTCTGGGGTTAGACCTCAGAAGGCAGACACCCCAGTTTCCTATACTGAGTAATTCACTCACACTATGGAGAACACTTTTCTCTGGTGGACCTTCTCTATCCAGGCCATCCCTGCCTGGGGAGAGGCAGTTGTCCCACCTTATTGGAAAACCTATTGCCCCACCCTGTGGAGTTTCTGAAGCCCAATAAGAGACTGAGAATAACAGTCAGCCTGCAGAAAGAAGCAATTGCCCCACTCTATTGGAAAACCACTACCCCACCCCATGATCAATAGCCTGAGGCTAATAAAGACTGAATACAATCAGACTACAGGCAGAGGCAGGTCTCTGGAAGCTTTGAGTCTTTGCCTGATTTAATTTGGGGCCCAGGGCTAGAAAAAGTAGGGTTTGGTGGATATCTTGTTCCTTTCCAAAGGCACCCAGTTCCAGCAGAGGGAGCCACAAGTTGTGGATTGCTGATAGCTCCAAACAGGGTGCTCAGGGCCAGTCAGAAACAGCATCTGACACTGTTATGCACTAGAGGTTGGGAGTCATAGCAGATCTACCTAATGCACAAATCCAAACAGGCAGCCAAAATGGGGAGATAAAAAAACAAGCCTCAAAAGAAAGAAAAGAGAATTTTCCAGAAGAAGACCTAAATGAAATGTAGATAAGAAATGTATCATACACAGAGTTCAGAATAAGGATGGCAAAGATGCTCAACAGCATGAGAAAAGATTTAACTCTGAAGAATGACATAGCACTAAATAAGCACACATTGGAAGGAATACACAGCAGATTAGGGGAATCCAAGGATCTGGTCAGCAAATTAGAAGACAGGGTAAAAAAAAAAAATCACTCAATCAATCAGGAAACCAAAAAGAAAAAGCAATTAAAATACAGAAGGGCAGCTTAAGGGATCTATGGCACAACATGAAACATTACAATATTCACAACATTAAAGGAGTGCCAGAAGAGAAAGAAAGTGAGCAAGGGAAAGTGAGCAAGGGATTGAGAAGTTGTTTGAAGAGATGATTGTAGAAAACTTCCCTTACCTGGTGAAGGAAAAAGTCACACAAATTCATGAGGCACAGAGAGTCCCAAGCAAAAAGAACCCAAACATGTTCACATGCAGATATATCATAATTAAAATGCCCACAATTAAAGACAAAGAATCTTAAAGGCAGCAAGAGAAAAGCAATTTGTTACCTTCAAAGGAGCTCCCATAGGCTTCCAGCTGATGTTCTATCAGAAACTTTACAGGCCAGCCTGGCCATGATGGCTCAGTGGTTGAGCATCGACCTATGAACCAGGAAGTCATGGTTCAATTCCCAGTCAGGGCACATGCCTAGGTTGCAGGTTAGATCCCCAGTGCAGGGTATGCAGGAAGCAGCCAATCAATGACTCTCCCATCATTGATGTTTTTATCCCTTTCTCTCCCTTACTCTCTGAAATCAATAACATATATATATATTTTTTAAAGAAACACTATAGGACAGAAGGAAATGACATGCAATATTCAAAGTAATGAAAATCAAAGATCTGAAACCAAGATTACTATATCCAGCAAGGCTATCATTCAAAATAGATTGTGAAATAAAAAGTTTCCCAGACTAAAAAAAAAAAAAAAAAGGCTAATGAGTTATCACCACCAAATCAGCATTGCAAGAAATGCTAAAATGCTGTAATGAGAAGATATAGAGAGAGATAGAAACATAAGCATAAGGAATTAAAATGCTAATAAATATCTTATAATAATAGCCTTAAGTGTAAATGGATTAAATGTTCCAATCAAAAGATATAAGGTAGTTCAATGAATTCAAAAACATGACCCAAATATGTGCTGTCTAGAAGAGACAACCTCAGAACAAAAGACTCACACAGGATGAGAGTGAAGGGATAGAAAAAAATTTTTCCATGCAAATGAAAACAAAAAGCTGGGTTAGGAATACTCATATCTGATAAAATATACTTCAAAATGAAGGCCATCACAAGAGACAATAAACATCACTATATAATACTAAAGGAATTGATCCAACAAGAGGATATAACCCTGGTAAATATATATGAACCCAATATAGGAGCACCTAAATGTAGGACTTGAAGGGAGAGATCAACAGCAATACAGTCATAGTAGGGATTTCAACACCCCACTAACTTTACTGGACAGATCCTCCAGACAAAAAAATTAACAAGGAAACAGTGACTCTAAAGAACACACTAGGTCAGATGGATTTAATTGACATTTATAGAACATTTCACACCAAAGCTGCAAAATATACATTGTTCTTAAGTTCACAGGGGTCATTCTCAAAGATAGACCACATGTTAGGACACAAAAGAATTCTCCACAAGTTCAAGAAGATTGAAATCATATCAGGCATCTTCTCAGATCATAGTGGAATGAAATTAGAAATCAACTACAGTAAAAACACTCATAAACATTCAAACATGTGGAGGCTAAATAGCATGTTATTAAACAATGAATGGTTTACCAACAAGATCAAGAAAGAAATCAAAAACTTTCTGGAAACAAATGAAAATAAACACACAACAACCCCAAATCACTAGGCCACAGCAAAAGCAGCCCTGAGAAGGAAGTTCATAGCACTACAGGCTTAACTCAAAAAACAAGAAAAATTAATAATAAACTATTTAACCCTACTACTTAAAGGATTAGTAAGAAAACAAGAAGTAAAGCCCAGAGTAAGCAGAAGAAAGGAAATAATAAAGATTAAAGCAAAAATAAGTGATATAGAAACTAAAAAGAAAAAAAAAGTACAAAAGAAAATACTATAAGCAACTATATGCCAACAAGCTGGACAATGTAGGTGAAATGGACATATTCCTAGAAAAATATAATCTTCCAAAACTGAATCAGGAAGAATCAGAAAACCTGAGTAGCCAATAACAATTGATGAAATTAAAGCAATAATCAAAAAACTCCCAGTAAGAGATTAAAACTGGCAGTGGAGTAAATGGATGCTGCACAGACATGCTCCCAAGACCAAACTGGAATTACAACTAAAATACAGAAAAACTTCCTGAATAATCATAAAAAGACTTGCTAGAGAGAACTATGATAACTGAGGACCAAAAGTGGAGACCGCATAGAGACTGGTAGGAGGGGCAGAGGCATAAAAGGTCTGGCAGGCTCCCACAGACAGCAGCTAAATTTCCAGAGAGATAACTTAGCTGTGTGTGTGGGGTTTCCACTAAGAAATCTGGGGTCTAAACCCCAACCTTGTGTCCCCAGAAGAGAGCACCATAACTGAGGAAGGTGGCCACATAACATCTGGCTGTGATAAGCAGCAGAGTTGCTGTCTGCCAGGGAGAGATGGCTGGAAATGCAGGCACCTTCTTAAAGGGCCAATGCACAAAATTCCCTGGGGAGCCACCCACCTTGTGCTCTGTCAGAGGGAGGGCAAAGTGGACTGAAACTGTGAGCAGGAACCAGGATCTGGGGGTCTGAGGTTAGAGCTCAGGAGGCAGACACCCTAGTTTCCTGTGCTGAGTCATTCCCTCATGCTGTGGAGGTCATCTTTCTCACACAGACATTTGCAGGTGACCTTGCCTGGGAGGAAGACAATTGACCCACCCTCTTGGAAAACACCTTATCCTGCAGTGCAGAGTTTCTCAGGCCCATTAAGAAACTGAGAATAACAATTAGCCTCCAGGCAGAAACAATTGTCCCATCCTGTTAAAACAAACTTCCCACAGCTCTGGACGATTGCCTGAGGGCAATTCAAGACAATCCTATCCTTCTGTAGACAGAGGTGGTCTCTGGAGGTTTTGAGTCTTTGCCTGATATAATTAGTCAGAAACAGCATTTGATACTGTCCTGCACTAGAGATTGAGAGGTGTAGCAGATCTATCTAATACATAGTCACAAATCCAAAACAAGCAGCCAAAACGAAGAGACAAAGAAACAACCCTCAAATGAAAGAACTAGAGAATTCTCCAGAAGAAGAGATAAATGAAATGGAAATAAGAAATTTATCTGATATAGAGTTCAGAATAATGATGATAAAGATGTTCAACAGCATGTGAAAAGATATAGTAACTATGAAAGTAGAAATAAAGAATGACATAGCACAAATAAAGAACACAATTTACAATAGCTAAGATTTGGAAACAGCCTAAGTGCCCATCAGCAGAGGAGTGGATTAAAAAACTGTGGTTACCTCTACACAATGGAATACTACACTGTTGTAAAATAAAGTACTCTTATCATTTGCAACAGCATGGATGGACCTGGAGAGCATTATGCTAAGCGAAATAAGCCAGATGGAGAAAGATAAGTATCACATGATCTCACTCATTTATGGAATATACTGAACAACATAAACTGATGAACAAAAATATATCCAGAGACACAGAAGCATCGAACAGACTGTTAATCCTCAGAGGAAAGGCAGGGAAAGGTAGGAGGACGAGGAATAAGAGATCAACCAAAGGACTTGTATGCATGCATATAAGCATTACCAATGGACACAGACAGTAGGGGGGCGGGGGTGGTGAGGGCACATGCTGGGGTGATGTGAAGCCAATGAGAAGCCAGGGAGAAGCCAATGTGGGGGGAAAGGAGACATATATAATACTTTCAACAATAAAGAAATTTTTTAAATGCCCTATCTGGTTTGGCTCAGTGGATAGAGCATTGAACCTAGGACTGAAGGGTCTCTGGTTCGATTCCCTTGGTTGCAGGTTCCCTGGCCCTGATCAGGGCGCATGCAGGAGGCAACCAATCAATGTGTCTTCCTCACATCAATGTTTCCCTCTGTGTCTCCTCCCTTCCATTCTCTAAAAAAATCAATGGAAAAATATCCTCAGGTGAGGATTAACAAACAAAAAAAGAATTTAAAAAAAAACCCAGCCTAGTACTGGCATAAGAACAGGCATATAGACCAATGGAACAGGACAGAGAACCAAGAAATCAACCTAAGCCATTATGCTCAATTAATATTTGACAAAAGAGGCAAGAGCATACAATTGCATCAAGACAGTCTCTTCAATAAATGGTGTTGAGGAAATTGGACAGATACATGCAAAAAATGAAAGTAGACCACCAACTTACACCATATGCAAATGTAAGATGTGAAACCATAAAAATCTTAGAAGAAACCATTGGCAGCAAAATCTCAGACATCTCTCGAAGCAATTCACCGATACATCTCCCAAGATTATGGAAACTAAGGAGAAATTAAAAAGTGTACTACATAAAAATAAAAGGCTTCTGCACAGCAAAAGAAACCATCAACAAAACAACAAGAGAGCCCACTGCATGGGAGAACATAATTGCCAATGATACATCCAATAAGGGGATGTATCACCAAAATTTACAGGGAACTCATACAACTTAACAAAAGGAAGATAAACAATCCAATCAAAAAATGGACAAAGGACCTAAATAAACACTTTCAAAAGCAGAAGGCCAAGAGACATATGAAAAAATGCTCAAAGTCACTAATCATCTGAGAGATGCAAATAAAAATGAAAACGAGGTATCATCTCACACCTGTTAGAATGGCTGTCATCAACAAATCGACAAAGGACAACTGCTGGTGAGGATGTGGAGAAAAAGGAACCCATCTTCACTGCTGGTGGGAATGCAGACTGGTGCAGCCACTGTGGAAAACAGTATGGAGTTTCCTCAGAAAATTAAAAATGGAACTCCCATTTGACCCAGTGATCCCACTTCTAGAAATATATCCCAAGAAATCAGAAACACCAGTCAGAAAGGACATATGCACCCCTATGTTAATAGCAGCACAATTTACAATAGCTAAGATTTGGAAACAGCCTAAGTGCCCATCAGTAGACGAGTGGATTAGAAAACTGTGGTACATTTACATGATGGAATACTACACAGCTATAAAAAAGAACAACATAAACTGATAAACGAAAATAGATCCAGAGACAGACAATCAAACCTTAGAGGAAGACAGGGGAAGGTGGGTATGAGGGAGGTGATCAGCCAATGAACTTGTATGCCTATATGCGTAACCCATGACACAGATAATATGGAGGTGAAGGCCTGGGGTGGGGGCTGAGTGTGGGCTGGGAGAGGTCTATGGTGAGCAAAGGGGACATATATAATACTTTCAACAATAAAGATTTTTAAAATGCCCTAGCTGGTTTGGCTTAGTGGATAGAGCATTGACCCTAGGACTGGAAGGTCCCGGGTTTGATCTGGTCAAGGGCACATGTCTGGGTTGCGGGCTCAGTCCCCAGTAGGGAGGGTGCAGGAGGCAGCTGATCGATGATTCTCTCATCATTGATGTCTCTATCTCTCTCTCTCTGGCTTCCTCTCTGAAATCAATAAAAATATATTTTTTAAATAATATTAAAATTAAATAAAATAAGAAAGACATGTGTACTGCACAGAAGCTGGAGATGGCAGTTTAATAATAAGTGGCAACATTTTTCAAATATATATTTTTTATTGATTTCAGAGAGGAAGGGAGAGGGGGAGAGAGAGAGAAACATCAATGTTGAAATAAAATCATAGATCGGCTGCCTCCTACATGCACCCCACTGGGGATTGATTTCCTGACCGGGAATTGAACAGTGACCTCCTGGTTCATAGGTCGACACTCAACCACTGAGCCATACTGGCCGGGTAAGTGGCAACATTTTAATAGGTATCAATTTTGATCCAGCAGGTCACTTCTAGAATTTATTCTGAAAAAATAATGAGACAAATCTAGAAAAAGATAAAGATATAAAGAAAGATAGAAATATATATAAAGATAGACAAAGATAGAAAGAAAAAGATAAAGTGATTTTCATTCTTACATTATTTTACAATAATCTTAAAAATGGGGGAAAACTACCTCTCAAAACCATCAATTCTTTCTAAATCCCACCCCATTTTATTGGTCTAAGCCACCGTTAACTCTCACCTGGCACGTTCACAGTGGTCCTCTCACTTTTGCTCCTGTAATCTGAACACCCTTCCTTACCAAAAGCCAAGTTCAAAATCCTTGAGAGACCAATAAAGCCGTATCCAGTCTGGGCCCTCCTGTGTCCCTGGGACTGACCATTAACCATGATGGCTTTTCTCCTTACAAGAAACGGGTCCGATCCCTCCTAAGCTCTCCTGTCCAAAAGGCTCCGTCCCTGCCCCTCCCATTTCAGGCCACTCTGAGTCCTGGGCCTCTGTGAGCACACCACAGCAGCTCTTTGTGCATCACAGCCTCAGATCACCTTGTGTTGTTCCTACAAAGCACTGATACGTTTCATGAAGCCGGGACAACGTCCCTGTTTTATATCCACATCTATGTTCTTAACGCCTCCTACCAGAACATAGCAGGTGCTCAATAAACACTTGCTAATATAACGGCTAAGTCCAGAACCAGACTCTCGCTCCTGACTGACAGGCTCAGCACCAGCTGCCTTCCAACCAGGAAACAGGTAATATCAGAAGAGGCTCTGACAGAGGCTACACCCCTCCGTCACCTCAGCCTGTGCCATGCTCAGCCATGAAGTCTCTGCAAGATAGCTTTTACTTTTTTAGCATCTACCGTGGATAAAGATGAGCAAAAAGGGATTGAAAATTAAACCCAAAACGTCTATATCTACCATCATTTACCCCATAGAAATAAAAATACAAGGGCCTGTAGGATTTCAACTCGATGACATTCTAGAAAAGACAAAACTCTGGCAACAGTGAGAAGATCAGCAGTTGCCAGGGTTGCGTGGAGTGAATAGGAGGGCTTTTAGAGCAATCTAGTGATGGATACACGATATCACCCATTTGTCAAAATCCATTAAGTCAGATGTCCAACAGCAAGATTGAGCCTAAAGGAAACCAGACACCGGCGTGATGGCGCGTCAGTGCAGGTCCATGGACTGTCAGCTCTTGGGGGGAGGGGTGTGATAGTGGGGAGACTGGGTGTGTGTGGGAGGGGGAGGGAGTATCTGGGAAATCCCTACACCTTCTTACTTTTGTTGTGAACCCAAAACTGCTCTTTAAAAAAATGAAGTCTTTTGAAAACTGTGAGAACATAGCATTTATGGAAACATTGTTTATAGTGATAAAAAGGTGACCTCAAATAAATGTCTATTAACAGAGAGTTGGTCAGATACATGCTGGTCACCCACCCACAGCCATCAGGAAGCATGCCGGGTGTCCGTACATGTAATGGAGCAGACCACAGCTTCTGGTCACATTGTTGCAGGCAGGGAGGCCGGGAGGCGTCTTGGGGGGTGGGGGCAGAGGGGGATAAGGAGAAAAGAGAAGCAAAAAACAAGAAGAAAAATTCTGAAAATCATCATTATGATGTGACTCGTTCATGAATTGATTTAAACACCCGTGTGTGTGTGTGTTTACATGTGCAAATGGAACACTTTACCTATTGCCTCTTCCCTCGTCGCTCATACCAGGCGTTTAAGACAATGCCAAATTTTCACTTGTTCTGACTCCTCAGAAAATGATCCCTTTCTCTGAGGTGGACAGAAATTGGGCAAATATCACTTCATCGGTGCACTCGCAGCGACAGTCCTGAGTAAGAAAACTGCCATTTGAATCTCATCAAATGAGCTTTTTGTTTTTCTTCCTGCTGGGCTTTTCCTTGGATCAATGGTTCCATACATGTTTAAAATCGGCACAACTTGTCATGCTGAATAAAATATGATTGCATCAAAAATTGGTTCCAGGAAATTCAAAACCAATGCACTTTGTAAACTAAAATAGAATGGGAAAAGTTGCCCTGTCCACACGGAGATGTCCAAGCAAAGCAAAACAAAGGTCACTCTTATCAAAAGAAGGTTAAAGACAGAGCCCTGGGCAGCCTGCCCCAGGAAGGCAGCTTGCCCTCGCTATGAGAGTGAGCAAACTCTCTCGCCCGCGGTGGGTCCCTCGGCAGCCAGCTGTGGAGCTCATTGCCAATTCGTCTCCTTTATTTTACTGCACTTGTTGGCAAATCGCTTGCTCAGGATCATCCAGGCCTGAGGACACCCTTGTTTAATTAAGATCTCCACTGAATATTCTGACTTTGACCTCATTTGAGTTACTTTAGTCTTAAAGCTTGATTCAGAATCTTCAATCAAATCTTAAAGAGTTGAAAAATGTTTACTGTTTCTCTGAGTAACTATCCAAACTTAGGGATGTTTAAAATAGCAGCTGATGATATGATTAAAAATAGTTTAAGAGAATGATTGCTTATCTCTGGCTCTCGCTTTCCACTCACCTTTGAGAGTAAGTTTGCCTGCACCACCACCCCACCCCCACCCCCCACCCCCCAGGGCCTCCCTTGCCCCATCCAGATCCCAGGGTTGAGGACTTTGTTGAAGAAGCTGCCCCACCATCAGCCCGGACTGGAACTCTCCCGGCTGTGGAGAGGACAGAAGGGCAGAGAGTGAGGCAGGGAGCTGTCCTTTGTAAGCCCTACGCATGCTCCTCTTCCTGGGCCCTCTGCTGTTTCCTGTATCAGGACAGACACCGAGCTGTAGGCGCCACACTTGGCAAAATCCTCCAGGGCCTGAGAGGTGGCTGCCATAAACACATAGTAGAAGGCAGGTGTCCTGGCTGCCAGACAAGTCCAGGGTAAGCCCACAGGGTAGGCTGCCCCCTGCTGGTTAGTCTAACGGATCCTTCCCAGGGCTTCGGCATCTTGGCATGTGGAGAGCAATTATGACATGCTGGTATGCGTTCCTGCATCAGAACTACCCGTGACCTTGAGAGAGGAGCGGCGTCTTTCCCTGTTTTGCTCACTGGGGTGTCACCCACACCTAGACATTATGCTCACTGTGGATGCCCAGCGAATGCTTGCCTGATGGATGGCCAGCTGAGGCACACAGATGAGCCTCGGCCAGGGTGACCAGCAGAGGAACTCTGCCTGCCCCAGGGTCGGGCACCGATATCCAAGATGCCCTGTAACTGCCTTATAGCATCATGGTGAGGGTTCTGCTACCTGGTGCTTCCAAGGAGATGCCAGGCCAGTCCTCCCCCAAAAAGTCCACTCAGTCCCTCTTCAGTGACCATGAGCTACCATCTCTCATGCACTCAAGACACACAGTGACTTGTGCCCTGGAATGGGAGATAACCCAAGTGCCTCCGTCAGCAGTGGCATGCATACACAATGTGAACTGTTATTTCTCTTCTAGGCTTCAGATGAATATTTATTAAGTGAGCATCATTACAGGCCTCAGATAATAGGTCAGATACTCTCAAATCATCACCTTGGCTGAAACCGGTTTGGCTCAGTGGATAGAGCGTCGGCCTGCGGACTGAGGGGACCCGGGTTCGATTCTAGTCGAAGGCATGTACCTTGGTTGCGGGCACATCCCCGGTAGGGGTTGTGCAGGAGGCAGCTGATGGGTGTTTCTCTCATCAATGCTTCTAGCTCTCTATCCCTCTTCCTTCCTCTCTGTAAAAAATCAATAAAATATATATATTTTTTAAAAATCATCACCTTGGTTCAAACTATTGAATGCTTTGGCTATATTTTGGCCATAATAAGAAAATACCCTTTTTGACTGGCATTCAGGTAACTGGTGTCTCCCCAAATGACCTTTTGTTATCTTGAGCTACAAAACACAGAGGTGAAAATGAATTACATAGAGCGAAGCCATGGACAGCAGTGTGGTGATTGCGGCAAGAGGCAAGGGGGTAAAGGTGCAAGAGAGCATAGAGGGAATAAATGGAGATGGAAAAAAATAAAATAAAATAAAATAAATAAAAGAGTCAAGTGTAGAATCTCTCTTGTTTGAGCCTCACCAGTGAATTCTCAGAGGCTCCAGGCCCTGGTGCTTGCTTGCCTCCCTGGCCTGGCTCAGTGGAACTGCCCTGCCCATCAACATCAGCATCATCTGGAAACTTGATAGAGATAAAAAAAAAAGTCCTTGGCCCCACCTTACACTTACTGAACCAGAAACAGTGGAGGTTAGGCCCAGTAATCTGAGTTTGAACAAGCTCCTAAGGTGATTCTGATGCACACTAAGGTCTCAGAGCAACTGAACTAAACCTTTAGAATGAGGTTTTTCATTAGAGTGTTTCGGGAGAATTCTTGTGCAAATATCAGAAGAGAGTTGCTAGAATTCTTGCCAAAACAAGTTAGTAAATAACTTACCTTTCTAAGGTACTGTGTGCAATGTTCAGAACTCTAAGAAGAAAATAGATTTATGAATATACTAGAGGCCCGGTGCACGAAATTCGTGCACGGGGGGGGGGGGGGTGTCCCTCAGCCCAGCCTGCATCCTCTCCAATCTGGGACCCCTCGGGGGGTGTCCAACTGCAGTGGGATCGGGCCTAAATGGGCAGTTGGACATCCCGGACTGCTGGCTCCCAACTACTTGCCTGCCTCTGCCTGATTGCCCCTAAGTGCTTCTGCCTGCCAGCCTGATCATCCCCTAACCACTCCACTGCCAGCCTGATCAATGCCTAACTGCTCCCTGGCTGGCCTGATTGCCCCTAACTGCCCTCCCCTGTCGGCCTCGTCACCCCTAACTGTCCTCCCCTGCCAGTATGATTGACACCAACTGTCCTCCTCTGCAGGCCTGGTCACTCCCAACTGCCCTCCCCTGCTGGCCCAGTCAACTCTACTACCCTCCCCTGCCAGTCTGGTCACCTCTAACTGTCCTCTCCTGCTGGCCTGGTTGATGCCAACTGCCCTCCCCTGCTGGCCTGGTCTCCCCCACCTGCCCTCCTCTGCTAGCCCAGTCACTCCTAACTGCCCTCCCTGCTTGCCTGATTGCCCACAACTACCCTCCCCTGAAGGCCTGGGTCCCCCGTAACTGCCCTCCCCTGCAGTCCTGTTTCCCCCCAACTGCTCTCCCCTGCTGACCTGGTCTCCCCCAACTGTTGTCTCCTGCAGGCCTGGTCCCCCCAACTGCCCTCCCCTGAAGGTCTGGTACCCGCCCCCTGCAGGCCTGGTACCCCCCCCCCCCAACTGCCCTCCCCTGCAGGTCTGGTCTCCCCAACTGCCCTCTCTTGCTGGCCTGGTCTCCCCCAACTGCCCTCCTCTGCCAGCCTGGTCACCCACAACTGCCCTCCCCTGCCAGCTATCTTGTGGCTGCCATCCTGCGTCCACATGGGGGCAGCAATCTTTGACAACATGGGGGTGGCCATCTTGTGTCTTAGAGTGATGGTCAATTTGCATATTACTCTTTTATTATATATGATTGTGAGAAGTGCATTTACTGTATGGAAATAATATTCCCCTAAGAAATGTGTTTACAGAGAAACCAAGATGGCAGCTTAGGTAAACACCTAAACTGCTGCCTCGCACAACAATTTCAAAACTACAACTAAAAGACAAAACGTCTATCACCCATAACCACGGGAAAGCTGGCTAAGTGGAAGTTCTACAACTAGAAGGAAAGAGAAAAGAGCATTGAGATGTGCACAAGTGCTGAAAAGCTGAGGTACAGAGGCGTGTGAATCGGGTTGGCAGTGGGTGTCTGGGTGAGCTGCTTCTTTCAACCCGAAGGGAGACAAGCTCCCAGTTACTCTGAACTCCAGTTTCTGGGGAGACGCTGGGACCCAAACTCCTACTGGGAGAAGCTGGACTGTCTGCCATTGGGTAGGGAAGTGAGGGTGACTTTCTTGCAGAGGTGCGCCCAGCAATCATTGTTTACTGCGCTGGGGCACGAGACACGGGGACTTGGAAAGGCAGAAACGCAGAGACGGCTGACTGGCAGCCATCGCTGTTTGCCATGCCCTAGCCTAGTGATTCCCTGAGACCCCACCCCACACAATCTAGAAACCCACCCAAGCTCCACACAGCGGCTTTTGCATATAAATGGCCTGCTTTATCGCAGCTTAACCTAACAAACTGCAGCTCTGGTCAGACAGCTCCAAAACCTCCAAACCCCAAGCAAAGAGGAGAAAACTGTAGTTCTCGCTGTACCTCCTGCTGGGGGGCCTCAGACAGTAGCTGCCCAGCATCCCATTGGAGATCCAGAAGCCAGTGTATCTAGTGGTCAGTGTGAGATGACACCAGATTTCAACTACTCACATCCATAAGTGACACATTCAAGAGGCAGACTCAGTGAGCACCAAAGCCCCACTGAAGCAAGTCCTGCCCCCTAAGCATGTCTCCAGCATAGCAGTTCTTCCATTATAGACACAGCGGGTCCTCACAGCCAATTGGCCTGGAGGTCAATTCCTTCCAGTGACACCAACAACAGTCAAGACTTAACTACAACAAGGCTGTACACACAGTCCACAAAGGGGTGCACCAAGAGTGTCCACCTCAGGTAACTGGGAGGCCGACCCACTGGGCCATATAGGACACCTAGCACACAAAGCCACCCTATCAACTCAGGGAAGCAGCCAAAATGCGGAGACAAAGAAACAGATCACAAACAAAAGAAATGGAAGAAAACAAATGACTGGATATAGAGTTCAAAACCATGGTTATAAGGTTTTTCAAGAATTTCCTAGAAAAGGCCGATAAATTCAACGAGACCCTCGAGTATATGAAAAAGGACCAACTAGAAATTAAACATACACTGACTGAAATAAAAAATATTATACAGAGACCCAACAGCAGACTAGAGGAACGCAAGAATCAAGTCAAAGATTTGAAATACAAAGAAGCAAAAAACACTCAACCGAAAAAGCAAAAAGAAAAAATAATCCAAAAATTTGAAGATAGTGTAAGAAGCCTCTGGGACAACTTCAAGTGTACCAACATCAGAATTATGGGGGTGCCAGAAGAAGAGAGAGAGCAAGATACTGAAAACCTATTTGAAGAAATGACAGAAAACTTCGCCCACCTGGTGAAAGAAATAGACTTGCAACTCCAGGAAGCACACAGAACCCCAAACAAAAGGAATCCAAAGAGGACCACACCAAGACACATCATAATTAAAATGCCAAGGGCAAAAGACAAAGAGAGAATATTAAAAGCAGCAAGAGAAGAACAGTTAATTACCTACAAGGGAGCACCCATACGATTGTCAGCTGATTTCTCAACAGAAATATGCAGGCCAGAAGGGAGTGGCAAGAAATATTCAAAGTGATGAATAGCAAGAACCTACAACCAAGATTACTCTACCCAGCAAAGTTATCATTCAGAATTGAAGGTCAGATAAAGAGCTTCACAGATAAGAAAAAGCTAAAGGAGTTCATCACCACCAAACCAGGATTATATGAAATGCTGAAAGGTACTCTTTAAGAAGAGGAAGAAGAAGAAAAAAGTAAAGATAAAAATTAAGAACAACAAATACATATCTATCAACAAGTGAATCTAAAAATCAAGTGAATTAAAAATCTGAGGAACAGAATAAACTGGTGACTATAATAGAATCAGGGGCATAAAATGGGAGTGGATTGATAATTCTCAGGGGGAAAGGGGTGTGGGGGATATGGGAAGAGACTGGACAAAAATCGTACACCTATGGATGAGGACAGTGGGAGGGAGGTAAGGGCAGAGGGTGGGTGGGAACCGGGTGGAGGGGAGCTATGGGGGGGTGGGGGGAGGAGAAACAATTGTAATAATCTGAACAATAAAGATTTATTCATTTTTTAAAAAGACTAAATAGGAAGGATAAGATGGTCAATGAATGTTAGTTTTCTTTCCCTTCTTAAAAAAACGGGGGTGGGGGGAGTTACATGAACTTGGTGATTGGTCTGATAGGAAACAGACAAGAAGGGTCAAGAATCTTTTTGTCTCAGGTCACCTACCCCCCTTTTTATCTCGTGCCCACCTGGAACAAACCAAGCTCATCTCTCCCTCAGAAATGTACCCTAGTTACCTAACTTATTTGGCCCCTTCTGTCCTGAAACCCTATTCAAGCTGTTTTCCATGTTAAAGCCAGAATGATTTTTCTGAAAATATTAGCTTGCTTAAGGCCCTTAAAGTATTATTATTTCTCACAGGATAAGGACAAAAATATTTAACAATTGTAGGGAATCACAAGAGACCCCAGGGGCTGAAGCAATCTAGAGAAAGAACAAAGCTGGATGCATCATAGTTCCTGATTTCAAAGTATATTACAAAGCTACAATAATCAAAATAGTATGGTATTGTCATAAAACAGACACATGGGTCAATGGGACAGAATATAGAACCTAGAAATAAACCCATGTATATATGGTCAGTTAATACATGACAAAGAAAACAAGAATATACAATGGGGAAAAGACAGTATCTTCAATAAATGATGTTGAAAAAGTGGACAGCCACATGCAAAAGAATAAATCAAACCTCCATATTATACCATACACAAAAAATCCATCCAAAATCTACTAAAGACTTGAGCATAAGACCAAAACTATGAATCTCCTAGAATAAAACATCAGGAGCAAACTCCTTGACCACAATTTTTGGATTTTACACCAAAAGGCAAAGGCAAGAAAAACAAATATAAACAAGTGGGACTACATCAAAACTGCACAAAACAACAACAACAAAAATCAACAAAATGGAAAATAAACCTACTGAATGGGAAAAAACATTTGCAAATTGTTTGTCTGATAAAGGGTTAATATCCAAAATACATAAAGAGCACATACAACTCAATAGAAAAAACACACAACACACATCTTTCCAAAGGAGACACACAACTGACTAATAGGTACATGAACAGATTCTCAACATCACTAATCATCACAGAAATGCAAATCAAAACCACAGTAAGATATCACCTCACACCTGTTATGATAACTATCATCAGAAAGATAAGAGGTAAGTATTGGCAAAAATGTGGGAAAAAGGGAACTTGCACACTGTTGGGAAGACTGTAAATTGAAACAGCCACTATGAAATACAGTATGGAGTTTCCTCAAAAAATTAAAATAGAGCTGCCATTTGATCCAGAAACCCCATTTCTGGGTACATATCCAAAAGCATCACTTCTGTCATCGTTCTGCTGAAAATGTATGAGCTTTATTTAAGCATGAGGAAACATCAGACAAACCTAATTTGAAGGATATTCAACAAAATAACTGAACACTGCCCTTCAAATGTGTCAAGGTCATGAAAGATTAAAGAGAGAGAGCTGAGGAACAATCTTAAACTAGAGGAAGCTAAGTAGACTGGAGGACTAAATGCAAGGTGGGATCTTGGATGGGATCCTGGATCAGAAAAATAACATTACTTGGCAGGTGTGGCTCAGTTGATTGAGTGTGGTCCTGTACACCAAAAGGTCACCGGTTCGATTCCCAGTCAGGGTACATGCCCAGGGTGAGTACAGGGGGCAACTCAACTCGCCCATGTTTTTCTTGCATCCATGATCCTCTCTCTTTCTCTTTCTCTCTCTCAAAATAAAAACATGTAAAAATAATAATAAAGTAAAGAAAAAGAACATTAGTGGGAGAATTGGCAATATTTGAATAAGATCCATAGATTAGATAATAGAATTGTACCCATCCTATATAATAAAAGCCTTATATGCAAATTGTCCCCATGGGCGGGAGTTCAACAGACTAGGAGTTAGACGTGTGCTGACCACCAGAGGGCAATGCAGAACATGGCGGGCGATGGCTACGCACCACTGGCAGTGGGTGGCAGTGGAGGTGCTGCCAGCACCAATGGGCCCTGACAAGAGCGGGACTGCGGCAGGATGGTGGAGCAGGTGAGCGGGCGGTGCCAGGCCAAGGCAGGTGTGAAGGGAAGCCCCAGCCAGTGGCAGCGGCAGGCAGCCGGGGGAAGGGAGGCCCCGGCCTGCAGCCAACAGCTGCTAGGGACCCTACCCATGCATGAGTTTTGTGCACTGGGCCTCTAGTGTCTATCTATGATTATAAAAGAAACATCCTTGGTTTTAAGATATATGTAACAAATGCCTAGATATAAGAGGGCAAACCTATTCTCAAAAACTTCAGGAAAAAGGTTCTCTCTCTCTCTCTCACACACACACACACACACACACACACACACACACATGAGAGGGGAAGAGAGAAGTAAGTACAATAACATTGTTGTGCTATTTTTTGCAAATTTTTGTAAATCTAAAAATATTTCAAAACAGAAAATGTTTAAAAAGAATAACAACAAAACAGTTCGGGTGGAGGAGGTGCTCAAGGGGCTGAGGAGGAGGCCCCAAGCCAGCCCCTTTGAACTTTATTCTCAGTCACCCCCACACCCTCTGTGGAAGGACAATGGTGCTGTTTTGGAGGAAGTTACAAATGTCCAGCTGAGGTGGTTAGCGGTACCCGGCGCTCTTCCATTGCTCTAGTTTTCTACCTGGGACGGTTTAGCTTCTGGATGGAGCTATAACAAAACGATGAATTTAAACAAAATTCTGTTTCTGTTATTCAATGGCAGGTTATTGATGGTCTTTCTCCTTCCTGGAATATTATGTGAAATCCCAACCCATTCCTTGCTGGACTGAAAAGTGACTATGAGCAGAAGTCTCTGAAGCCTGATGCGCTGGGCTGGGGGCCTGGATTCGAGAAGCTTTGGTTTCTAGAAAGTTGGTTTCCTTTTGAAGCAGCTGCTTAACCCCACCACGTGCACTCTGAGTTCGAAAAGAGATGAGCACTTGGGCACAGAAGTGATGGCATATTTCCTAGGTCCTGTGGAGCAGACCACGGAGCTTCTAGTCATGTGACCGTGGCCAGGACAGTGCTGAAACCACGCCCTCTGCAGGCAGAGAGCTGGAAGAATTTTCAAGGTGAATATGAAGATCAGCATCTTCCTTTCTCTGTGCACTTCCGAGGGGAGCAGAAGTTACAAGCTGGTTAACTAATTTTTAAAAGGGTTTGGAGAATCATGTAGTTCTCAAACAAGAGGACGTCGCATCATACAGTCCAGACTTCTCAGATCCCAGATAAAGAATCCGAACGCCCATTGAAGCAAAGGATGTATCCAAAGTTGTACTGCTGGTCGGGACAAGACTAAACTGAGAGAGCCTGCCGGGTGCCCTCGGGCACACAGAGGGGCCCCTGACCTGGATGGGGGCCGTCACCAACCAGCTCCTGGAGAAAACACAGGGAAGCCCAGTTCTGGGGGTGAGTGGGAATTTGCTAATGAGGAGGGAGAAAGCATGTTCCCAGGAGACAAATTCCCAGAGCTCATTGCCGAGACTAGGCGGGCAGTAGCTCTGCTCCCCCGCCCCCCAAATGTGGCCAGTGGGCAGCCGGCGGCCATGGAGCTGCGGAGCATGCTGAGCTGGGAAGAGTTTGTATTTGGTTCTGAGGACACATGGAGCCTCTGAGGACACTACGCCAGGACTCACCTCTCACCCTTCAGATTCTACTCTAGGCATCGGTCCACCTGGGGTTCCCCCTCCCCAACGTGAGGCTCAGATGACTGGGACACCAGTTCTGGGCCAGACAGGTCTGCAGGAGCAGCAGTCTGGGTCAATCTCTGGGCCAGCTGGGGTGTGATGGCTTATTTACCAGACCGCAGGGCCCAGATATTTGGCTAAACATTATTTCCTGTGTGTCTGTGAGGGTCTGCCCGATGAAATTAACATCAATCTGAAGACTGAGTAAAGCATATCACCCTCCCCAATGTGAGTGGGCACCTTCCAACCCACAGAGGCCTGAAGGAGCAGAGGCTGAGGAGGGGAGGGTCCGCACCCCTCTCTCTCTGCCTGACTAGAGGAGCTAGGACGTGGTCGCCTGCCCTCCAACTAAGACTTACACCTTCAGCCTCCTGATTCCCAGGCCTTTGGACCTGGACTGAATCTTATACCGCCACCTCGCAGATTGTGGAACTTCTCAGCTTCCACAATCACATGGGCCAGTTCCTCATCACACACACACACACACACACACACACTCACACGCACATGCAAGCACACACAAGGGCACACACATATGCACACACATGCACACTTGCGCACTTGCACACAGACATTCTCCATTGCTCTTTTCTCCCCCTCTCTCTACAAGTTTCTTCAGCCTTTATAAAGAAGAGGGCACCCAAAGGGGTATACTGTGCGGGCCCACCTCTCTCTGGATCCTCCTTTCTGGCTGCTCATGCTCTTGAACCCCACAGTTCTCTGAGGCTGAATGCCCAGCCCTGTGATGCTCCTGTGAAGAGCTAAGGTGGGTCTCCCCTCCTCTGGCTGGGCATCACCAATGCCCAGGTTCCCAACCTCACCAAGCACCGTGCCCTTCCCTGGCTCCCTAGGCCTCCATGCCTTTGTCTCCGGGCACCTGTTCCTCCCTGCAGGGAAGAGGTTCCTGGGGGCTGGAGCCCCAGGAGCAGTATTAGGGTCACCCCTCACTCTCCTGACCTCAGAGGGAGCTGACCAGCTCCTCTCCCACAAGAAAAAGCTCCTCACAGAGACACTCCGAAGGGATGCCCGGGGCTCAGCGAGACTTTTGGTTAATACTCAGTTTGTTTAAAGGTGATGTAATGTAAATGTATGCTTGTATATACGGAACATATATCGGCTTAGAAAAATAATTGGAAGAACACACACTAAAATGTTATGTTGGGCGGTAGTAGGTTTACCTATATTAATGTCCTGTATTATCCAACTTGGTACAAGAAATATGCAACAGTTCTAGAACCAAAAAAAGGCCATGATACATATAATTTTAATTTAAAATAAAATCAGGTTGCATTTTGAAAGTTTGAGAGTAACGTTGATCGTGACATTATCTTCATTCCATAGAGGCTCACCAAGAGGGAAATGACCATAAAAACTATTTAAATAAGATCTGTAGGATCCTCTATAATGGTTAAGAATGTCAAAGAGGCCTGAGACCAAAAACTTTGAGTACTGCTGTTCTAGTACAACTAGCAACAGACAAATTTTTTGTGGGGCTCATTTTACTTTGGCCTATGTGATATAATCTACTTGGAGGCTGGATATGGTGACCAAGAAAAAAAGAGAGTAGATTCAAATTACTACAATCAGTAATGAAGAAGTTGATGTTACTACTGACCTTACAGAAATAGAAAATATTATAAGAGAATACTATGAACAATTGTGTGCCAACAAATTAGATAATTTATATGAAATGGACAAATTTCTAGAAATGCACAAACTGCTAAAACTGACTCAGCAAGAAATAGAAAATCTGAGTGTACCTATAAGAAGTAAAGCAACTTAAAAAGAAATAGTGCTTGAAAATCATTGAATAAAGAAATTGATTAGCCATCCAAAAACTTTCAATAAAGAAAAGCCCAGAATTAGATAGTTTCACTGGTGACTTCTGCCAAATTTAATGTTCTTATTGATTTTAGAGAGAGGAAGGGAAAGAGAGAGACAGAAACATGGATGAGAGAGAATCATCAATGGGCTGCCTCCTGCACGCTCACTATGGGGATCAAGCCCGCAATTCCGTCATGAGCCCTGACCGGGAATCCAAGCAGCAACCTCTTGGTACATGAGACAACACTCCACCACTGAGCCACACCAGACTGGCAAATTCTACCAAATTTTTAAAGAAGAATTAATAACAATCCTTCTCAAACTCTTTCAAAACAGTAGAAGAAGAGGGAACACTGTTTAATTCATTCTGAGGTCAGCATTGTAAGGTTTGCGACGCAGGAGCCAAAACACAGAGTCCAGGCGATTAGAAAGGGGGGGTTTTAATCTTGCGCTCCCGGGCGAAATACGCTGGTCCGAGGGTGGGCCAGGGAAGTTCACACCAAAAAGGGGCATAGGCACTTCTTTTATACAGCTGTTTAGTGAGGGGAGGGCAGAGGGCATGAGAGGTGTGGAATTCGCCTTGGGCCAGGGGTCTAGGAAGGCGCCAGTTATCTCTGTCACCATCTACCTTGCAGATGCATGCATAGGCTCTGGACTTCCTCCCTGCCTGACCTAACATCCCAGCCTTTTGGTGATAGGGGGCGCCAAAATCGTCCTGGCTACTTCCTGCTGACCAGGGGCGAAGAGGGTGGGGGATGTTAAAGGCCAGGGTCAGGCAGAGGCAGGTCGGAGGGCAGCCGAGTGTAGGGGTGGAGCAGGAGCTGGTTTACAGTCACCCGAGACATTTCCACGATCCAGGAGCGGATGAATTTGAGGAGGCAGGGAGCTAGGGAAAAAAAGACACAGATGAGAATTAGGGGTCCTATCAGGGGTAGGATCCAGGTAGCTAAAGGGTTTTGGAGCCAGCCGAAAAGAGAGTTGTCCCGGGAGTGTCTTGCACGTAATTCTTCACTCAGCTTAGTCAGGGTCTGCACGTTCTGTTCCACCACTCCAGACTCGTTGATGTAGTAGCAGCATCCTTCTTGAAGGAACATGCAGGTTCCTCCTTTTTCCGCAGTAAGAAGGTCTAGGGCTCATCGGTTCTGCAGGGCTATTTGGGCTACCGATGTTACTTGCCACTGCAGGGAGGCTAAGGAGGCAGTAGTAGACTCCAAGGCTATTTGGAGTTTGTCATTGAAATCCTGAGCAGAGATTATGCTGTTCCCGAGGACCCCCCCAGCTAGGCCTACCGAGGCAGCGATACTTACCCCCAACATGACAGGGAGGAAGGCGGCCCGGGGGGCCTGGTATAGTGGATCTTTCTACAATTCTTGTCAACAGTTAACTTTAGAACTTCTTTCTTTCAACATACCTTCCATTAAATATTTCTAAACATGTCTAGCAATTAAAATATTTAGAAAAGGCAGGGGGAGGAGGGAACAGGCCTCTAGCTGCTTGAATTCAAAACTGAGTTTCTGATAAGCCTGTGCCAGCAAGAAAGTTGTTCTCTAAGGAGGGTGGAGCGGGGGAGAGGTCGGGGTGAGAAGGCGCTGGAGCCAGAGCAGTTTTCAGAGCATTAAAAGGTGATTTGCCATCAGTACCCATGACCAAGATCGTGGAAGGGAAGAGTGGCCCGGAAAAAGGAGGACAGGACAGAGAAGGTAGCCCCCGTGTCCACCAGAAAGGATACCTGCTTACCCGCTACCTTGAGCATTACCCTGGACTTGGCGAGGGTGATGGGGGTCGTCGAGTCCTGGCATCTCCAGTCTTCAGCCAGTTCCAGCATGGCCGGCAGTGGGTCATTACCTGGAAGGGCAGCCTCTCTACGCTGAGACGCAGAGGGCCTGTCACTTTTCCAGGGGCAGTCACTTTTCCAGTGGCCATTTTGACCGCACACCGGGCAGGGCTTGGTTGGAACCAGGGGCTGGGGGCACTGCTTTGCCCAGTGGTCCTCATTCCCACACTTAAAGCATCTTCCAGGCTGTGTTCATCCTTTCATTGCACCCCCACCACGCATAGTCCCCTTTGGACCATGGATGACTACCGTTGGCCTCAAGGTAGCAAGGCTTGGGTTTGCAGACTCACCTCCTGTCGAAGGCGGGCTTACTCTGCCTGCTCCTCATGGGCATTAAAAACCTTAAATGCCGTGTTCACTAGATCCCGAACAGGAGTCTGAGGGCCATCCTCCACCTTTTTTAATTTCTTTCGAATATCTGGGGCTGACTGCAAAATGAAGTGAGTGGCTAAAACTGTCGCTCCAGCCGGGGACACAGGGTCCAGGTGAGTATACAAGGTCAGAGCCTCAGTCAGCCTGTTAAGGAAGACCACGGGGTTCTCAGCTGGTCCCTGAGTAACTTCCCTCAGCTTGTCAAAATTAACTACCTTGTAGGAGATGGCCTGTAGGCCGGCTATCAGGCATTGGAGCATCTGGTCATGACATCAGTGCCCATCTCGCCCTTTGGGGGTATCTAGTTGGTACTCCCAGCCTGGTTCCTGACGAAGAACGGCCTGGGCCCCCACCAGTATAGAGGCATCCGTAAGGTGGATCTGATCTACGTGGTCCGTCGCTGCTCCTAAGACCCTTTCCCTTTCATCTGATGTTAGGGTGGAAGAAAGAATGACATGGATGTCATGCCAGGTGAGGACATAGGCCTGAGAAAGGTATCGAAATTCCTTTACGAACACGGTGGGGTTGGCAGAAAAGGACCCCAGCCACTTCTCAATCTGGGAGAGATCCAACAGAGAGAAGGGAACATGAATCCTGACCACTCCCTCAGCCCCTGCAACTTCCTGGAGAGGGCAGAGAAGAGGAGGAGCCCGGGAGTGGGTGTGCCTGCTGACTGGGGAAGCAGGCAGGGGTGGGGGAAGGGGAAGGTCAGTAGGTAAGAGAGAAGGCTCTGGGGGAGGGGATGGTGGATGGAGGTCGGGGAGTGAGGATGGGGGAAGGGTGGGAACTGGAGGTACGGCAGAAGAAGCTGCGGAGTAAGGAGACAGGCGAGTCGGAGGGGAGGAAAGATTCTCAGGAGGTTCAGATAAGGCGGAAAGTGGAGGGGTGTCGGTAGGCAGAGGGGGTTTCTCGTGAGCTAGGAGAACCTGGGCTGTGGAACAGGAGGAGCAGAGGGAGGGACGGGAGCGCAGATAAAAAAGGCCTGGACATATGGAATCTTGGGCCACTTCCCAGCTCGTTAGCAGTAATTACTGAGGTCAGTTAGTCCCGCTTTCAGGGTCATCTGGACCCACTGAGGCCATGCCACATTACAGAAGTAGCCAGATTGGTGAGGACACCCTAGAGGTGTCTTTGGTGAGTGCCCATTCCAATTCCTGGGGTTGGGTAGCAAAAGGTCAAGGACCAGCATCCCAATCCCTGAGCCAATGCTACGACGGGGAACCCAAGGGACAGTAGAGGACGTCTCCTCTACCCCCTGGGGTCCAGAGTGAGGCCCAAAGGCCGGAAAACCGAGGGGTGCAGGAACGTCTTTGCTGCCTCCCCAGGTTCGGAACCTCTCCTGGAGAGGCCCAGAGGGCTATGCCCGGAAGGCAATCTCTGAGGCGGCTGCGATTTACCGACAGAGACGCTGGAAAAACTGCCAGGAATTAGCACAGGTTGGGACTTACTGCCAATGTTGCCTAGCCAAGGGAAGAAGGCTGAGTATCCTGAGCCACGAAGAAAGAAGAAGGGGGAGTGGGGGGGGCCCCGGACCATTAAAGGTCAAACAGGGAGCTCGCCCCCACCCGGGTCCGGCACCAGATGTAAGGTTTGCGACGCAGGAGACAAAACACAGAGAGTCCAGGTGATTAGAAAGGGGGGGTTTTAATCTTGCACTCCCGGGCAAAATTTGTTGGTCCGAGGGCCCACGTCAGAGATTGCCTTTCAGGCATAGCCCTCCGCGCCTCTCCAGGAGAGGTTCCAAACCTGGGGAGGCAGTGAAGACGTTCCTGCTCCACTCGGTTTTCCGGCCTTTGGGAAAGAAAGAAGTTCTAAAGTTAACTGTTGACAAGAATTGTAGAAAGATCCACTATACCAGACCCCCTCTCCTCACCCTCCCTCGTTCGCCAGGTTTTTGTGTGTGTTTTTTCTAAGCTCCGGGATACCCTTCTGGCATCTCTCCCTCTCTCCCTCTCTCTCTCTCCCCTCTCTCTCTCCCCCTACCAGACATCTCTAAGCTTTTCCAACTATTTACTGATGAGAAACAGGGAATAGCTATGGGGGTCCTTACCCAGCCCCTAGGACCAGCTTTCACCCCTGTAGCCTACCTGTCCAGACAGCTTGATCCCACGGTTTGGGGATGGCAGCCCTGCAGCCGCTGTTTTCATCAAGGAGGCCCAGAGGATTTGCCTCTAGCAACCCTTACAGGTCTTCTCCACCCATAGATTACAGGATCTTCTGTCCCACCAATCCTTATCTCTCCTTGCCCCCTCTCCCATGCAGAAACTCCATCTCTTGTCTCTTGAGAATCCTGACATCTCCCTAACTCGGTCCCCAGCCCTGAACCCAGCCACTCTCTTTCCTGCTGCCTCCACCCAACCTGCGGCAACGCACTCCTGCCCTGAGGTAGTCGAGGCCCTCACTCAACCTCGGGCAGGACTCTCAGATCTTCCTCTCTCTAATCCTGACTTAACTCTGTGGATGGAAGCTCATGCCTAGACCCCCAGGGACATCGGAAAGCCTCCTATGCAGTAGTAACACTCGAGCGCACCCTGGAGGTGGCCTTCATAAATAACAAGATCGCCCTTCCCAAGGCTCAGGTAGGGGCCATTGCCCAACAGGTCCACTGGTCATTGCACATTGGACCGCTGGCACTTTGGAGGTTCCTCGAACCCCTCTTCACCTCACCCACACTACGAGAGGCAGTCACGAGTGCCTGCTCCTCCTGCTCCATGTGTGCGGCTGTGGCCTTCCCACCTCCATACAATCAGACAACAGCCCAGCTTTTATATCAAGGGTCCTTCAGCAGGTTAGCACCTCTCTCGGCATCTCCTGGAAACTGCACATACCCTACCACCCACAATCAATGGGTAAGATCGAGAGGATCAACAGCCTCCTTGAAGACCATCTAACTAAACTCTCTAGAAATTTGCAGCTCCTGGCCGTACCTCCTGCCCATGGCCCTGACCGGAATCTGGGCTACACCAGGGAGCCCCACCTTATTACCTGCCCTGACTCGGGCAACTGCTCCGGGAACACGCTGACAGGTTTCTGCCCAGGCCTGGACCAGCTGACCAAGGCTCCTGAGGACCAGCCCTCCAGCGGGGGGACTCAGTCCTCCTTAAGAATCTACATCCCAAGGCCTTGGAGCCCAGGTGGACGGGACCTCACACAGTAATCCTCACAACCCCCACTGCAGCCAAACTACTTGGCGATCCATCCTGGCACCACCTCTCCAGACTCAAGAGGACCCCGGAGCAGCATGACTTCTATAAATGTGAGGTGTTGGGCCCCACTAAGGTCCACCTTAGCTGCCCTCCCTCTCCTCCTTCTCCTCCCAGCCCTGGGCAACCTACACCCACCCCCCACCTGCTTATGTGTGGAGGTTTAAGGTCCGTGAAACCTACGACCAGGACAGCACACAAGTCACCCGGCAGGTGGGATCTCAGGACTGCCCTCTGGTCGGATGCCAGGCGGAGATCCTGATTGCTGTTGACCTCCAGTCAGTGTCCAACAGTGGCCGACCATATGCTTGTTTTGCTTATGACCAACGGAACCCAGACAGGTGTAGTCAAGACATCAACACCTATGGGGGTCGCCAGTGGTCAGGCTGTGTCATCCATGATGCCTACAATGAGGTCAGGTCTGGCCCCTTTTTCTGGAAGGATGGGACCTTCAACATCAGGGTCCAGGACCCCTGGGACCAGCGATGGGTTGCGGGCATTATGGGAAAACTATATGGGAGTGGTTAGAGCTCGACCCCTTCAGGGACCATCTACATCTCCTGGGAATATGTCATGGCCCAGGAGGCCCAAATCCAGGTCTCTAACAGCATCCTACAGGCTGAACATTCCCTTAAAGGGAAGCTGCCTGATTCCCCCCGGGTAGAAGTCCTGTCTTCTTGGCTCCAACTTATCCAACACACTCTACTATTCCTTAACGAGACCCGCACCCTGCCCAATGTCTCGCACTGCTTTCTATGTGTCTATCTCCAAAGACCTTTGCTGGCTGCCGTCCCACTCATGACTCCTCCAGGAACCCAAGGACACGGTGAATGTCAGCCTCCCCTGGCTGGCATTCCCCTCTGGGAACCCGAAACTCCAGAACCCACCTTGCCCCCGCGGATATGCTACCAGACCAGCAACCCAGTAACTGTGGGATGGGTCACCTGGAACTGTACCCAAAACCACACTGCAGCCAGTCCCACCAAGGCCAGCCCGGGTACCTTCTTTTGGTGCAACGGCACCTTAAGCAACTGCATAAACTCCTCTGACCCCGGGCCTTGCTTCGTGGTCACAGTAGTTCCCCAACTAACCTTGTATGGTGAGTCGGAGCTTGCCTGGTTGCTCCCTTCATCCCACCCCCGGGCCCGCAGGGCCGCCTTCCTCCCTGTCATGTTGGGGGTAAGTATCGCTGCCTCGGTAGGCCTAGCTGGGGGGGGGGGGGGGTTCTCGGGAACAGCATAATCTCTGCTCAGGATTTCAATGACAAACTCCAGATAGCTTTGGAGTCTACTACTGCCTCCTTAGCCTCCCTGCAGCGGCAAGTAACATCTCTAACCCAAATAGCCCTGCAGAACCGACGGGCCCTAGACCTTCTTACTGCAGAAAAAGGAGGAACCTGCATGTTCCTTCAAGAAGAATGCTGCTACTACATTGAGTCTGGAGTGGTGGAACAGAACGTGCAGACCCTGACTAAGCTGAGTGAAGAATTACGTGCAAGACACTCCCGGGACAACTCTCTTTTCGGCTGGCTCCAAAACCTTTTAGCTACCTGGATCCTACCCCTGATAGGGCCCCTAATTCTCATCTGTGTCTTTTTTTCCCTAGCTCCCTGCCTCCTCAAATTCATCCGCTCCTGGATCGTGGAAATGTCTCGGGTGATTGTAAACCAGCTCCTGCTCCACCCCTACACTCGGCTGCCCTCCGACCTGCCTCTGCCTGACCCTGGCCTTTAACATCCCCCACCCTCTTCGCCCCTGGTCAGCAGGAAGTAGCCAGGATGATTTCAGTGCCCCCTATCACCAAAAGGCTGGGATGTTAGGTCGAGGCAGGGGGAAGTCCAGAACCTATGCATGCATCTGCAAGGTAGATGGTGACAGAGATAACTGGCGCCTTCCTAGACCCCTGTCCCAAGGCAAATTCCACACCTCTCATGCCCTCTGCCCTCCCCTCACTAAACAGCTGTATAAAAGAAGTGCCTATGCCCCTTTTTCCTGGCCCACTCTCGGACCAGCGACCAGCGTATTTCGCCCGGGAGCGCAAGATTAAACCCCCTCCTTTCTAATTGCCTGGACTCTCTGTGTTTTGTCTCCTGCATTGCAAATCTTACAAGCATTATCATGATAACAAAAACAGACAAAAATATCACAAGAAAAGAAACTACAGAATAATATGTCTTTTGAATATAGTTGTAAAAATACTCAACAAAATATTAACATATTTGTAATTCGTTGATTATATAATTTAGATAAACAAATTAGATAATATGAGCCAGGATTACATTCAAAGGATTATATCCTATGACCAAGTGAGGTGAACCCTGGAATGGAAGGCTGGTTTAATATATAAAAATCCAAGATATATATAGGTATATATATGTATATATGTGTATATATGTGTATATATGTATATATGTATATATGTATATATGTATATATACATATGCCTAAGCTTAACACAAGAGCTGTCCCATGGTGGTCAATGCATTCCCACAGCCAACTTCCTGTGGCTGACCAACCTCCCGCAGTCCCTCCCCCTGGCCAGCAGGACCCGATCGGCCCGATCACTGGCCAGGCCAAGGGACCCCACCCATGCACGAATTCATGCACAGGCCTCTAGCACGTTAATAAAGAAGAAACTCACTCCTCTATGAGTTGCATTTAGGATTCAATACAGTTTTTAAAATATATTTTTATTGAGTTTGGGGAGGGAGAGAGAGATAGAAACATCATTGAGAATCATTAATCAGCTGCCTCCTACACTCCCACACTGAGGATCGATCCCACAACCTGGGCATATGCCCTGACTGGGAATCGAACCATGACTTCCTGGTTCAACCACTGAGCCATGCCAGCTGGGTTAAGATTCCATACTTTCTACTCCACCAATAAATTGCTGTAAGATCACTAACTATATGTTCATTGCAGAATTTTATAAATAGATTTTAGTCTTTCCCTTATTTGAGCCCTGAGGGCATGAGGCCCTGCTGAACATGTGCTGCTAGTTATCTATCCTCTTGCCTGTCCAGCATTTCTCTTCAGTATCCCACATGCGTCCCCTTTTTATCTACCCTGGAGAAGTACCCTTACGTTCTCCCTCCCTACGGTCTCCCTGATGCAATCATCCTCTCTGGTCTAACTACCACCTCTCATGTTTCCTCCCAGGCTTACTCTCCAGAACCATGTATCTGTCTGCCCTCTGGACAGTGCAACCTGGATAACCCCAGGTTGTTCAAGTTCAACACAGTTAAAATTGGATTTCTCGTCTTCCACTCCAAACCTTCTACTCTGCCTAGATCCCTTGTTATATTAAAGAAAATAACTACAACCCTATTATTTTATTAATTTATTGCTTTATGTGTATTTATTTATTTATTTATTCTACCCCCCCCCCCCTTATCCCCTCTCTGAACTCTTCCACCATCACTCAACCTCCTCCCCTCCGCAATCACCACCCTGTTGTTCATGTCCATGAGTACTCTCTTTTTTTTTCTTCTTGGCTCAATCTCTCCACCACCCCCAGCCACCACACGCACACACTGGTGCTGTCTGACTGCTCTCTGCACCTCTATTCTCAAGCAGTCCAACCTAGTCATCCACAACCACCTTGGGAGTCACTGCTGGCCTTATCCTCTTCCTTAGTACTCAGTACCCAAGAGGCCACTAATCCTGTGGATTATTGTCCTGCTAGAGCTCTGCCCTAGTCCAAATCTTCATCATCTCTTTGCTGGACTATTACTCTAGTCTCCTAAGCGGATTTTACTCTTCTTCAATTCATTCTCCACATTACAACCAAAGTGATCTTTCCAAAATTATTGTGGTCTTGTTACTCCAAATAACAAGACATGTACTGGTAGATGTACCTGTGTGATGGGTACACGTACATACACACATACACACACACATACACACACACACACAAATGATACCAAAAGCATTCTCTTCATGCTTAAACATGGCTGAGTACTGGCATGCTCCACTTACCTGCCAGATAGTGCCTTCTTCTAGACCCAACTAAAGAAACCCACTTTTTGTAAAAACTTTCCCTAAAATTTTTCTTAAAACCCCATATATATCATGACACCCTTCCTTGTGCCCCAGTCCCCCCCCCCCCTCATACACACACACATACACACACACACACACACACACATCCCATACCTCATACCTAGCTATGGTCAACCATCCAACATAGCAATAACTCCTCACAACTCCCAGGTGCTTGAAAGGTGGGCTGTAGTGTTCGTTTCTGTGGCCTCAGTGCGTGCATCCCTGTCTGACACATGGTGCATTAGGAGCCCAAGTGATATTTCCATTCGACTCATAGATTATTGAGGATACTGTCCACACAGCACCTGCTCAGGCAGCAGCAGCGGAGCCTGCCACTGGTTCTGAAAGCAGAACAGCAGACCACAATTGCATCTGTACACGGAGAGCTAGGAGAGAACATAGCTGAAGTTTGGGAAATCTGGGGAAAGCTAAAGAATCAACTCAACTTAAAAAGTGGAGGTTAAGAAGGGATTTAAATATATCTTCAAACAAAGCCCGTGCAAGGAAATCAGTGGTGTCCAGGCACAAGCGACCAGGCTCTGTCTGCAGACGCTCTGTGGGCCGCGGCCTCACTGGTCCCATGCTGCTGCCTGCACATGCACTGCTGGCTACTAAGTGAGGGCCCAGTTCTCCAGTTATGAGTTAAAAACGGAATAAATACATACAAATACAAAGCGTTACACTGAACCCAAAGCTAATATAATGTTATGTCAATTATGCCTCAATTGAAAAAGACAGAATTTTTAAAATTCACAAATGTCAGCATGAGGAGCTCTGTTAGATGCAAGAAAGCATTTTCCCAGAGCAGCCTGGCGGGGCACCGTGTGGCTGCCAGGGCGTGAGCCCTCCTCCTGCAGGGCCTGGGCAGGTTCAGCCCTGAGTGGGAGGCCCAGGAGGTTTGGGCCAGATTCCCCAGCCTGAACCTCTCTGGTTTTGATAACCATCACAGGCCTGAGACCTTTCTTCCCAGAAGAAAGCCTGGCGTGGCTTCTCCAGCCATGTCAGAAGGACACCCGCGAGGTGCGTCATAGGAAGGTGCATCGCAATAATCACGGTGACAATCTCATGCAGCAGGGCATGCTATGAGGTAAGGAGGAAGTGCTCTTTGTAAAAAATTTAACTTTGTCCTGAAATTCTATAAATTCAAATGCAACTGGGGCTGTATTTTCATAGCAGGTTGAATTTCCCTCCAGGATCTGCCGGGATGGCTCCCCTGCTTTGTCTTTAAGAAGCTTCGTGCCAGGAAATGCCAACCACTCTCTGAAAAAACACATGACAAACCCGGAGGCAGCTCACGGCCGATCTGGGTGTTTTGCCCTGACTGCTCTTCGCGTCTATATTTACCATGATCTGATCGCGTGAGCACACAGGCTCTGCTCAGCTCAGCCCAGAATATCAGCTACGCTTTACTCTACCTGCAGTGGTAAATCTCCTGTTGGACTTGTATTCGGCTGCTGCTGGCTAGTTTCTGGGGTCACTTGTATTATGCCTCAAAGCTGTAAAGATATAGAATAAAAATGGACGGAGATATCTAACTCTATAGATCTGCTCCACTGATTGCATCTGACAGCAGAGAATAATCACTTTAAAACGTCATTAATTATGGTCATTTGCTCCAGGATCCATATATTTGGGGGGTGGAGGGCCTCACCTTCCAGTAACCACTTACCTCACTGAGATTTTCATCTGAGAGAAGTAATTCCTGGATTTCTTCCAGCTGCTGAAAATGGCAATTCCCCCACAGCAGTGGAAACATAGCCCTCATAGGGAAAGACACTTAGGCCAAGTTGGACTTTGAGATGAACTCCTTTCCACTTACGGTGACTGGGGTAGAGCTGGGTGGGGGTGAGAGCACATCCGGAAACGACAAGGCTCACATTGGGATTCCAGTAACTGCAGCTTGACCTGCCCCGGGGGGCGAGAAGGGAGGAGGCCCTTCCCTAGATGCCCCTGGGGGCTCTGCCTGCTGGCACCACTGTCCTTTCTCAGACGCAGGAGGGTAGGATAGGAGGGAGAGACATGGAGCCTGGGCTGGATGCGGCCAGCCATGTCACCGGGTCATGGCGTTGAGGTTTTGTGCCCATTCAATTCAAACATTTCTTCCCAGGAGGAGCTGCAGCCCACATTCGCCTGTGGATCCCACCATGAGCTAGCTTAGCTTGGACCCTCCAGTGCCTCCTCAACAGGATTCCTGGTAGAAGAAATCCCAATATTCGAGGACAGCCAACAGGCAATAAGCGAGCTTATCTGCTCCATCTGCAGTGACGCCCACTATGTGGCACTCCTGGGGACCTGAGAAAGGAGGCACTCCATCACTCAGCTGTTGGCTTGTGGAATCCAGGTTGAAATGGTTGTGGTTACAAACCTTCAGGAATTGGATCAAGTCGTCCGAGACCACGAAACAGACCCCTGCACTCCATCTAGAACACAGAAGATCAGGGGTTTCTGGGGCTTACCCAGTCCTAGGATGGAGATCATAACATGCCTTTGCCACCCAGTGAGGCTGCCAAGGTTCCACAGAAACTGCCGACTTTGCTCGGCCCGTCGTCAGATTGCTCCTGCTGCCGAGGGAACCCACTCATATGCAGGAAAAGTTGTTCCATCTGGTTTCTGTCCTGTATGCAAAAATCCAAGGTGAGTTCCAAGGCCTAAGGAGGTTGAAAGTCATGGCCAAAAGCAATGACTTATACAGAGATGTGCTTATCCCATTTCTCTTTTTAGAAATGTACTCTCACTGGCTTTAGGGTGTGGAGGCTGCAGCCATGGGTCCTTGAAACAGACAGAACTGAGTCTGGCATTCTCTCTGTCTTATCACTTACACATTCCCTGCAAAGTCGCTCCACCTTTCTGCACTGAACATAGGCAATGAGTGACAGTGTACCTGAGAAATGAAAAACAAGGTGAGTCCTCCAATTGCCTGGCTTACAGACCTGAGCAAGTTACCAGACCATGAGGGGGACTGGAGGAACCCGGGGAACTCCCTGAGTTGAGGAGACAGAGCTGGGGGAGGGTGGGAGGCCGAAGATGGCTAGAGTTCACAAGACAGAGAACCAGAGAGGAGAGAGCGACACAGAGAATTTCAGAGATCTGCAGAGGATGACACAGGAGTATCCATCACATGTGTAGGAGAATGCTGCCCAGGCCAATGAGAGGATTAAAGGGAACAGTCCAAGTGCTCATCAGAACAGGGCTACTGCATGTTTCTCCAGCCAGACGCAGGACCACACACCCTCGTTCACAGCAGCACAGGTGGGGGTGCGAGAAAGCTTGCTCAGTGGTGGAGAGTAACTAATCCTAGACAGAACTGCTGTGATGGCAAAGCTTAAAAAACAAATCATAAAGACTAGAAAGAACCAAGATGTTTCCATGAAACAACTGTGTCCCAGAACAAAGTTCAAGAATATTTATAGAAATACAGAAATATCCAGCACCAAACAAGGTAAAACTCACAAAATCTGACATTCAACCAAAAATTATTTGATATTCAAAGAAGCTAAGTACAACCCAGAATGAGAAGAAAATCCAATCAAAAACCCACGCCAGGACCCATGTGGCTCAGTGGCTGGTCATTGACCCACGAACCAGGAGGTCATGGTTCAATTCCCGGTCAGGGCACATGCTTGGGTTTCAGGCTTGATCCCTAGTGAGGGGTATGCAGGGAGGCAGCTGATCAATGATTCTCTCATCATTGATGTTTCTAGCTCTCTCTCCTTCTCCCTATTTCTCTGAAATCAATAAAAACATACTTATAAAAAAACAGATGAGAGAATTAGCAAAAAAGGATATTAAAACAGTTATTTTAAATATATTTTTTATGTCTTAAGTAAAGACAGGAAAATTATTTTTTAAAACTACCTAACTCACCCTAACTGGTTTGGCTCAGTGGATGGAGCGTCAGCCTGCGGACTGAAAGGTCCCAGGTTCGATTCCAGTGAAGGGCATGTACCTGGGTTGTGGGCACATCCCTAGTGGGAGGTGTGCAGGAGGCAGCTGATCGATGTTTCTCTCTCATCAATGTTTCTGACTATCCCTCTCCCTTCCTCTCTGTAAAAAAAAATCAATAAAATATATTTTTTTAAAAACCACCTAACTCAAACTTTTTTTTTTGAAAATGTAATATTTTATTTTTTTATTATTTTTTTTAATAAATCTTTATTGTTCAGATACAGGTGTTCCTCTTTTTGTTTTCCCCCTATAGCTCCCCTCCACCTGATTCCCCACCCCACCCTACCCCATGCCCTTACCCCCTGCCACTGTCTTCATCCATAGGAGTAAGATTTTTGTCCAATCTCTTCCCGCACCACTCACACCCGCTTCCCCCTGAGAATTGTCAGTCCACTCCCTTTCTATGTCCCTGATTCTATTATATTCACCAGTCCATTCTGTTCATCAGATTTTTTATTCACTTGATTTTTAGATTCACTTGTTGGTAGGTATGTATTTGATGTCGTTTTGTTGTTCATAATTTTTATCTTTACCTTTTTCTTCTTCTTCCTCTTCTTAAAGAATACCCTTCAGCATTTCATGTAATCCTGGTTTGGTGGCGATGAACTCCTTTAGCTTTTTCTTGTCTGTGAAGCTCTTTATCTGACCTTCAACTCTGAATGATAGCTTTGCTGGGTAGAGTAATCTTGGTTGTAGGTTCTTGCTGTTCATCACTTTGAATATTTCTTGCCACTCCCTTCTGGCCTGCATAGTTTCTGCTGAGAAATCAGCTGACAGTCGTATGGGTACTCCCTTGTAGGTAACTAACCGTTTTTCTCTTGCTGCTTTCAAGATTCTCTCTTTGTCTTTTGCCCTTGGCATTTTAATGATGATGTGTCTTGGTGTGGTCCTCTTTGGATTCCTCTTGTATGGGGTTCTGTGCGCTTCCTGGACTTGTAAGTCTATTTCTTTCACCAGGTAGGGAAAGTTTTCTGTCATTATTTCTTCTAATAGGTTTTCAGTATTTTGCTCTCTCCCTTCTTCTGGCACCCCAAAAATTCGGATGTTGGTACGCTTAAAGTTGTCCCAGAGGCTTCTTACACTATCTTCATATTTTTGGATTCTTTTTTCTTTTTGTTTTTCTGTTTGGGTGTTTTTTGTTTCCTCATATTTCAGATCTTTGGTTTGATTCTTGGGGTACGTTGATCTACAGTTGAGTTTCTGTATATTCTTTATTTTAGACAGTGTATGCTTCATTTCTGACTGGTCCTTTTCCATTTTTTTGGCATTCTCATTAAGGTCCTTGAAGGTCTCAATAAGCTCTTCAGAAGTGTTATCAAGTTTCTCGGCAGTTTTTAGAAGATACTTGAGTAACCTTATAAATGTGGTTCTGAACTCTATGTCGTCCAGTAGTTTGCTTTCCTCCGTTTCTTTCATCCATGACATGTTTCTTTGTCTCCGCATTTTGGCTGCTTCCCTGTGTTGATGGAGTGGCTTTGTGTGGTAGGTGACCTATAGGGGGCAGTAGCTCAACCTCCCCAATCACCTGATGTGGACGCTCTTGGTACACCCCTTTGTGGGCTGAGTGCAAAGTCTTGGTGTAGTTAAGCCTTAATTGCTGTTGGTACGCTGGGAGGAATTGACCTCCAGGCCAATCGGCTGTGAGGACTCGCTGTGTCTATAATGGAAGAACTGCTGTGCTGGAGACACACTTATGGTGCAGGACTTGTTTCAGTGGGGCTTTGGTGCTCGCTGGGTCTGCCTCTTGAATGTGTCACTTATGGATGTGAGGAGTTGAAATCTGGTTTCTCACACTGACCACTAGGTATACTGGCTTCTGGGTCTCCAACGGGGTGCAAGTCCGCTATTGTCTGAATCCACCCAGCAGGAGCTACAGCGAGAGCTACAGTTTTCTCCTTTCCGCTTGGGGTTTGGAGGTTTTGGAGCTGTCTGACCCAGGCTGCAAGTTTGCTAGGTTAAGCTGCGATAGGGCAGGCCTTTCTTATGCTAAAGCCACTGCTTGGAGCTTGGGTGGATTTGTAGGTTGTGTGGAGCGGGGTCTCAGGGCGTCACTAGGCTAGGGCATGGCAAACAGCGATGGCTGCTAGTTAGCCGGCTCTGTGTCTCTGACTGTGTCCTGTGCCCCAGCACAATAAACAATTATTCTTGTGCACAGCTCTGCAAGCAAGCCCCCCTCACTTTCCGACCCGATGGCAGACAGTCCAGCTTCTCCCCATAGGAGTTTGGGCACCCCTCTCTCCCCCCACCTCCCCCCCCCCGTCTCCCCAGAAACTGGATTTCAGAGTAATCGGGGGCTTGTCTCCCTTTGGGTTGAAAAAAGCAACGCCTGTCACCAGCCCAGATCACTCGCCTCCGTACCTCAGCTTTTCAGCACTTGTGCCCGTCTCAATGGTCTTTTCTCTTTCCTTCTAGTTGTAGAACTTCCACTCAGCCAGCTTTCCCGTGGTTCTGGGTGATAGACGTTTTGTCTTTTAGTTGTAGTTTTGAAATTGTTGTGCGAGGCAGCAGTTTAGGTGTTTACCTACACCACCATCTTGGATTCTCCCCTAACTCAAACTTTTGAACATAAAAACTACAATGTCTGAGAGAAAAAAAATAAACAAAATTAATAGCAGATTATACATTAGAGCAGAAAAGATTGGTGGCTTTGTAAACAACAGCAATAAAAAAACTTCAAATTGAAAATGGAGAAAAATAATAATAAAGGAAGAAATCAGAAAGAACCAGTAAGTTTTGGGACAACTTCAAAAGGCCTTCATACATTAATTAGAGTTCCTAATGAAGAAAGGCGTGAGGAGGACAGAAAACATATTTGAAGAAATGATAAAATTTTTCCCAATTTAATGAAAACCCACAGATGTAAGAAACTCAATAAATTCCAAGCACAAGAAACATAAGAAAAACCATGCAATTGCTTAAGACCGGGGCGAAGATAAAATATTTGTAAAAGTCAGAGAAAAACAAAACATTATGAGAGAGGGAAGAAGGTACATCTTCCTTGACTGCAAATTTTTCACCCAAATTTATGCACGTGAGAAACAGTGGGGAAGAAAGAAAAACACCTGTTTACTTAGAACTCAACATACAGGAAAACATCTTTAATGTTTAAAGAGATGAATTCAAACTATTTCAGATTTACAACTGGTGAAAGGGATCCTCACCAGCAGACCCACATGTCAAGACACAGTAAAGGAAGTCCCTAAAGGCAGCGTGTGATGAAGCCAGGCGGAAATGGAGATCTAGCGAGTGAATACATCACAGAACTGGCCCAGCACCGGCACGCAAGCCTCTGACCTGTGGGAATGTTCTGCAACTGTCTGGCCAAGGTCCTCCTGGCTACCGGCGGAGACCTCTGTGACTGAGAGGAGGAGTGAAACTCCCAGAAGATACATTACTGTCAACATTGCGAAGTGAGCACTGGCCTCCCTGGGGAGCAGTGGGCAGAGAGGGACAGGCTCCTGTGCCCACTGGTCACGTGTGCAGGACACAGACCGATTCTAAACCTTCCAGCGGTTGCTCTCAGCAAGTAGAGCCTCCCCACCTCCGTGGGTAGAATGCCCGCTTCCTGGCCCTTCCAGCAGCGGAAGGTTTCTGTGAATTGTTCGGCCCACCAGGTAATCTCCCTAGTTCAAGGCCAAGTGTACCATATAACAACCAACCATGAGAGCAACATCAGTCGCATTCAGTCCCAGGAGACATTTTGCCGTTCTGCCAACTGCAGACGAGAACTTGATAGATTTTAAAAGTCACAAACCAAAGATGTAATGTATTAGTCAATGTGCTGCTAAGAAAAGTATTGCTCACAGGAACAAGAAATCTGTTTGGGCCTGATTTCATGGTACATATCAGAATAAATAGTGAATGGATTAAAACGTTACATATAAAACTGAAATCAAAAATAATGGAAAAAGGTGTAAGTGGTTTCTATTGCACGAGTGTGGGGAGCTTTCTATGCATAAAAAACTGGTAAAACGGACCATGTGCTGGTTGAAAATTATTTACAAAATTAAACATGCAACAAGCAAGGGCAATGTCTGCATCAACTAGGATAAAACTTAGTGGTCATGAACTTCAGGAGCTCACAAATTAAGTGAAAAAACTAATTGAGAAATAAACAAGGTGGGGTGAGGGAATTGGATGAAGGTCAAGCAGTACACACCTCCAGCTATAAGACAAGCAAGTACTGGGGATGTCATGTACAACAGGTGAGTTAGCACTGCTCCTTGCTTTACCTGGAAGCTGAGAGAGTAGATCCTACAGGCTCTCATCACAGGGAAAATATTTTAATAACCATAGAAGGTGATAGGTGTTAACTAGACTTATTGTGGTGATCCTTTTGCAGTATATGTAAATTACATCATTAGGCTGTATACCTTAAACTTGCAATCTGTATGTCAGTTATCATATCTAATAATAGAAAATATGTAAAGTGACCCTACCTCCTCTATGCCCACAGCCAATCAGAGTGAGTATGCAAAGTAACCCAACAAAGATGGAGGTTAATTTGCATAGTAGGTGCCAAGCAGCTGGGTCCTGGGAACTTTCTCAGTACCCAGGTCACTCCCAGGTAGGCCCCGCCTGGGTCCTGAGCAACCTGGGAAGGGCTTGAGCCAGGGGGCTCCTGGGAAGGGGCGGAGCTGGTGATCAGAGGGAGCTGGGGGGGCCCTGCCTCGGCCAGAACTTGGGGCCTGGGCAGGGTCGGAGTGGATGATCGGAAGGGGGTGGGGGGGGGCCTTGCCTAGGCCCTAAGCCTTGGCCAGAAGCTTGGGGCCTGGGCAGGGGCGGAGCCCAGGATCGGAAGGCGCTGGGGGGCCCCTGCCCAGGCCAGAGGCTTTAGGCCTTCGTAGGGGTGGAGCCAGTAATCGGAGGCGATAGGTGTGAACTACAGAGGAAACACCTTTTCTGACTGCTCATTGGCTAAGCTCCCTGTATGCCACTGGTAATATTCTTAGTAACTTAGGTATAAGAATCCAAAAAGGTGATCTCGGGCTTTTCCACCACACTCCTGGAGAAAAAAACAAAGGTTTGCTGCTGGAGGGCTAAGAAATGTCATATCCTGCCCTAGCTGGTTTGGCTCAGTGGATAATGCCTAGGTTTGCCAACCGCAGGGTCCGGGTTCAATTCTGATCAAGGGCATGTACCTAGGTTGCAGGCTCCTCCCTGGCTGGGGCCCAGGTCAGAACTCATGCAGGAGGCAACCAATCAAAGTGTTCCTCTCACTGTGTTTCTCTCTGTCTTTCCTTTTCTCTTCCACATTCTCTAAAAATCAATGGAAACATATCCTCAGGTGAGGAAAAGAAAGAAAGATGAAAGAAAGAAAGAAAGAAAGAAAGAAAGAAAGAAAGAAAGAAAGAAAGAAAGAAAGAAAGAAAGAAAGAAAGAAAGAAAGACAAGAAAGATCATATTCTTTGAAAGACACATCTTGAAAATGCCTAAAGAAAGTTATCATTTTTTCATGGTGAAGGGACTGGAGTCCATGTTGATGAAAACACCTTGGTGGCTGCAGTGGCTGGCAGTGGCTGCAGCAGCAGGGTGATGGGGCTGGTGCCTTTCCCTGATCAGCCCCGTCGCCTCCCACAAGGGGAGGCCAAACTGTGGCTTAGGCCCACTCCCCACGAGGAGTAGGACATCCTCTGAGGGCTCCCAGTATGTGAGAGGGGGCAGACTGGGCTGAGGGGACCCCACCCCCATGCATGAATTTTGTGCACCAGGCCCCTAGTATCTCAATAAAACTGAAAAGATAAAAAAATAATACACAACGGACAGACCTTCAAAACAGGAAATATAAATGTGTAAGTACGCGTTGGTATAAAGGTCTGACCTCCCGGCTGGCGTAGCTCAGGGGTTGAGTGTCAACCTATGAACCAGGAGGTCAAGGTTGGATTCCCGGTTAAGGGCACATGCTCGGTTCCGGGATCCATCCCCAGTGTGGGGGGTGCAGGAGGCAGATGATCGATCATTGATGTTTCTATCTCTCTCTCCCTCTCTGAAATCAATAAAAGATATATTTTTAAAAGTAATTAAAAAATAAAGGTCTGCCTCCTGGTGAGGAGAGGCGCAGATCTGAAGCACAGTGAGAGGGGTTTCACTCATCAGACTACAAATATTGAAAACACTGACCTCCTGACCTAGGATATCAGCTCTGCTGCTGTTGAAATTGTTAAATCAGAGCAACGGGTCTGGAATCAGATTTTAACAATGTATAGCAAGAATATTAAAAATTCTTTAAAATCTCTGACCTAAGAATCCCACTTCTAGGAATACACACAACGGAAATTAAGTGGAAAAGAGTCAAAATGTCACAGCTCCCGGAAAACCGCGGGCCGCGCGGCCCGGCCGCTAGAGGGCGCTCGCGAGGGGGATGAGCCCAGGCTCCCAGCGGCACGGAGGAAGCCGAGAGGAAGCCCGCTGAGGAAAGCTGTCTGGTTTAATACTGTACTTTGCAACATTCCCTCCTGGGATGTTCTCGCCTGGAGTCCTGGGCCCCCTGCTGGTGGAGGACCTCAAAGAAGCCCCAACATTACATCCGAAAGCCAGCGGGTCTGCGCCGGTTTCCCACCCTGAAACAAGCTCCTGAAATGACAAAACTCTTTCCCTCTGACAAGCAGGAAAGTTGACGCATTTTTTTGACAAGAAAACAAAGAGGCTCTAACCTAACCACTCTCTTCCCCTTCACAGCTACCTTTCTGTGCAAAGGAAAGCCTGCCAATCAATGCCATGGAGCCAGCCCGCCGTTCCCCTCCTTTGCTAGACACACACACACACACACACACACACACACCCGCCGCAATGTCTCCAGAGCTCAAGACAGAGGCAAGTGTGCCCAGGCCATGTGCCCGGGAGGCTGGGAGGAAGACTCACCTTCTTGATTGGTTAGTTTTGCACTTCTGCTTTTTTATTTTTGCATTTTTTTTCAAAAGGTAGGAAACTTCCTGGCTCACTCCCCCACACGCCTGGGAGAAGATACAGGTGGACCATGTAGCCCAGTGCGGATGGGTTGTTCTGAGCCTGCAAAGTTCTCGGCGCTGCTTCTGATCCAGGAACCACAGGAACAAAGATGTCACACCTCGTCTGCTTTGGCTTGCTCTGGGCTCTCCTAGTCCCAGGCGGACGGAAGGGCCCACTGTTCCTGGGCGCTGCCTACTCTTGGCCTCCAGAGCCGAATGGCCCAATCCATCAACACCATCAGGGTGGCTGGGGAGACACACAGCCCCTAGTGCCAGTCTGTGGGCTCAGCATGAGGCCCAATGGGTCCTTTGGGTCGTGCTGTGGCCTTTTGACCCCAAAATGCCTTCTCACCAAGTTTCCTGTGTGTTCCCTTCCAGGGAAGTACAGAGGCCTTTGGGAAGAAGCGCCGCCCACGCCGTGGCCAGGGCTGCCAGTCACACAGGCTCAGAGGGTCTCAGTCTCTCTCCAAAACCAAGCTCTGGGCTAAGTCCAATGGTAACTGTGTTTCGACTGTGAGTTAGCTGAGCAGGGCAGGGGGCCCCTGCAGGCTGGGCTGCTCCCTCCTCCTGAAGTCAGGGTTTGGGGGTTGAGGGGACACACACACCTTTACTTACTTGTTTATTTATTCACTAACTGGCACGACTGTTCCTTCCCTCCATCACTGCACACCAGTGTCTACCTCAGGCTGGCGGCTGAGGCCGGGAATGAGGCATGCAGGAACCACAGAGCCACTGGCCTTGCTCACAGCATGGATGCGTGCTCATGGATGTTCTTTGGGGTTAGGACTCTGTCCTAATTTGACAAAGTCATTTTGAAGCTGACCCTCAAAATGCCAGGATGCCGCCAGCATTTGTCAGTTAGGTCCCAGCTCTCATCTTTAAGTTGATGATGTGGCTAGGAGTGCCGAGGGCGGCGCCATGGGCTCCTTTCCTGGCCGCATGCAACAGCGACTTCCGCTGGAAAACAACCTAACTTCTTACTTTATGTAACAATATCTGAATTTCATGCACAATACAGAATTTTGAACTTACACAAAAAACATAGATTTGTCATTTTATAGGTGGTTTCCATGAAGAACTATTAAGTACAGAGGAGGGCTCCACAGGGAAGCTGAACTCCAACCAGCACCAGAGCAGCCCTGGCCGCGGACCTTCCTAACGTGGAGCCCCATGCCAAGGACTCAGAGCTGCCACAGTCAGTACAGTGCCAGCGGGGGGCGGGGGTGCCAGCTTTAATGGAACCGTCCATGTAGCTGAGGGTCAGCCTGCCCTGTCCTGTTGTTTACGGCAGACAGAGTCCTTCTGGAAGATTCATCATCTTGGGGACACACAGTCCACCGAGGGAGACTCTGAGACTCCCTTTCCTCCCTGTCCACCTTTCCGCCTCTTCCTCATGGAAAAATCAACAGTGTCCCGGCAGCTGGGCCGTCTCTCCGCGGGTCCCGCTGTCTCCTTCCTTCAGAGAATGCTGCATCTGCTAACATTGCCACTTCGGTAGAAATTCATTACCGAGTACCCTGACAAAAAGTCAAAGGCGCCCCCAATCACTTTGCTTTCCTGTTCCCAAGGTAGCGTCCACCTGGACACCCATGGTGTGGGCTTGGGGACCTGGGTGAGATGAAATACTGAAGTGAGGCAGGTAGTGACACCCACCCCAGGCATCACAGTGAATGGGGCAGTGGGGAGACAGGAGTGGGACAAACCGCCCCCACTTGCCCATTCTCGGATAGATTGTCATTGGGTGCCATGTGAGAAAAGCTCCACTCTTCTTTCTTTTCTTGATTCTGGAGCTGGTGTGTGTCCATCTGTCCCACGAAGTCACTGTCCTTGAGGACTCTGGGAGGGAGGGGTGTCGTCCACACCAGACTGGTCCTTCCCCCATTCAGATCAGGGAAGACCCCTCTTCTCCGAGGCCCTGCCCCAAATAACTGTTTAGGAAGCCACCGCCCCAAAACCTGCCTCTCAGCACCCCGCTTCCCTTGGTTATCACACTCAAAACCATAGGCAATGGTTGGGCTTATTTCTTGATGCTAAATGATTTCCGCCTGCCCCATAGGCCCGAGGTCCTGAGTTACAGCACGCCCACCTCACCCCCGGGAGCTCCAGCAGAACAGAGGGACAATGATGTTTTGTTTATTTTTATTTCTTAACAGCTTTCTTAAGATATAATTCACACACCATATGATGTACCCACTTATGTGCATAAATCAATTATTTTTCATTTTTTTATTTACCTTTATTGTTGAAAGTATTACAGATAACCCTCCCCACCCCAACCCCCGCCCCATATCTTAAACCAAAAATAAGTACCCAATTGGATCGTGAAAAACCAGAAACATTCTCATCATGTCTCTGCTGTTATTACCTGTGGATTAAAGCAAGAGAGGAGAATTGGGAAGGAGGTGAAGCCATGTCTCCGGGAGCTGGTGCAGCCATATGCCAGGGAAACCGGGTGCCACCGAAGCCCCAGAGCAGCGAGGAGGTGGCTGGGACAGGCACGTGCTGGAGGAGTCTCTTCTGTACATGAATGAAAGCCAGTTGCGAGGGGAAAGGAGAAAGGGTTCTCCTTACAAATGGGGCAGCAACAAGGACACGGAGAAAGAGAGGAGAGATGAAGGCCCACATTGCAGGCAGGGCCTGAGGGCTGCGCAGGGAAGGGAGCTGCAGTGAGGCCAGCGCTCTCACCCCTCATCGTGGGGGAAGCTCAGGGAGGCAGCCGTGCCAGTTCTCATAAACGTGTTAATTAAATGTGGACTCGGGAGAGAATCCAAGATGGCAGCGTAGGTAAACACCTAAACTGCTGCCTCCTACAACAATTTAAACTGCAACTAAAAGACAAAACTCTATCACCCAGAACCACGGGAAAGCTGGCTGAGTGGAAGTTCTACAACTAGAAGGAAAGAGAAAAGAGCATTGAGACGTGCACGAGCGCTGAAAAGCTGAGGTATGGAGGCGCGGGATCTGGGCTGGCGGCAGGCGTTGCTTTTTTCAACCCAAAGGGGAGACAAGCCCCCGATTACTCTGAAATACAGTTTCTGGGGAGGCGCGGGGGACCCAAACTCCTACGGGGAGAAGCTGGACTGTCTGCCAGAGAGGGTGGCTTGCTTGCAGAGCTGCGCGCAGGAATAATTGTTTACTGCACTGGGGCATGGGACTCGCAGATGCCGTTGGAGACTCAGAGCCGGCTAACTAGCAGCCATTGCTGTTTGCCATGCCCTAACCTAGTGACACCCTGAGGCCCCGCCCTACAAACCCACCCAAGCTCCAAGCAGCTCAATTAGCATAAGAAAGGCCTGCCCTATCACAGCTTAACCTAGCAAACTTGCAGCCTGGGTCAGACAGCTCCAAAACCTCCAAACCCCAAGCAAAGAGGAGAAAATTGCAGCTCTCACTGTAGCTCCTTCTGAGTGGCCTCAGACAGTAGCTGACCTGCACCCCATTGGAGATCCAGAAGCCAGTGTACCTAGTGGTCAGTGTGAGACACCAGATTTCAACTCCTCACATCCATAAGTGACACATTCAAGAGGCAGACTCAGTGAGCACCAAAGTCCCACTGAAACAAGTCCTGCCCCATAAGCGTGTCTTCAGCGCAGCAGTTCTTCCATTATAGACACAGGGAGTGCTCACAGCTAATTGGCCTGGAGGTCAATTCCTCCCAGCGTAACAACAGCAGTTAAGGCTTAACTGCACCAAGACTTTGCACTCAGCCCACAAAGGGGTGTACCAAGAGCGTCCACATCAGGAGATTGGGGAGGCTGAGCTACTGCCCCCTATAGGTCACCTACCACACAAAGCCACTCCATCAACACAGGGAAGCAGCCAAAATGCAGAAACAAAGAAACATGTCACGAATGAAAGAAACGGAGGAAAGCAAACTACTGGATGACATAGAGTTCAGAACCACATGTATAAGGTTACTCAAGAATCTTCTAAAAACCGCCGAGAAACTTGATGACACTTCTGAGGAGCTTAGTGAGACCTTCAAGGACCTTAATGAGAATGCCAAAAAAATGGAAAAGGACCAGTCAGAAATGAAGCATACACTGTCTAAAATAAATATACAGAAACTCAACTGTAGATCAATGTACCCCAAGAATCAAACCAAAGATCTGAAATATGTGGAAACAAAAAACATCCAACCAGAAAAACAAAAAGAAAAAAGAATCCAAAAATATGAAGATAGTGTAAGGAGCCTCTGGGACAACTTCAAGCGAACCAACATCCAAATTTTTGGGGTGCCAGAAGAAGGGAGAGAGCAAAATATTGAAAACCTATTAGAAGAAATAATGACAGAAAACTTTCCCTACCTGGTGAAAGAAATAGACTTACAAGTTCAGGAAGCGCACAGAACCCCATACAAGAGGAATCCAAAGAGGACCACACCAAGACACATCATAATTAAAATGCCAAGGGCAAAAGACAAAGAGAGAATATTAAAAGCAGCAAGAGAAAAACAGTTAATTATCTACAAGGGAGTACCCATACGACTGTCAGCTGATTTCTCAACAGAAACTATGCAGGCCAGAAGAGAGTGGCAAGAAATATTCAAAGTGATGAACAGCAAGAACCTACAACCAAGATTACTCTACCCAGCAAAGCTATCATTCAGAGTTGAAGGTCAGATAAAGAGCTTCACAGACAAGAGAAAGCTAAAGGAGTTCATCACCACCAAACCAGGATTACACGAAATGCTGAAGGGTATCCTTTAAGAAGAGGAAGAAAAAGAAAAAGATAAAGACAAAAATTATGAACAACAAAATGACATCAAACACATACCTACCAACAAGTGAATCTAAAAATCAAGTGAATGAAAAATCTGAAGAACAGAATGGACTGGTGAATATAATAGAATCAGGGACATAGAAAGGGAGTGGACTGACGATTCTCAGGGGAAGCAGGTGTGAGGGGTGCGGGAAGAGATTGGACAAAAATCTTACTCCTAAAGATGAAGACAGTGGCGGGGGGTAAAAGCATGGGGTGGGGTGGGGAATCAGGTGGAGGAGAGCTATGGGGAAAAATAAAAGAGGAACACCTGTAATAATCTGAACAATAAAGATTTATTTTAAAAAATAAATAAATAAATAAATAAATAAATGTGGACTCGGGGCAAGACAACCCAATAATCCTTTTTTTTTAAGTTTATTAAAGCTGGGACATAAAACAAGGAAGGGCTTAGCACAGAAGCAACAGGAGAGCCCGACTGGGCTGCCTTAGGTCTCTGAGAAGTCAGAGAAAAGGGATTCTTAGGGACAGGTTCAGGGGTGAGCCTGGGATGAGCAGCCACTGCTCACTGCTCTCCTGGTTGCAAGTCTGTGAGGACCCTTACTGTATAGGAGATGTAGGCCTGTGGGGTGGAAAAGAGACCTCCCTACGTACATAATTAAACTTTATTTTCTCCAGTTAATGTCTCACATCAATTTAATTCTTAAACTAGCCAGCAAAACCTAGAAGGGGAAAAGAAAATATTTTCCTCCACAGCAATAGATAAATATAGATAGATAGATGATAGATGATTGACAGATATCTAAATTATTGATAATTGACAGATTAGATAGATATCATCAAAGAAAGGCTTTGGTGAAAATCAAGCACATGGGGGTGAGGTGCCGTGTGGAACAGGCTGGTCAGGGAAGAGGCCTCTGAGGAGCCGGTGGTCAGTGGTTGGGGGCCTGAGTAATTGGGAGGTATGGGTATTGCAGAGAGGTAGAGAAGGACACCACAGGGAGAGAGGAAGGAGGGTGTGGCTGGGGTGGAAAGAGTGGGGCACCGAGGAACAGGAGAGCCACAGACTGGTGACAAGAGAAAGATCTGGGCTTCCTCTGAGGGACCGAGAAGCAGGGAAATAACAGATCAGATTTCAGCATCGTAAGGACCCTCTAAGTTGCCCGAGATCACACATTCCAGGGGGTATGGAGTGATGCCAGGATCCCAGCTGGGGATGACAGTGACTGACTAAGTGACAGGCAAGGGGCCTGGGGGAGGGGTTAGGGGAGGACCAGGATGGGTGGGAGGTTGGAGGGGGGTGCCCTTGGAGGGGCCAGGTGGGGAAGCCACAGGAAAGCGGGAATTGGAGGTGGTCCCAGACTTTTGGCTTGAGCAATGGGAAGATGGGAGGTCTCAGTCTGCAAATGTTCAGCAACTGGCAATAGATACTGTGAAGGGAAAAATGCAAGGTACAGACCAGTTGGGGCAGGACGTTGCCATGTGTGTGAGTGCAGCATGTGCATCTGTGTGTGTGTTCATCTGTGTTTGTGTGCATCTGTGTGCGTGTGCATCTGTGCATCTGTGGGCATCTGTGTGCATCTGTGTTCGTGTGCATCTGTGTGCATCTGTGTTCGTGTGTAACTGTGTGCGTGTGCATCTGTGTGTGTGTGCATCTGTTGTGTGTACATCTGTGTGCGTGTGCATCTGTGTGCGGTGCCACAAGCAGGTATCAGGCTGTCTACCTCTGTATTGCGGCAAAGCCCTCAGTCTGAGGTATTTTAATATGTTGTCAATAAGCCACATTCCCTCTATTGTTTGTATGTCTCTTATTGCCCTCCTACAATTTAAACTGGTTGGCACTTTTCCTTTTTCTTTTACTTTCTTACTTTTTATTGAAGGTTAAGCAAAAGAATAGCTTGTCAGGTTTTCACCAAGTGCCCACACGGTGTACCCAGCACCCTGGCACACCCTTGTATGCCCCTGCCACCCACCCCCAGGGCAGTCACTGCCTTCACAGATGGGTTTCACCGGTTGTTGTACTTCAGATGCAAACGCAATTGCGTGCTTTTCACTCCTCACTCATCGCTGAGATTAGCTCCGAGGCTGTGGGCATTCGCCAGTCCTCGCTGGGGAACCCACTCCCGACAACGACCCAGTGCTGGGCCGTCAGCTGCTCCTGGCTCGGGGCTGTTACGAATGGTGCTGCTCTGGCCGTGCAGCTCGTGCAGCTCAGGGTTTGGTGGACAAGGCTCTGCGGGGATAACCCATGGGGTTCCTGGCCCATCGTGTATGGAAATGGTCAGCGTCAGCAGAGTCATCAACCCTGTGCCCACTGTGACCCGGCTGAACTCCCAGCAGGGGGACCGCAGCTGTTCTACCTGGTCTGGCACCCGGCACTTCGCATCTCTGTGCCTGTGTGCGTGGTTCTGCAGGGGTGGCTGGGGTCTTTGGGCAGCAGCACAGGGTACACGACCACCACCGGTCAGTATGAGGCGCCACTGTCTTATTTGCTCCCTTATTTACGCTCCTTTGTGCCCACACCCTCCTGCAGCACCCGCGCCTCAGGCCAGCGGTCTTGCCTACACACCGCGCATGCGTTCCTGGGCCGTGTGTGTGTGTGTGTGTGTGTGTGTGTGTGTGTGTGTGTGTGTGTGTGTGTGTGTGTGTGTGTGTGTGTGTGTGTGTGTGTCACCCGACGCAAACACTATCGTCCCATCAGAGTCAGAGCTTTTCGTTCCCAAGATTTACTTGATCAAACCCGCAGCGTGGCGGTTTTGCTTGGCAAGGGGCATGCGCATGGCCAGGAGAGCGGGCCGGGGAGGCGGGGCTGAGGCGCAGAGCTGGGGAACCCGCAGCCCTTGGCAGTTCCTATTGCCGTGGCTGCTACTGGAGAGGCTGGCAGGCGTGGAGGGCTGAAGCTCTGCGGCTCAGGAGGTTCTCCGGGGGCCCCTCTGAGGTCTCAGCAGAGCTCGGCATCGTGGGTTTGCCCAAAACCAGCCTCCTGTCTCCAGGGGGCTGCTGCTTCTGAGGGTAGAAGCTCTTGCCCTGTCACCTGCCGGCACACCACAGGCTGGGGACAGTCCTGCGCGCCCTGTTCCCCTCCCGCAGGCATCTCAGGAAGGCAGGCCAGGAGAGCAGATGCTGAGAAATCAGGGTGTGGGCAGCTGAGTCTGCCTGCCCATGGAGAGCTTCCAGGAGGTTGTGTGTTGGGGGTATTATGGGGTGAGTTGTATACCTCCCCCAATTCATGTGCTGAGACCTTAACCCCAGGACCTCAGCATGTGACTGTGTTTGGAGACAGGCCCTTTACACGGTAATGATGGTAAAAGGAGGTTACAAGGGTGGGCCCTATCCAACCTGTCTGCTTGAGACACAGGCCTGCACAGAAGGAAGGCTGTGCAGACCCAGAGAGAAAACAGCCATGACATGCCCTGGAGAGAGCCCTCAGGCAAAGCCAACCCTGCCCACAACTTGAGCTCAGGCTCTCAGACCCCAGGCTGTGAGAGAGTAGATTTGTGGTGATTTGTTACACAGCCCCGCTGACTGAGACAGGTGCTAGAGCTGAGGGTGAAGGCAGGGCCCTGTGATCTGAGTAACCTGCCATCTCCTCCTGGTTGGACCAAGTCCTGAGACGCCCTGGCAGTAGAAAGACACACAGCCATCCTCCCAATGAACAATCTCAAAGTTCATCTGAATGAGGCGGGGTGGGGGAGGGGGGTGGAGAGGCAGAGAGCATGCTGATGGGATTTCCTGACACCCGGAGCAGAGACTCACTCAGAGCACAGAAAGACGAACTGACCCTCCTGGGATTACGCTCCTCCACTCCTCTCTGACTCAGGTCCTTGAGTGGAGGGGACACTGCTATTTGTTCCTTGTTCTCAGCACAGCGCTCTGGAAGGGTGAGGGTTGGAAGCACATCTGTAACCACCGTGGCCATCAGGGTCAAGGCCAAGCCCCCAGAGCTGGGTCACGCCCCAGGCTGCCCAGGGCTATGGATGGGCATTGCCACCTGACACCAGGAAGTGGGAGGAGCAGTTGAAGGCCGTGGAGACTGTAACTGGGATGATTGGCAACAAGGATTGTCTGTTTACGCGCTTGGGTGTGTTCCATCAGCACCTCACAGCTGTGCTCCAGCAACCCGGATGCAGTGGCCTCCAGGGCCCGACCTTTGCCAATGGCACTGACGCGGCTGGGTGAGCCCTGGGGACGTGGGGGGGGGGGGGGGGACTGCCCTCACAGCTGAGGTTTCTTGGGTCCCTTTAGAAGCTGGGACAGGGAGGAGGAATGCTCGGCCTTGTCAGATTTACAAACAAGACAGAAACCTATACAGACACTTGTGCAGTTAAAACTGCCCCTGGATCCAGAAGCCTCACAACCTCTCCCTCCCACACCATCTGTGCCAGGGTCCAGGCCACCCCACGCCCCACTTCCTGGGACCTGGCCTCTATTCCAGTCAGCTGGTTTCGTTGGTCCCGCAGGAAAGCCCCGTGCTGGCCTCACATGCTGCAAGGGGACAAGGTAAGGAAGCCAGGTGTGCGAGCTGCGTGGGGAGGCTGTTGTGAGAGAAGGTGAGGGAGCACCCGCTGATCCCAGCCGAGCTCTGCAAGGCAGAAATATCCCTAAATGATGAGGGTTGTCCTCACAGCCAGCAGCTCTCACCACGGAGCAGTAACCACCCCTGGGAATGGCCTCAGACCTGCTCGCTGGGAAGGGGCACTGACACCCCCACCGAAGGACCTGGGCCTGTGGCAGCCACGCAGCCGTCCCACGGGCCCCCCAGCTCCGCTCTCCTATCTCCTCTTCAAGCTGGCGACCAGCCTGGGGTCTGTGCTCCATCATCACAGACCCTTCAAGTCCCGTGCAAAGCTGCCAGGCCAAGGCTCAACAAGCACCAGGTGCCGTTGACTGAATGAATGAATATCCAAAACCTCATATTCATACAATGCACTCTCCCCGAGCTGAAGATGATTATTCAAAACAGACAGAAAGTCATGACACATATGTAAGGAAAGGAGAAAAAAATGCTTTTCTGTTTCAGAAAGAGCAGCCAGGGAAGTAAAGGATGTAGGAAAAAATGATTTATGCCTCAGCAGTGAGGAGGCTGGCCCTGAAACCATGGAGCCTTAATTCCAGAGGTTTCTATTTACCTGGAATAGTAAGAAACCTTTGATATGACACATGAAGGAGCCGTGTCTGCCGTGTCCCTAGCCAGCCTTCTCCCTGTCACTCTGCAGCCAGAAAAGATAATGTGCCCTTCACCCTGTACAATGGGCCACCTCCCCAGCCCTCTGGGTCACCCAGGGCCTGAGTGAGGCCAGGGGACAACACAAAGGGAACCAGAGCCGCTAAACCTGCAGTGATGAGATGAGGCTTCAGAGAGAAGAGGGGCTGGAGCAGAGCTGTGTGGGCTGGCCTCGGAGGGGACAGTGATTTGGGGGGGTTGGGGAGTGGAGCAAGGGGATGTTAGATGTGTGGTCGGGTTGTGGACTTCTCCATTATTTTTCAAACAATGCAAGTCGTCACTGGGATTCCCCTTTAATTACCATTGCCAACTGGGATGTCTTCTGGGAGGCCACGCCACGGGACAGCAGTGGAGTAGAATGGCATCGTATCAGCCAGGAATGTAGAGCCAAGATTCACACCCACCTACACTCAGGCTACAACCCCTCCTGGTCTTAGTCAGGGCAGCTTCTCCAGCGCTCCCACCACTGTTCTCTCGTTCTCCAGAGGCACAGTCAGAGAGACGCTGCAGAAACAACAGAGCCGCAATGACAAGTCTGGAGACACTGTGAAGATTAGAAACCCACGTTCCAAGCAGAAAACTACTTCAAAAGCATTTATCAGGTTATGGCTCAGATAACCTGGTGGTGCTGCAAACTTAAACTGAACTCTTCTGGGCCAACAGGCAGCTTGAACACATACATAGTTTCACCCCCTGACAAAGACAGTCAAATGGTTTTCTAAGTGAAGTAAGAAGAAATGTTTTGGAAGCTCCACAAAACAGCTCACACACAGTGGTCCCAGCCAGCACCCAGGAATGGGAACCAACTGGTTTACCCATGGCACCTGGTCAGGAAGTCCTTAGACCCTAGACTCTTCCCCATGGGGAAACTCAAGGTCTGGGTAGGGCGAAAGCCTTGCTCTGAATGTTTGGGTGCCCCTAACATTCACATTAGAGCCCTGCCCCCTGTACTGGCAGTTAGATGAGGCCCTGAGGTGTGGCCTGGTGATGGGGTTAGAGCCCTGGTAAGATGCCAGGCTCTATCTCCGGGTGAGGACACATTGGGAAGGTGGCCGTCTGCAAGCAGGAAAGAGCCCTCCCCAGGATCGACCCTGCTGGCACCTTGGTCTTGGCCTTCAGCCTCCAGAGCTGTGAGAGATCAGTGTTCCTAGTGTTTCGGGCTGCAACCTGAGCTGACACACAGCCACACGTGTCCCAAGCTCACCACTGCACTGAGGGCCAGCGGGGGAGGGGGCTTGGACTGCGAGAGCCTTGGGCTGCAGGTGAAGATGGCGATCAGAGGCCTCAGGAGGGTGTCAGTGCTGAAACACCCACAGGGCTTCCCCTCGTGGCCCACCATGTTCTGCTATTTTAATACAAGGGCAAAGGCACTTTAGCCTAGCAACCAGTGACATTGGCCCCTGAAAGCAAGCTGAATATACTCTGATTGAAATTAAGAAAAATTATGTGTCAGGGATATTATTAAAGGAAATGTATTCTGTTAACAATAATGTAGGGGACACATCTCCCTCTCGGCCTGGGCCGGCCCTGGGGGAGAGTGTACGTGACAGCAGGGCTGGCGTGGCTGTGGAGAGGCTCCACCCAGGCCTCCCGCCCTACAGGTGCCTGAATACCAGCACACAGTCCCTCCAGCCATGGGTCTTGGGCTCCCGCGTGGCAGCTGCGAGCATGTTTATCAGGAAGGATGCATCCAGTCTTCAAGAAGTCTGTGGCTGTGGTTTTACACACACACACACACACACACACACACACACACACACACACACACACACGGTTTGTGGACTTTCCATCAAGAGATAACCGCTCCCCCCAGAGAATGTGTGGTAAAAAATACCGTAATTAGCCCTGGCCGTGGTTACAGCATCAGCCCTGGCACTGAAGGGCCAAGAGCTTGATTCCCAGTCAAGGGTATGTACCTGTGTTGCAGGTTCGATCCCAGCCTGCCTTGGGTGTGTGCAGGAGGCAACCAACCCATGCATCTCTCTCACATCAATATCTCTCCCCACCGCCCCCACCCCACCCTTTCTCCCTCTCTCCCTCCCTCCTTCCTTCTACTCTCTCTAAAAAAGAAAAAAAATCAATGGAAAAATGTCCTCAGGTGAGGATTAACCAAAAATATATATATGTATATATACCATCATTAGACCTTAAGTGTTCTTATCCAAAAATAGATATGGTAACCACATGACAGGATGGAGTGTTAGCCAAGCTGTGTGGTCCTCATTTGTCATTTATACACACATCAAATCAACAGCTGTACACCTAAACTTACACAATGTTAGTTACATCTCAATGAAGCTGGAAAAAATACCACAATTAAGGGAATATTGTTTTAAGAAAAGAACTACACTCCTACGTGCTTTATTTCTGGGGCAGATGATGACCAGATTAACTCCATCAGCTACATCTTTAGTCAATCCCTGGTCCCCAGTGTGGTGGTCCCTGAGGGGATAGAAGACAGGGCAGGAGGTCAAAGTGACAGCCATGGAGACTCCCCCAACACCCCCTCCCCACACACACACCCCTTCCCGCCCCGCCTCCCCCCCTTCCCCCACCTCCAGCTCTGGTTAAGCCAACAACGCAGCCTTCCCCTCCAGGGTTTAGTCCTCACCTCCGGTTTCCCAAGGCCCAATGCCTTCTTCCCTCTGCCCCACGCTCTCCACAGGGCCCGTAGGGGAGCATTCCTGGTTCCTATGCGGGACAGCTTGTTCCAATTCCCAGCCAAGGGACCAGCAGTGGGGTTGCAGAGGGGACTGGGCTGGCGGGGGGGGGGGGGGCGGGGGCGGGGATCTCCTGGTCCCTCAGATCATAGTGCAGCTGGAAAGGAGCAAAGGGTCTGGCCTGGCCATGGGGCAAGCTGCCCAGCGAGGGGGACAGGACCAGCTGCAAACTGGAACCTGGTGGCTCCCCTCTTGCTATTTTCTTTCTCTAAGAAACAGAGTTTACATGAACTTTATTGTTGTTTTTAATTTATTGATTAAGAGAGGACAGGGTGGGAGGGAAGAAGGGAGAGAGAGAGACAGAGAGAGAGATTTGTTGCTCCTCTTACATGGGTCGCTTCTTGTATGTGCTCTGACCCACTGCTGCCAGCCAGGGCGCCTCCTCTGCTTCAGACCTGACGATGGGACTACACAGCCTTGACATTTTCACTCCTTTCTAGAATATTATGATGCTATTATTTATTAAAAATAAATGTGAGCACAAAAAGAGAAGAAAACATCGCAAAAAGACTCAAAATTGAAAAGCACCCCTTCGGGGCACAGGCGCAGTGTTTCCCAAGGGTTCTCCTCCTCAGGGCACACGGTGGCTGGGAGGAGAAAGGAGAGCAGAGGCCCCAGCGAGAACAGGCGTGTTTATTAAAGCACAGATTCCGCACACTTTAGTAATAAACGCAGTCATGAAAGCATGTCCTTACAGTAAGCAGAGCTCCAGAAAACATGTCAGTTGATGCCTTACCTGAAAAGCTGCATCGGTACATGTTTTGCACAGATTTCCAACATAGTCCAGCACTTGTGGAGGGAGCTGTGCTGAGAAAGTGAGAGCAGCTAGAGGCCGTGGGGAGCCAGGCTGGGGCCAGGGCAGCACAGTGTGCTTCCGCGCTAACACCCCAAACCCCCTTCTCCCCAAGTGCTTGCGGCAGCATCAGGGTTCCACTCCTGCCCAGGGCCCCACAGAACCCCCACTTCACCCGGAGAAGTTCTGAAAGACTTCAGCGGCCTCCACCCAGCTTTGGAAGCAGGCCCGACCCTGCTCCCGGATCTGCTTGCGCCCTTTGTCGGTGATGACCTCCCCACTGGGCTTCAGGATCACAAGCTTGGGGGTGGCTGTGACGTGGTACCTGGTCCTCAGCTCACTGCGGAGAGAAGGGGGCAGACCAGGGGTCAGCAAGGTGGGGAAGCTGCTGCCACACCTCTAAAGGGACCCTGTGCCCCCAGTCAACCCTGCACAGCCTTAGAGCCAAACCCACCAGGTCCCATGTGAGCCTCCTTCCTTATTGTGTCGCCCTCCGCAGCCTGTCCCAGAGTGTCTGCAGCTGGGCTGCTTGGGCCTGTGCTGCCCACGACCATGGCACAGACACAGGGGACAGAGGGGCCCTCACAACGTGGCTGCTGTGACTTTCATCTTAGTTCATTTCAATTTAAATGTAAGAAGCCACGTGTTGTTCATGGCTATTGTACTGCGCAGTGCAACTCTAAACCCACAAATAACCCCAATACATTCATATTCCTCTCCACATCCCAAGAGGTTGAAAGTATCAGGTGGATAGGATGGTAAAAGTTGAAATTCTGAGTCCTAAGTAAAGGTACAACCTTCCTCGGCTTTCTGCCCTACCCACTCAAGGGCACGCTGATAACGCTGTGGATGAGACTTTTCTTGGCTCCTTTCCCACCATGTGTGACCCCATAAGAAGTCCTTTTACAAAATAGTTCACATTTATTTAGAAAAAGGAGCATCGTCCTTAGTTTTGCAAATCTCCCCACACCGTTCCCAAGGTTCTGCCCTCAGGACAGGACGGCTGGTGGCAATCCCCTCCAGTGCCCAGGGCCAGCTCACAAGGGCCTCATCAACAGCAATCTGGTTCCCTCATCTGTCACCCTCAGAGTGTGAGCCTGAGTGAAAAGGAAATGCGCTTGAGGCCTGGTGTTAGCAAATCCTCCCCGGACATCTCCTTCCAGGTCCCAGCTGGGTTCCAGCACCAGGCCCCGACTAATCTCCCCTGGGGCAGGAATGCACACACAGCACCTACACCCATTTCAAACATCTACAACAGTGACAAGCTGGCCTGCTCTGGCCACAGAGGGTCTCACTAAATTTCAAACAATCAGTAGTGCAGAGACCACTTCATCAGACCATAACATGGAATTGCAACTGGAAACCAATAAAAAGTAATTTTTTGGAATGAGCTTGAAAACTAACCATAGATTATATGTGAAACAGCAATGCAGGCTACAAAATAATTAACACAGAGCAATATGGAACATACTGCAAGTCCCAAACTGGACATACAATTTGGCACAGCAAGAGGCTGCAGCATTAACACACTCATCCAGAACTGGAAGGCCACTGTAGAGAGAGGGCCACATGTGAGAGGCTAAGAAAACAGTGATGGAGCCAACAGGGGAAGGGAGCGAGAAGCAACAGAAGATTAAGAACAGAAATCACTGATAGAAAAAATGAACCAAAATAGGGTGAGCTAGAAAGCCAAATTGTCTTCTTAGGAAAGGCTAAGAAACAAGCAAAGCTCCCCCTGAGACTGGCCAGCGCGAAGGGCAGGCGGAGCGTCAGGATCAGGGCTTCGCACACAGGTCACCACGCAGCCCAGCGCTGCTCCTCAGGAAGCCTGAACGCGCAGCCGCTGGCGGGCCACATATGCCCACTGCTTACATGAGGAGGAAAAGGAGATAAAAGGGAGAAAAGATGTGAACTACTGACAAACTCAAACCATATTAAACTGCAGATGAAGGGGACAAACGGATCCGTGACAAACCACCATGGGAGCCTGGGACTGGGGGCCAAGTTCCGACGAGCCAGGGACATAATCTCCGCAGTTTAAGAACCCTGCGCAAACCCTGGACTTTGAAACACTTTGAGAAATTCTTTCCCCAAAGGCATAAAGCCAAAGTGTGGGAGAGCGACAGCCCAAATCGCCCTTTGCACAAAAGCTCAGGGTTGTGCCTGCGGCCTCCTTGGAGCTTTGTCCAGCCACGTGGGCACCTGGGTGTGTCAGCACTTGACTCTGGACAGTAGGGCAGGGCATGCCGCACCCACCTAGGAAGTGGTGGTCTGGCTGGGGCTTTGCCACCAAGGCCTGGGGCTTCCCTAAAGGAGAAGGGAGGGGGCGAATCTGGGTGGTGGTGAGGGGTCCTGGAGGCCAGGGCCCACCCAGGGCCGGACTCAGCTTCCACGTGCAGTCAGGTTCCAGCACAGCCCCGCTGCTGCTCCAGGGCCCATCTTCCTGGAGCAGCAGTGCCTCTGAGAATGGGATCCCTGCATCCTACCCCATCTCTCTCCCCCGACCCCCCTCCTCCCCTCCCACAAACCCATCAGAGTGCAGTCTCCCGCCCCTGGTGGTGGAGCCCACTTACCCAAGTTTGCCAAACTCCCAGGGCCTTCAGCACCCCTTCCAGGGACCCAGCAGTGGGGCTGAAGGGAAGAGCAGGTGGAAGCTAGCACGGTGCCCTAGACAGCTAGGGTAGCAGAAGCCTGTGGGCTTGCTGCTCAGTATCCCTGACCCTCCTGGGACAGCATGCGCCTCCAGTTCCCAGCATTAACTAGCTGTGTGACCTGGTCACCCTAGTTAACCTCACCTGCATTGAGGAATAACAGAACCCACCTCCCAGAGTTGTGAAGACTAAATGATTAATATGCGTATAGCTCAGCTAAGGGCTTGGTACATAGTGTGGACAAAAAAGGGGCACTACTAAACCTGACAAGCTGGGGAGAGGGGGGAGGGAGGGGGCGCTGCATGGCAGCCTTACAAACTCAGAGACCTAAAGTCTCTAAGACATGAGTTTCTAAGACATGGGATGGTCTAAAAGGAAAACTTCTTCACTAAAATGGAGTCATGCCGTGGCCAGTGTGGCTCAATTGGTTCTCAACCTTTCTAATGCCGCAACCTAGATATTTACATTACGATTCATTAACAGTAGCAAAATTACAGTTATGAAGTAGCAACGAAAATAATTTTATGGTTGGGGGTCACCACAACATGAGGAACTGTATTAAAGGGTCGCGGCATTAGAAAGGTTGAGAACCACTGGGTTAGAGCTGTGGTCGGCAAACTGCGGCTCGCGAGCCACATGCCGCTCTTTGGCTCCTTGAGTGTGGCTCTTCCACAAAATACCACAGCCTGGGCGAGTCTATTTTGAAGACGTGGCGTTAAGAGAAGTTTAATTTTAAAAATTTGGCTCTCAAAAGAAATTTCAATTGTTGTGCTGTTGATATTTGGCTCTGTTGACTAATGAGTTTGCCGACCACTGGGTTAGAGCATCGTCCAGTGCACTGAAACTCTGCGGGTTCCATCTCAAGTCAGGGCATGTATGGGAAGCAAACCATTAATGTTTCTCTCTCTCTCCCTTCCTCTCTCTAACATTAATTAGAAATATATATATCCTCAGGTGAGGATGTGAAAAAAAAAAATCAAGTCCTGGCAGGTAGTCATGTGCTAGGCCAGCCACTGCCTTGACAAAGGTCAGTCTTTACCCTGGCTGAGCTTTGGAACGAGTAATCCCTCTGTCCAGACCCCTCCAGCACAGGCAGAGACCACAAACCCCCTCATTGTTATCAGTATCCTGTTAATTGTTAACTGTCCTATACCTACCTATGTAAAAGATGTGTCTATTCCTTTTATTTTTATCCAGTCCCACAGATTTCCCTGCCTTGCTTCCTCCTGCCTTCCTAATCTATCACTAATGAATTTCATGTAACCCCCTTACCACTGCCCCCTCTGATTCTGATGTATAAAAATGGTAAAACTGTCATTTTCTGAAGCATTTCCTCGATCCATTGCGATTTTGCTTCCCAGCAATTGTCATTTTTGCTCAAATAAACACATAAAAATTCTTACAGGTTTGGACTTACACTGACAATAAACGCTGGCTATTCTTACTGGGTGGGATAGACACAGCCCCAGTTCCAGCCGGGCCAGGTGCCCAGTCTCAGCCCTTGGCTACACTAACCAGCACGGAATGGGTAACAAGCAGACTCAGAACCAGTGCCACCCTGTGGAGCACGGGGAGAGAGGAAGGTGTGAGAAAGCGCAGCCCAGGACTCCACAGCCACTCTTATCACCAGGAGAGACTGGATGGGGCAGGGGCCACCGGCTGCCCAGGCCTGAAATAGACAGGGAAGGCAGAGCCATGGAGCTGCCCCCTCAGGGGCTCCCTCCTCCAGACCAGTTCCCACCTGCGGGTGTTTCAGCTAGGCGGATCGATAACCTTTATTTGTTTCCCCTTCAATTTGCTGCTGTTGTTTTAATCACGGGCAACATTAAATCAAGCTCTGACACAGTAATCTGGGCTCTGAGGAGCAAGGAGGAGGTTTGGAATAGACATTTTGTTTCTCCAGCTTATCTTGAAAGAGTCACCGTGTGGGCCCTCAAATCGTCACCCTGACAGCCTCTGCCTGGGGACAACTGTAACCTTGGAGCCACACAGGAGCCATCCCTTCTCCCTGACCTCGGCACCCCTCTGGATGCTGAGCTGTGCCCAGAAAGAATGGCCTGTGCCTTTCCGCTGGGCTGAGGGAAATCGTGGTCACAGATCATTTTAGCCATTTCAGGGACATCTGAGAGCCCAGCTCCTCCTGGCCCTCGGTGCTGGTGCTAGTGCTGGTGCTGGTGCTGGTGCTGGTGCTGGTGCTGGTGCAACACTGGTGTCCGCCCTTCACCTAATGCAGTGCCTCACACTCCCTGGCACAGCCACCTCTCTGTCACCATAGCAACTCCTGGCTCCAGTCTCCTTCCATCTTGGCCACCAGCAGACGGTTACAGAACAAAACTCTCTCTACTTATCCCAACCATGCATTCAACAAGCGCCCTGCAGACATAAAGCTCTGCACAATGTCTGACCTCAGGGCTACAGAGAACTCCAAACACTCAACACGTAGTGTTAGGCTCCAGCCACGGAGGGCACAGGCCTCCCAGGCCAGAGATGCTCCTGGTGTCCCCAAGGGCACAGCGGAGGAGGGACTGCCAAGGGGGCTCCATGGTTGGGGGATGTGGTATGCAAAACCTTTAGGGGCAGGAAGTGTGGGAAGTGTTCTGGAACTTCAGTTGTCCAGTCTGGACAGAACACAGGTGGGAAGGGCAGGGGTGGGAGACAAGTGTGGTCAAATGTTGGAGGGCAGGAAGGATGCAGACTGAGAGCCATGGGAGAGCCAGGAAAGGCACAGCAGGACCAGACCTGTCTTTGATGAGATGAGGCAGGTGTGAGAATACGAATCCATTAAGTGGGGACACTGAGGCTGGGGGACTGGTTAGAATATTCTAGCAGTCCAGGACCTAAATGAAGTAGAAATGAATAGAAAGACAGGAAAGGACTGGAAAGCCACAGACTCAGCAGATTCGGGGCCTGACAGGGACACACTGGGTCAGTAAGTCCAGAAGGAGCTGGGCCCTCAGGAGGAGAGGGCACACATGAGCCACAGCCTGCTGGTTTTCCATCCGTCCCACCCTGGTGACCTGGAAGCCAAGATGCTCTATCCATGGGGGCATGGGTGGGGGCAATGGTGAGAACCAGAGCGGCGCGGGGGGGAGGAAATACTCCACAGCCCAAGTGAGCACAAGTGTTGTCAATTGAGAGACAATCACAGAATGTGTGTGACATCCGCACTGATCAGGCCTCACCTGCAGAGCACATGCCACAGGAATGCCTGCTGGCAAATGTAGCTGTTACTTCTTCCTGGGCCCATAACAAAGGGAAGTAAGCCAGACAGGATGGCCTGTGGGTGGTGCTACCCCAAGTTCAGGCCTGGAAGGTCACCCCTCCTCTTGCCCACAAGCCTCTGGCTGAGGAATTCCAGTAAGCATGCCCCTGTCCAGGCAGAGGAATGGCACTCACACTCGTTTTGCGGGGGCTGCACTGCAAAGCCAAGGTCTAAGGAGCTCTGAGGACAAGGTGAGCAACTGGGCATTTCCTTCCCGCCGGGCGTTTGCAGTGGTCCCACCTCCAGCCATGCCAACATGACCTGGGGGCTCTGTGGTGATTTCCTTTCTTCCTTCCACGACTCACCCTCACCGTCAGCAGTCACCTGATGGACGGCTGTTACCATTGTAACTAGCTAGTTCATATTACAAATGGGAAGAAAGCAAAAGGGAGGCCAGACATTGTAAGCATGGTTATCTGGCAGCTTCGCCAGGAAGCTGCAACTTTACACTCCCTCGTCCATTCACTGCAGATCCCTGCGGGAAGGGGTCCAACAAAGGGGAAAGGGGTGCGTGGTCAGTGAAGTTGGAGTGACACAGGGCAGGCGCTTGCCTGTCAGTCTAACCTGGAAAAAGATAACTGGCTAGAGCGGGTGGAGCCACTGCAAGTGCACAAAATCCTGAAGGATTCATTGATAAGCTCCCAGTCAAAATCCACAGCAAAGGAATCCTCTCTCTCTTGCTCCTCTTGCTTCGCTCCTGCTTCCTTGCACTGGCTTGTTCCATGACCCCGAACTAGCCTGCCTGGTATGTGGCCCTGGACCCCACAGGCAATGGCCTGCAGTTGGAACACAAGCTAAACCAGCCAGATGCTGGACCAGACTTGATTATGGACTTCTTCCATGGCAGAGGGAGATGGGGCCTCGGTGGGGAATTCCCTTAATGTTTCAGCATCAATAAAGCTTCCCACCATACCTCACCCTCCCATGGAGGCCTCAGGAAATTCTTGTGGAAGTGGAAGAGCTCCACTTCCATCAGCAACATGGGGACACAGAGGACACCCCACCAGTAACATAGTCACTGAGGGAAGACAGGCCAGGGCCCTCACCATGACCTGAGGGGGCCCAGGAGATTACTCCTCCAGCCCCATAGCACCAAGCAGAGTGCTATGTTCTGAACACAGTAAGACCTTCCCCCCTGCTGCCTGAATGCTCCCTACATTCTTTTTTTTTAAATATACTTTTATTGATTTCAGAGAGGAAGGGAGCAGGAGAGAGAGAGACATCAATGCTGAGAGAGAATCATTGATCGGCTGCCTCCTGCACGCCCCCACACTGGGGATCAAGCCCAAAACCCAGGCATGTGCCCTGACCAGGAATCGAACTGATCTCCTGGTTCATGGGTCGACATTCAACCACTGAGCTACACCGGTTGGGCTGCTCCCCACATTCTTTAGTCCTCTTTGGTGGTGGCAACTTCCATTTGCTCCTTATCTGATTCCATGAATGCAGGCTGGGATAAGCAGAACTGAGGGCATAGCTCCAAGAACCCCTACAAAATACCCCATTTCCAAACCTACAAACAGCAATGACAGGGTTAATGAAGTGCAGTCTGGGAAGGGGTAGGGACAAGGAGCCAACTTCCCCAAAGGAAAACCTGAGACTGGTCCCTCCAGAGATCAGGTTCCTGGTCTGAGACTGAGGCCAGATGCCTCCTGAGGCCTGAGCTGCTCAGCTGCCTGCAGGGGCCGCATGGGCTTTGGGCTTCGACCCCATAACGGGGGAAGCAGAAGGGAGTTCTGGTGGCGCTCCCTCCTTAGCCCCAGTGCCTCAGCAGACAAAGTGCTGGGACCCAACCAGCCCACACAGTTCTGATTCATGCGTCAGCACAGTCCAGGCATATGTGATGCATCCTTATGCTAGCACTTCACACCTTGCCTGGTCACCCTACCAGCAGTCTTGGGCTGGGCTCTGCCAGGGCCTGAGCTCTTGGCTTGATTATTGTCACTTTCTTTTACATATATATGTGTGTGTATATATATATATTTTTTAATTGATTTCAGAGAGAAAGAGATTGAAACATCATTGATGAGAGAGAACTACTGATTGGCTGCCTCCTGCACGCCCCTTACTGGGGATTGAGCCCACAACCTGGGCATGTGCCCTTGACTGGAATTGAATCAGGACCCTTCACTCCGTAGGCTCTATCCATGGAGCCAAACCAGCTAGGGAACTGTCACTTTCAAAACTGTGTTATTTCAAAAGCTGTGCATAACTTGAATACTAAGCAAATCAAAAGGCATTTTACAACCGGCACTAGACATGATGTTAAGATGCATCCTTTTACCAAGTGAATCCCGGTCATTTGGGCCTATCTTTGACGTCTGTTGCTACTCCTGCTGTGAGAGAAGCAGGCTTCCTCTCCCCCACCTCTCCTTCCGCATCATGAAAGCAGGTGTTGGAGGAAGAATCACTCTTCCACGGGACTTCCCAAGTTAGCTTCCATTGTTAATTGCCCAGAAGAATCTCCTTTGAGGACAATTAATTTGGGAGGGTTCATGCCACAAGGAAACCATAATCCCCAGAGAAATGCACAGGTGCCCTGTAAACAAAGCCCAGAAACCTCCTCTGCGACCGCCCGAGGAGATGGGGTAATGCACTCCGTGAGGCGCGATCTAAACCCAAGCCTGGACGCCTACACCACGGGGACCGCCAAGACGCCCACACGAGGGCCCGAGCCACATTCCCCTCTGCAACCCACCCTCCAGGCCTCCCTCCTCCTCCTCCCTCTTCCTGCAAGTCCCCCCTTCCCGCTCCGGAGCCCGTGGCCGCAGCCAGGGGGAGAACTATTGCCAATTTCAAGTTCATTCACTAACTCCGAAACCCAGCAAAGCTGAGAGTCCCCGCCCTGTCACATCTCTAAACAAGAACACGATGAGATCCTTCAGGGCAGGGATTTCTGTCACCTCTGACCTCTGCCTCCGCAGTTGTCAGGGACCTGGTTCCCTACAGCTGGTGCAGGACCACCCTGACGGGGAGGACATTGCAGTCATGGGCAGTAAAAATGAACCTGGGCTCCCGCTCCCGGGCCCCGAGCCCGGGACCCCGCACTGCTGGCCTCGGCAGCCACCCCCGGCCTCCGGTTTTGAGCAGAGCGACTTCCCGAGTCCCCTCTCCCTTCAGACTCCGTCTTCCCCGTACGGTGGGGCTCCGCGCACCGCAGCAGCTCGGAGGACGGATTAAGGCAGGCTCTCCAGGCAGAGCGTCCGGACTCCCCGGGAAGCGACCGCTCCAGTCCCTGAACCGCTCCAGCCTCCCTGGGAACCTGCGCGCAAACTACCTGGACCCGGGCGGGGGCTCCTGACTGCAGGGACAGGAGGGAGGTGCGCGAGGGGTCGCGGGGGAGCGCCGGGGGGCGCGGGGCGCCGGCGAATCCCAGCCCGGCCACACTCACTGCCGATAGGGGTCGTGGAAGGGGAGCGCCAGCCAGGCACCGGGCAGCTGACGCAGGAACCCTTCCATCTCCTGGGCGCTGCCGTCGGTGGACACGAGGACCACAGCCAAGGGCGCGGGTGGGCGCGCCTGCTCCACCAGCTCCGCGTAGAACTCGCAGAGCAGCGGCGTGAAGTCGCGGCTGGGCGCGCACCGGCCCGACGCGAAGTACAGCGCCACAACCTTGTTCTGCAGCGCCGCCTCGGCCTCCACCCGCGCGCCGCCGGGGGCCAGCAGGCGCCGCCCGAGCAGCACGTCCACCATGGCGCCGGGGAGCAGAGGCGGCGGCGGCGAGCGTGGGCAAACGGTCACTGGCGGCGGGTGGGCATCTCTTTTCTCCCCACTCGGTGCTGTGGCGGCTCAAGAACCTCCCTGGTACCAACACCGGTCTCGGAGGGCGACTGGGGCAGCAGCGTCCGCACTGGGGAGAGGCGGCGGGAAATTCACAGACACCTGCGGCCACCACAGTAGTTTCGGCGCGGCGCCTCCAGGCAGTGAGTTGCCCGGCGAGAGCTCTAGCGCTCCCCCCTGCGCCCCGCCCCACGCCCTTCACACGCCCCTCTCCCCGCCCCTGCATCACCCGCAGCTCTCCGCCCCGCCCCGCCCGCAGTCTCGGTGCTCTCGGCCCACACGCTACTCTTCCCTCAGATCCTCCCCTGCGCCTGCCCACCGCTCCACCTCGAGGCGCTCCCCCTGCACTCTGTCCCGCCCCACCTGCCTGGTATTTTACCGACCAGTTGGGCCAGGGAAGTTCTGTCCGGAGAGGCAAGGGCGGGGTGGAGGGGACACGCACCCCGTTCTTTCCCGGGATTGCCGGACATCCTGTGCTTGGCCTGGGAGTCCTGCAATTGAGGGAGCCTCTCCCCCTCCCCCTCCCCCTCCCTCTCCCCCCTCCCCTTTTTTAATTTTTTATTATGGAAATATTCAAATATACGTAAAAAGTAGAAATAGCATAATGAAGCCCGATGTTCCCATTAGTCCAGCGTCAAAAATCACCATTTACAGCACATTTGCCATCACGACGTACTTGGTGAGGGAGCTTCTTAAAGAAGCAGGATATTAAAGTGTCCCGCACCGTGTGGCGCCCGGGAGCAAACAGTCTCCGCTTTCTACTAGGGTGGAAGGGACACGCGCGTGGGCGCAGAATTTAAGGAGCCATTAACTCGGTGATCAAGAAAAATACTATCCTCAATGAAATGTTTTATTTTATCCTCACCCAAACATTTTTTTGTTGATTTTTCAGAGAGGACGGGGGGAGGAAGAGAGGGTGAGAGAGATGTGGATTGGTTGCCTCTCACATGCCCAGACAGGGGATCCAAACAGCCCCTTTCAAAAGATGTATGGGAGGATGAGCCACTGGCCAGGGTACGAATGCAGTATTTTAAAAACTCAAAATTGCTCTAGCCGGTTTTGCTCAATGGATAGAGCGTTGTTGGCCTGTGGACTGAAGGGTCCGGGGTTTGATTCCTGGCAAGGGCACATGTCAGTGTGGGGTGTGCAGGAGGCAGCCAATCAATGATTCTGTCTCATCATTGATGTTTCTCTCTCTCTCTCTCTCTCCCTCTTCCTTCCACTCTGAAATAAAAATATATTTTAAAAAAATAAAAACTCAAAACTAATACCAAAAAGTTCATGATGAACTAAACATCAAACATGGAAATAAGACAGGATGACCCCCTGCCCTCAGGCTCAGAGGGCAGGCACCTCACCCTGTCGGCACCCTCCCCCCCTCCCCCCCCACACACACATAAAACCCTTAGGTGAATGAGGACAATTCATTGTGCTCGCTCTGGAGAGGGAGGGGTAGGGCTGGGAAGGGGTGAAGGTAGCCGCCTGGGAGTAAGGTTGTCCCCTCCTGCTCTCCCGCACCATGACACTGACACGTTGGGACACTATGCACGTGGCAGAGCCAGGGCTAAGTGCACATTCTGTTGCCAGATTGATGGCCCATGAAGAGTGCTACCAAAGCCCCCATTCACTGTCTTCTTAGAAGAGTAGGAATTTACAGGCAAACCTTGATTCTCCAAAGTCTCCCATCTCCAACAAGTTGGTTCTCGCCAAGTTGTTCACGGAAAATGTCTCGGTTGTCAAAGAAAACTTCAGTTCTTGACCCAACAATCCTTTTGTGCTGATACCTGTATGGTCAGTTGCATGTCTCTCAGGCGACAAAGGAGAGAGTGCATGAGTATGGGTCAGTTCACCACTAAACCTTGAATTGTTAACATCTCAGGAAATTGTGCTCTGAATATTTTTTGTTTTTGTTGCTACTGATTATTATTATTATTAAACTAGAGGCCTGATGCACGAAATTTGTGCATGGGGGAAAAGGGGTCCCTCAGCGCAGCCTACATCCTTTTGCAATCCAGGAACCCTTGGGGGATGTCCACGGGATCAGGCCTAAACCGGCAGTCAGACATCCTACTCGCAATCCAGGACTGCTGGCTCCTAATCGCTTGCCTGCCTGCCTTCCTGATCACCCCTAACCACTCACCTGCCTGCCTCATCACCCCTGACCACTTGCCTGCCTGCCTGCCTGATTGCCCCTAACTGCTCACCTGCCTGCCTGATCCCCCCTAACCACCTCTGCCTTGGCCCCCGCTGCTGCGGCTTCATCCGGAAGGACATCCAGAATGACGTCTAGAAGGTTGTTCGGCTGTCCGGTCTAATTAGCATATTATGCTTATATTATTATAGATATGTACAGTAAGTCACTATGATTCCTAAGGTTAGTAATAGCAACAAAGTGAAAAGAAAAGTTGTGAGAACAACAATAGAGCTTAAAAAAGAAGTAATTGCAAAGTATGATAGAGATGTTTGAGTGTCTGATCTGGCTACCGAGTATGGCATGGTGAAATCAGTGATTAGCACACTTTTAAAACATAAAGAGGCCATCAAGAGTGCTGATTTTGCTAAGGCTGTGAAAGTGCTCACGAAACAACAATCACAGGCAATGAGGAGGTAGGAAATTGTTGTTGATTTGGATAAAGGACAAGCAGCAGGTGACAGCATTTCAGAGGCAGTGACATGTGAAAAAGCAAAGATGCTGCGGCCTGACCTCCTGAGCACCCTGGGAACAAGGGTTGCCAGTGGCGCGTTAAGCCTGGATAAATGCAAGGAAAGAGGTGGCCTTCATCAGTACATGGCTGCCGGCTCTAACAAAGCAGCTGCGGATAATTGCGTGACAGAATTTCAACAATCTGTAGCGGCCAGGGGACCTGTTCCCCAACAAGTGTTCAGTTGTGATGAGACGGACCTCTCTGGGAGAACATGCCCAAGAGGACCTACATCACACAGCAGGCATCGTTGCCAGGACACGAGCCATGGAGGACAGGCTGCGTGATTGCAGTGTGGGAGGGAGTGCGACTTTAAATTGAAGCATCTACTGAAAACCCTCACATTTTCAAGAAAAACAATGTCATGAAAAACAAGTTGAATGCGATATGGAGGGCTCATAGCAAAGCTTGGGTAAACAGGCAGTTTTTTACTGAGTGGATTCATGAAGTGTTTGCCCCACGTGCGAAGAAATACCTCCGGGAAACAGTGCCACTCAGGGCACTTCCTATCAAGGATGGGGCTCCTGCCTGGCCCACAGGCTTGGAGCAGAGCTGGTGGAGGAGCACAGCTTCCTCACTGCTAGGTCCTCGCCACCTGCGCGCTCCTCCCCTCCAGCCTACGGACCAGCAGGTCATTTCTAACTCCACACAAAGGTCCTGTTTCAGAGGTGGTTTTCTTTTTATTCTCCTCACCCAATATATTATCGAATATTCTCTATTCAATAAAAATTGATACGTTTTTATTGAATTTTAGAGAGAGGAAGGGGGAAGAAAGAGAAACATCAACGTGAGAGAAACATAAACACAACCTGGGTATGTGCCCTGACTGGGATTCGAACCCAAGACCTTTTGGTGTTTGGGATAACACTCCAACCAACTGAGCCATCGGCTAGGGCAAAGGTGTTTTGAGGTGACCTGCGATACCAAGTTAACCCTCAGGGGGTCCTGGAAGGAGCATTTTAATATCCTCACTTGCCTGAGGCTCATAGACAGCATGGGGGCGTGTGTTCCAGGACCTTGCAAACAGCTAGAAGAAACTGTGGCCTGAGCCTGTTGCCGAAAGAGCCTGTGAGGGCTGTGAGGGGGAGCCTGTCTGTTGTGGAGGACACTGTGTCCCTGGGCAAGTCCATGGCCTTGGAGGTGGGTGGTGATGGGGAGGAGTTGGTGAGGACACAGCACTGAGCTGGCCACCCAGAAGCTCCAGGACCTTCAGAGGAGCAGCCACAGACAGCAGCTGAGGAGTCTCTTCAGAGGAGGAGGGAAGGAGGCCATTCCTACTTCATTCATCAAGGGAATGCTGGGAAATGAGCAGACATGCAAAATTTTATTGAGAAATATCACCCTGACAAAGAAGTAGCAAACCCTGCGATAAACTTGTTCAATGACTGTGCAGTGTTTCACTTGAGGCAAGTGTTAAAATGCGGGCAAAACACAAAACTAGTGGATAATTTTTTGCTTTATTTTTCTAGAGAAAGTGGAAGGGAAAGAGAGGTGGGGAGAGAAGCAGATGTGAGACAAATACATCCATGGGTTGCCTCCCGCATGCACCCTGAGCAGGGCCAGGAATCAAGCCCGCAGCCAAAGTGTATGCCCTTGACTGGAATCAAACCCAGGACTCTTCAGTCCGTGGGCCAAGCCTGAAGCATAGTAATCCCTCCTTTGGAAAACTGCTGTTTGAAACTGCCGTTTGAACTACTCTTTTATTCTTAGACAGTCTCTTATTCTGTAGGTCAACTCTGTTATTTTTAGATAGTCTCTTATTCTATAAAATAACTGTTTTAGTTTGAATAATAGAAAAGATAAACTTAATTGTCTGACCTTGCAAGGTAGCCATCTAACATAAGGGACTGATATGCTGATACTGATGCCAGGTGTCTGTATAGATATGTACTCAAGGTTACAGGTGTCTGTATAGATATGATATGTACTCAAGGTTACAGGTGACTGTACAGATATGATATGTACTCAAGGTTACAAGTTGTCTGTATAAATATGACAGGTGTTTGCTAGATATGATATGTACTCAATGTTACACGTTGTCTGCAAAAATAACTTACACAAAGAACTAGAAGGATATAAAAAGGAAATACTCCTTCCTGTGTTTGTTCAGAATTTGACAGAGGTAATCTGCTCTGAACCTGCGTGCAATAAAGATGACTCCTAACTAATTGGCTCAATAAGGCGTCTTGTCTAGCTCGCTGATTTGCGATACAACAAGTCAAACTACCTAGGGATTGTTTTTGTTTTAAAGTGTTTATTTATAGATTAAAGAAAGTTAAAACAGGGAATTATCTGGGGGTCTTGAATGGATTAATTCAATTTACATTCTTTCTAATAGGGGGAAATGATTCATTTTTCCAAGAAATCACTTCTCAGCAGCCTTCCAAATGAATTAAGTTTGAGAACTGAGGTGCCACTGTATAGTGAAATCAGAGGGAAAAATCAAGAGGAGCTGTGAGCAGTATATTATAAATCTTGTAGTGGAGGCCCATGACTTTTGTTAAATCTCAGAAGCAAGATGAATGGAATGTCCCTAAACTCTAAATATCAAAACTCTATTTTGATCTGTTTGGCTTTTATTCTTATATCACAACAGTGAACAGAGTAGAGAAAACATCCCAAAACTTTTAGTGCCACCCACCCATGGGAGAAATGTCCGATTATTTGTGTAAATGGTGTGAGCTGAGGGGAGCAGGTGTCTGTTCCCAGAAGAGCAGCCCACCTAGGGAGCCACCCCAGTGTTGAAGCTGGGGCAGCCCTCCCTCTCCTCCAGGGCATCCTGGGGAGCACAGTGGAGGTGGAGAAAAGAGCTCTGTGTACTCTCCAGGGGCCACTCCTTCTGTAGCTGCCCTGACTGTGTGTGTGTGTGTGTGTGTGTGTGTGTGTGTGTGTGTGTGTGTGTGTGTATACTTCACTCTCAGAGCTCCTTGCAGGCTCCCAGGGGAGGGTGACTCATTCCCTCCCTCCCTGTCTAGAGGCCTTCTCCCCAGTCTTCAAGGGCCTTCTCAGGGCCCTTCCTGTTGCATGAGACTCCCAAGAATGACAGGAAGGTACTCCATCCAGCCTGGGTGACCTAGGTCCACCTCTCTAGTTGTCCTCACCCTAAGGGCTCCCAGGCCCCCAAGCATGGCAGACACAATTAATTCCCAGCTAACGTAGCCTAAAGCATAAGGTTTCAGGTAACAAACTCTGGGGAGTCCAAATAAAATGCACAAGGTTTCATACTCAGCAGCTGTTTTGGGGGTTTCTTTGTGTGTGTGGTGTTTTTGCTTTGCTTGTCACACTCCCTCTTTGGTCTGCTGGCTGCCTCTTCTGGTTCTGCCTTTCTCATGGGCCTACCCCTCTTCCGGACTGAGCCCCTCCCTCATTCTCTAGGCAGAATCACAGTCAGCATCAGAAGGGGCCACCAGGCCAAGGGGCTTCTTTTTAGCATCTGGTGCCCTGCAGGCCTCACAGCCGAGACTCAACAAGCACTGCTGTCCCCCAGCAAGTAGACTCCCGCAGCGAGCTCCAGATGGGCCCAGAGCCACCCAGCAGTAAGTACATGGAACTCTTTCCTCATCTTCCTATCTTTCCTTCCTACCAGCTTTTCTTTGTTTTTCTCTTAATTATTAATTTTTTTAATCCTTATTGTTGAGATTATTACATTTGTCCCTCTTTTTTTACCCTCATTACTCCTTTCCACCTGGTTCCTGCCCCACCCCAGGTCTTCACCACCCTATTGTCTGTGTTCATAGGTATTGCATATCTATACTAATAATAGAAAATATGTAAATTGACCATATCTATTCGATGCCCACAGCCAATCAGGAGTGGTTATGCAAATTAACCCAACAAAGATGGAAGGCCAGTGGCTGATGCAGCAGGTGTCCCTGGACCCCACCCACTTTGAGCCTGTGGCCAGTGCACGTGCACACCAGCATCAAGCGGCTGGGGTCCCGGGGACACCACTGGAGTGTCCGGTCCTGTCAGCCCAGCCTGGGGGCGGCTGGAGTTCACAGTCCTTTTGGTTTGTGCAGCCCCTGGATCGGAAGCAGAAACCAAGAGCACGAGGAGCACCAGGAAAGCTAGGAATCGTAGTTCTGGTGGCAGAAACATTGCGGGATCTCCTAGACACTAGAGCAAATTAAGCCTGGACCAAGTTACTGTTGTGGGTGGGGGATGGAGGGGAAGCAGTGTATGCTTAATTCTGACTAGTCCTTTTCCATGTCTTTGGCATTCTCATTAATATCCTTAAAAGTCTCACTAAGTCCCTTGAAGGTCTTATGAAAATCCTTGAATAACTTTATAACCGTGGATTTGAACTCTGTATCTAGTAGTTTGCTTTCTTCCATTTCTTTCGTTTGTGACATGTTTCTTTGTCTCTGCATTTTGGCTGCTTCCCTGTGTTTGTTTCCATATGTTGGGTAGAGTTGCTGTGTATCCTGGAATTGGTATAGTGCCTTTGTGTAATAGATGTCCTATAGGGCCCAGTGGCTCTGCCTCCCCAGTCACCTGAGCTGGGAACTCCCCTTTGTGGGCTGTGTGCACAGTCTTGTTGTAGTTGAGCCTTGATTGCTGTTGGTGTCACTGGGAAGAATTGACTTCCGGGCCCATTGGCTGTGAGGACCAGCTGAGAATACAGTGGAAGAGCAGCTGTGCAGGAGATACCCCTAAGGAGTAGGACTTGGTTCAGTGGGGCTTTGGTGCTCACTGAGTCTGCCCCTTGAGTGTGTCACTTGTGGATGTGTAGAGTTGTAATCTGGTGTGGTCTGAAGCTGTCCACTGGGTGCACTGGCTCTAGGGCCTCCAGGGAGGTGCAAAGTCAGCCACTGCCTGGGGCCACCTGGCAGGAGCTACAGAGGGATCTGCAGATGGCTGCTATTTGCTATTTGTATTGGGCTTGGAGGTGCCCAGGTGAGGCCCAGCTGTGAAGCTAGGCAGGCTGGTGTTGGGGCTGGGTCTTGGTCCTTTTATTAATAAGTTTGGGGCATGCTGACATCAGCTGCAGCTTATTTGAGAGATTTTAGCAAAATCTGAAGCCTGTGCCAGGACAGGCCATTGACATGGAAAAGCTGCTGCACACAGCTTGGGTAGGGCTGTAAATGGGATGGGACAGGGTCCCAGGGAATCAACAGAGTGGCACAAACAGTATGCTCTTACAGACTCAGATATGGTTGCCAGTTAGTCCTCCGACAGGGGAGGTCTTCGCATAGGAACAATGACCCCTGCGAGCACCTCTGACTGGTAGAAAGCCGTCCCCAAGTTCCTGCCCTAATGCCAGACAATCCAGTTCCTCCCCATATGTGTCTGGGTTCCCCAATGCCTCCTGGTGCTGGAGCTCAAAGGAAGTGAGTCCAAGTAAGTTTGTGCACTGGCCCTTTAAGAGGGACACCTGGTTCTCCAGCAGTCTCTGTGTCCTTCAGCCACAATCCCCATTGGTTTTTAAGCCCAAAGTTATGAGGACCTCTCTTCCCAGGTCTGGGACCCTGGGGGGGGGGGTCTGGTGTGGGCCTGGGACCCCTTGCTCCTCATGGCACACTCTGCAGGGACGATCTCCCTCTGGATTAAAAAAGTGGGTGTTGGACCAGCCCATTCCACACCTCCACCCCTCCTACCAATCTCAACGTGCTTTCTTCTTTACTTATAGGACTTCCATTCAGCCAGATTTCAGGCAGTTCTGAATGATGGTTGTCCTGTGTTTTGTTGAAATTTTGATGTGGGTTGTGGGAGGGAGCGAGTGCCAGCGTTTACCTAGGCTTCCCTCTTGGTTCCTTCTCCCTATCAGCTTTTCAATAAGAGTATTCACTCATGATGATCTTCTGGTTCCCACCAGTTATTTTCCTAAAAAGAGAAACTTTTACAGTTGCAGCCCTGACACTATTCCCCAGCATTTGACCCAGAGCACAGAGACGCATACCACTTGTAGATCACAGTCGGCCTCATTCAAACTAATGTCAACACACTAACACATGGATCCTGGTCTAGCCCCTCCCCATTCCCCTTACCTGCCAAAAGAACAACAGTGCCACCAGGAAGCTTATCAGAAACACAAGTTCTTAGGCACCCAGAATCACAAACTCTCCCTCCTTTCTTTCTTTCTTTCTAACTCTCCCTCCTTTCTTTCTTTTTCAGGTCTCATATCAGGAGTTTCCTACAGCTTTATTAAGGTATAATTTATATAGGTACTAGAGATCTGGTGCACAAATTCGCGCATGGGTGGGGTCCCTCAGGGAGGCCTGCAGGGATCAGGCCAAAACCTGCAGCACAATGCTGCCTGCCGCTCCTGCCTGCCCGCTCCCACTCCTGCTCATCCCGGACCTGCTACGCCTGCCACGGTCTCATGCCCTGCAGCAGTGCTTGCCAGCCATGAGCCCTGGGTCTGGCGCCTATCCTTAGGGAGATGAGGGAGGGGGGCAAGATGTGATCAACCCTCCGGGTGGGTGTTGGGATGCCCTTGCCGGCCCGGGTTCCAGATCCATCCCACTGACATTTGCGTCAGTTGTTGGGAGCCACCTGATGGCTGCTTTTATTTTGTTTCTTCCTTGCAGAGTGTCTAGGGAGGGGAAGCAGCCGCAGTGCCCAAGGTCAACTTCCAGGAGGCTGGCAATGCTGTCGGGATCATGCTGGCATCACAGGTTCATCGGTGCCTGGCCCATTCTCTGGAAATTGGACCTGCAGGACTACTGAGGAAGTGAGTGGCTGCCGCCTGGCTGGTGGGCCACCTGGATGGGTCAGTCAGCTGAACAGTGCTCCTGCTGTGGGAGTGCACTGACCACCAGGGGGCAGCTCCTGCGTTGAGCATATGCCCCCTGGTGGTCAGTGAGCGTCATAGCAACCAGTTGACAGGTCGATGGGTCATTCAGTTGCTTAGGCTTTTATATATAGAGATCATAAAAACCTATTTTAGCCCAGCTAGTGTGGCTCAGTGTTTGAGCATCGACCTATGAACCAAGAGGTCATGGTTCAATTCCTGGTTAGAGCACATACCTGGGCTGCTGGCTTGATCCCCAGTCAGGGGCATGCAGGAGGCAGCTGATTGATGACTCTCTCATCATTAATGTTTCTGTCTCTCCCTCTCCCTTCCTCTCTGAAATAAAAAAAAAAAACACACAACTATATATTTTAAGTGAACAATTCATTTTAGTAAATTGAGTTTTTCAACCATTACCACAATCAAACTTTAAACACGTCCCTCACCCCGAAAAGACTGCCAGTGCTCATTGGCAGGTGGTCTCCATTCTAGCCCCTTCCCACTTCACCAATAGTCATCAACTCTCCATGTCTAATTTTCCTCCCATGGGACATTTTCTGTAAATTAAATCATATGCATGGTGTTTTTCATCTGGCTTCTTTCATTTTGCTTGTTTGAGGTTCCTCACGTAGTGTGTGTCATTCATTCCTCTTCCTGAGCAGTGCTCCAGTGTGGACACGGTGTTGTGCTGGCCATTCACTGGCTGGTAGAAATTGGGGCTGTTATGAACAATGCTGCTATAATATTACATTTTCTGTAGACATACTGCCTTTCAATTCTTATGTGTATATTCCTAGGAACCTAGGGTCTTATGATAAATTTATATTTAACTTTTAAAGAAACTACTAAACTGTTATCCAGAGTTGCAGCTGTTTTTCCACACCTTCACCAACATTTGTCTCTGCCTGTTTCTTGGATTAGTCGTGGTGGTAAGTGGGAAGTAGTATCTCAGGTATAATTTGCATTTCCTTATTGACTAAGGATGTTGACTATCTTTTTGTGTGTTTATTGGCAATTTGCATATCTTCTTCAGAGCAATCTACTCAAATCTTTTGCACTTTTACTTGGACTGTCTTCTTGTTAGGGTCCTTAATATATTCTGGATACCAATCCTTTATCAATATAATTTGCAAATATTTCCTCTCAATCTGTGGTTTTTTCATTTTCTTAACAAAAGATTTTAATTTTGATGAAGTCTAATTTATCAACTTTATTTTTTATAGATTGTGGTTTTGATGTTGTATATAAGAAAGCTTGGTCATGAATATTCTCATCTCTGATTTCTTCTAAGTTTAATAGTTCCAGCTCTAACATTTAAGTCTACTAGTAGAGTTCATTATGATGAAGGGTGTAAATTCAGCTTTTCAAATATGAATATCCAATTATTCCAGCCTCATTTGTTGAAAGGGCAATCTTTTTTTCCAATGAATTACTTTTCTACCTCTGAGGAAAACCAATTAACCATAAATGTAGATTAATTTCAGGACTTTCAATTGTATCACTGAGATAGATGATAGGTAGGTAGGTAGACAGACAGATTAATCTACTAGTAGATATATTCCCATCCCAGTACAATGCTATCTGGGTTATTGTTGATTCATAGTAAGTTTTGAAATCAGAAAGTATTAGTTCTCCAAATTTCTTTTTCAACTAGAAGCCCGATGCTCGAAGATTCATGCTAGAATGGGCTTTCCTTTCCCTGGCTGCTGGCACCGCCTTTCCACTCTGGCCCAGCCCCTTTCCGCTCCGGGAGCTGCCTCTTTCTGCTCTGGGCCTGGCTTCCCACTCTGCCCAGAGGCCCTGAGAGACTGGGGGTGGGGCAGAACACCTGCGCCATCACCATGGCAACAACGCAAGCATCCCACCCCCATCACTTGATGCCTGTGTATTCAAATTAACCGCCATCTTTGCTAGATTAATTTGCATATCGCTCCTGATTGGCTGGTGGCATAGCGGAGGTACAGTCAATTTACATGTTTGTCTATTATTAGGTAAGATATTCTTTTTGCTATTCTAAGTCTTCTGCATTTCCGTTAAAATTTTAGGATCAGCTTATTCATTTCTCCAGCTGGGATTCTTGTAGGGACTGCCACATTAATAATAAGTCTGCTGAACCATGAACATATAAGTCTCTCCCTTTATTTAGACCTCCTTTAATTTGTAGGTTTCAGGGTACAACTTTACACTTTTATTAAATTTATTCCTAAATATTTTAACCTTTTTGATGCTGTTATGAATGTAATTAATTCCATTTTGGGTAGTTCATTGCTGTATTTATTGTATATAGAGAAATGCAATTAATTTTTATACGTAGCTCTTTTATCTTATAACCTTGCTGACTTGATTTTGTCACTGGATTTGTTGAAGTTTTTTTTTATCTACATTCGAGGGAAATTGGTCTGTAGTATTCTTGTGATGTTTTTGTCTGGCTTTGGTGTCAGGGTAATAGAGACCTCATAGCACAGAGCTGATAAGTATACCCTCTTCTATTTTCTGAGTCTGTGAAAGGCTCACATTGGCATTTCTTTTTTACATGTCTGGTAGCATTTGCCAGTGAAGCTATCTGGCCCTGGGCTTTACTTCATGAGAAGAGTCTACTTTCTAGTCAATTTCTTTGCTATAGATCTATTGAGATTTTCTAATTCTTCTTAAGTTTTGGTCATTTGTCTACGTCTTATCCATTTCACTTGAGTTGTCCCAGGTGTTGGAATTAAGTAATTCATAGCATTTCTTTACAATTCTTTTCATTTCTGTAGGGTTAGCAGTAATGTCCCCCCTTTCATTCCTGACAGTGATTTGTGTTTCTTTCTTGGTCAGTATAATTAAAGCTTTGCCAAATGTGTTGATCTTTTCAAAGACCCAACTATTGGTTTCATTACTTTTTCTCTATTGTTTTTGCTTTATATTTCACTGATTTCCATATTGATCTTTTTCTTTCTGTTTGATTTATATTCATTTTGCTCTTCTTTTTCTAGCTAAGGTGGAAGCTTAGACTATTGATATCAGATCTTTGTAATACAGGTATTTACAGCTATAAATTTCCCTCTAAGCACTGTTTAGCTATGTCCATTAATTTGGATATATTGTGTTATGCTTAGTACTTCTTAGGATGTGATGTTCAATTTATTTTATCAATTCCTATATAATATTCAATTATAGATTTTGCAAAAAGGTAACAAGGAATTTAATATAAAACATAGTTTGCTAGTTAACCAATTCAAGTTCTGCCTCTGATTCTAAAAACCTGAAGCATTTTAAGACCTCTCTCCTTCTCTACCTGTGCAGTACAGTGTAGTAATCAGACTACTGGAGCTATTTAGAAAGTGAGCACTGGCGTGTTCAGCATCAGGCCCTGTGCACACAGACGCCCATGTGCTAATTCAGGTGGTTTGTAGGCCAAGTTCCAACCTCTTATATGAATTCAGTCAAACACACAGCTAAGGTGGTTATTCAGAGAAACTCCAAGTGTACATGACAAATAAATTGTGTTGAAATACTATTATTTTGTTCCTATTTAAAGTAGTTGGTTTCTTGTAATAAATAGCTTCCAGAGTTATAAAATATCAATCCAATTCCCAAAGTTAAATTAATGTGTGAGAGAATGAGACAGCATCCTGCAGGCAAAAATCATTTGATACAAGGATTTCCCTGTCCTGTAGGTTTTCTGTTGTTTTTTGGGTGTGTGTGTGTTTGTTAATCCTCACCTGAGAATATTTTTCCATTCACTTTTAGAGAGAGTGGAAAGGAGAAAGAGAAAGAGAGAGAGAGAGAGAGAGAGAGAGAGAGAGAGAGAGAGAGAGAGAGAGAGAGAGATTGCTGTCTTCCGCACATACCCCAACCAGGGCCAGGGATCGAACCTACAACCCAGGTAGGTGCCCTTGACGAGAATGAAACCCTTGACCCTTTGGTGTATGAGCCAATGCTCTAACCACTTGGATACACCAGTCAGGGCTCTATTTGTTTTGTTTTAAAACGTATTATTGGGTATCCTTCCAAGAACAAAATGAAGTAATCTAAAGAGACTTTAGTTTGTTTCTGATGAGATTACCAACATCATTTGAATGTGAAAGCATGAGGCCTGTTTTCCACCAAAAGTCTTCCTAATGGCCGACAGCAGATGAGGGTCACTGGAACTAGCATAGCCTGGCTGTAAACAGGCAAAACACAGGCATGCCATGTGCTGATGATCTGAGCAACCTGAACAACACAGTCACAGAACCCCAAACAGAATAGCTTTAATCATGTCCACAGTTCCAGTCTTTTAAGAATAAGACTCTTATCTATATATACACTGAGTGGCCAGATTATGATGATCTCTGAACGCATAATAATCTGGCCACTCAGTGTATATCCTATATAATAAAAGGCTAATATGCAAATTGTCCCCTCAACCAGGAGTTCAACCAGCAGGCAGGCTGGCCAACCACCCATGTCCCCTCCCCCTGGCCAGGCTGGCAGACCCCACCCATGCACGAATTCATGCACTGGGCCTCTAATACACACACACACACACACACACACACACACACACACACACACACCGAGTGGCCAGATTATTATGTGTTCAGAGATCATAATAATCTGGCCACTCAGTGTATAAAAAGCTAGCAATCAGAACGCCATAATGACTGGAATGACGCTATGACGCCCACTGTGGCCAGTGAACCAGTCCGATCAGGGGTTGGGGCCAGCTGGCCAACCCCCCACAGCCCTTCCCCCTGGCTGGCCCCAACCCCTGATCACCCCCCACCACCCTGATCAGCCTGTGGCCCCTCCCCCAGTCAGCTCCACCCCTGATTGCCCCCTCACACCAATTGAAGGGGGGCTGGCCTGCCCACTGCCCACAGCCCCTTCCCATGGCTGGCCCCACCCCCAACCAGCCCTCCACCCTAATCAGGAGCAGGGCCTGCGGGCTAATCACCCTCAGCCACTCCTCCCAGCCAGCCTGGCCCTGATTGGACCCCAATCAGGGCCAGGCCAACTGGACCCCACCCACGCACGAATTTGTGCATTGGGCCTCTAGTATTGATATAAAAATTAATCTGGAGCTTTAAAAGAGTAGATTCGGCCAAGGTTATTAGAAATGTACAAGAATGTCCTCATCACCCCTAAGATACAGCCTTGCAAATATTAAAACCTCTGTGTCATTTAACTACCCCCAAGATCCAAGACAGAGAGTCTGGAGTGTGCTTCTTTGATAGCAGGTTCCTAGGTCCCAATTCCAGTGTGTGAAGACCAGGAATCTGAATGTAATATCCTCCATCCACAGCCATGCATGCAGCTGCTTCTCACAGTGCACTGAGACACAGCCAAGAATTTCTCACTTTCACAGGTCTTTTGTAAAAACCATCTATGCCTGATGACTAGCAAAATTAATGTGTAATAAATTCCCATTTCCTGGCTCTAACCCCTTTTTGCCTCAGAGGAATCAATAACTTAATAGTAAGTTATAAGCACAATGTCAGACACTGAGGAAAAAGCACACAAAAAGCCGCCTTTTAAAGATATAAGGTACCAACTAAATTTTCTGGAAGGGTTCATCTGGGCTCATGAGAGACGATTTAAAACATGTGAACTGTTGACTGGGCAAGGGAAATAAAGATATGAGAAGATGGGACTAATGTGTGTTAAAGATAATGGTCACGTCAGCCACCAGGCCACTGGGCTGCTTGCTGCTCTACAGTCCCAAGTCCCCAGGTGCGGTGAAAGGCAGGAGGGGCAAGGCGCCGCCCCGCAGGAGAAGGTGCTCCTGACTGCAACCAGGCCTGCAATCAAACACCGCTCTTCCCGACCAACCAAATGCAGCACAGGGCCAGCTCCTCGAGCTGCATATCCAGCACAGTCACGGCCACGTGGGTCCCAGGGCAGCTCCCCGGCTGTGAAGCCCTTCTTCCTGGGCCTGTAACATCTACAACAGGAGTGTAACTGAGATGGCAGCTACAGGACAGATCTCGGGACAAAGAAAGCAATTCTCACTGCTCCTTCCAGGAGACAGCCTGAGGGGAGGCTGGGCAGCAGGGTTCCTGGGGGCCAGGAGGCATTCTGACTTCTGAGGTCTGAGTGCCATCTCAGTGTCCAGCTGATAGGATACATGACCAGGGACTATACTCGCCACTGGCCATCAGGCATGGGCTGCTCCCTGGACTTCACAGCAGTGACGACAGGTGACAGCACCGACACCCAGGTGGCCTGGGACACAGGCCTGGCCTTTGGGAAAGGCTGTGCAGCAGTAGAGAGCCCTGGTGGAGGTTAGCACAGCGGAAGCTCGTCCTGACTCTGCCTGGTGACTTCACATGCTGCGGGCACTCGGAAGCTGTGCTGGGAACAGTAGACACGTGGCGAACTGGGAAGGAACCTGCCCAGGGAGTGTGTGCTAATGCTGAGTCCCCTGGGCACTTCCTCGAGCTATGCTCACATCCTTCCCTTCACAGGGATTGTTTTCTTAGTTTCAGAAATCCAGCGCTTTTGCAAAAGATTGCTCCAGATAGTACTTCCCAGTGAACAAGGACTTAACCATCGAACAATTTTCAAGAAACAAAATTTCTAAAGTCTTCCCTTTAAAGAGTATAAAAAGAAAACCGAGTGGTTGAGTATCAACCTATGAACCAGGAGGTCATGGTTCGATTCCTGGTCAGGGCACATGCCTCGGTTGCAGACTTGACCCCCCCCCCCCCCCGCCCCGTGTGGAGCGTGCAGGAGACAGCTGATCAATGATTCTCTCTCATTACCGATGTCTCTCTCCCTGTCCTTTCCTTGAAATCAATAAAAATATATATTTTTTAAAAACAAGCACAAAATTATATTAACACTAAAGGCCCGGTGCACAGTTTTGTGCACCGATGGGGTCCCTTAGCTTGGCCTGCGGGGATCAGGCGAAACTGGCTCTCTGACATCCCCCAAGGGGTCCTGGATTGCAAGAGGGTGCAGGCCAAGCCGAGGGACCCCACCGGTGCACGATCAGGGACAGGGAGGGATTGCAGGAGGGCTCCAGGGCATGTCCAGCCCATCTCACCCAGTTCTGATCAGCCGGACCCCAGCAGCAAGCTAACCTATCAGGTGGAGCATCTGCCCCCTGGTGGTCAGTGCATGTCATAACGACTGGTCAAACAGTCACACAGTTGGAGGGACAATTAGCATATTAGGCTTTTATATATATAGTCCTTAAAAAGGACCCTTAATAAAGGTATGACAATTTTATCTTATAGACATCATGATTTCACAAAGAGCAAAAGAATATTGGTAATATGGTTGATTATAAAAGGGACTATTAAGTCAAAACTAGGATTCTCTCGCCCTGGCCAGGTAGCTTGTTGTCTTGATAGGCCAAGATTGTGGCTTCCATCTCTGGTCAGGGCACATACAAGAAGCAAACAGTTAATGCATAAATAAAACGAACTACAAATTGATCTCTCTTTCAAGTCAATTTTAAAAACAAAACAGGATTCTCTCCACAGTATAAGTAAAACATGAAAATACCCACACACTGAAGGGTTGTGGGTTCAATTCCTGGTCACAGGCATGTACCTAGGTTATGGGTGCATTCCCCAACCCAGTCCGGGCTTATGCGGGAGACTACCAATCTGTGTCTCCCTCACATCAAAGTTTCTCGCTCTCTCCACCTCCCTCCCTCCTTCTCTGAAAAACAATGGAAAAAATATCCGCAGGTGAGGATTAACAAAAGAAACGAAAAAACCTACCTTGGTTTCTGAGATGTAAAGCTGGTCTTTGCCCACTGATGGCAGAGATAGGAATATAGAGCCTTACTGAATTGGGTAATTCACCCAATTAAAGTTACGATGGATGTCTACCCAAAACCACACCCAGCACTCCACCCTGCTCCAGCCTGTCACTGTAACTAGAATTGTTTTTAAACAGGAAAATGAAACAAACAGCTTTAGGATATTTTAGATTATGAAGACACAGAAACTAGCAACTTGAAACTTCACCTTGCAATTCATGATCAACTAGGGCAGTGTGCGCATGAACCCGAGGCAGCGGATGCAGCGTGACCGGCTAGGACCTGACCTCCTGCCACACTGAGGTGCAGGCGGCTTCCGGGGGAGGCGGGCAGAAGCAACCCTGTGAACGCCAAAGGACCAACATGCTGTTGGCTAGTCAGCTGGGAGAATTAGAGGACTAAATTGAAAATACAATGCAATTTTGTTTTACTTTTTGTGTTCCTGAAAAGCCAAACACCATGCTGGCTTCACTAAGAATTACAATGCCTAAGCTGCAGTGGTGAGGGGAGCCCTCCATGGAGCTGAGTCAACCCTCCGTGGAGCAGGCATAGCGAGCAGACCCTGGTGAGTCATCAGTGCTGTCAGCAGCTCCATTTCTTCACTTTCTCAGGACAAAAACGTGCTCTCAGTACCCCCAGCCTCCATTCTCCAGTTGCGTGAAGAAACACAGTAGCCCAGCTGTGCTGGCCTTCATCACACCCCTGGCAATCATGCTGGTCATTTTTCTCGAGCTCATGTTGAACCCGAGTGAGTTTCTGTGGCTTTAAATAAAACAGCTGGCTCTGCTTAGAAAGAGTGTGGGACCAAGGCTACTATCCATACCAAAAATTTAAGATGGGATGTCCAAAAACTACAGTGAATTTTAATGCCTGTAAGCTGTACCCTTCTAGAAACATAATCTAATTTTATTTATTTTTCTCATTAAACTTTGTTATTTTAATGGGTCTCAAAATTCTGTGACAGATTTTTGGTCATGTTGTTTCCATTAAAAAGTACTGATTTTAAAAACTAATGATTTAAAAACTGCCACACACACAAAAGAACCAAATGGTCCACAAAACATTCTCCTTTCCTTCTGAAGGTTTTATGATGCATTGTAATCATTAACCAGTCTTTTACTATTAAACTTAAATGGCCAATTGAGACAAACAGTTCTGAGACTATTCTTCCACCACTGAGTAAGGCTGGGTGGCGGCCGGTATTGGGGTTAATACTCATTTAGCTTCTGAGCTTTCTAGGCAGGCTTGGTGACTTTGCCAGCTCTGTCTTCTTGTCCACTGCTTTGATGACACCCACAGCAACTGTCTCATGTCACGAACAGCAAAACGGCCCAGAGGAGGGTAGTCAGAGAAGCTCTCAACACACATGGGCTTGCCAGGAATCATATCAACGATGGCAGCATCACCAGATTTCAAAAACTTGAGGCCATCTTCCAGCGTTATATTTTTTTTATTGATTTCAGAGAGGAAGGGAGAGGGAGATAGATAGAAACTCAATGATGAGAGAGAATTATTGATCGGCTGCCTCCTGCACACCACCACCCCTCACTGGGGATCGAGCCCACAACCAGGACACGTGACCTTAACCAGAATCAAACCCAGGACTACTTCAGTCTGCAGAGTGATGCTCTATTCACTAAGCCTATCTACATTCTTGTAATGGAAATTATTTAAATTTCTTCAGCAGACTTCTCTCCAAAATAAAGTATTTTTGCTGGAAAAAAATAACTTTGGGTTCTAATTCATACTATACAGAGATATAGATTCCTACATTCTAGTGACTAATACCAGTTTAAGACTTTTTATTAGGCAATTTGGAAATAAAAAAGTTTTTGCTATTAACTTATAAATAAGGTTACAAAAATTATCCACAGAAATTAGACTATTATTCAAATCATCCCACTGCAATAATTTAACTTTGAGGCTTTGACACAGCAGCGTTTAGGGTCTGAGTCCTGACAGCCCCTATGATCCTGGACAACATACTCAACATCCCTTCCCCCCACCTGTACAACACGGAAAAGTCTCGCCTTCCTCACAAGATTAAGAATTAAATGATGTAATGGAGGAAAGTACTTGGCAAGGTACTTGCTAAGCATCTGCGAGTGCTGTTATGATCACAGAGCTGTGAGTACTGAGAGGGAACAAAAAGGCAGGCCCATCCCTGCCGTTCCCCAAGAGCGAGGACTGCTCTCAACAGACCCAACTGATAAGCCCTGACCAAGAGCCGTCAGCAACCACCAACAGTCAGACGAAACTTGCTTTGTTCTTTTCTGGGAGAAAGGTTTCCTGAACTGTAGCTCCATTACCACAAGACTACAACTGAGGTCTGACCCACGGGAGAACCTGCACTTCCAGGTTCATCACCCCCAACATTGTCTGTAGCTCCTCCCACCAGAGCCGGGAGGCCGCCCTGCATCCCCTTGCCTGTGCAAGACAAGCCAAACTCAACCAGAAAACATAAAAACAATGAATCTCATAAAGGCACATCATAAACTCTACTTTTTACCTCACTGATTAAAATTACGCCGGTGGGTAAAACAAAATACATATAGGTCACAGTAGTACCTACATTTCTTTGTCCTTACTACTGAGAAATGAAGATGTTTTACTACAGAATCTCACAGATTGCTATTTAAATATTCATAAAGCATTATAAGCAGCATACAAAGCAAGAATAGATATGAAAGTATAAAATACATATTTAATTCTATTTAAACAAGTTAAAAATTTTATGATAAATTAAAATTTCTTATTAATGACAAATCACAAACTTTAATATTTGGAACTACGTATATAATATATTTGGGATACTGATTAATGCCCCCTCTCCTTTCAGATATTATTAAATATTATCATTCAAATAAAAATTCTATTTCTGTTTTTATGTATATCTGACATTTACATGTGGTGAAAGAGATAAAAAAGGTCACTTAAAATCTTAAAACTTTAAAAACTTTTTTAGAAGCAGGTTTTACACATCACATTTTGCTCACCAGCACAAAATTTACAGTCGAAAGTTGAACATAAAGGGTTTATTTTAAATGTTTTAAGGATAGGATAGAGTTACATCATAATTATAAAAATTACTTACAGAATTAACAGATTTATATTGTTTATACTTCTAAATGCAGAGAACAGGGAACTGTCTACACATTGTATAAAATAAAATTAAAAATGAATTCAATTCAAGCTTGAAAGATGAGGTCATTACCTACTTTTAAGATGCGAACACGAAGACCTCTGAACTATACACATTCATTCAAACTGCACTACAATGATGGAAGATACAAAAAGCGCAGCATTTCCAAGGAACCACAGACATTTCAACCATAATTATTTGTTCCTGTTTTGTCTTTGGAAAACTTTTTTTTTTTTTTAAGACAATCACAAGAATGTTTTCAGGCACTACAATTTGTGACAATCAAAACAGTCTTCCAATGGGTCCACAGCGTTCAGAGATTCAAGCCCAATGCACTTCGGGGTTTGGCACGTAAAATAATAGAAATGAAATCTGGTTTAGAGGTAACTGTGATTGTTCTAAGATGCATAGTCCCTTCAAATGCTGCATGACACACACAACTGGAAAATCACGCCTCCTGTTGGCACTACATTGCTTCACCAGTGCATTTTATCCTACAACCACTAAAACAGCACAGTAAGCAAATATACAGAAAACTGAAAACAAGTAAAAACAAAGATTTTAAAAAAAAACCTAAATATCTTTAACATGCATTTTTCATTAGTTACATTGAACATTTTACTTAGAATAGAGCATGCAAAAAGGGATGGTCTGCTTTAAAGTTTTCCTTTGAAGCTTTACATGGCAGCCAGACATCACACACGCACACACAACACAATAATACTATAGCAGGTCAGTGAGGAAGGCCAATACATTTTATACAGATTCATGTCTTGTGTTGTCACAAGTCCCATGATAATTTTGGAAATCAATGTTGGATTCCGAGGACAAGGAGCCAACATTCAGATACCAGGAAAACGCAAGCAATGCATGCAGATCTGAAACATGAGCCTAAAATGAAGCCTGATATATTTGGCTAGGGAGCAGAATTAAGTCACAGCATCAGGAAGTGGAGTATAAGTAAAAAAAAAAAAAAAAAAAGGTGGAAAACAAACAACAAAAACCCTTCCCCTTCCTTTACCCCTAAAGGCAAAAAATGGAACAATAATTAAAATAACAACAATCACTGTCACATTCATCTAGAGTGGCAGACCATGTGGTACTGAGAAGCTGCTAAAGGTACTTGTGGAAATAGCACAATGCAAGCCATTGAGGAATGCTAGAAATGTTTCCACTGACCCAGCCCTCAGCAGGACACTTCTAGCGAGCTTTGTTTCTCAGCCCGGAGTCACAGTGCTGTCTGTGTAGTGCACGCACTAGACACACTCACTCTCTGGGCCACGTGTCCACTTGGGTTTGGGGAGCAAGGCTTGGCCTTAGATTCACATGCAGGCACTCTTACAAGAGCCACCAGAAGAGCAGCAGACAGGTGTGCAGATAACACGTTTATTCATGGGAGGAGTACCTAAGGCCTAGGTAACTCACTGCATGGAGAAGCTCGTCCTTGGCTGCTGCGATGAGGCGCTGGATATGCTGTAGGAAACGTGGTATGTACGTATATGGCGTGCAGGGTTACCATCCACCAGCATTAGGCGCAGCCTTCCTGGAGTGAAGTGGGCATCATGCAAACCACACGTGAGACCTTTAAACTACAAAATCTCTGACAGCAAAGCAAGGACAGCCATGATGGAGGTCGATTGACACAAGAGTGTTTAGTCTTCTACCCAAATCTTAGGTAAGATTTCCAAACTCCCCAAGAGACTGGTTTCACGTAAGGCCTTATCCTACCTTTCAAACTGCCATGGCTTATCTAAAACAAAGTGACACATGGGTGTATTGCTGCTAAACCAACCACTTTTTCAGTTAAAACTACCTTGAAGGAATAAGCCAGGGAAGGATTCTATGGCTAAGGGCTGCTATCAGTCACACCAACAAAGGAGCATGGGCCACTGATCCTGGTGTAATAGTGTCCACAGAAGCAGCACATCATAAGCAAGAACATACAGCACCCCAAAAGATGTCAGGAGGTTTTAGCTGGTATTTGCCTAGACATTCTTTGTGGGGGAAAGCCAGGGGAAAAAGCCTTTGGACCATAATCATATATCAATAATAGTAGCAATAAAAATGCAAGTGTCCCAGAGAACTTGTTCGAGGGCAACATTGTCATTCTTCAACTTACATTATTAATATAAAGTACTATGTTCTTCCAGGACCTCGCCACATACACACAAGTAACTGATGTACTGTTGCTTTTCAATATGTATACCAAAATCCAGGTTACTGATTTGTACAAATAATGGACCCAATGTATGTCCAAAATACACTGGCATTACACTGTGTGGACCAAGCACCTGGGCTTTGCTTTTAAAAAAAAAGTATTTGATAAAATATGTAAACAAAAGAATTTACAAAGCTTAGACTTAAAGGCAGCCTTTTACCCAGATTTATAACTATTTTATAAAATTCTAATGTGGGTCATTAGCTGTTGAGAAGTGATTTATATTTGGACTTACGGTTTGAAGCCTCCAAATTGAAAAAGGTGCTCTGAACTTTCGACTTTGAAACAAGCTAAACATCCCTGTGTGCTTCCTGTGCCCAAATTTAATTTTAAATAAACAGCATTAATATGTTAAATATGACTGACTTGGATCAAGCACTCCTATTAAACTGGAGAAAATTATTTAACCCCATCCCAATCCACAAAGAAAGGACTGCCAATAAAGTGTGTGTGTGTGTGTGTGTGTGTGTACACTCACGTACACACGTGCAAAGATCTGTGTGTGCGCATATATATATATATATATATATATATATATATATATGATATACGTATACACACATAGGTAGATATTGATACATATATATCTCAAAAAAAGGCAGTAACAAAAATACCAAACTATGCTTGCATTGTGGCAGCAGAATAAGAGAATGTTAAGAGTGAAGGGGAAATGGATAAAATCGATTACAGTTTTAATTGACAATGATACTAGCTTAATTTTTACCTGTAACTCCCCTCCAGACAGACAGACTTCTTTTAAGAGGAAGGAGTTGCTTACACAAAAGGCTTTGTGTTCACATAAACCTGTACTATTCAGAACAAAACCCGTTCTGCTGGCAGAGATTGTGGGTTCGCAGGGACATTTAAGCTTTCATTAAACTGGAAAGCAGAAAGTCTTTATGTCTACAAATTATACATTTAATAGTTCCACAAATTTGGCAAAGTTCATGACGACATCTAGGATGTTTTCACCAAATCGTAGACATAAATATGGAAATCATCATCAAACTTGATGAAATAGACAGACGGTTTGGCTTCTACTTGATGAATGACCATGCCAGTCCTTTTAGAGCCATCTTCTTTGGCATATTCCACTTGTTTGCCTACTAGGCTGTCCACAACTTCTCCTGGTTCCCTTTCTGCTGGAGGTGAATCATCTATATGTAAATAGTGGAGAAAAATAATTTATAGCCATTTTTTAGATACATACCAACTCATGTCTATTTTAACAAACATTTTTAATATCCTGGGTTTATCTTATCTAGACCAAGAGTCAGCACATTTTTTCTTCAAGGGCCAGACTTGAGGCCATGTGGTCTCTGTAGGAACACTACCCAGCTCTGCTTTGTGGTGTGAGAGCAGCCACAGATGATACATAAATGAATGGTGTGGCTGTGTGCCAATAAAACTTCATTTACTACCCTGGCCAGGTGATTCAGTCGGTTGGAACATTGTCCCATACACTAAATGGTTGTGGGTTCAATCCCTGGTTGGGATATGCACGGGAGGCAACCAATCGATGTTTCTCTCTCTCTCTCAAATCTGTAAAAACAGAAAACATTTTTGGGTGAGGATTAAAAATAAAAACAAAAAACGAACAAAACTTCATTCACAACAACAGTGTGCTGATCCCCAAGATCTAGACATATAAACAAATTTAAGAGTGCTAACCAGAAATCCCCTTGGCTCATGTTTAATTATGGCTATAATTACTTGAAGAGGTACGGACTAAATGAAGAAAAGGGCCAAGGAAAAAAAATCTAAATAATAATATGCCTTCTTAAAAATAAGTCTGAGTTACTCTAAAATAGGATTTCAAAGCAGACAATACCTACTGGGATTACTGAAAATATGCTACACACTTAAAATGCCTAAATACTTCTGGTCTTAAAGCTTCTTTACCTCAACTTCACTACATTACACATTGCTTTCCTAACCCAGTTTCAAAACAAAAGAGATTTATTTCTACAGATGATCTATTAAAGAATTGTAAACCTGAAACCTCTATGATTTTATTAACCAATGTTACCCCAATAAATTAAATATAAAAGAAAACAAAAGATTCCCTATGCTTTAAAATCAGGTGCTAAGTGAACTTGATCCCCAAACAAATTACAACTGAGTCTCCCAGGATGGCTGAAGCACCTGTATTTTTTTAAAGATCCCCAGGAAAACCTTAGTGTGGGGGAACACAGCCCTATGACCTAGCAGGAACTCTGTTCTAGTAATATACATGTAATGAGAGCAAACCATCACCACCACTAACAAAGAAACAATGTAAAAAAGAAAAAAGGGGAAATGGAGGCAGGCAATTAACAATTCTATTTTTAGAAGCCTCTAATAGGCCCTGAAGAACTTGAGCTTCCTCACATGTACCAGCAGAGGGCAGGGACTTCAGGTAGGGCGACTGGACATCTGGTTTTCTCAGGGCAATCCAGGCTTAGGCACAATGGTTGGCAGTGTACCATTCTATTCTTATAGGGATCCTGGTCTTCCTGGCACAATGGTTGGCAGTGTGCCATTCTATTCTTATAGGGATCCTGGTTTGGATCATTATCATGTTAACAGCAGTTTGCCTCTGAATACAACAAACTCTCATTGAATAACACGATCCAAACCCTATTCTTATCTCTGGTACTAAGAGACACAAAAAATACAAATAAAATGTTTGAGCACACATAAGTTATCAGTACTTTTTTAAAACAAGTAAGAGGAAACCAAAGCTGAAATCTCTTCAAAAATGCTTTTGCCTCAAGCAGCAGCATCATATCACCACTTTCATGTTTACAAAGGAATCCCAAAGGCATGGTTCCCAGACATTTTATAGTAGGATGAGCAAAGAAACAAGGGACTCACAGAGGCCACTGCAGAGCTCTGACTCAGAGCATCAACACTGTTTCTAATGGCAAACAAGCTTCCATACCACTCACAAAAGTACTTAGCAGTCTGGAGAGAGAAGACAGGATGGAGAAGTGGTTGGGATGGGAGAGGAGATGGGTAATGTGCAAATGACCACACACTTTCTATCATCCAAGTCCACAACAACACTTACTTTGTGACTGGATATATCTCTTTAAAAAAAAATCAACTTCATACAGGTTGGAGTAATGCTCTTGAGAAATGCTTTCATGGTAATTCCTGCCTATATAAATACTTTCCATTACACGTCTGTAACAAATGTACACAAACATTAAAAAAAAAAAAAACAATCTAGAAGTTAGAAAGTCAGGGCCCGATGAACACGTGAGTAGGCTAACTGACTAGCTTGTTCACAGAAAGAACTGAAAAAAGGGGAATAGAAGCCCTGGCCAGGTTCAGTTGGTTATTAGAGTGTCATCCCTAAACGCCAAGGTTTGGATTTGATACCCAGTCAGGGAATATACAAGAATCAACCAATGAATACATAAGTAAGTGGAACAACAAGTCCATGTTTCTGTTTCTCTCTCTCTAAAAATCAATAGAAAAAAAATAAAGGTAATAGAGATGCAGTCACATTACTAATATAGTGAGTGTCTGTGTCTGTCCAGGGTTCCAGTGTTTGAAGAAAGGATATGGAGTAGTCCTAAAAAGAACAGGCTAATTCCATTCACAATAGCATTAAAAAGAATAAAAGACTTAAGAAGAGACCCAGAAGAGGCAAAACAAATGGTGTGTGTGTGTGTGACAGATTCACACTTCCAGACTTTAAAACTTATTAGAAAACAATTTAATCAAGTATAACCAGATATATGGGCAAATGGAAAAGAAGTGAAAAGTCCACAAATACACCCATACATCTGTAAGGAACTGATTTTCAACAAGGGTGCCAAAACCATTCAATAGGGAAAAGAATTGTGTTGGTATTTGTTTTCTTTTAAGTGGTGCTCAGACAATTGTACTGTCACATGCAAAAAGAATAAAGCTGAACCCTTAAGCTACATTATAAACAAAAAATTAACTCAAAACATATCAAAGATCTAAATAGAAGAGTTTAAGAAATAAAACTTAAGACTCTTAGAAGCAAACATAACTCTAAGAAGACTCTTAGAAGAAAACATTGTAGCCTTGGATTTGTCAAGAGATTACAAGATACAACACCAAAAACACAAACAACAAAGGCATCATAGGTAAAATGGACTTCAGAACACCATCAAGAGAGTGAATGAGAACCCACAGAATGAGATAAAAGTATCTGCAAATCATGTAGCTGACAGGAGACTTGTACCTAGAATACTGACTCCTTCAACACATAACAGACAGCCAGTTGAAAAAAGTACAAAGGACACAAACATTTATCCAAAGACATACAATGAAAAGATACTTGACATCTTTAGTCATCAGGGAAATTAGTTATCACTTCACAACCAATAAAATAAAAAAGTCAGATAACAAGAAGTGTTGGTGAGGGTTGGAGAATCCAGAACCCTCACACACTGATGATGAGAATGCTTAACTGTGCAACCATTTGAAATCAGTCTGGCAGTACCCTAAGCAATTCAACAGAGAGTTGAATCACTATGATCCACCAATTCTGTTCCTAGGTATATATATATATATCCAAGAGAACTGCAAACACCCACCCATTCAGAAACTTGCACACAAATATTTATAACAACAGTCTTCATAGTAAATAAGATACAGGACAATCCAAATGTCTATCAACAGATGACCAAACAAACAAAATATAGTCTATCCATACAAGGAGTTGTATTTGCCCATAAATAAAAAGAGAAGTACTGACACATGCTACAACACAGACCAGCCCTGAAAACAGTGCTTAGTGAGAGAAGCCAGTCACAAAGAGCCCCATACCATATACTCCATACATATCAAAGTCCAAAGTCCATAGCAGGGAAATATCCACAAAAAGTAAATTACTCTTGGCAAAGAGGTAAAAATTTCACAACCTATGCTTGACGTGTGACTTATCCCTGCTAATTAAAATTAAAAAATGTATCTGTAAAATAATTTATCAAGTATCTTGCTCTAAAAATTCAAATTACTTTTGAATAATCAAAAATAAAAGCTGTCAATTCATACTTACTAGAATCAGGCATAATGCGAAGGTCACCTTCTTTATAATCATCTAAGAGCTGGTACATGTATAAGACTGGGTCTTTCTCATAGGTGATGTAAAACCATGTGTTCATTATAGGGGCACGTGCCAAGACCATTCCCCTCCATTCGTCTTTAGAGCCATCCTCGGTCTCAAACATATGCTCTACAGCTTTGCCAATCATTGTGTCGGCTAAGTGTGCATCGCTGATTCGAGATGTTGCTAGGGACAAAAACAAAACAATGGTCTATAAAGGGTTTTACTGAATATGTACTGTGAAAACTGAACTTATTCAAATGTTGTCCACACGACACACTAGCCAGCATCAGAATCACCTGGTGGGTTTTAAGAACCACCACCAAAATTACGTTGCTGGGCCTAGCCCAGATTTGATTCCATCAGAACTATTTTATTGCCCCAAGTCAGTTATTTTGAGAATATATTTTCCTCTAAATTTTTCTGAACTCATCCGCTCTTGGTGCTATATCTAAACTAGGACTTCCTTCCCTTTATATTAACATCTTACATAAATAATCATAGATCATTTATTAAAACTAAGAAATTAACCTATTTAGGTTTTTATTTTATTCTTGCTCCTTCAATCTATTTCCACAGCAACCAGAGTGGCTTTTGTGGCAGTTATATAGGATTGTATTGTTCTTTTTTTTGTTGTTGTTTCTTTTCTTTTTTTAATCCTCATCCGAGGCTATTTTTCCATTGATTTTTAGAGAGAGTAGAAGGGAGAGGGGAAGATAGAGAGAAACATCAATGTGAGAGAAACCCATCAATTGGTTGTCTCCTGCAACCAAAGTAGATGCCCTTGACTGGAATCGAACTGGGAACACTTAGGTCTGCTGGCCAACGCTTTATCCATTGAGCCAAACTGGCTAGGGCTGTTGTTTTTTAAAATGTATTTTTATTGATTTCAGAGAGAAAGGGAGAGGGACAGAGAGCTAGAAACATCAATGATGAGAGAGAATCATTGATCAGCTGCCTCCTGCATGTCCCTGCTGGGAATCCAGCCTGCAATCCAGGGCATGTACCCTGACCCCTTGGTTAATACGTGGATGCTCAAACCTCGGAGGGAAGGTAGGGGAGGGTGGAGATAAGGGGGAGAGATCAACTAAAGGACTTGTATGCATGCATATGGGCCTAATCAATGGACACAGACAACAGGGGGGTGAGGGCATGAGTGGGGGGATGGAGGGATAATGGGGGAATAAGGATACATATGTAACACCTTAATGAATAAAGAAAATAAAAAAAAATAAATAAAAACCAGAAACACCAATCAGAAAGGATATATGCACCCCTATGTTCATAGCAGCACAATTTACAATAGCTAAGATTTGGAAACTGCCTAAGTGTCCATCAGCAGATGAGTGGATTAAAAAACACCTCTACACAATGGAATGCTATGCTGCTGTAAAAAAGAAGGAACTCTTCATATTCGCAACAACATGGATGGACCTGGAGAAAGATAAATATCAAATGATCTCACTCATTTGTGGAATATAATGCATTAACATAAACTGATAAACAAAAATAGAGCCAGTGGGCAGGGGGGATATTTTAGAATCTAATACAAGTAATCCTGTTATTTGTAGGTTTTTAATATTTCCTACAACTTTTGCGATATCATACTATGTTAGCACAGTTTTGAGAATATTATTATAGCTAAAATCCTTTTTTTCTTGAACTATTAATGTTTATTGCATGTAATAATGTTATATTTACGATTGTTTTTTCTTGAATAATTGGTGTTTATTGCATGTGACATTATTATATTTAAAATTGTTTTTCTTGGAAAAAATTGATTTTCACTTCTAAAAAACATAAACAAATTAAAAATACGTGGATGCTCAACCACTGAGCAATACCGGAGGGCATGTTCATTTGTTTAAAATGCACCCGTGTTTTCCTTTCACATAATCTGAATAACGAACTGCTTCTCATGGGCGATCTTCCCCTCTTGGCCTTCTTCACTCCTATTCTGTCACCTCCCTCCTAAACAGCCTTCACACCTCAGCGACATGGGCACCTTTGTTTTCCTCGGACACCCCCTGGTCTCCTCATTTGGACCATGTGCTGCCCCCACACCTTCAAGGGCTGGTTCCTGAGCAGGTCTCCTCCAAGAGGCTCTCCACGATCAACCTGGGGAAAGCAGCCCACCAGCCACAGTCACCAGTCACCTCACACAGTTTTATTTCTTAATGGCATTTATCATGATCTACAATTATCTTGTTTTACATGTTTGTTTACTTGCTTTTAGCCTACCATGATGCAAGCAGAGGCCTTTCCCATCCTGTTTCCAATACCACGCTCACAGTGGTTCCTATTTGTTGCATGAATTAATTATTTCAGAGAGCGGGCTGTGCTGGACGGCTTGTGTGGTTAGCAGCACAGCCTCCCCACTGGTGTATCAGACCTCTGCAGGCCTGCTCCACCCTCTTTAAAGAGGTAGACAAAAATTACAAGCTTCATTTCTTTAACAATGGGAATTATAGAGGCTCTCACTGATTGTAAGGTTTCTCCTCAGTTTTAGACAAATGTCTTTAGAGTAAATAAGCAAACCTAATTTACTCATGAGTGCTTTTCTTTTGGTTAAATAAAATTCAAAGATTAGAATTTCTTGATAGAGATACTGCTTATCCAATTTATCAGGATATTCTAAAAACAGACGGTGGTTTTCTTTGCAATTAAACAAAGTACATAGAATTCCTCACTGTGCATAATTTTAAAACGAAATCCAACAAGTTTCTTCATACCATAAGTTCTCAAACTTTTTGATCCCCAGGACTCCTATACATTCCTAAAAATTTTGAGGACCCAAAAAAGCCATTTGTTTATACAGATGACAACTATCATTATCAACTATTGCAGAAATTATAAATGATAAATCTAAAAATACTTATTTAAAAATATCTATATAAATATTTTTTATTAAAATATGTTTTTACTGATTTCAGAGAGAAGAAGAAAGACAGGGGGGGAGAGAGGGAGAAGGAGAGGGAGGGGGAGAGGGGGGAGAGGGGGGAAAGGGAGAGAGAGGGAGAGAGAGAGAGAGAGAAACATTGATGAGAAAGCAACATTGATTGGCTGCCTCCTGCATATCCTTTTACTGGGTATTAAGCTCACAACCTGGACATGTGCCCTGACTGGGAATTGAATCTGTGACTTCCTGGTGCATGGAACCATGCTCAACCAACTAAGCAACACTGGCCAAGTATAAACATATTTTTAGTGAAAAATAACGATCTTCTAACAACAACTTAGTAAGAAAAGTGGACAGCTAGATTCTTATATCTGCTTTAACTTTCAATCTGTTATATATTCTTTTGATTTATTAATCTTTTCATATAATTCTAGGTAGTCTTTTATCATACTATATCCAATCTCAACATGTGGCAGCTCCTTAAAGGTTAAATGCAATGTAGAATCTAAAATCATTATCAATAAATTTGTCATACTGTTAATTAAATTAAAACTCATTTATCTCCAGAATATATAAAGAACTCCTACAACTCAACAATAAAAAAATCAAATAACCTGATCAAAAAATGGGCAAGGACTTGAATAGACATTTCTGCTAAAATTACATACCAATGGTCAAAAAGCATAGGAAAAGATGCTGAAAAATCATTAATCATCAGAGAAATGCAAATCAAAACCAACAGAAAATAACAAGCATTGGTGAGAATGTAGTCAAACTGGGACCCTAGTGCACTGTTGGTGGGACTGTAAAATGTTACAAACACTATGGAAAGCAGTAATTCTATGTATGTTGCTCAGAAAATTAAACAAAGAAGTACCATACGATCCAGCAATTCCACTTCTGGGTATACACCCAAAAGAACTGAAAGGAGGGTCCCGAAGGGAAATTTGTACACTCATATTCATAGCAGCATTGATCACAACAGCCAAAAGGTTGAAGCAACTCAAGTGTCCATGCACGGATAAACAAAACATGGTCTATACATGTAATGGAGCAGTATTCAGCCTTGAAAAGAAAGGACAGCCTGACACATGCTACAATGTGTATGAACCTTGAGGACATTATCCTAAGGGAAAGAAGCCAGTCACAAAGACAAACACTGTATAAGACTTATGAAGTATATAAAATAATCAAACTCAGAGACACAGAAACTAGAATGGTGGGTGCCGGGGGATAAGAGGAGGGAAAAAAGGGAAGTTGTTCAAGGGAGATAGAATTACAGATTTACAAGAAGAAAAAGTTCTAAAGATCTGTGTCATAACAATGTGAATGAATATACATAACACTACTGAATTGTAACCTTAAAAATAGTTAAAGTAGTAAATTTTATGTTGTGTTTCTTACCACAACCAAAGTCTGTCAAATCTGTTGGTCTTGCCCTGGGCAGCGTCCCGTACACCAAAAAGTTGCGAGTTTGATCCCTGGGCAGGGCACATACCTAAGTTTAGGGTTTGATCCCTAGTAAAGGCAAATACGGCAGGCAACCAATCAATGTTTTTCTCTCCCTTTCTCTCTAAAATTAATAAAAACATCCTGGTGAGGATTAAAAAACAACAAAGTGTTTTTCTACAGTTAGCTATGAGTGGCATTCTCTTGTGTTAATAAAGCCACAGTAATAATCATAACCTGCATGTCTTTTTCCATACAAACTGTAAACTTACTTTTGCCCACCCCTGTATTTATACCCCTCACAGTTCCTTGAACTGTAGCTTTAGAACATGCACTGATCAACTTTTGTGGTATTAGGTGACTGATTTAAATAAGAGAGTGCTTGTGTTCCAATAAAAATACCAATAATACAGAAGAATAATCAGAAAGCATTCATTTAAGTAATTACCTTTAAAGCATATAAACGCAGAAATAGTAAAGAGAACTTACCAACTCTATCAGGGAGGACTTCAAGCGCAGAAACTCTTTCATCTTTATTAAGTTCTAGTCCATAAACACAGTCAAATCCATCGTATTTTATAAGATACAAAGAAGGGTTTACAGGCACCTGGTCCAGAACGGTTCCTTTCCACTGGGTGACAGGGCCACTGCCCTCCTTCCACCCATGCTGAATCCTGCAGCCTACGATGTTCCGCCGAGGCTGGGCCACGGGCTTGCTTGGCCCCACGCTGCTCCGGTGTTTTCTGTATTCACACATACACAGACACGTAAGGTATCAGCTCAAAGGTATGCACTACTGGATCCAACACAACTGCTGCTAGCTAGCATGCTCTCCCTAGACCACCACACTGTGCTCGCTAATGTTGCCACTCAGGCAGTCCCAAAGCCATGCAGTGTGCCTCACAGGTGGGGGATCTTCTCTACCACGTGTATCCACGGTGGGTGGCAGTAGGAGCTTCTTGTGCACCCCAAGTGTGGACAGGCAGAAAAACTTTGACTACTCAGGAGCAACTCAAGCCCCAATATTAAGCATCAGTTTTTCAGCCAAGTTTCCTAGTACAATCAACTCACAATTACCCCAGTTAATCAAAGAAAGAGGCACATGTATATAGCCTTATAGAATATAAGTCCATTTCTAGTAAAAAAAAAAATAGTATAGCACTGCCTGGTGTAGCTCAGTTGGTTGGACATTGTCCCATAGACAGAGAGGTCACCAGTTCTATTCCAGTCAGGGCATATGTCCGGGTTGAGGGTTCCATCCCCAGAGTGTGTGTGTGTGTGTGTGGGGGGGGGGGGGGGGCGAGTGTGTAGGAGGAAGCCAATCAATGTTTCTCTCTCTCTCCCTTCTCCCTTCCTCTCTTAAAAAAAATTCAGTAAAAATTTAAAAACATAATAAAAAAGAAAATTAGAAAGAAATGTATAACTACTTAATTTCATCCATTCTAATGCTCACATAATTTTTCACCCCCACCCCACAGGCTTAAACAGTAAAAATAAGCTAGACATTGAAGTTCGTTTTTATTTTAAAGACCTAGAGTACATTTTTTTTCCAAATACATTTTATTGATTTTTTACAGAGAGGAAGGGAGAGGGATAGAGAGTTAGAAACATCGATGAGAGAGGAACACTGATCATCTGCCTCCTACACACTCCCTACTGGGTATGTGCCCGCAACCAAGGTACATGCCCTTGACTGGAATCGAACATGGGACCCTTAAGTCTGCAGGCCGATGCTCTACCAACTGAGCCAAACTGGCTAAGGACTGAAGTTTATTCTTAAAACTGCATTTCAGATGGGCTTATATTCATTTGTTATACCATTGTTACTTGTCTAGAAAATATAATCTTAAACACATTTGTCACAAATACTTACATATTAAAAATTATTGGGGCAACACCAAACTACATTCTTTCTGGATTTTTTTTTTTTATATATTTTATTGATTTTTTTACAGAGAGGAAGGAAGAGGGATAGAGAGCTAGAAACATCGATGAGAGAGAAACATCGATCAGCTGCCTCTTGCACACCCCCCACTGGGGATGTGCCCACAACCAAGGTACATGCCCTTGACCGGAATCGAACCCGGGACCCCTCAGTCCACAGGCCGACGCTCTATCCACTGAGCCAAACCGGTTCTGGCCTTTCTGGATTATTAACAATTGATTAACAATTGAAAAATCTATATACAATGTTTATAAATAATACACCTGACTCTTGCTATCAGGGAAAGAAAAATATTTGTTTCACCTATATATCCAACGATACCCAAAGGGGGCAAGACTTGGCCTGAATACAAGCTCCCACATTTTAAAAAATGTGTATGTTTTTATTGATTTTTAGAGAGGGGGAAAGGGAGCGGGATAGAGAGAAATATCAATGAGAGAGGACCTCACCCTGCATGCCCACTACTGGAGATCAAGCCCACAACCCGGGCATGTGCCCTGACCAGGGAATTGAACCAGCAACCTCCTGGTTTTTAGGTCAGTGCTCAACCCTTGAGCCACACCAGCCAGGGCCCCTCCCACACTTTTATGGCATAAAGCTCTTATTTGGTATATCATGAATAAAAGTTAGGAACAACTGGCATAACACAAATACACTTTAAAAAACAAATTTATTGTAGGCTGTAATATTTAAAACTACAATTATATATATTTTAAATAGACCAGTTTGGTAAATTTTAGTGTTTTATGACAGAGAAATAGGTTACGGCAAACCATTAGAATTGCCTCAACGAGGCCTGAAATTTTACAAGATGAGAACACCATTAGGAAGACATGCCAGAAGGAAAACTTCAGTAGACTGAGAAAGGTTCCCAAGGTTCCATGCAGAGTGTGAGGAGACCAGGAAACAAGGCTGCCCCAGACCTCCAGGCTCTGCAAACACCCAGCAAACTGCCTTCCCGGAATGTGGAGCCGGCACTGAGGATGCAAGGCTGGAGACAATATCCTAATGAGAAGTATGGGGACACAGGACAAAGAGAAGAAGGTTCAGAAGCTGAGGGCAAGTCCCAAAGGAGGCAGACCTCAAAAGGCCTGATCAAGACTACTCAGAGGCTCTATTTTCAAGTATGCCACAGGCAAAGAGACAGACAGCTGTAGTTGACCTGAAATGGTCTCAGCCTCTCATCTACAGGAGTAAGGGGAGGATTGTGATGGAACCAACAGAGGGTGATACTGTAACAATCAGAATGATGCGCCAACAGGCAATGGAGGCAGACCCAAACTATGCTCACAAGGGAGAGGAAACTACCACCTAATAATAAGCACACACAGAGGCCATGAAAGAGGGCATTACCTTAGCAACAAGACAGCTACACCAGACATGAGGAGAACCAGGCACAGGTCAGGAAACAAATAGCACTTGAAAACTTTTCAGAAATGACTTAACTCGAGGAATAGAAAAAGAAAGAGACACTGTGAGGGTACATAAGGGAAATAGATAATGTGTAAAGATGAGGCAAAAAATGTAAGAATTAAGAGATGGTGACCGATATGAAATTTCAACTTCAATATTAACAGAATTACCCAAAACTAAAACCAAAGAAACAGAATACAGAAATAACTCAAGAAAATTTTCCTGAAATAAAAGACTTAAAATGTACAAATGCACATAGAGCTACAGATACTTAAGACATTCTAGTAAAGCAACTAGCGCCTTAAAGAAAACATCTCTTGGGCACCCAGGCAAAAGAAATACATTATGTGTAAGGGAAAGGAAATCAGAATGTAACAGCAACACTATGGGCCACAAGACAAGGGGATAAAAAAAACTTCAGGTTCGCAGGAAAGAAAATGTAGCCAAAGATTTTATTACACACCAAGAATTCTATACTGACCTCAAAAGTAAAAGGCCACAGACAAAGCTGTGAGTGTGTGAGATTTTGGGGAACACTGATTTCACAGATGCTTCCTACAGAAGTCGCAGGACAGAATTTGATACTCAAGGAACACTTGGGAAAGATTCAGCCTGGGGCCAATAGTAAGCCATGAGTATATTTGACTGCAGAACAATCCTGGGAACAAGAGAACTAGAACAGTATGTAACTGTTATCTGCTCTGACAATAGAGTTAACACTACTCTAAAGGAGAGGGAAAAACTGTAGGGTAGTAACAGTTCCATATAACCTGGAACAGACTACCTTACATTCAAAGGAGAGAAAGGACAGAGCCAAGGGCTAAATTCAATACTGTTCACGGGAAGGAACCAACCTGTATCACCAGGAAGATAAATAGACTCTGCATGTAAACTTCCGTGGAAGAGAAGAAAAAAACTTAATGAAGTACTATCAAGTCTGTAAATTAAAAATATTACTAACACTCAAACACCAAAAGAAAGTAAAATTCAAGATCTTTTCATAATCGCTGGGAATGTGCCACTATATCCAATTGGCTCTCTGTGGAAAAAGACTGGTGACAGTGATTACATTTCCTTTGGAATATAGGAATTTTATAGCAGTATATGTTTCATCAGAGACAATCAATTACCTATCTTTTGATCTTAGGCAAAAAGTCCTAGTGATCCATGCTGGGTACAGATCAAGCTTTCTTCACAGGCAAGTCAGAGGTGAGTTCCTGACCTTGCAGAGGAAGGCATTCAGTCATGTGCACCATTTTGTAATTCACTACCAAACAGGAAGCAAACACAGCATCTGCACCAGCATGATGGGGAATTTTAATGTATCACTTGGCTGGGCTGCAGTACTCAGGTTGCTACTCCACTTCTTTTTCCCTGTTAAGGGACTTTTGTAGAAAATCATGTGAACCAGCAGACTCCTCCATAATATAGGTGGGCCATGTCCAATTAGTTGAAGGCTTAAGAAAAACTGTTCTCCCTGAAAAAAGCAGTTCTGCCTTCCAACACTAGCTACCACATCAAGCTCTTCTCGGGGTCTGTACGCACTCTCTCTGTGTACACACATGCATGCACACAACACTGATTCTGCTGCTTTGGAGAACACGGACTACAACTGGAAAGATATTCTAGCCTAGACTCAGAGACATGAAATTTCTGTTATCATGATTCTAAACAAAACCATATAAACTTAGTCCTGGCCAGTGTGGTTCAGTTGGTTGGAGCATTATCCCAAACACCAAAAGGTGGAGGGTTCAATTTCCACTCAGGGCACATACCCAGGTTGTGGATTCGATTGGGGTGTATGCAGGAGGCAACCAATGTTTCTCTCCCACATTGTTGTTTCTCTCTCTCTCAAAAACAAACAAACAAACAAACAAAAAAACCACACACACAATAAAAAAACCCACAACAATATAAACTTAGCCAAGTGAGGGCAGAAAAGTGCAACTGGCAAACTCAGAGCAGTGGGTTCCAGTGCAGTTGCTCATCCTTTCTGCACTTACTGGTGGCATTCTTCTGTGCAGTTGGCTCTTGAAGAGGGACACAGACATTCCTTCAGTCACCACATTTCAGAACAAGCAGCTTTCTTCCCACTCATCTTCAGAGGTAGTCACAGGCTGTCTTTCCTCCCTCTTCTGAACTGTACAGAGGACTAACATGGCTAGTGGGCAGCTCTATTCAAGTTGCTCCTGCATCCTTTCATTCTGAGGACATGTAACCCTTTCTTTTGCATGGATTTTTTTTCTTTACTTTCTCTAAGGGAATTTTAATTAACTTTTGCTGTGGTAAGTAATATGCCTGGGTCTGTTCAAACATGCTATTTTGTGTCTGCTTTCATTTCCTCATCTCTTTCTTCCTTTAATCTGTACAGTTAGAATGAGGTTTCTTTGCACCAAATAAAGCTTATCTACAGCTCTCAGTTCTAATCTTATAGCAATGACCTCTATCTAACTTTCAAAAATATCAAATTTATACTTACATTTTTCTACTAAAAACCCACAATTAAATCAAAACCTACACTTTCCCTTTCCCAAACCAAGCATGACTAAAAACATACAAAAAAAATTCTCAGTAAAAAAGAAAATGTAAAAAAGCAAACACATTAGCTCACAGTAACGTCACTTGGCCACTTTTACCACATAGCAGAAATTTAGACTTTTGTTCTAAATTGTTATTTTTCCTTTTATTACTATCTTAAGAATGTTTTTAACCATTGCCTTATTTAAAATAAACAAAAAAGGGTTTTCATTCCTTTTTCCTTAATGTTTCCACATATCTTCTTCTATTTTGTCTTTCCAAATATATCCTCTGATAAATCAGATAGCGATCATAAATGCACTCTATATTATTGCACACATCAAAGTATTATTTTGTCTTCATCCTGAATAACCTAGGTATACAAGTCAGGTTCCAAATCCTTTTCCCCTCAGCACTTTCATTGGAAAAATTACTTTCATTTTCTTCTATCTCCCAGTGCCATAGACAACAGATGCCAATCTGATCCTCGCTCCTTTGAGGGTAACCTGTTTATCTCTTTGAGCTGCTTTTAGATTTTTCTTTGTTCCTGGATTGTGAACTATCACCAGAACTTGTGATGTGTTTTGTTTTGTTTTTTAAACACATTAAAAACATTTTTTATTTATTTTTAGAGAGGGAGGGAGAAGGAGAGAGAAACATCGATATGAGAGTAGGACATCAATCAGCTACCTCCTACTTGCCTTCTCTTCTCTTGCCTTGCATTTTAAGTACACGCATCAGGAATCATTAGTTACCTACCAAGTATCAAGTGCACCTGACCAGGAATCAAACCAGCAACCTTTCGGTACACGGGACGACACTCAACCAACTTAGCCACACTGGCCAGGGCTTGTGATATGTTTTTAATGGTCCCTCACTAGTACCTGGTCAATCTACAGAAACCTGTGCAAAATCATCTTCATTATTTATTATGTTCCTCTTCCACCCCCTTTTCGAAGCTCTTATTAGATAAATGAATGCTAGTACTTCTAGATCTATCCACTGTGATTCAACTTCCCTTTCATACTGTTCATCAAGAACTCCTCAGCAAGCCCTGGCTCAGTTGCTGTGGGTCAGTTGGTTGTCCATCGTCCAGTGCATTGAAAGGTTGCCAGTTCGATTCTCAGTGAGGGCACAAGCCTGGTTTTGGGGCCTGATCTCCGGTAGGGGGTGTGCAGGAGGCAGCCAATCGATGTCTTGCTATCACACTGATATTTCTCCCTCTCTCATTCACCCTTCCTCTCTCTAAAAAATCTGAAAAACAAAAACACACTTCTCAGCTCAATTTTTCTTGAATTAGTTAAAACACAGATTTGAAGTTCAGCCTGAATATCTTACATAGTATTTTTAATTTCTACAAATTGACAGTTTCCTTATCTAATTTTGAAGTGTTTTTTTTGTTTGTTTTGTTTTGAATGAACATGCCTCCGATCCCTAAGGCTAATGTTCACTTCCTTTCCTGCTTTCCTCTATGAACTCTTGGTTGGCCTTCTGTGTGGGCCTGGTACCACCTGAGTGGTGGTTTTCTTCACATTTCTGACTTCTGGTTAGCTCTCCTGTTCTATGTATGACTTCCTGTCATGCTGCCAGTTCCTTGGTAACTAATGATTCCTAATGCGCGTACTTAAAATGCAAGGCAAGAGAAGAGTTGTAGCTGTGGCTGTGGTATATTACTTCTGGACAAGTCGAGGTCCGGGTGTCTGAGCATTAAGTACAATTTCTGATGAAGCAGCCATGACTCAGGCAGGTATAGGGCAGCCAGGAGTGAGCACAGAGACCGTAAGTCAGGGGAGGTAAAGCGAGCACCTGCTGTGGGACTAGTGCCATGGTTTTCTTGTCTAGAGTGACTCTGGCAGTCATGGCCAGCCTTTGCTGTCTCTGACCTGGGCAGTAAGGGTCTAGTGTCAATACCCACTTTTTGGAGGTTTTCTTTTTCAACTCAAAAAGTGGCTGAGAGTTTCTCAGCTCTACTTAGTTTTTATATCAATCTGTCCCCATTTGCTTTGTATCTTTCAGAAGTTTCTCAGTGTTCTGGTCTGCTGATAAAATGACCTTTTTATATTAATAACAAAAAGTTGCAAAATTTTGAGGAGTTATTTTAACGAAAATTATTATCTATCTGCTCATTGAATAGATACAACCCTTTTGGCAAACAATTTGGCACTCTGCTGTTCCAGTGATTCAACATCTAGGAAATTTATCAAAAGAAAATAATGAGCACAAAGATATAGCTAGTGATGTTTTGGGCCAGTGTTCATAATAGGGGAAACTGAAAATAAAAAATGTTCAACAGGGTTGACTGATTCAATAAATAAGAGTGTATCTTTAAAATGAAATAACTACATAGCTATTAAAATCATAGAAAAGAATTTAAAGACAAATATCTACAAATGAAGAAAATGTGACCACATGAAAAACTATACACATAACTATCCATTCAGATATGTAGAAAAGACTTTTAAAATATGCATTAAATTATTAACAGTTGCAATCACTGGATAATGGCACTAGTAAAACTTTCACTCTAGAAAGTTAAAACTTATATATTAATCAAGTCCTTACATTTTATTTTAATTGCTAATTTAATTTTTTAAGCAACAAAAAAAAAAAATTAAAGCTCACTTTAGTTGAAATGGTCTCTATAGAAGTAAACAATGGAACATGTCAGACTACGGGAAGAAAGTGTGAAAAGGACATAAGCACACTTTGGTCACCTCTAGACCGTGCAATCTAATAACAGCACAAGGAGAAATGTGAGATTAAGTATTTAAAGTACTTTTTTCATTTAAAATGGGGGCTCCTTGAATATGGTGATTTTGATTTATGTTCCTTTTGATACACACACACACACACACACACACACACACACACACACACACTAGAGGACTGGTGCATGTGCATTGGTGTGTTCCCTCAGCCTGGCCTGTGGGGATCGGGCTGAAACCAGCTCTCTGACATCCCGAGGGGTCCCAGATTGCGAGAGGGTGGTTTTCAGGTGATGCACCCTGGAATCTGGCTCCCTCCTCTCTGGTTCTGGGTGCATCACCCAAGAACCGCAGCTGCCAAGTGACCGCAGCTCGGCAGCTCCTGCGTTGAGCATCTGCCCCCTGGTGGTCAGTGAGCATCATAGCTACTAGCCGATCGGTCACAGGCTGATTGATAGATAGATAGATAGATAGATAGATAGATAGATAGATAGATAGATTTTTAAGAGCCCGTAATCTCTTGTACTTTTCCTGGGAAAGAGTCTAAAATGTTCTTAACTATCACCCACCAGGTAGTCAACAGACAAACAGCCCTACTATATACAGGCACCAATATACTACTTCATTCAACTGAAGTCATCTGAAATTACAGCTGGTGCAAATAACAATTTAAGGATAAAAGTAGAGAAACCAGTTAAACGTTGGTCATCATTTTCCTGTTTCTTGGGGCAAATTATTCAGGGGAAAAAATAATAAAGAGATTGGAAAGTATGTGGCTTCATTAAGGATCGTATCTGTCCTGATGGTTAAGAAGAGCATCCTATCTAATAAAGAGGGAATATGCTAATTAACCATCACTCCGTCACAAAGATGGATGCACCCACAGCTGAGGCCAAGTTGCCATAAGGACCCTTAACAAGCAATCAGCAGGGACTGGAGGCTATGCCCTCCCTCCCCCACCCCCGTGGGGCTTGACAGGGGACCTCAAGGTGCACTTCCCGTCCTGGTGCTGGGCTAGGGGACCTCAGGCTGCTCCCCCCACCCCAGCGCCAGGCCAGGGGACCTCAGGCCATGCCCCCCACCAGATGGGGCTTGATAGGGGACTTCAGGCTGCACCCCTCACCCCAACACCAGGCCGGGGGACCTGAGGCTGCACCCCCTGCCTGGGGGGGGGGGGGCTTGACAGGGGACCTCAAGGTGCACCCCCAGTGCTGGGTCAGGGGAACTCAGGCCGCACCCCCCCTCTCAGGGGGGGCCTGAAGCTGCACTCCACTGCCGATGGGGCTTGACAGGGGACCTGAGGCTGTGCCCCTCCCCGCAACCCTGTCTGGGCTGAGGGACCTCAGGCCATGCCCTCCATCTTGATGCCGGGCCAGGGGACCTGAGGCTACGTTCCCTGCCTGGCGGGGCTTGACAAGGGTGGGACTAGCCAGGTCTGGATCTATCCCAATGAGGGTAGTCGGCTGGGTCTGGGTCTCACGCGATTTTAAGGCGCAAGTGGGTGGGTGGGGACTTGACTCTAGGTCCCATGGTGTGCCCCAGACTCTGACAGGAGGAAGGTTTTCATATACATTTTACTAATTTTCTTCCATCTATTCCAACACTTCTATTATAGAGAAAGGGCAAAGAGCAATATTTAATTATTTCCTCTAATTAATCCCCTTTCAATGTGCATAAATTTTGTGCACCAGGCCACTAGTTTCTTATAATTTCCATGGGAGTAAGTGGTAACCAAGTACACAGTGTCTTACCAACTGTCATTGCTATAACTGTACTAATTCCCACCCAACTTGACTTAGTTCTCTAATGTGCCTAAGCTATTAGCCCTGATGACGGTTTAGGCCAGTGCTTCTCACACTCCAGCATGCTTCCTATCACTTGCAGATGTGCAGAGGGATCAACGGCTCAAGCAAGCTCCAAGTGCAGAGGCACCTGCTAATCCAGCACCACACCTTAATGCTGATTCAGAACGACTCTAATTTCTATCACCCATGTTCCTAAAAGGGTAAACTGAGAGTGTAGGAGACATTTATGTACTTTGCTCAATACTTTAAATGAGTTCTGAAAAGTACCATTCTAATTTGTCATTAAACAGAGAAATCCAGTATTGAAAGAACATTCATCTAGACTCCCTTAATGATTTAAATGAACAACTATTCCTCATTAGTTAAATATCTTATTTTAACAAATATTTAGCCAATATTTAAGGGCGCCATACTTCCTTAAATTAAAATTTTCAATTATCACAATTCTCTGAGCTATACCTATTACACACTATGTACTTTATTATATAAACTAGGGGCCCAGTGCATGAATTTGTGCACCTTGAAAGGAACTGTGAGCTGCGAGGCTGTGGTGGGCACAGTGGCGGGTCTCAGCCCATCCTCCGCGCCCCCACCCGGCCCCTCCCGCCGCGGCCCCCAGTCCCGTTTGCCAGCAGCCCCACTCCCGCAACCGGCACTCCCATGCACTGACAGCTCGGAGCAATTCGGGCTGGTGCCAGCAGCAGTTGCAAGTGGTGGCTGCTGCCTCAATCGCCCCTCAGGAGCAGGGGGGAGGTGGCACCTGGTGACTGCACTGAGCGATTGGGACTGACACTGGGCGCTGGCAGCAGGTACAAGCGGCGGCTTTGGTGCCAGCAGCGAGTGTGAGTGGGGCCGTCGCCGACAGCAGGTGCGAGAGGTGGCTGCTGGCCCCAATCACCCCTCAGGAGCATGGGGAGGTGGAGAAGCCCTGAGGGGCAATCAGGGCCGGCAGCTGCCTCTTGCACCCCCTGACAGCACCGAGTGACTGGGGCCAGTATCAGGAGCCGGGAGTGGGTGCGAGTGCGAGTGGCAGCTCCAGCGCCACCAGCAGCGGGTGCTAGCAGGGCTGGCGTGGGCACCAGGTGCCAGCGCCAAGTGGGACTGTGGCATGTGGGAGCAAAGAATTTTCAGTAACCACCAGAGGCTCACCCCGATGACAGTGACCAGCGCCCTGCCTTGATCTAGCGCTCCCGCTCACCTGCTCCACCATCCTGTTGTGGCCAATTCCCGCCATGTTCCACGCGCCCCCCGCCACCCTGGTGTTCAGCACACATCCTTGTGACTGGTTGTTTCACCATTCAGTCTATTTGCATATTAGGGTTTTATATATATATAGATTACTGACACTCTTTCCTTATTCTATTTAGTATTGTGATATAAAAGCAATTCCCTTACTCTGTTCCAGCAGATTTCAGAAGGAAATATTGATTAAATCAGAACAATGGTCTTTTGGAAGATATGTATCAGCAAGTAGAGAGGGGGAAAGCCTGCTTTTCTGATTGCCTGTTGCTTGATAAAAATTCTATACTAATATTATCATTCCCAGCTTCGAGTGACAAATATAAAAATAGGAGAAAGAAGTCAAGTGTTCCATCCCAATCCTTACGGTTTCTTTCATTACTTTGTCTACACAGTGTACCTGAAAACACCTGAGATGTCCAAGTGCCCCAAGGGTCTTCCACAGAGCTATTTGCTTTCACTGGTGTGAATAACAGAGTATTCACTTACACTGGTATAACACCAAGGTATTGCAAGTTGACTGAAAAGTATTACATGTTTTGACCAATTTAAAATTGTCAGCACCATGATTTAAACACTTGCTCTAACACTTACCTATTCTGTTTATGACTGAAATAACACATTTTTCAGAAATGAGACAATAAAACATGTTCGGGAAATATAGTGTGGTAATGAACATGAGTTGTAGAATCAGACTGTCCTGTTTCTGAATCCTAGCTCAGTCACTTCTTAGTTGTATGACCTCGGTCAAATAACAGAACTTCTATATACATAGAGGGGTGCATGGTTCCAACTTGAGAGGGATGCCATGAAAACTACAAGAAACTATAGTAGGTATATGGGGAGGAGGACTATGATGACAATCTTTGTCAATGACTAGTATTATGTCTTGAAGAAAAACATTCCCTGGAAATAGAGGTCAAATTAGTGTACAACAGTAACAGCTCCTGTCCATTTTCCAGATATACGTTAGTAGCAAACAGACCAAAGAGCCCAGTTATACTTTCCAACAGTGCCCTGAAATGGAAACCTATCCTCTATTCAAATTAGAGAAGAAACAAAGAGACTTACATTTGAAAACCGAAACAAAGAACCTCTATAGCTAAATTCACCTTAGTGTCCCCAACTATAGTACTTTCCCTTCAGGATGTCCTTTCCATGCAAACGCATTTCCCAAAAAACCTCCTACAAAGTCAGGAAAAAAGGCTTATCCCCAAAATGTACTGTAGTGAGGGGTCTGGCCTGCAGCTAGGCACATGTAACTGTTTCTATTTACTTTAAAAACAAAAACAAGAGCCAGCTACATAAGGTTTCTGGGTGCCAAGGCACTGTTCTAAGCACCTCAGACTCGATTCCCTGAACCCCCGGGCACCCATGGGACAGAAACTGCTGTGCTCAGGACAATGACTCTGCTGCACTTCTCTGCTGTGCGTCCCTGTGACTCTCACTCAAGCAAGCAGAGGCGCGTGCACAGGGGATTATTGCTCAGACCCCCTATGCTAACATGTGCCATGAGACAGAGCTGGCCACCAAAGAAGAGCCGCAGTATGGCAGGCAAGGGGAGAGTGAGGCTCCAGCTCTACTTTTCTACGAACATTTCATCTGCAGAAAAGATTCTATGCTAAAGCTGAAAACCCATGATTCTAATCCAACACTGATTTTAACCATGAGTAAATGGAGCGCCAGGCAGACAAAGCAGCCTGCTGAGCCGCCACTGCGCAGCCCTGGTTCCCACGGCAAAGCCAGCCAGCTTCCGAGCAGGGAGCTCTCCACCAGCACGGCCCCGCCTACCACTCCAAAGCTATTATTAACTGCCACCATTAGTGAAATGGGGAATTTTTGTTTAGGTCCTTGTTTCTGTTCCACCCACCTCCATATTTGCATTGAGATTAGAAAAACAGGAAAATTTTAACGTTTCCTTACATTTCAACTTCTCCCTTTTGCTACGGAGTAGCATGTTCAGGCTTCTTCTAGTGTGTGAGACAAGCACATCTCCTAATAAAGCATTGACTGGAGTTCCCCATGTCACAGAACACGCAGGACCAAAGCTCCTTTGAACTCGTACACATATGATTTGCAAAATCCTAATAGTACATGTTAATTACTTGTGCTTTAAGGGAAAAAGGTAACTAGTATATCAAAGCCATGAGTTAACAAGCATAGCTTAGGATGAGGCAAATGAAATCTCTCTCACACAAAATGCATTCCTAACAGGCCAAGATCTCAGATCCACGAATGCCTCTAACTGGAAATATGTAAAAATGGATAAAACAGAATGTACATTACATTCTCAAAGCCATTTACTTTAACCTAAGGAGCAAAATCTATTTTACATGAACTGTTCTGGTTTTGCAAAGTTAATGTGTAATTTCTTTTATCCCCCACTGTATTTAAGTTTTTATCATCACCTTCTATTATGCCAAGAAATGGTTTACCATTTGTGGTAATAATATGACGCTGATGGAGATATATGACACCAGTTATCAGATCATTGGATATGGCAGAGTCATGAGAGTAATGGGAAATACAATGAAATTTAGAAGAACTTTATCAAACCTCATGGACACAAGAGCATACTTACCTTCACATTTTAACTTCCCAGGTCATTTCATGAACTGAATATCACAGACATTTACATTACGTACTCACATGTTCATTTAAATGGACAGGTTTGCTTTAATCACCAATAATTACTGAAAGGAATTTTTTCACGCAGACCTTCCACAACAGCCCAGAGGCCTCTTGCATTCTTCAACCACCATGGCAGTGACCAAAGGCATAACCCTTTCAATAGGAATAATTTGGAAACAACTGCTATGAGAAGCTCCGGAGGTGCTGGGGTCAAGGAATCTGTGATTAAGACTTATACTATCAGAACTGATTTGTTAGAGCGGTTTCCATGATGTAGTAGCAGCCGCCAGCAGATACTTGTGAAATCTACTGAATATAATATAATATAATATAATACAGGTGGATAGTATTATTTAAGATAATAGTCTCTCAAATTTCTTCTTGGACATAATTATATTACACACAAAAAACAATTTGAGGGTGAAAAAGTGGCTTCAGTAGTCTGGTACCTATAAAATGTAGGATTTATAACACATTTGTCACTAAAAATACATGGCTATTTAATTAGCTTTCCACATGCATATGCTTTCTCTAAATCTTCATTCATCTTAAAATGTTATAAAGCAGTGAGTGTGCCAGGCAGTGTGCTAGCCAGGCCCTCAAGCATGAGCTATGTTTTGTCCAGCACCAGACCCAAGACCCAACCTGCAGGCCAAAAGTGCAGCCCTTCTAAAGAGGGTCACGACAACCTACCACGAGTGATGCCTCTCCCACCAGTCCAGCTCCCATCAAGCTGAAGGGGAAATCAGAGCCCAGAGGCTTTTAAAGGTTGGAAGGAGAGACCTAGGCACCCTTAGGCCAGGCCAAGGCCAAGGCCAAGGGCGTGGTCAGGGATATGATCCACTCCATGATTCAGTGTGCAGTAAGGTTATGTGAGGCTGGCTGCTGTGGGCCAAGACAAGACCTCTTTACTACAGGAGAGAGGGCCTCACATTACTGACCTCATACCCCACATAACCAAAGGCCACAGCCTGCTATTTAAAAGCAAGTTTCAGAATTGCTTACTTGTGGGACGTCCTTTTCTTCATCATGCTTGCAGATACACCAGCATGGCCTAAAAGAGAAGTGAGTATAAGTCAATGAAAATCGGATAAAAAAATATTTCAAACGCAAGAAAAAAATTGAAAACTACGATATAAAGCATGAAATGAAAATAAACTGTAGATGGCCAATATATGAGAAAGCCATTCATTTACTGAACTTTCAAAAAGAAGATGTAAGGGATTGAGAAGTTAAAATGAACAGTTCATCTCCCCAAATTAGCTATAAAACACAAACCAAAATCATGTGGGCAAGAAAATATAATCAAATAAAAGTGACAATCCTAGCCATAAAGTACTAAAAATTACAGAATTTGTCTTCCTGCCACACAACAACTAAAAATCAGGACAGAAGATATGAAACACCTGGACCCAGATATTGAAAGACTATAGGACCAGAGAGCAGAAAGCCAGGCAGAGTCACACACCAAGCTGGGCTCCATTCCAAACAATTGTGGGTGATGCTATATGAAACCAAGAAAAGCACTGTGGTTTTCCTACCTTGAGAGTCAGGCTGGAGCTGGGGAAGGTGAGGTGGCTGGGAGTTATGGGCACAGTGCTAGCAATGAGATCTCAGCGGGGGCTCCAAACATGGTGGGGTAGGGTGGGAGGGCCTTAAGATACTAACCTGTGCCCTGGGCAGTTTTACTCAGTGTTTAGAGTACTGTCCTGTGGACCCAAAGGTCTCGGGCTCAATGTCCGGTCAAGGGCATATACCTCGGTTGCAGGCTCGGCCCTGATTGGAATGCGTGCTGCAGGCAACCAATCGATGTGTCTCTCTCACATCGATATTTCTCTCTCTTCCCCCTCCTCCCTTCCTCCTCTCTTAAAAAAATGAAATCAATGGGAAAAATATCCTCGGGTGAGGATTAAAAAAAAGAAAGAAGAAGAAGAAAGATATTAACTTGCAAAGGCATTACAAAGTCCATCTGCCTGCATCTCTGAACACTTGGAGTAGTCAGTAAAAAAACAAAAAAAGGTGCCCTTTAACAGGAAGTCTGTAGAAGCCCTAAGAAAAAGAGCTGCTACAGATCCATCCTTCGAAAACAAACTCCAGTATTAACCAACAGATATAAACAAAAACTAAACACTCCACAACAAATTTCAAAGGTCTAATGCCCCAGGCAAAAACTACTAGACAGACAAGAGAGTGGCAAACTGTAACCATTTAACCAAGCAGGTTATGACCAAAATAGTGTAATTAGCGGGCAAAGAGGTGAAAAGAACTATAATAAATATGCTCAAATATCTAAAAGACACAAACACTTGCTCTGGTTGGTGTGGGTCAGTTAATTGGATGTCATCCCATGCACTGAAAGGATGCCCGTTTGTTTCCCAGTCAGGGCACATGCCCCGGTTGTGGGCTCGATCCCCGGGGCGAGCAGGAGACAGCGATTGATGTTTCTCTTTCACTTGGTGTCTCTCTCTCCCCTTCCTCTCTCTCTAAAAATTAATATAAAATATTTTTTATTGAATACAAAACACAAACAGCCCTAACCGGTTTGGCTCAGTGGATGGAGCGTCGGCCTGCGGTCTGAGGGGTCCCAGGTTCAATTCCGGTCAAGGGCATGTACCTGGGTTGCGGGCACATCCCCAGTGGGGGGCGTGCAGGAGGCAGCTGATAGATGTTTCTCTCTCATCGATGTTTCTAACTATCTCTCTCCCTTCCTCTCTGTAAAAAAAAATCAATAAAATATATTTAATAAAAAAAACAAACAACTGGGAAAATGAATAGCCTCAGTGATCTGTTGGACACATAACATAAATGAAATTGGACTTCACGAAAGAGAGGACAGAGGGGTAAATGAAAAAACAAATCTGAAACATATAACCGCAGAAATTTTCCAGATGTGGTAAGTATACCAGTACAACCATACAGCTTACAAGATCAACATAACCAAAGTAAGATAAAAAAAAAAAAAAAAAAAAAAACAAGGAAAACCGTGCCAAGGCACATCCTAATCAAATTTCTGAAAACCACCAACAAAGTATTTTTAAAACTGCCAAAGAATAATAGATATTAAAAATAGGGAAATAGAAAATACTAATTCCAGATTTGTTGTCAGAAACCAGGTCAGCCAGAAGACAGTGCACTAAATCTTTAAGGTGCTGCTGAAAAAAAACAGCATCCTACCTGTGAACTCAGCATACCATATTCAGCAAACACCTTTCAACCCCCAGCATTGATAACACATTAAAGGGACATAGGTAAATGCACCAAGAATCATATTAAAAAGAGATAATTAATATCAGACAAATTAACTTCAGGTTATTTCCAAATCATTAAAAGGGTCAGCCCTGGCCGGTGTGCAGTGGTTAGGGCAGCAGCCCCCGCACAGAAGGGTCTCGCAGGTTCAATCCCCACCCCGGTCAAGGAGCATGCGGGAGGCAACAAGCGATGTCTCTCACATCGATGTTTCTTTCCCTCTATCTCCTTCCACTCTCTCTAGAAAATCAATAGAAAAAATATCCTTGGGTGAGTATTAACAACAACGAAAAATGATAAAAGGGTCAATTATTCAAGAAGCCATAACAATTTTAATGTGTTTAGAACCTAATTACAAACTACTGAAATACGTAAGGTAAAAAAATGACAAAATTTACAAAAAAGTTGACATGCCATACTTAAGAGAGCTAAACTCTTTCATCCCAGTAATTAATATAACAATGAGTAGAAAATCAGAAAGGATATAGAAAACATGAACATCATAAGCTTTCAACTTGAGTTAGTTGACATTTATAGGTACTAACCCAATAATGGCAAAATACTCATTTTCCCCCCAAGTTCACATGGGACATTAACTCAGATGCACCATATGCTACTCATAATGCAAACTCTCAATACGTACATTGTAACAACTTGAAATCATATGAAGTTTGTTCTTTGACCACATCAGAATTAAACTGGAAATTTGGAAAGACCCCAGTGTTGAAAATTAATCTTCTAAAAAAAAAAAAATTTCATGGCTCAATCACAAAATCACAATGAAAATTCAAATATTCTGTGCTCGTTTCGGCAGCACATATACTAAAATTGAACGAAAATTCAAATATTCTGAATTTTTATAAAAATGAAAACACAATCTATCCAATCTGTGGAATATAGCAAAAGCAGTACTTACTATATAGACCAATACACTAAGTATCAACAATACAAATAAAACAAAGGACTTTTCACCATAAACTCAGAACAGAGGTTTCCCTGGGTAGAAGAGGAAGGCTTCTGAGTTATCTCTCTCCTTGACTTAGATTAAGGTGACCATTTGTAAACAAAAATTTCTGTACTACTGTTATATTTACAATTTTAAAAAGTTAAAACTGAAAAAGAAGATTGATGGACAATTGATCTATATAAAATTGGTCTTAGTTCACAGATAAAGATGATGAGCCTTGACCCTGAGCTGAGAGAGCCATACTCACCCATATGTCTTCATGCATGCAAAGAAGTGGGCAGCCCGTGGGTGAAGATAAGACACAGAATAGATGGAGGGCAAATCTACCTGAAGCATCCCTGGATCACCTCTGGGTGTCAGCAGGTAAGAATGAGGAGATAAGAAATGCAAAAGCAAGTTCTACTACCACTGCACCAGGCATCAGGATCCCCTCCCTCCCTTCCCATGCTGAACATCCTAGGAAAGGGCAGCTGACTTTAGCATTTGGTGTGCCCCCAACGTAATAGACTCATCCCTGTCCCTGCATACCTACAAAGCTTATCCTGGCCCCACACATCCCCCCAAGGTTGACTTTTCTGTTTAGAAGAGTAGCACGGCAGAAACAATTCTATTGATCACTCAAGAAAAGGTAAGCCATTCATAATTCATTCTTAATTCTTAGGTATGAATGGACAATGATCAACAGTCATGTAACCTCAGTGGCAGAACTGAGAAAGATGGAAAGAAGTAGCACCACTGTTCACAAAATGGTCCAAGAACTATAAAGATTAATGGAAGAATTGGTCTTCTCAAGGAACTGAAGATACTCCAGTCATAAATGGGATCAAGAGGCCATGAAAAGGGAAAACAAAAGTTCTTGAAATTAAAAAGAATAAACAGAGAGAACTTCTTGTTTCCAGTACAGTATGTTAAGACAGTGGTCGGCAAACTGCGGCTCATGAGCCACATGCGGCTCTTTGGCCCCTTGAGTGTGGCTCTTCCACAAAAATACCATGTGCGGGTATGCACATACAGTGCGAATGAAACTTTGTGGCCTATGTGCAGAAGTCAGTTTTCGGCTCTCAAAAGAAATTTCAATCTTTATACTGTTGGTATTTAGCTCTGTTGACTAATGAGTTTGCCGACCACTGTGTTAAGAGCTTGAAGTCGTTACTCTGTCCTAACAAGAGCTGAACAAGCTGAAAAATCAACAACTCTTCGTACATTGGTCACAGAAGTGAGGTCACAGAGCAAAGTGCAGATTCCAAAACTAGAAAAACAGACAAGCAAATACACAGATTCACAACTCATTCAGCAGATGCCTCCAGGGAATCAGTGCTGGGGGAGGAAATCCCAAATAGTTATTGACCAACTGCTGGAGGCTCAGTGTATAAAAGTCTAAGAGGTAAAAACTCCAGGGAAATACAGTCACGGGAGAGATGGAGGGAAGAGAGTGGTGGGAGCTCCACATTTTTATGAGTTTTATCTCCAGGATCTCTCTACCAGGTTCTCACAGTGAAGATCATTGAAAAATACCCTCCTGCTTCCAGCAGAGGAAGGGGAAAAGTACCCCCTTTGAAATATACCATAACATTCTGTTCTAAACTGGGCCTGCCCTCAAAAGAAACTATTTTATCACAGCCTAACTGAGCTGAGGACAGGGAAATATCCAGCTCTCTCTAGCCCCCATGCAGTCCTGTCTCACGTAAGGGGAAGGATACAGAGAAGCACTTGTGAAGGTCACAGCCCAGTGATACAGACTCACTGAAAGACAGAGACCTAATCACAGCACTACAGAATGTATCTCTTGCCCCTTCCCTACACCTCACCATCACCTCACTAAAGGCTCATTCACTGGTGTTCCTTTACCCCATACATCATGTCTGGCTTACAAATAATTGTTAGGCATATTAAAAGGCAAAAACGACAATTTGAAGAGACAGCGCAGGCATCTGAAGCAGACTTAGATATGGCAAAATTGGAATTATCAGAAATTTAACGTATCTATGAATAATATGGTAAAGGCTCTAATGAAAAAAAGTAGACAGCATGAAGAACAGGTGAGATAAAGATTATACAAAAAAATCAAAAGGCCATGGTAGAGATCAAAAGTATCTAACAAAAATGAAGAATGTCTTTGATGGACTTAGTACACTGAACATTCATGAGGAAATAATCTCCGAGCTTGAGAATATGTCAACAGAAACTTCCAAAACTGAAAAGTAAACAAAAAAGGCACAGGCGGGTAAACAAAACAAAACAATATCCAAGAACTATGGGACAGTAACAAAGAGTGTAACATATGCACAATAAAAATGCCAGAAAAACAAGAAAGAAACCAAAAAATGTTTGAAGCAATAATGACTGATGATTCCCCCAAATTATCATCCGGCACCAAACCACACATCCAGGAAGCTCAGACAACACAAAGCAAGATAAATGACGAAACACCCCTCCCCCCCAAAAAAGAAAGGACATAATATATGCTTATCATATTGAAACCGAAGAAAATCAGACTTCCAGTCAAGATGGCAGAATAGGTAAACTCTGCTCACCTGCTTCCACAATCACATCAAATTTACAACGACATTATAGAACAACCATCATTGAGAACCACATGAAGACTAGCTGAACAGAAGTCCTATAACTAAAAATATATTTTTTAAAAACCACATCAAGACTGGTAGGAAGGGAGAAGAGACAGAATGGGCAGGTCCAACACCCATCATCTGGTGATTAAGAATCAGGAGGGGTATTCACGGCTGCAGAGGTCCCCCACCAAGAGATAGGGGTTGGAGACCTACACCACACACCAGTGCTCTGAGAAGGAGTCTGCTTGACATCAGGCTGTGAAAACCAGCACTGGATGGCATGCGAGAGACTAAATGCTGCGGGAGACTGAGACACTCCTTTCTTAAAGGGCCAGTGCACACTCACTTGCTAATAAACTCTCTCACTCTCTAAGCTGTAGAGCAAGGGCAGCAGCTAAAGAAGTACCAGAGACACATAAGGAGAACGTGAATTTACTAACTTTAGGTAAGGGCTGGAGGGTTAGGGATCAGGGCAACTCTCTCGGGAGGGGAAGAGAACGAAAGTGCTGGCAGGCCACACTTTCATTCCCTTACTGAGTTCTCCTTCCTCCCAACCAGCCCAGTGCAAGGGAGAACAAATCTAGTCTGGATTAACCTGGCTAATACCGCTGGCCCCACCTGGTGATTCCCCAGAGACCACACCCCACCCAACTCTGGCCCTAGCTTCTTCCAGTGGCTTTTCCACACAGCAGCCTGCCTGGACTTGTGTTGTAGACTTGTGCTACAGACTTTCCCAAAATTCAAGATCCACAAACCACAAACAAGCAGCAGCCGGCCTCAGCATGCCTTACAGTTCTTGCTAAACGGACCCAAGCTAAGCACGAGTAGCAGCTGGTCTCAACTTACATGGTAACTCCCATTACCTGACCCCAAGCCTGGAATAAGCAGCAACCAGTCTTGAACTGGAACACAGCTTCAATAAAGCGACAAGTCCAGCACAAGTGGCAGCAATCCTCAGCTAGCTTCATGGGGCCCACCAAAGGTTCCCAGGCCCGGCACCATTGGATGCAGGTTTCAGTTTACAACATAGCACAGCACAATAGGCAGCTAACCTTGGCCTGCACTAGAGCCACTCCCAAGAAGCTCCAGACCCAACACACCTGGTGGCCAGCTTCAGACCACACCAGAGCACCACCCACCCAGTTTCAAAAATGCAAGGGTTGACTCAGGTGACACCAGAGCCCCACTACAGCAACTCCCACTGCAGGGGGTCAGCCCCTGCACAATAGCATGTCCTCTGTAGTCACAATCATCCCTCACAACCAGTCAGCCCTCACAACCAGTCAGCCCTCACAACCAGTCAGCCTGAGGGTCAACACAACCCACTTAAGTGTCAGCAGCAATTGAGGCCCAATTACTACAGGGAAGAGCACACAACCCACACAGGGGACACCCCTGGAGCACGGGGCTCAGGTGACCAGGGAGACTGTGCCACTAGGCCTCATTGAGCAACTACTACATAAGGCCACTCTGCCAAAACAAAGCAGATCTACCTACTACATAGAAACAACCACAGGAGTCAGCCAACATGAGGAAACAAAAAACATGTCCCAAATGAAAGAACAGAACAAAACTCAAGAAAAATGGAAAGGGAAACCAAGCAATCTAATAGATACAGTGTTCAAAACTGGTTATGAAAATGCTCAATCAACTATGAGAAATAGATGAACTCAGTGAGAACTTCAACAAAGAGATAGGAAGCATAAAAATGGAGATAGAAAACATTTAAAAAGTCAGAAAAAATGCAATAACTGAAATGAAGACTAGTAGAAGGAATCAGTATTACATTAGATGAAGCAGAGGATCAAATCAGTGATTTGGAAAAAGAAGCAGAAAACGCTTAATAGAAATAAAGAAAAAAATTTAACAGACCTGTGGGAGAACATTCAACATACCAACATTCACATAATAGGGGTCCCAGAAGGAGAAGAGAGAAGGGATGGAATATGTATCTAAAGAAAATAATGACAGAAAAGTTCCCTAACTTGGTGAAGGAAAGAGACATACAAGTCCAAGAAGCAGAGAGCTCCAAACAAGATGAACCCAAAGTGTTATACACCAAGACACATCATAATTAAAACGCCAAAAGTGGGAGAGAGATCCAAGATGGCGGCGTAGGTAAACACCTAAACTGCTGCCTCGCGCAACAATTTCAAAAATTCAACTAAAAGACAAAACGTCTATCACCCAGAACCACGGGAAAGCTGGCTGAGTGGAAGTTCTACAACTAGAAGGAAAGAGAAAAGAGCATCAAGACGTGCACGAGCGCTGAAAAGCTGAGGTATGGAGGCGCGTGATCCAGGCTGGCGGCGGGCGTTGCTTTTATCAACCCGAAGGGAGACAAGCCCCCGACTACTCTGAAATCCAGTTTCTGGGGAGACGCGGGGGACCCAAACTCTTACGGGGAGAAGCTGGACTGTCTGCCAGTGAGGGTGGCTTGCTTGCAGAGCTGCGCGCAGGAATAATTGTTTACGGCACTGGGGCATGGGACTCCGGGACGCCCTTGGGGACACAGAGCCGGCTAACTAGCAGCCATTGCTGTTTGCCACGCCCTAGCCTAGTGACACCCTGAGACCCCGCCCTGCACAACCTACAAACCCACCCAAGCTCCAAGCAGCAGCGTTAGCAGAAGAAAGCCCCGCCCTATCGCAGCTTAACCTAGCAAACTTGCAGCCTGGGTCAGACAGCTCCAAAACCTCCAAACCCCAAGCAAAGAGGAGAAAACTGTAGCTCTCACTGTAGCTCCTGCTGGATGGCCTCAGACAGTAGCTGATCTGCACCCCATTGGAGATCCAGAAGCCAGTGTACCTAGTGGTCAGAGTGAGACACCAGATTTCAACTCCTCACATCCATAAGTGACACATTCAAAGGCAGACTCAGTGAGCACCAAAGCCCCACTGAAACAAGTCCTGCCCCATAAGTGTGTCTTCAGCGCAGCAGTTCTTCCATTATAGACACAGCGAGTGCTCACAGCTAATTGGCCTGGAGGTCAATTCCTCCCAGTATACCAACAGCAATTAAGGCTTTAACTGCACCAGGTCTTTGCACTCAGCCCACAAAGGGGTGTACCAAGAGTGTCCACATCAGGTGATTGGGGAGGCTGAGCTACTGCCCCCTATAGGTCACCTACCACACAAAGCTACTCCATCAACACAGGGAAGCAGCCAAAATGAGGAGACAAAGAAACATGTCACGAATGAAAGAAACGGAGGAAAGCAAACTACTGGATGACATAGAGTTCAGAACCACATGTATAAGGTTACTCAAGAATCTTCTTAAAACCGCTGAGAAACTTGATGAGACCTTCAAGGAGCTTAATGAGAATGCCAAAAAAATGGAAAAGGATCAGTCAGAAATGAAGCATACACTGTCTGAAATAAAGAATATACAGAAACTCAACTGTAGATCAACGTACCCCAAGAATCAAACCAAAGATCTGAAATATGTGGAAACAAAAAACATCCAACCAGAAAAACAAAAAGAAAAAAGAATCCAAAAATATGAAGATAGTGTAAGGAGCCTCTGGGACAACTTTAAGCGAACCAACATCCGAATTTTTGGGGTGCCAGAAGAAGGGAGAGAGCAAAATATTGAAAACCTATTAGAAGAAATAATGACAGAAAACTTTCCCTGCCTGGTGAAAGAAATAGATGTACAAGTCCAGGAAGCACACAGAACCCCATACAAGAGGAATCCAAAGAGGACCACACCAAGACACATCATAATTAAAATGCCAAGGGCAAAAGACAAAGAGAGAATATTAAAAGCATCAAGAGAAAAACAGTTAATTACCTACAAGGGAGTACCCATACGACTGTCAGCTGATTTCTCAACAGAAACTATGCAGACCAGAAGGGAGTGGCAAGAAATATTCAAAGTGATGAACAGCAAGAACCTACAGCCAAGATTACTCTACCCAGCAAAGCTATCATTCAGAGTTGAAGGTCAGATAAAGAGCTTCACAGACAAGAAAAAGCTAAAGGAGTTCATCACCACCAAACCAGGATTACATGAAATGCTGAAGGGTATTCTTTAAGGAGAGGAAGAAGAAGAAAAAGGTAAAGATAAAAATTATGAACAACAAAATGACATCAAATACATACCTACCAACAAGTGAATCTGAAAATCAAGTGAATAAAAAATCTGAAGAACAGAATGGACTGGTGAATATAATAGAATCAGGGACATAGAAAGGGCATGGACTGACAATTCTCAGGGGAAAGTGGGTGTGAGGGGTGCGGGAAGAGATTGGACAAAAATCTTACTCCTATGGATGAAGACAGTGGCAGAGGGTAAGGGCATGGGGTGGGGTGGGGAATCAGGTGGAGGGGAGCTATGGGGGGGAAAAAAAGAGGAACACCTGTAATCTGAACAATAAAGATTTATTTTTTAAAAAAATGAGAAAAAAAAAATAATAAAAAAAAAAATAAAACGCCAAAAGTTAAAGACAGAGAGATTCTTAAAAGTAGCAAGAGAAAAACAGATACATACGAGAGAACTCCCATAAGACTATATACTGATTTTTCAACAGAAATTTGACAGGACATAAGGAATGGCATGAAATATTCAAAGTGACTAATGGCAAAAACCTATAGCCAAGGTTACTATAGCAAGGCTGTCATTTGGAATCAAATGAGAGATAGTTTCCCAGGTAAGAATAAGCAAAGAATTCATCATCACTAAATCAATATTACAAAAAATGTTAGAGGGACTTCTTTAAGTAAAAACGACCAAAAAGAGGAATAACAAAATATAGGCCCAAGTGGTGTGACTCAATGGTTGAGTGTCATTGATTCATTTCTCAATCAGGACATATGCCTGGGTTGCAGACTCGATCCCCAGTAGGGGGCATGCAGGAGGCAGCTGATCAATGTTTATCCCCCATGGATGTTCCCACCTCTCTATTCCTCTCCCTTCCTCTAGCTCTAAAATCAATTTTAAACACATACACACACACACACACACACACACACACACACACGCCCTGGCTGGGGTGGCTCAGTGGTGGCTGGAGTGCCATCCTATGAACCAAAGGGTCGTGCAGTTGGAAGGTGTTTGCTGAATATGGTATGCTGAGTTCACAGGTAGGATGCTGTTTTTTTCAGCAGCACCTTAAAGATTTAGTGCACTGTCTTCTGGCTGACCTGGTTTCTGACAACAAATCTGGAATTAGTATTTTCTATTTCCCTATTTTTAATATCTATTATTCTTTGGCAGTTTTAAAAATACTTTGTTGGTGGTTTTCAGAAATTTGATTAGGATGTGCCTTGGCACAGTTTTCCTTGTGTTTTTTTTTATCTTACTTTGGTTATGTTGATCTTGTAAGCTGTATGGTTGGTTGTACTGGTATACTTACCACATCTGGAAAATTTCTGCGGTTATATGTTTCAGATTTTGTTTTTTCGTTTACCCCTCTGTCCTCTCTTTTGTGAAGTCCAATTTCATTTATGTTATGTGCCCAACAGATCACTGAGGCTATTCATTTTCCCAGTTGTTTTTGTTGTTGGTGGTGGTGGTGGTGGTGTTCCATTTTGGATACTTTTTATCAGTGGAGTCTAATCCGCTATTAATTACATTTAGTAATTTTTTAAAATTTTTCAGATCATGTATTTTTCTTGTGGGTTCAAGTCCAGTCAGGGCATATACCCAGGTTTTGGGTTCTATCCCATTTGGGACCTATACGAGAGGTAGCTGATTGATGTTTCTCTCTCACATAAATATTTCTCTCCCCCACCCCCTTCCTTCCCCTCTCTTTAGAATCAATGAAAAAATATACATATATATATACATACACATGGGGAAAAAAAATTCTGACAAAGGGTAACACTTAGTAAAAGCAGTGGATTAACCAATTACAAACCTAGTACAAAGGTTGAAATGCAAAAAGGAGGGAGGAAACCAAGATGGCAGCATAGGTAAATGCGATACACACTCCCACAGCCACATCAAAATTAAAACTAAAATACAGAACAAACATCATTCAGAATCACCTAAAATCTAGCTGAAAAGAAGTCCTACAACTAGAGAAATAAAGCACACTGACTGGTAGGAGGGGCAAAGCCATGATCTTCTTTTAATTAGGAAGGATATCTTGGCTGCGGAGGCCTCCTGTGAGGAGCAAGGGGTCCCAGCCCCACACCAGACCCCCATCCCAGGGATTCAGTGCTGGAAAGAAAAGTCCCTGCAACTTCAAGCTGTAAAAACTAGCAGGGATTGTGGCTGAGTGACGCAGAGGCTGACAGAGTCCTAGCAGTTCCTCTTAAAGGGCCAGCACACAGACTTAGTCAGACTCACTCCTTCTGAGCTCCAGCACTGGGGCAGCAGCCTGAAAAGATCCAGGAAATATACAGGGAGGAACTAAATTGTCTGGCATCAGGGCAAGAACTTGGGGGCAGCTATCTCCCAGACAAAAGTGCTTGCAGAAGTCATTGCTCTTATTCTGAGACCTCCCTTGCCACAGAGCTGACTGACAGGCACCGTATCTGAGTCTCCATCAACCTGGCTCACACTGTTTGCCCTGCCCTGGTGATCTAACACCACCACCACCACCACCACCACCTCGCCTACCTCAACCCCCCCCCCACCACAATTTGCAGCCCCACCCAAGCTGTTTGTAACAGCTTTTTCATATGAATGGTCTGTCCTGGCACAGGCTTCAGATTTTGCTAAAATCTCTCAAACAAGCTGCAGCTGGTGTCAGTGTGCTCCAAACCTATCAATAAAAGGCCCAAGACCCAGAACTAGCACCAGCGTACCTTGCTTCACAGCTGGGTCTCGCCCAGGCACTTCTAAACCTGATACAGATAGGAGGAAGCTGCAGATCTCTCTGTAGTTCCTGCCAGGTGACCCCAGGCAGTGGCTAACTTTGCACCTCCCTGGAGGCCCTAGAGCCAGTGCACCCAGTGGACAGCTTCAGACCACACCAGATTACAACTCTACACATCCACAAATGACACACTCAAGGGGCAGACTCAGTGAGCACCAAAGCCCTACTGAACCAAATCCTGCTCCTTAGGGGTATCTCCTGCACAGCTGCTCTTCCACTGTATTCTCAGCTGGTCCTCACAGTCAATGGGCCCGGAAGTCAATTCCTCCCAGTGACACCAACAGCAATCAAGGCTCAACTACAAGACAGTGCCCACAGCCCACAAAGGGGCACACACAGTGCCCAGCTCAGATGAGGAGAGGCTCAGCCACTGGGCCCTGTAGGACACTTAGTACACAAGGCCACTCTACCAAGTCCAGGAGATATAGCAGCTCTACCCAATACATAGAAACAAACACAGGGAAGCAACCAAAATGCAGAGACCAAGAAACATGTCACAAAATGAAAGAACGTAAGAAATCTCCAGAAAAAGAACTAAATGAAATGGAAGCAAGCAAACTATTAGATACAGAGTTAAAAACCATGATTATAAGGATGCTCAAGGAACTTATTAGTAATGAGAGCTTCAAGGGACTTAGTGAGACTTTTCAAGGATCTTAATGAGAATGCCAAAGACATGAAAAAGGACCAGCCAGAAATTAAGCATGCACTAACTGAAATAAAGAATTATTTACAGGGATGCAACAGTAGAGTAGAGGATTCTGAGAATCAAATCAACAATTTGGAATATGAGGAAGCACAAAACACCTAATCCAAAGAGCAAAAGAAAAAAGAATCCAAAAATATAAAGATAGTGTAAGGAGCCACTCGGACAACTTTAAGCATACCAACATTAGCATTATGGGGGTGCCAGAAGAAAAGAGAGACCAAGATATTGAGAACCTATTTGAAGAAATAATGACAGAAAACTTCCCCTAGCCGAAACCGGCTTGGCTCAGTGGATACAGCGTCAGCCTACGGACTGAAAGATCCCAGGTTCGATTCCGGTCAAGGGCATGTACCTGGGTTGCGGGCACATCCCCAGTGGGGAGCGTGCAGGAGGCAGCTGATCGATGTTTCTCTCTCATCGATGTTTCTAGCTCTCTATCTCTCTCCTTTCCTCCCTGTAAAAAAATCAATAAAGTATATTTAAAAAAGAAAACTTCCCCTACCTGGTGAAAGAAATAGACTTGCAAGTCCAGGAAGCAAAGAGAGTTCCAAAAAAGAGGAACCCAAAGAGGTGCCAAGACACATCATAATTAAAATGCCAAAGGCTAAAGACAAAGAGAGAATCTTAAAAGCACCAAGAGAAAAGAAGTTAGTTACCTACAAAGGAGTGCCCATAGGACTATCAGCTAATTTCTCAACAAAAATTATGCAGGCCGAAAGGGAGTGGCAAGAAATATTCAAAGTGATTAATAGCAAGAACCTACAACCAAGATTACTCAACCCAGCAAAGCTATCCTTTAGAATTAAATGTCAGATAAAGATCTCAGAAAAGAAAAAGCTAAAGGTGTTCATTACCACCAAACCAGTATTACATGAAATGTTGAAGGGTATTCGTAAGAAATAGAAAAAGGAGAAGGATAAAAAATATGAACAGTAAAATGGCAATAAATACATATCTATCAACAATTGAACTTAAAAATCAAAATAAACAAATGAGGAATCTAATGAACAAAATAAATTGACAAATAAAATAGAACCAGAAGCACCCTAGCTATTTGGCTTGGTGGATAGAACATCAGCCTGTGACTGAAGGGTCTCAGGTTAGATTCTGGTCAAGGGCATGTGCTGGGGTTACGGGCTTGATTCCCAGTAGGGGACTTGTAGGAGGCAGGCAATCAATTATTTTCTCTCATCATTAATGTTTTTATCTCTCTCTTCCTCTCTGAAACCAATAGAAATATATTTTTAAAAAATAGAACCAGAAGCATGGAAACATGAAACAGATTGAGGAATCTCAGAGGGAAGGTGGGCGGGGGGAGGAGGAGGGTAGAGATTAACGAAAGAACTGATATGCATACTAGAGACCCGGTGCATGTAATTCGTGAACTGGAGGGTGTCCCTCAGCCCAGCCTGCACCCTCTCCAATCTGGGATCCCTGTGGGATTGTGCCTAAACTGGCAGTTGGACATCCTTCTCACAATCCAGGATTGCTGGCTCCTAACTGCTCACCTGCCTGCCTGCCTGATCGTCCCTAACCGCTCCCCTGCTGGCCCGATGGACACCTAACCACTCCTCTGCCAGCCCAATCGACCCCAACTGCCCTCCGTGCCAGCCTGGTCACCACTAACTGCCCTCCCCTGCAGGCTCAGTCACACCCAACTGCCCTCCTCTGCCGGCCAACTTGTGGTGGCCATCTTGTGATGACGTGGGGGCAGCCATCTTGTGATGATGTGAGGGCAAGATGCCACCTAGGCTTTTATTAGTATAGATGTGCATTGCCCATGGAAATGTGCATTACCCATGGAAACAGACAACAGGGCACTGAAGGCCTGGGGTGGGGTGGGAACCAGGTGGAGGAGGTAATGGGGGGTGGCATCTGTACTACTCTCAACAATAAAGATTTTAAAAAGGAAAGATAAAAGTTGGAAGACCGTGAGTAATTTCAACAATAAATTAAGGTATATACATAAGCACACACAGGAAATAAGTAAAAATAATGACAAAAACATAAACATATAAAGGGAAAATAAAATCGTATTGATTTTAGAATGTATTCAAACATAGCTGGGTATATAAGAAACATGGTAACCACAACCTAAAATTCTGGAAGAGTATACAAAAGAAATAGAAAAGAATACAAACACAACACTGCAGAAAGTCACATACATACAAAAGAGAGTAAGAAAATAAGAAAAAGAAACAGAACTACAAAAACAATCAGAAAACAATAAAATGGCAATAACTACATACCTATCAATAACTACTTTAAATGTAAATGGATAAAATACTCCAATCAAAAGATATAGAGTGGCTGGATAGATTAAAAAACAACAACAAACAAGACATGTACATATGCAGCTGCCTACAAGAGATCCTCTTCAGATCAAAAGTCACATACAGGATAAAAGGAAGTAAAAATGATATTGCATAAAAATAGAAATGAAAAAATAAGCTGGGGTAACTACTTATTTCAGACAACATGAACTTTAAAACAAAGACTATAACAAGGGACAAAAAAGGACATTTCATAATGACAAAGAGATCAATCCAACAATTTAACTCTTGTAAACATCTACATACCCAACATAGGAGCACATAAATACATAAAGCAATTACATACTGATGAACAGAAAGGAGATTGACAGAAATCCTATCTAATAAAGACAGAATATGCAAATTGACCATAACTCCGAGACAAAGCTGGAAGCATCCACCCACAGCCAATAAGGAGGGAATATGCAAATTGACACAAGGCAAGAGGAGGAAGGCAGCTCCAAGCCAGAGCAAAGGCGGAAAGGTGGCTATGGACTGGAGTGAAGGTGGTGCCAGCAGCCAGGTGAAGGAAGGCCTAATCTTGCACAAATCTTTGTGCATCGGGCCTCTAGTATAATAATAATAAGGGACTTTTCCATTGATATCAATAAATACATCATCAAGAAAGAAAATCAGCCCTAACCGGTTTGGCTCAGTGGATAGAGCGTTGGCTTGTGGACTCAAGGGTCCCAGGTTCGATTCCGGTCAAGGGCATGGACCCTGGTTGGGGGCACATACCCAGTGGGGAGTGTGCAGGAGATCAATGTCTCTCTCTCATCGATGTTTCTAACTCTCTATCCCTCTCCCTTCCTCTCTGTCAAAAAAATCAAAAATATATTTTAAAAAAAAAAGAAAGAAAATCAACAGGGAAACAGTGGCCTTAACTGACATAATAGGCCAAATGGATTTAATTTATATATTTAGGACATTTCACCCAAAAGCAAAACATACATTCTTTTCAAGTGCACATGGAACATTTTCTAGGACAGACCACATATTTGGCTACAGAACAAATCTCAATAAATTTAAAGAATCTGAACTCACATCAAGCACATTCTTTCATCACAATGGTATGAAACTAGAAATCCATTACAAGAAGAAAACTAAAAACACAATTACCCCCAAATCAATGGGATAAAGCCAAAGAGTCCTGAAAAGGAAATTTATAGTAATACAGGCCTACCTCAAGAAACAAAAAAATCTCAAATATTCTATCTAAACTTTCACCTAAAGGAGTTAGACAAAGAACTTTAAAACCTAAAAGTGAGTAGAAGGAACGAAATAATTTTAGGGCAGAAGTAAATGCAATAGTCTGAATAAACAAACAAACAAAACAAAAAAGGTCAAGGAAACCAAAAGCAGGTTCTTTGAAAAGATGAACAGCATTGATAAACCTTTAGCCAAACTCATCTAGAAAAAAAAGAGAGGGCCCAAATAAATAAAATCATAAATGAGGAAAAGTGACACCAAACATCACAAAAAAAAGCAAAGGGTTATAAGGTAATACTATAAACAATTATATATGCCAACAAAATGAACAACCTGAAATAAATGGATAAATTCCTAGAAACATACAATCTTCCAAGACTGAGTCAAGAATAAACAAAAAAACTGAACAGACCAATAACTAATAGCAAAATCACATAAGTAGCAATTTTGTCTACAATGGACGTAGACAACAGGGGATGAGGGTGAGAGCAGGACTGGGGGTTTGGGGGGACAATGGGGTGATGAGGACACATTTGTAATACCTTAATCAATAAAGAAAAAAAAATCACATAAGTATTCAAAAACACTTCCTAACAAACAAAATCCCTGAACCAGATGGTTTCACAGGTGAATTTTACCAAACATTCAAATAAAAATTAATACCTATCTTCCTCAAACTGTCCCAAAAAACTGAACAGTGAAAGCTCCAAAATTCACTTTGAGGCCCACATTACCCTGATACCAAAACTAGACAAAAACATTACAAAAAAATAAATTATAGGCCAATATCCCTGATGAACACAGATGCAAAAAATCCTCAACAAAATATTAGCAAAGCAAATTAACAATTAATTAAAAAGATAGTCATACCCCATGATCAAGTGGGATTTATTCCTGGGATAAAAGGCTGGTTCAATATCCACAAATCAATTAGATACACCACAGAAACAAAATGAAGAATAAAAATCGTATCAAAAGAAAGCATCTTCTTTAAGAAAAGGAAGGGAAATGAAAAAGAAAAGGAACAAGACAGAGTTGTCCACTTTCACCACTTTTATTCAACACAGTATTGGAAGTCCTAGTCATAGAAATAAAAGAAGAAAAAGATACAAAAGGCATTGAAATTGACAAGGAAGAAGTAAAACTTCTTCAGATGACATGATTCTATATATAGAGAACCCTAAAGATTCCACCCAAAGAATCCTATTAGAACGAATAAATTAATTCAGTGAAGGATATAAAATTAACATTCAGAAATCAGTTGCCTCTTTATATATGAGTAACAACACTATTAGAAAGAGAAATTCAGAAAGCAATTGTGCTCATAGATAGGAAAAATTAACATCATTAAAATGTCCATACTACCCAAAGCAATCTATCAGTTTCAATGCCATCCCTATCAAAATACCAATGGCACTAGTCTGCTTGGCTCAGTGGACAGAGCATTAGCCTGCGGACTGAAGGGTCCCAGGTTCGATTCCGGCCGAGGGCACATGCCTGGGTTGTGGGCTCCATCCCCGGTGGGGGGCGTGCATGAGGCAGCCAATCGGTGATCCTCTCTCATCATTGATGTTTCTATCTTTCTCCCTTCCTCTCTGAAATCAGTAAACAAATAATAGTAAAAAAAAATACCAATGGCATTTTCACAGAACTAGAACAAATAATACTAAAATTTATAGGGAACCTCAAAAGACCTTGAATAACCTAAGCAATCTTGAGAAAGAAGGACAAAGTTGGATATCATGCTACCTGATATTAAACTATAAGTCTAGAGTAATAAAAATAGCATGGTACTAGCATAAAAACAGACACATAGATCAATGGAAAAGAATAGCCCACAAATAAACCCACACTTATATGGTCAGTAATTTATGGCAATGGAGGCAAAAAAATACAATGGGGTTAAGATTAGTCTCTTCAACAAATGGTACTGGGAAAACTGGACAAATATGTGCAAAAAAAAAGAGAAAGAAACTAGATCACTTTCTTACAACATATACAAGAATAAACTAAAAATGGATTAAAGAATTCAGTGTAATACCTGAAACCATAGAACTTGAAAAAAAACATAGGTAGTAAACTCTTTGACATTGATCTTTGCAGTATTTTTTAAATATGTTTCCTCAGGTAAGGGAAATAAAAGAAAAAATAAACTAAAAAAGTTTTTGCATTAAAAGAAAAACTGGCACAGAATAGAGAACCCAGCAGTTAGTGGGTGCCCTGTCCCAGAGCAAATAGAAAGAACAGCTAAGGGTCGCACGGGGAGTATCTGTTGGTGAGTTAAGGGACAGCTATACTCCAGGAGAAAGGTGGGGGACTACTGGACGGGGCTCCCCTGACCGGGCAGCCCCCACTACTGCTGGGTTCCCTCCCGGAGCCACCGGCTTAGACGCAGAGACCGCGCCATCTTGAAGGGGAAAGTAGATGTTATCGGAAGCCTGAAAATCTACAATTGCGGCACCCACTGAACAGCTGCGAACCCAGAGCACGGGTCCCCAATTGACGCAAACACACAGATTCAGAGGAGCTCTACACTCCACATAAGAAAAAACAGATTTCGCCTGGGATACGGTGAGGTCTCTGATCCCGGCAGGACAGAGAAACACGTACACTGCAGGAGCTGGAGGACCGGGGGAAGTCTGCACCTAGAAAAATCCGTTGCTGTTGGGGCTAGCGTGATCCATGAATGTGGAAGAGGGTCCTCAGAGCTGCTAACAGAGGAGATCTCTAAAAAGCAACCCATTTTGATCTGACGCAGAAGGACAGCCTAAAAATTTTAAAAGTGTGCTGGCTGCTTGGACACGGGCGGGGGTGGAGGGGAGAGGACTGCGCAGACTTACACGCAGCCCCGGAGTACGTGCACTTGTGCACTCTCCTCTTTAAATCCTTGCTTCTGATTGCTGAGCCCAGTGCATGGGATCAGCCAGTGGGGGACACCCTAGGAGACTGCAGGGGAAAGTTGTTTTTCTGGAACATGGGGATCAAAGTGGGGAGTGACTGTCGAAGAACCAGCTCTGGGGCATCCCACTTCCACAAACCGGTATTGAGTGCGACAGGGAAAGCAGGACCTAAGCACAGGCTACAGAGGACCAATAGACCCGGATGTCAATTCTCCAATATTACATAACAAACCTTGATGTGTACATACCTAAGAACAGAGCATCAAACTATAGGAGGCAAAAGTGACAGAACTACAAAGAGCAATAGGTGAATCCATTATCATAGGCAGAAGACTTGGATACCTCTTTATCACACATACATGGACAAATCCAACTAGGACATAGTTCAACTGAATAGCTGATATCTATCACCTACTTTATCCAACATCACCTTTTCAAGTTCCCAAGGAGTATTCACCAAGATAGATCACATTCTGGACCATAAAACACAGTCAGAGATACAGGTACTTTTTGGTTTGTTTATTTAAAAACAAAAAACCCAGGGCAGGCATTGACCTGAGGCTTCTGTGGAGAGAGGGCAGTGGGGACTGGAGTTAAGAGAGGCTGGGGTGGGAGACATGGAAAAGAGAAGGCCGGGAGACCTAGAATTAGCCGCCCCCCCCCCCCCGCCACTCCTACCACAAACCCCAGCAACTATTTTTCCTACGGGACTTGGGCCCCTCCCAGCAGCAACAGCTGGGGAGAAGGCAAATACCCAACCCACAGGGATACACTGGCCCCACTCTCAGGTACAGTCATATAGGCTGGGTACCCCTTAACGGCTAGGGTGGGGAGAGCCTTCACATCATCTGTGACATTATCATGGACTGCCTGACGGCCCTGCCTATGGTGCCCTCCCAATCACACATCCCCAGAGTTTTGTATGTGCCTGTGAGCAATCTACTTGTTGACTGCAGACGTGCCACTGGGAGTACACAGTATTGAGGACCAAGCCTCAACTCTGCCACTAGGGTTCCCAGAGGCTCCCCAAGCCCGGTGATAGCAGTATTTGTACGTGCTAGGACTGTTACAAGAATTAAATGAGCTACTGCATGTTAACACCCTTAGCCTGTGTCTACCACGTGGTAGTCTGAAACTTAGGGCTGTCTGATACAACAATAGCTTTCTTGTGCGTTTGTGTGCAGTGACAACGCCACTCATTCAAGTTAGTGGAACAGGGCCTCTGAGCTCTCATCATTGATGTTTCTATCTCTCCCCCTCCCTTCCTCTCTGAAATAAAAAAATATATATATTTAAAAATAAGAATACACTTGAAGGAATCAAAAGCAGGAAAACAATCCAATTAAAAACTGGGCAAAGGACCTGAATAGACACTTCTCTTAAGAGGACACACAGATGGCCAACAGGCATATGAAAAAATGCTCATCATCATTAATCATCAGAGAAAATTAAAATTACAATGGGGTATCATCTCATTCCTGCCAGGATGGCTATCATCAATAAATCAAGACACAGCAAGTGCTGGTGAGGATGTGGAGAAAAGGGAACCCTAATACTCTGCTGGTATATGAGTGATCAGATTGTGAGAGGGTGCAGGCCATACTGTAGAAAACAGTATGGAGTTTCCTCAAAAACTTAAAAATGGAATCTATCTTAAGAATACCAAAACACCAATTGGAAAGAATATATACATCCCTATGTTCATAGCAGCATTATTTACTATAGATGAGATATGAATACACCCTGAGTGCCCATCAGTAGATAAAAAAGTAGTGGTACATTTACACAATGGAATATTATTTGGCTGTAAAAATGAAGGATCTCTTACACTTCGCATTAACCCAAGCGAGTTGAAAACATCCAAAACTTGGAAGTAACTAAGATATCCCTTCAGTCAGGAGTAAATAAATAAACTGTACTATGTCCAAACAATAGAATACATTCCATATTAAAAAGTAGATAAATGAGATATCAAGCCATGAAAAGACAGATAAACCTTAAGTGCATATTACCAAGAAAGAACCAATCTGATAAGACTACTTATTGTATGAGTCTAAGTATATGATACTCTGGAAAAGGCAAAACTATACTCTTTCTATATATATATAAAAGCCTAAGTGACCAGCTAACCAACCCACTGTCTGGTAGCTATGATGCACACTGACCACCAGGGGTCAGACATTCAACGCAGGAATGGAAACCACAACCATGGAAACATGGAACAGACTGATGAATCTCAGAGGGAAGGGGAGAGGGAGGAGGGCAGGAATAAATTAACCAAAGATCTTATATGCATACTAGAGGCCTGGTGTATGGATTTGTACACCGGTGGGGTCCCTCGGCCTGGCCTGCGGCTCTCCAACATCCCGAGGGGTCCCAGATTGCGAGAGGGTGCAGGCCAGGCTGAGGGACCCCACTGGTGCACAATCAGGGCCGGGGAAGGACCACAGGAGGGCTCCAGAGTGTGTCCAGCGTGTCTCGCCCAGTCCCAATCAGCTGGACCCCAGCAGCAAGGTAACCTACCGGTCGGAGCGTCTGCCCCCTGGCAGTCAGTACACATCATAGCTAATGGTCGAATGGTCACTTAAGGCTTTTATATATATAGGCTAGAGGCCCGGTGCATGAATCCCTCAGCCTGGCCTGCGCCCTCTCGCAATCTGGGACTCCTCAGGGGATGTCAGAGAGCCGGTTTCAGCCTGATCCCCGCAGGCCAGGCTGAGGAGCCCTAGTGAAGACCATAAAAAACCAATGGGCTGAAGGGATTAAGAAGTACAAATTGGCAGTTACAAAATAGTCATGGACATATTAAAGTATAGCACAGGGAATCTATACTAATAAAAGGGTAATATGCTAATTAGACCGGATGTCTTCCGGACAAAGCCACAGTGACGGGGGCCAAGGCAGTGGCGGTTAGGGACGATCAGGCCAGTAGGGGAGGGCAGTTGGGTGCGATTGGGCCGGCAGGGGAGGGCAGTTGGGGATGACTGGGCCAGCAGGGGAGCAGTTAGGGGTGATCAGATTGGCAGGGAAGCAGTTGGGGGCATCAGGCTGGCAAGCAGAGGCGGTTAGGGGCAATCAGGCAGGCGAGTGGTTAGGAGCCAGCTGTCCCAGATTGCCAGAGGATGTCCGACTACAGGATAGGGCCTAAACCGGCAGTCGGACATCCCCTGATGGGTCCCAGATTGGAGAGGGTGTAGGCCAGGCTGAGGGACTCCGCCCCCGTCCGTGCACAAATTTCGTGCACCAGGCCTCTAGTATAGTCAAAAATACTGCAATAACTATGTACTGGACTTATCGGGGGATCACTTTGTAAATTATATAAGTGTCTAACTACTACACTGTACACCTGAAACTAATATAATATTGAATATCAACTTAATTTAAAAATAAAAAAAAGTCAGTGGTTGCCAGTGGTTGAGGGCGGGGGAGGGATTAACAGCTGGAGCACAGGGATTTTTAGGATAGTGAAACTACTGTGTATAATACTATAATTGTGGATAAATGTCATTTTACATTTGTCACAACCCACAGAATGTATAACACAGAGTGAACCATAAGGTAAACTCTGGACCCTGGGTGATGATGCTGTGTCAGTGTAGGTTCATCAATTGTAACAAATGTACATTCTCATGTGAGACTATACTAGTGGTGGAGGCTAGGGAGAGGAAAGGGGTATATGTGAAATCATTGTAGCCTCTGTTCAATTTTGTTGTAAATTTAAAATTCTTCAAAAAAATTAAGTGCATTTTTAAAAGTCCTTTTGAAAAAACTGAAGAGATATTATTAAGACTTATTCTTCCATCATCAACACTTAAATAAGAGGTAACTGATGCCTTTAATGTTGAGGAAAAATAATTTGAACCCTGTACCCAAGAAAACCAACTGACATTTACATTCATGTATGGGCTCAGAATTTACATCTCACACAAATCTCTCAACGTTTCAGAGGATACTCTTAAGAAACCAAGAGAGAAAAGTGGACCATAAACACACAGGAGCCAAGCAACCACAGATATAACCCTGGAATGCAGAAGGCCAAAAGGGCATCTGTGAAGCTGGCTGAGAGCCATAGAGATGGAGCAAGAGACCAGGGACTCAAGGAGTTATCAAGAAGCCAGAACCACACAGTAGGAAGATAAATTAGTCTTATCATAAAGGTTAATAACTGACATTTTTCAAAAGAGCTTCTGAAAGGAGAGACAAAAATGAGTGAGATAAGGACAGGAAAAGGAAAGCCAAAGAGCCCCTTACATGACAAGATATTCAACCTCACACTTAAAACTACACTGAGACACACCATTTCTCACCCATCAGATGGACAAAAATCCACATAGTTGGGAATATACTACTCTGGCAAGACTGTAGGAGAAACATTTACATACTGCTTGCTGGTAGGAATGAAAATGGTACAAGGCCATGGAAGGGAATCTGGTGGCAATCCCACAGAATTACACAGGCACTAAGATATACTCAATCTTTCCTGGCATGTGTAGCATAGGGGTTGAGTGTTAACCTATGAACCAGGAGGTCACAGTTCGATTCCTAGTCAGGGCACATGCCCAGGTTGTGGGTTCAATCCCCAGTAGGGGGTGTGCAGGAGGCAGCCAATCAATGATTCTCATCACAATGATGTTTCTATCTCTCCCTCTCCCTTCCTCATTGATATTGACATTAATAAAATAAAATAAAATATTTTTTAAAAAAGATTTGACCCAATCCTACTGTTGGGCATCTATCCCAATGACACACTGATAAGACATATATGGGCCACTGCAATTATTATTTCTGATAGCAGAAATGTAGAAACAACCCAAATGTCCAAATGACTAACTACTGAACAAACTAATATGCTACATCCACACAATTGAACTTTATATACCGACAGTCCTTGGGTGACGTCAGACTCGATGTACGTTGTTTCGTGGTTACATCGCCATCTCCCATTTATTTATTTAAAAAAAAGAACTTCCGGGAGAAACCAGGATGGCGGCATAGGTAAACACCTAAACTGCTGCCTCGCACAACAATTTCAAAACTACAACTAAAAGATAAAACGTCTATCACCCAGAACCACAGGAAAGCTGGCTAAGTGGAAGTTCTACAACTAGAAGGAAAGAGAAAAGAGCATTGAGATGTGCACAAGCGCTGCAAAGCTGAAGTACGGAGGCGCGAGAATGGGGCTGGGGGCGGGTGTCTGGGTGCACTGCTTCTTTCAACCCGAAGGGAGACAAGCTCCCAGTTACTCTGAACTCCAGTTTCTGGGGAGACGCTGGGGACCCAAACTCCTACGGGGAGAAGATGGACTGTCTGCCATTGGGTAGGAAAGTGAGGGTGACTATCCTGCAGAGGTGCATGGAGCAATCATTGTTTACTGTGCTAGGGCGCGGGACGCAGGGACTTGAAAAGGCAGAAATGCAGAGAACGGCTGACTGGCTGCCATCGCTGTTTGCCACGCCCTAGCCTAGTGACTCCCTGAGACCCCACCCCACACAATCTAGAAACCCACCCAAGCTCCATGCAGTGGCTTTTGCATATAAATGGCCTGCCCTATCGCAGCTTAACCAAATAAACTGCAGCTCTGGTCAGACAGCTCCAAAACCTCCAAACCCCAAGCAAAAAGGAGAAAACTGTAGTTCTCGCTGCACCTCCTGCTGGGTGGCCTCAGACAGTAGCTGACCAGCATCCCATTGGAGATCCAGAAGCCAGTGTATCTAGCGGTCAGTGTGAGATGACACCAGATTTCAACTACTCACATCCATAAGTGACACATTCAAGAGGCAGACTCAGTGAGCACCAAAGCCCCACTGAAGCAAGTCCTGCCCCCTAAGCATGTCTCCAGCACAGCAGTTCTTCCATTATAGACACAGCGGGTCCTCACAGCCAATTGGCCTGGAGGTCAATTTCTCCCAGTGATACCAACAACAATCAAGGCTTAACTACAACAAGGCTGTACACACACAGTCCACAAAGGGGTGCACCAAGAGTGTCCACCTCAGTTAACTGGGAGGCCAACCCACTGGCCCATATAGGACACCTAGCACATAAAGCTACCCTACCAACTCCGGGAAGCAGCGAAAATGCGGAGACAAGGAAACAGATCACAAACGAAAGAAATGGAGGAAAACAAATGACTGGATATAGAGTTCAAAACCACGGTTGTAAGGTTTTTCAAGAATTTCTTAGAAAAGGCCGATAAATTCAACGAGACTCTCAAGGATGTGAAAAAAGACCAACTAGAAATTAAACATACACTGACTGAAATAAAAAATATTATACAGAGACCCAACAGTAGACTAGAGGAACGCAAGAATCAAGTCAAAGATTTGAAATACAAAGAAGCAAAAAACACTCCACCAGAAAAGAAAAAAGAATCCAAAAATTTGAAGATAGTGTAAGAAGCCTCTGGGACAACTTCAAGCATACCAACATCAGAATTATGGGGGTGCCAGAAGAAGAGAGAAAGCAAGATACTGAAAACCTATTTGAAGAAATAATGACTGAAAACTTCCCCCACCTAGTGAAAGAAATAGACTTACAAGTCCAGGAAGCACACAGAACCCCAAACAAAAGGAATCCAAAGAGGACCACACCAAGACACATCATAATTAAAATGCCAAGGGCAAAAGGCAGAGAGAGAATATTAAAAGCAGCAAGAGAATAACAGTTAATTACCTACAAGGGAATACCCATACCATTATCAGCTGATTTCTCAACAGAAATATGCAGGCCAGATGGGAGTGGCAAGAAATATTCAAAGTGATGAATAGGAAGAACCTACAACCAAGATTACTCTACCCAGCAAAGTTATCATTAAGAATTGAAGGGCAGATAAAGAGCTTCACAGACAAGGAAAAGCTAAAGGAGTTCATCACCACCAAACCAGTATTATATGAAATGCTGAAAGGTATTCTTTAAGAAGAGGAAGAAGAAGAAAAAGGTAAAGATAAAAATTATGAACAACAAATACATATCAACAAGTGAATCTAAAAATCAAGTGAATTAAAAATCTGAGGAACAGAATAAACTGATGACTATAATAGAATCAGTGGCATAGAATGGGAGTGGACTGATAATTCTCAGGGGGAAAGGGGTGTGGAGGGTACAGGAAGAGACTGGACAAAAATCGTACACCTATGGATGAGGACAGTGGGAGAGAGGTAAGGGCAGAGGGTGAGGGGGAACCAGGTGGAGGGAAGCTTTTGGGGGGGGGGGGGAAGGAGAAACAACTGTAATAATCTGAACAATAAAGATTAAATTTTTTTTTAATTCCATCATTTTCACGTACGTACATATGTGCTTTATGTTTGTTATTATTTATTTACCACAAGTAAAGGTCAGGAATTGTTATCTTTCTTTTACATTTTTTTTTACTGTTTCACTTCATTACTGCTGTGTATGTGCTCTATGTGAGTGATGTAGGTGCTCATGTAGGTGGGTTCCTACTTAACGGCGAAAATCGCGTTGTCGTGCCATAGGAATGGCTCTCTGACGTAACGGAGGACCTACTGTAATTGAAAAGAGCCAATGTACAGGAAGATCCCTGTACATTGCTAAGGAGTGGTCACCAAGACATACAGTTTAGTGGAAAACAGAAAAGTAGATAGGTGTGTATATAGTCACTGGGCACTGATGTCAGTTTGTAATGGAATATGGGTTATATCACCTCTATGAGCATCACAGATTTTTCAATGGAAAAACAGAACAAGATCCTTTACCAGGTACCTACAACTATTTTGTTGACAGAAGTGAGAAAGTCATATTTACAAATTAAGTGTTCTAGGACTCACAAAATAGTTATTTAAACTACGCTAAACTGCCCTAGCCCGATAGCTCAGTTGATAAAGAGTATTGTACCAAAACACCAAGATTGCAGGTTAAAACCCCAGTCAGGGCACATACAAGAGTCAACCAATGAATCTGTAAGTAAGTAGAACAAATCAATGTTTTTCCCTCTCCCTTCCTCTCTACAAATCAATCAATCAATAAAAAATAAAAAACTGCACTAAACCATGATGGACAAGAAAAACTATGCACAAACTTTTCTAACAGAAGCACATTCAGATACATGTCCCAAAATTACCAACTTTTAACTTAACTTTGGTCTTTATCTTTGGAACATCTGAATTCATACAAATTATGTTCCAGCAACTAAAATGGATTAGCAATACTCAACAATGCCCCTCCACACCACACTCACTGCCTCCAACCCTCCCAATTCACTCATTCCTCTCCTGTGAGCACCTTTTCCTCCTGTGAAATTTCCCTGGGAAGCTGTCAAGGTGACACTCTCTCCCTGCTGCACAGCCATTTAATAAGCCCAGCTTTGAAAGACCAGCAGTCATCACTAAAAGTGCCACTTCAACAGGTGGTAAAGGAGTAGAACTTTAAAACTTTTTAGGGTGAAATCAGGAAATCTGATATGTGATATTTTCGTACAAGCATGAAATCTGAAATCTCATCTGTAGAGAAAACACCCACAAATAGTGACATGTGGAGGCCCCAATAGTATACGTGAAGTCCACCAGGAAACAAGGCCCACTTTCACACACACAGATTCCAATCAACTTCTCTGTGCCTTACTAGAAGATCCACCTTAGACTGAAAGACATTTAAGAGAAACCTCCAGATGAAACACAGAGACCAAAAGCAACAAGATACCAAGACACACATAAGAGGCAGAGCTAATTCAAGATAGGCTTTTAAAAAATATAATGTTGCCCTAACTGGTTTGGCTCAGTGGATAGAGCATCGGCCTGCAGACTGAAGGGTCCCAGGTTCGATTCCGGTCAAGGGCATGTACCTTGGTTGCAGGCACATCCCCAGTAGGGGGTGTGCAGGAGGCAGCTGATGGATGTTTCTCTCTCATCGATGTTTCTAACTCTCTGTCCCTCTCCTCTCCCTTCATCTCTGTAAAAAAAATCAATAAAATATATATATTTTTAAAATAACGCTGAGCCTCAGAAATATAAGCTACTTACATCTATGAAATAAATAATAGCGACATCAGAGGAATGGCAGTGTAAGGGAGCAACTTTTCCTCTCCCACAGACATTTCAACAAGTTAACCTTATATAATTCAACAAAGAAATCCCTGCTTAACCCACTCATACCTGAGAGATCCCCATTGTCCGTCCGGCCAGGCAGTGGTGCTTTAGACAGAGAAAGAGAGCCATAGAACCCTGCCACTGCTTAAACTCCCAAGAATGGCTTCCCACTGCCCTTATAGTCAGATCCAGAAGCATATTATCTGTAAACCAAGAGCTGTTGCAATTGAATCGCTGTTTCCCTCTGTGACTGATCTACAGGATGGGTGCCTGGGGCATAATGGCGACCATTATAGGGAGGATAAAACATACCCCACCCCCAAGCAGTGCAGCTGTACTATCCTATGGAAGCTGTGAAGGTTCAAATCTGAAAGACCACAGAGGTAAAAAATCTTGTGATTCAGCACCATCTACTAGAATATAGTAGAAAGACCTCTTCAGAGATAAATACAAAAACAAGGAAGGATAGCAAATACCTTGAAAAGCTATAGCAACGAAAGTGACCAGAAAGAAAATGAAAAATCCCTAGAAAGCAGGCTGGAACACATGGAAATATGTTATATAAATGACAAGAGATTTCAAGACTGCAGTTCTGAAAATACTCAGATGAGAGAAAATACTGACAGGCAATTCAGTGCACTCAGAAAACAAATCAATGAACAAAATGAGTATTTTACCAAGGAAATTGAAATTTTAAAAAAGAACCCATCAGAAATCCTGGAAATGAAGCATGCAATTAAGGAGATAAAGAGTGATCTACTGAGCATTGACAACAGAACCAACCAATAGAGGAAAGAATTAGAGATACCCAAGATAGAAATCTAGAAATGACACAGAGGGAAGAAGAGAGAGACCTGAGAATAAAGAAAAATGAAAAGGTCTACGAGACCTATCTAACTGCACCAGAAAAAGCAATATTAGAATTATAGACACTGCAGAGGAGGAAGACAAGGAGCATGGAATGGAGAGTCTATTAAAACAACAAATAGTGGATGAGAACTTCCCAAATCTATGTATAGAACTAAATCCTCAAATCCAAGAAGCAAATAGAACACCTAGTTATCTCAATCCAAAGAGGCCCTCTCCAAGGCACTTGGTATTGAAGCTGTCAAAAATTAAAAGAAAAAATTCTCAAAGCAGCCAGGGTAAAGAAGTGGCCACAAAGGAAAACCCATCTGAATTTCATCTGATTTCTCAGCAGAAACTCTACAATCCAGAAGAGAGTTGAACCAAATATTCAAACGTCTGAAAGAGAGGAATTATCAGCCATGAATAATATATCCAGCAAAATTACCCTTTAAATATGAAAGAGAAATAAAGATATTCCCTGACATACAAGAAGCTGAGGGTTTTTATCACCAGAAAACCTCCATTGCAAGAAATACTCAAGGGAGTTATTCTACCTGAAACATAAAACATAAGGTAACAACACTACGAGTTAAGATCACCAAAAAAATTACAGCATAAACAGGGATAATTTGTGACAACAAAAACATACAGGGGAAGGGGAAAGGTCTGAACTGGCAAAGGAAGATGAAAGTCAGATGCACTCAAAAGGAAAAAAACTACGGGTTATATATGTAACTTCATTCTTTATAAACCTAATGGTAATCACACATAAAAATCCCAAACCAGGACATATAGCTTAAAAAAAAAAGGGAAACAGATGAAAGATATATGAAATACCACCAAACAAAAATAACAGACAGAAAAAAAATAACAGACAGAAACATAAAGGAAAAGAACCAACAGAGGCACAGAGCTACCATAAAACAAAAAATAAAATGGCTATAGGAAATCCTCATATATCAATAATTATCCCAAATGTAAATGGTCTGAATTCACCAATAAAGAGGCAAGCAGAGTGAATTAAAAAACAAAACCCAACCATATGGTGCCTATAAAGAGACATATCTTAGTTGCAAATACAAAGGTAGATTCAAAGTAAAAGGGTGAAAAATGACTCTCTAAGCCAAATAACATACACAATAAAGCAGGTATAGCCATCCTTATATCTGACAACATAGACTTCAAGATAACAAAGAAAAAAGAGACAAAGATGGATACTTTATAATGATAAAGAAAATACTACATCAAGAAAATATAACACTTCTTAATATATATATATGCACCCAACCAGGAAGCACCGAAATATATAAAATTACTCACAGAACTAAAGAAAGAAATGGATCAAAACACAATCATAATTGGAGACCTTAATACTCCATTGACAGCTCTAGACAGATCAACCAAACAAAAAATCAATAAACAAACACCAGCATTAAATGAAACACTAGACCAAATGGACATTTATAGAACATTTCATTCCAGAACATCAGATTATATATTCTCCAGCACACCTGGAACATTCTCAAGGAAGACTATATGTTAGGTCACAAAACAAGCATCAACAAATTCAAGAAGATTGAAATTATACAAAGCAAATTCTCTGACCATGATGCCTTGAAACTAGAATTCAACTGCAGAAAGGAAGAAAAGAAACCCACAAATATGTGGAGATAAACAACATATTACCAAAAAATGACAGGGTCAAAGAAGAAATAAAAGATGAGATCAAAAGATATATAGAGACAAATGAGAATGACAATACAAAATATCAAAACCTCTGGGATACAACGAAAGCAGTAACAAGAGGCAAGTTTATATCGTTACAGGCCTATCTAAAGAAACAAGAGCCATCCCAAGTAAACAACCTAACGTCACATCTTATAGGTACTACAAAAAAAGAACAAAAGCAACCCAAAGTCAGCAAGGAGAAAAGAAATAATAAAAATTAGAGCAGAATAAGATGAAATAAGAGAACAAAAAGACTACAAAACTTAAATAAAACAAAGAGTTGGTTCTTTGAAAATATTAATAAAATTTGCAATCCCCTGGCTAGACTCAGTAAGCAAAAAAGGGAAAAGACCCATATAAACAAAATGAAAAATGAGAGAGAAGTCACCACAGGCATCACAGATATACAAAGGATCATACTAGCGTATTATGAAAGATTATATGCCACCAAATTCAATAACCTAGAAGAAATGAATAAGTTCCTAGAAATTTATATATCCTTCCTAGACTAAATCATGAAGAATTAGAAAATCTAAATAGACTGATCAGCAGTGAGGAAATTGAAACAACTATCAAAAACTTCCCAAAAAACAAAAGTCCAGGACAAGCTGGCTTCACCAGTCAATTCTACCAAACATTCAAAGAAGATTTAAAACCTGTCCTTTTCAAATTCTTACAAAAAATTAAAGAGACAATAATGCCTAATACATTCTACGACAAAACCTGGCAAAGATAACACACAAAAAGAAAACTATAGACAAATATCTGTGATGAATACAGATCTAAAATCCTAAACAAAATACTATCAAATTGAATACAAAAGTACATCACAAAAATTATACATCACAATCCAGTGAGGATCATTCCAGGGGCACAAGGATGGTTCAACATACACAAATCAATCACAGAGTACACCACATTAATAGAAGAAAGGATAAAAATCATATGATCTTATCAATAGATGCACAAAAAGCATTTGATAAGATATAACATACATTTATGATTAAAACCCTCAATAAAACAGGAATAAAAGGACAATATTTCAACATAATAAAGGCCTCAGCTAACATCATACTCAAATGGCAAAAAACTGAAAGCTTTTCCCCTAAGATCAGGAACCAGATAAAGATGTCCACTCTCACCACTCTTATTCCACACAGTGCTGGAAGTCCAAGCCAGAGCAATAAGGCAAGAGAAAGAAATAAAAGGCATCCAAATAGGGAATGACGAAGTCAAACTGTCACTTTCTGTAGACGGCCTAATTCTGTATATAGAAAACCCTAGACTCCACCAAAAAACTCTTAGAAACAATACACAAATACAGTCAAGTTGCAGGATAGAAATTCAATGTGCACAAATCCATTGCCTTTGTGTATACTAACAACAAAACTTCAGAAAAAGAAATGAAAAACAATTCCTTTTGCAATAGCAACCAAAAGAATAAAGTACCTAGGAATAAAGTTAACAAAAGATGTGAAAGACCTATATACTGAAAATTACAAAGCATTATTAAAAAGATATTGAAAAAGACACAACAAAATCCTGTGTTCATAGATTGGAAGAATCAACAGTTAAAACGGTCATGTTACCCAAAGCAATATACAGATTTAATGCAATCCCCATCAAAATCCCAATGTCATTTTTAAAAAAATATATATTTTATTGATTTTTTACAGAGAGGAAAGGAGAGAGACAGAGAGTCAGAAACATCGATGAGAGAGAAACATCGACCAGCTGCCTCCTGCACGCCCCCCACTGGGGATGCGCCCGCAACCCAGGCACATGCCCTCGACCGGAATTGAACCCGGGACCCTTCAGTCCACAGGCCGATGCTCTATCCACTGAGCCAAACTGGTTTCGGCCCAATGTCATTTTTTAAAGAAACAGAACGAGAAATCATCAGATACGTATGGAACTACAAAAGACCCTGAATAGCCAAAGCAATTCTGAGGAAGAAGAACAAAGCGGAGGCATCACGCTACCTGTCTTCAACTTATACTACAGAGCTACGATAATCAAAACAGCACAGTATTGGCAGAGAAATAGACACACAGAATAGAATAGAGAGCCCAGCTGTAAAACCACATGCATATGAACTGATAATTTTTGACAAAGGAGACAGAAACGCACAATGGAGTAAAGATGGTCTATTCAATAAATGGTGCTGGGAAAACTAGAAAACCACATGCAAACAAATGAAACTGGATTACAGTTTGTCTGCAGGTACAAAAATTAATTCAAAATGGATCAAAAACCTAAACGTAAGACCTGAAACAATAAGTTACATAGGAGAAAATACAGGTACCAAATTTATAGATCTGGGTTGTAGAGAACATTTTATGAAACTGACCCCAAAGGCAAGGGAAGTTAAAGCAAAAATAAACGAATGGACTACATCAAACTCAAAAGATTCTGCACAGCAAAACAAACAAACAAAACAAAGAGGCAGCCAACCAGATGGGAGGTGATATTTGCAAACAGAAGCTCCAACGAAGGTTTATTTTCCAAAATATAAAGAATTCGTAAAACTCAACACCAAACAACCCAATCAAAAAGCGGGGAGAAGACTTGAAAATACACCTCTCCCAAAAAGATATACAAATCAACAGATATATGAAAAGATGTTCAACCTCAGTGGTAATAAGGAAATGCAAATCAAAACTAAAGTGAGATAACACCTTACACTTGTTAGAGTGGCCATTACCAATAAGACAAGTAATAACAAGTGTTGGAGAGGTTGTGGGAAAAAGGGAACCCTCATTCACTGCTGGTGGGAATGTAGACTGGTACAACCACTATGGAAAGCAGTCTGGCAATTCCTCAAAAAATTAAGAATAGAGCTACCATAAGACTCAGCAATCCCAATCCTGGGTATACACCCGAAAAACTTGAAATCATGTACTTAACCAAAGTGTCCCATGATAGAGGGCTGGATAAAGAAGATGTGGTCCACATGCACAATGGAACACTACTCAGCCATAAGAAAGGATGAAATAGCGCCATTTGCAACAACATGGGTGGACCTTGAGAAGATTATGCTAAGTGAACTAAGTCAGTCACAACAGCTAAAAACCACATGATTTCACTCATATGTAAGATATAAAACTAAAACTCATGAACACAAACAGCAGTGTGGTGGTTGCCATAGTGAAGAGGTTGGGGAGAGAAGGGGATCCTAATATAAGGTGACAAGAAGAATATTTAGAATATATCACTCTGGGTAGTGAACACACAGTGCAATATACAGATTTTGTCACACAGAAATCCACACCTGAAACTTGTATGTTCCTGTTGACAATGTCATCCCAATCAATTTAATAAATTTAAAAAAAGAAATAAACAGATAGAACAAAAAAGAAATTTTAAATCCTTACTGAAATTTTTTTTAAAGGTTGGAAAATAACCTGGCAGGCATGGCTCAGTGGTTGAGCACTGACCTATGAACCAGGAGGTCACAGTTCAATTCCCAGTCAGGACAAAAGGTTGGAAAATAGCCCTGGATGTTGTAGCTCAGCTGGTTGGAATGTCCTCCCATTCACTGGAAGGGCACAGGTTCAATTCGTGGTCAGGACACATACGAGAGGTAATAACAGATCAATGTTTCTCTCTCACATCAATGTTTCTCCTCATTCTCCCCATTTCCTTAACTCCACCCTCTCATTCCCCCTTCCTCTCTCTAAATATATTCTCCAGTGAGGATTTTTTAAAAAGTCATTTCTAACCTAGAATCTATTATCCCACCAAAGACTGAGCATGAGAGTAGAATAAAGACAATGTGAACAAAAGATCTTAAAAAAACAAAAAACCATCTTCTATATGCATTTCTAAAAAATGTACTTGGTTCAAAAGGGTTCAGTATTTATACAGTGATTATAACAGATGCAATAAATATATATTAAAAAAATATTTTTATTGATTTCAGAGACGAATGGAAAGGAGGAGAGAGAGAGAAACATCAATGATGAGAGAATCATTAATTGGCTGCCTCCTGCACACCCCACACTGGGGATCGAGCCCACAACCGGGGCATGTGTCCTGACCTGGAATCAAACCCCGACCTCCTGGTTCATAGGTTGACATTCAACCACTGAGCCACACGGGCTGGACACAATAAAAATAATTTAAGCCAAACTCTTTATTAGGAGTCTAATGAAAGAGGGAGATATTATGTAACAAGCCAAAATCCTCAACAGATTTTGATATGTAATATCTAAAATTGTCAGAACAAGAGTAATTTGTATACTCATTATTTACAAATTTTGAAGGTAAAAATCAGAATAAATGGAGTGCCTAACTTTAAAAAAGATAGATCTTATAACTGTTGAATAATTTTTTAAAATATTGATTTTATAGAGAAGGGGGGAGAGAGAGAGAGATCCATTGGATGCCTCCTCACATGTGCACCAATCGGGGAATCGAACCCACAACCTGGGTATGTGCCCAGACTGGGAATTGAACCGGCTACCTTTTGCTGTACTAGATGACACTCCAACCAACTGAACCACACCAGCCAGGAGCTGGAGTGCTTACCTTTTTGCTGTCTTTGGCACTATTTGAGATTTTCAACTGTGAATTTTTATTCAAGTATGCCATAAAAGGAGGAAAATTGCAGCTACTTGGTAAAATAGTAAAAATGGAGGCTAACTCAAGGAAAAATATATGAAAAAAGTTATACCATACCATAGGACTTGCTGCCTAATGTCTTTAGGTATATAAACCTGTTATCTTTAAAATAAAAATCCCTAATATATTAAACTAGATATATTAAAAAACATAAAAATTCAATTTTCTAATTTTCATTGATCACTCACACTCTATGTTAAACACTACCCAATATTTACCATGGAGGCAGTTTAAATTCTTTGACATGCCTCTCATTCAGCACAGCACATGCTCCTTCCCTTGAAATCTGGGCAGGCGCCTGGACTGCGTCAAGGAACAGAATACAACGGAAGTGAACCTGTAAGACTTCCGAGGCTCAGACAGAAGAGACCACGCAGCTGTTCCAGTTCCTCTTAGGACACTTCCTCTGGGAACCTCCATGTGAGAAGCCCAGCTATCCACCTAGAAAAAGACGCCTTAGGAGCTGGACTGTTGAAGCCCCCAGCTTTTACCTTTGACATGGCACCGCCTAAGGACATAGCTGAACCACCACACCAACTCTGGAATGCCTACCTGGGCTTCCTGTTACATAAGAAAAACAAAACAAAACCCTCTTTCCGTGAATTTTCTTTATTTGTAAAGAGCACATTCATTACTGATACAGGGATTTAACAGCAACAGACTCTTAGTCTTTGTTAACAAGAAGAATGATTAAGACAATTTTATAATCAATACTGACCAGGAGTCAGCAATCTTTCTAAAATAGGCTCTATCACATAAGTGGAAAACAGTATGACCTCATGGTCTAACAACAGGCCAATAGAGTACCTACTTGTCTTTAGCTTAATGACATGTGCTCTAAGAAATAAGGAAGAGTCATAAATGTAAGGTCACATTATTGTTTGTTCTACTATTAAGTCATTTTTTAATGCAAAGCTCAAAAAACACTTAGTGGAAAACAGGTTTGTTAACTTGGTAAACCACATGGGTTGCTGCCTTCCGAAAAAGTGGCTTCCTTTCTGGAAAGTGTATGTTCCCATGAACTTATTTAAAATTGTATATTCTGAAGGTGTGTTTAGCAATGCCAAAAGCAATGAGCTTGTTTTTGTTATTGAAAAAAATCCATCAACCCATTTTTTATACAGTGTAGACAAAGAGACTATTGCTTTACTTAATTTTCCACTGGCCGCTAAAGCACCTGAAATGAAGACACCACTCCAAAACATATGTAAGAAATGTGAAACTGGAAAATATTTAAAAGTAATTAGCAAAAGCTTCTGTCATCCTAAGTTTTCAATTATAAAAAGCCAATTTTTATAGAAATGAATGATTCTTCACCAGTGGCTACTAACCTCAGTCCTTTCCCCTTTCAATAAAAATCTTTCTGTGAACTCTCTTAAATTCAAATTTTTTAACAACATAAATACATCACCAGATTGCTGCAGAGGCCATGCAGACATTTCCTTAGAAGTACAGTGCTAACTAATATCTCATTTGCTATATAAAAAGTTACTATACTGGAGACCCCCTAAAACACCAAAAATAAAAATAGGAAATAGAAGATCAACATACTTGCCAGGATTCCCAATCTCTCCCTTAAAAATAGTAATACCCCCTGGTTTAGCTCTTTCAATTACTTATACCATACACACACACCACCTTAAATCAGCTCACTCTCCTCCAAAGGTGATTTCAAACTCAATGAAGAAAATAAGAATGTTGAATTTGGAATGGTGTGCATAAAAAGAACTTGGGAAAACCTAACTATTTAAATAACAGATATGTGGGAGATTTCACTGATCAACAAAAACCTGATGGCAATTTCTACAACTATTAAATTGAAATAGAAAATATTTCATTGTAAATAGTATGATCACCAATAATAATGCTTGTTATACAGCAGCTATAATGAGCCAGGAACCTAGCTAAGCACCAAACATGCATAAGCTCATTTATACCTCATAATATCCCCAACAAGTACCTACCCTAACAGTTCCATTGTTTAGATGAGAAAAACCAAGGCTCAAGAAGATACAAAATGCACCAATGTTCATATGAATAATGAGAGCAGGACAAGGCTGATGAGAGCTGGGAACAGAATAACAAACTCTCAGATGACTTACACTTCAGTCTGTCATGACTACTGAAAGTTAATCTTATTGACAAATATTGAATAGTTACATCAATATCATTATAATGTAATACAATAAAAGAGAAACTAAAATAAAAAAGAGATGAGGGGTACTTAAAAATCTGAATCCCTATGCTCTTCTATAAAGGAATTCCAAATACTATAGTTAATAAACATAAGAAATAGTTCTAAATCACATAGCAACCATTTCTGTAAGATTAATAATTTCACTAGCGTAATTCTCAGATTCATTTATCAAAGAACCTCAAAATGTTATGACACATTTTTATCAAGTGTGTTCTGTAGTGGAGAAGAACCTGGGTCCCACAGAAAACATCACTTACTTAGTTTACAGTGTAGCCTACTAAGATTTATCTTTGTTTTGAGGATGGGTAAAAATCATGCAAAGTCTAAACTTCTATTCTAGTTATATTAGCTGTCTGCTACAAAAATAATAATTTCTTTTAAATATTCATTTTCATACATTGCATTCCCGTAAAGTTCTTTCAAGTAAATATACAAAACCTGCAAATTTATCTTTTTTCCCTGAAATTGTTATAAATATCCTAAATCTTAGTAAATCTAATGCTCATCTATTCATCTCATTTTCACTTCCTCCTTCAAAATGAAACAATTCCTTTATTGATTGTAATCCTATTATAACTGGTGTTTACAATTCACTTGCTAAATTTACTGGATATCTACAACAGGACAAAAATTAATATGATCCTGCCTCTCAAAAAACTAAGCCTGTTTTTTTGCATGTATGTGTATGAAATACTGTCAATCACAAAGCTTTAAGAAGAGCAAACAACTAGGAACTATGTGAAAGTATTCTACAACTTTATAACTATTTTCAGTTTATCACACTTAAGGTATGCAGAAAACTGCACTGCCTACCTGCATCAGCTCTGGACCGCTGGCCAGGTGTCTTCCCGAATGGGGTCTTCATTCATCTGCATTTAAGTGAGCAGCAGAGCTGCTGAACTAGGGTGAAAATTCAATATGCTCCAATTTGAAACTGCACAGAATTTCAATGTTCCTGTTAATCCATCATCGACGTGCCTCTTTTACAAATTCAGCAAAAAATATGTGAAATCATAAGCACTCTGTAAAACAGTGAAATAACAGTTCATTACTATAGCATCATAAGGGCAAAATAACCGGAGTAAGCCATAACTGCGACATCACATTTTAGGCATCACATTAACTAAAACACACCCTGCCCAGAAGCAATTAACTTGATTTCCTCAGACCTGGGTGCCAGGACAGCTCATAGCCAGGGAAAAAAGGAAATGCTAGACCCTTCAAAGAGAAAGTCGGGGGCACTTGCAAGACCCCAAAGTATAGTTTCTCAGAAGTCAACTGGAACACTATATGCATCTGACTTCATCCACTGTAATTCAATCCATTTTGCTGCCAGAAATCAGGAAAGGGTGATGCTGGAGTGTCATAAAAGATTTAGACTGGTGTGGACCAGTAATGGCAGCCACCCTTTTTTCCTATTAATCCTCTTGTCTGTATACACTTTAAGGACTTTGGTACCTGCTGTACCTCCTTTTCCATTACCATCATACATTCTTGGCAACATACGATCCTTTCAACAACCTGCCCCCTCAATTCTTTAACATCCTTACTTCAAACTACAGACCCTTCCTTTTAAGCCACCTGTCTCCAGGTCACAACCTCAACCACTCATCGTCAATGACTGCAATACCTCTGGAATCTTTGTTTCAAGCACACTCTAATTATTCTACTTTCTAACACTAACAATCTCACCCCAACAATTCTTTGATGTAACCATTACCTCCATCATGACCACTTTTTCACTGTCCTAATTCAGTTTACATTCCATGGATTGTCAACTACTATAGTGACTTATTGCTTTTATCCATTTTCTCCCTCCTCTTCCTGTCAATTTTGTGGCAAAACCCTAACCCAATTCCCTGCCTACCATGCCCACAGCTTAAGGTGGTCAGCATGGCTGAAAAACTGTAAATTTATAATTTCATGTCTCAAGCATTCAAGAATACTACCCCATTCTCAACAGATAAGCTTGTTATTTGCTAAGAAAACAAAAGAAATACTTTCCCACCACCAAATTCACCAACTGCTACCCTCTACTGCTACAGTAACAGATAAACTGTTTAAATTCAACCCTTTCACTGTGTTATCTAACCCATCACTGTATTTTGTATCCACTCTCTTAGCACTAGATAGAATTCCCATCGGTGTACAATAATTACATGATGTTGTATTCCCCAACTTTGAAAACATCCCAGGACTCCTTTTATCCACTTCTCTTTACAAGGCTACTTCAAGATTTAGGAATACTTTAATCTACACAAATATCAATGTAGCCTATCTTAGTAAGCTACACTGGTTCTGTAACAAGTATTCACTCTTCTCTCCAGGATATTTAAGCTTACCACTTTCTGTCTGTCTCCCACATCAATGATTCTTCCTCTCTCCTCCCTCCCCCTCTCTAAAATCAATAAGAACATTTTTTTAAAACTTAGCAAAAGTCAGAGTTTAAAATAAATAAAATAAAAGTATAGAATATAAGTTGAAGGAAGAGTTGCAATAGGGAAGGACACAGGTGCTTTTTGCAAAAAAAAAAAAAGTATTTTTATTGATTTTAGAGAGAGAGGAAGAGGGAGAGAGAAGCATCATCAATCAGCTGTCTCCTGCATGCTCCCCACCGGGGATCAAGCCCGCAACCCAGGCATGTGCCCTAACAGGGAATCGAACCAGTGACCTCTTGGTGCATGGGTCGACACTCAACCACTAAGCCATACTGGCTGGGCCACAAGGAGCTTTTTGAATAACATAAGAATGCAAAATTTCAGATAAAAGTCCCTCTCCATTTTTGAATTTCAATTAATATTCCAACTGTCTAATATTATCCCAACTTCTGTTAAGACCAGAAAGAAATATACAGAGACTGAGCCAAAGGAAAACAATGAAAAGCATTAACTAATGAAATACTGGCTTCGTTTTGCGTCAAGTTGCCATACAAGACTTTGAATATTCATTCAGAGCTTTCTCACTCTTTTGAGTAGAAAGGGCAAAACTTACATATTTAAAACAAAACAAAACAGTTTTGGCTTATGTTATTCTACTAAGTGGTTAAAAATAAGACAAACTAAAGGGAAAAACAATTTAACTTTTACATGCTGACAGCAAAATCTCATTATTTTCAGGATAGTAGGAATTATCACATTTTTTCAAGCATTACAGAAATGTTGTCAAATGGAGTTTAACTTCAGACCATAAAAAAAAACTGTCCCGTATTCAGAGACCCAACAGATGCCAATACCACTAGGATATGGAGAGCAATAGTGCACAGCACCACAGGATCACCAGAGTACCTGATTACAAATGCTGCCTCACCATGCAGGCATCGCGGTTCAGCAAGCAAACAGCACGACAGAGGCTTCCCTGATCCACAATGCTGCATCTAAATCTACTTGATTCGCTAGACCTAATTTCCAGTTTGTAGGTAATACAGGAGCAAGTAGAAAGTTTCTACAAGACCCATGGGCCATACTCTTCAAAAAGTCAGACACAATGAGTAAACCCTGAATGAATGGTTTGGAGAAAAAAAGCAAGGAGATATTTAAGACAAATGGGGAAGTTTAAATAGGAGCTAAATAGTATATGAAATTACGTAATTACTAGAGGCCCAGTGCACAAAATTGGTGAACTGGGGGAGGGGGGGTCCCCCCTCTCGCAGTCCGGGAACCCTTGGGGGATGTCCTGGAGTGGGCCTAAGCCGTTAGCCACACATCCTTAACGCTGCCACGGAGGCGGGACAGGCAGGAGAGGCTCCTGCCACCACCACTGTGCTTGCCAACCGTGAATGCAGCTTCTGGCTGAGCGACACTCCCCCTGTGGGATCCAGCTGAAACCGGCTCTCCGACATCCTTCAAGGGGTCCCAGATTGTGAGAGGGTGCAGGCCAGGCTGAGGGACCCCACCGGTGCACAATCAGGCGGGGAGAGACACGGGAGGTTGGCCAGCCAGGCGACTGGCGAGGGCTCCAGTGTGTGTCCAGCCCCTAGCTCAGTCCCTATCAGCTGGACCCCAGCAGCAAGCTAACCTACCAGTCGAGCATCTACCCCTTGGTGGTCAGTGCACGTCCTATCAACTGGTCGACCAGTCAACTGCCCCCTAGTGGTCAGTGCCTGTCATCACGAGCAGTTGAGCAGCCTTAGCTTATCATTAGCATATTATGCTTTGATTGGTTGAATGGCCGATTGATTGACCGGACACTTAGCATATTAGGCTTTTATTATATAGGACTAGAGGCCCAGTGCATGAAATTCACGCACAGCTGTGGTCCCTAGGCCTGACCGGCAATTGAAGCGTGAGCATCTGGCGTGGAAGGGCAGGTCCCAGCTGACCTCTGGGCCCTGGGTAGCACCTGGGTTCCCAGACCCCGACACGCCCCCCTCCGCCTGAGTCACGGCGCCCAAGTCCCCATGTGGAGATGTGGTGAGTGCAGCCGGACGCCGCAGGTCGGGGTGCAGTGTGGGCCTCTGGGCCTCCCACTGGCGCCACACAGAAGCCAGACGGGCAGCGCATTCTCTCCTGGCCGGCCTCGCAGACCGGCTCCTGCGCAAACCCACGGGGAGCCCAACTGGGCCCTGCAGTACCGGCTCACCCGGAAAAGGCGGCACAGGTGCAAGGCAGGCTCCTTGGGGGCTTCCCCAGCACACGAGCCCTGGTGTCCCAGGGGAGGTAGCAGGGGGAGTGAGAGCGAGCTCGGCGGGAACCCCACATTCTCACCACACCTCCGTCCCCATCACCCCCACTCCCAGGTAGCCAGTACGAGGTCACAGCCCCCAGGCCGGGTGCTGCAGGAGGTTGGTAACTGCCACCCACCCCCAGGTCCCCATCCCAGTATGGGGCTGGCCACTGGTCATCGTCTGCAGGGCAATCCGTTGGGGCCAGGCCCCCTGCCCGGCTCCCTCAGCTCCTGGGAGCCAGACGGCGGCCCTGGTGGCCCCGCCCCCCACCACTGGTCGCCAGCCGCAGGGCAATCGGGCCCCTGCTTGCACCCGCCTTAGCCTAGTGCCGTCTGCTCACCTGCTCCACCATCCCGCTGCGGTCCCACACTCATCGGGGCCCATCGGGACCAGCAGTGCCTCCACTGCCGCCTGCTGCCAGCACCACGTCATCAACACCCGCCATGTTCTGCGCCACCCCCTGGTGGTTAACGCATGTCATAGCAAGCAATCAAACTCTCAGTTGAAGGGACAATTTGCATATTAGGTTTTTATTACATAGGAAGATCATTAGCCTTTAAAAGCACAATAATTACATTGTGGTTATGCTTGGAATGTACTTTTTAGAAAATGCACGATGAAATTTCTAGAGGTAAACTGTCATACTGTCAGCAGCGAACTTCAAATGGTTCACCCAAAGAAAATAATACATACATAGAGAATGAAGTGAAAATGAAAAAATACTAAATTTTTAACCTCGATGAAGCGCATACTAATTTTTTTCTTTTAACTTTTATTTCAACTTGGAATTTTTCATGATAAAAAGTAGGGGAGCCCTGGCAGGTGTGCTCAGTGATTAGAGCATGAGCCCATGCACCAAAGGTTCATGGGATTGATTCCCGGTCAAGGGCATGTACCTGGGATGCAGTTAGATCCCTGTCTCCGGTGGGAGGCAACCAGTCGATATCTCTCTCTTGCATCTATGTGCATGTGTGTATCTCTTTCTCCCCCTCCTTTCCTTCCACTCTGAAAAAGCAATGGGGGAAAAAATATTCTCAGGTGAGGATTAATAACAACAACAAAAAAGGAGGGGAAAAGAAGATCCTGATTTCCCTTTGCTAAATTAATCTTCATTAAATACTAGAGGCCCGGTGCACAAAATTTGTGCATGCGTAGGTTCCCTAGGCCTGGCCGGTGATTAGGGCAGATTGGGGCCTTCCGGCTGCCAGCCAGGTCCTCCTTTCCCCAGCTGCCAGGCAGGGCCTTCCTTTGTTCTGCGCCACCCCCTGGTGGACAGCAAACATAATAACAAGCGATTCGTCTCCTGAACAAACTCCCATGGGGACAATTTGCATATTAGGCTTTTATAGCATAGACTAGAGGCCCAGTGCATGAAATCCATGCATGAGGGAGGGGGTCCCCTCTGCCCAGCCTGCACCCTCTCCAATCCGGGAGCCCTCTGGTGATGTCCGACTGCCAGTTTAGGCCTGATCCTGGCAGTTGGACATCCCTCTCACAATCCTGGACCACTGGCTCCTAATCGCTCACCTGCCTGCCAGGTTGCCCCCAACTGCCCCCTCCCTGCCGGCCTGGTCACCCCTAACTGCCTCCCCCTGCCGGCCTGGTTGCCCCACGCAGCCTGCTTGTTCAATTGTTTAGTTGTCCCTCACTAACCCCCTGCCGGCCTGGTCGCCCCACACAGCCCACTTGTTCAGTCATTTGGTCGTCCTTCACTAACCCCCCTGCCGGCCTGGTCATAGGCAGCCATCCTGTGAGAGTGTGAGGGTCAATTTGCATATTACCTCTTTATTATATAGGATAGTGAACTATCCAGGCTTGCAATTTGCCCAACCATCTTTAACACTGAAAGGTCTATGACATGACTGTTGCTGCTGGATCTGCAGCCATATCTAGCTGGGCCAGAGCAGAGTCTGCTTTTTATAAATCCCCTATCTAATGAACCCCACCCCTATACCAAAGGGGTGCTGGTTCCTGGAACAGGCAAGCATGTACGGTGTTTTCCTTTCTCTGGGATAGCTCACACACCAGCACCCCTACCCATCCTGCCATGTATAACCCTTAAGCATCCGCCTTGCAGCACACAGACCAGAAATCCATGTTTTCTTGCCTCAGCCCCAAGATGCACCTCATATGTAAGTTCCCTTAATAAACTTTTGATGTAATGCTCAAGTTGTCAGCCTTTTTCTTTGGTCTCTCAGCCTAGAAAAATTTTCCCAACAGTTAACGATTTAGTTTTGAATCTCAATACTCTTTCTGTAATAATCTCAAAGGGGATCAAAAGTTTCTCACAAATTTCCTGCCATCATAAAATATACAACTGTGAACCAAAAGAGGGCTATGCAATAAACCTAACAAGCTCAGGAGGCCACATGGGAGGCCTGACAAGTTCAGTGACTAAAAGCACCTTCACAGTATGGTCATTAATAAATTCCTAACTGGGCAGGTGATGGCAGGTAGTCACACCCCAGGCCTATAGCTTCATTAGTAAATGGTTAATCTTTACCTTAAGCAAGACTGCTTATTGTTTTTGTGCACCCAGAATAACAAACCTTTAAAATGGCAGAATAATTTTATTATTTTCCAGACCTCTCAGAGGCACAACCTTGGCACAGAGTATAAGACCATGAGACTCCTTGTTATCTTGCTGCCAGCGTATCATCTCTATTTACTATAAATATTAAATGTTTACTATACTGCACCCATCAATGCAAAAGATTTATCTCTCCATTTTGCTTTTTTATTCAATCCCAGATATTTCCCTATCTTGCTTTGTCCTTAATTTAACACTAATGGATTTCATGTACCTTCCCTATGTTCTTTCCTTTGATTCCAATGTATAAAATAAGCTGTAAAACTGCCATTCTCTCCAGAGCATTTTCTCCATCAGTAAGATCCTGCTTCCAGGCATATCCTCAAACTTGGCTTGAATCAATGCTTATAAAATTTTTGATAAGTACAAACGTTCTTTTGTTGACACAACACATCACAGTATTATTACTAGTTCCTTTTACTTTCTCAATAATAGAAATTACAGATCTTCCCAACACAATGTAGTTGTTGCAGATCTCAAAATAGCTGTTAAGCTCATCAGCTACTTCTAAATTAAGTTACTAAGCCCATCACAGAATGGACATGACTAGAGTGAATCAGCCATCAGGGCATTAGTGATCAACCTGTAAAACCAGAATTGGCAAATACTGTAAAACAAAGAATTTGGCTGGCCTTTGTCCCAGTTCTTGGGAAGCACCCTCTAAATCCTTGGGACTTCCTGAGTGACAGAAGTCCTTGGGATTCAGGGTGTTAACAAGATAACTTCCGATGGGGGCTGGCCAACCCAGAAAGACCAATTACAGGATAGAGGATTTCCAGGGAGGGAAACTAGAAATTGAGTTCAACCTCATGGCCAATGAAGCATGCTTACATAATGAAACCCCAATAAAAACTCTAGACACTGAAGCTGGAGTGAGCTTCTCTGGTCAACTCCATGCAGTCAGACATCCACGTGCCAGAGGGTGATGGTCCTAACTCCAATGAAAAATCTTGCTCAGACCCTCCCAAACTTCACCCTACACATTTCTTTTGGCTGGTCCTGATTTCGAACCATTTCTGCTACAATAAAACTATAATTCATAAGCATAGCACCTGAGTTGTTCTAGTAAACTGCTAAACCTGAGTCATGGGAACCCCAAATTTATAGCCAGCTGGTCAGAAACTTGGTGATCTACGGACCCCCCAGCTTGCAGCAGATGTCTGCAGTAAGGGCAATTGTGTGAAGGATGGTACTTCAGCCTGTGAAGTCTGACCTCACTCTGAGTTGCTCTCTTAATATTCCCTATCATCAATTATTTGTTAATCAATGTTAACTTCAATATCTATAATATATCTCAATATATAAAAGTCTAAGTGACCAGACGGTGGTCAGTGAGCTGCCACAGTGGATGCACCGCTCAGCTGACAAGACGGGCACCAGACGCCGCCAAGCCCATGGCCCATGGACACGCCCCCTGCGCGCCCAAGTGGCAGGCACAGTGGGGCCGGGATGAGCAGGAGTGGCACAGCACCAGCCCAGGCTCAGGCTCCTCCCCGGCACCTGCCACTAACCGCACTACTTCGTGCTGTGCGGGATCGATGTGGACAGAGACCGACAAGCTGGTGGGTAAGGCCGGGCTGCAGCGGCACAGAGGTCCACTGATCCCCACAGGCCAGGCCAAGGGACCCCACCACTGGGGTCCTCTAGTATTTTTTATAAGCATCAAAAGGTGTCGTTTTAGTATCTTAAAATATAAAATTTTATCTATATGTTAATGATGTCTTATCACTTAACACATTACCAAAGACACCATGTTACATTAAAATTGTTTACATATTTTTATAATTATTGATTCACGAGACTGCTAAGAGATCACATGGCACAACACTCACCTAAAGCTACTGGCAACAGACAACTCTGAATCCTTGATGAGTCTTTAAAGGATATCTGCAGGCATCAAGATAAAGAATGAACTAACTCCTGGTAAGAAAGGAATAACAGCCTAGCTGGTTTGGCTCAGTGGATAGAGCATCAGCCTGCGGACTGAGGGGTCCCAGGTTCGATTCCGGTCAAGGGCATGTACCTTGGTTGCGGGCACATCCCCAGTAGGAGGTGTGCAGGAGGCAGCTGATCGATGTTTCTCTCATCGATGTTTCTAGCTCTCTGTCCCTCTCCCTTCCTCTCTGTAAAAAAATCAATAAAATACATTTTTTTAAAAAAGATTGGATTAATAACTTAGACCTCTGCTAAAAGCTAAAAAAAAAAAGAGAGAGAGAGAAGAAAAAAATCTAATCTAAAAGAATGTCACTAACAGAAACTATCAAGAACACCAGGGTTTCTTACTGGAATGGCTAATTCCAAGTCAGAGACTGGAACACCTTGTCACACCAGAAGCCAGGAAATTACCAAAGCCAGGAAGACATCACTGGAGTTGTGTCAAAGAGACAAAGGGGGTTGTTTTACACTATTTTCATGACTTTTTATATGATTGACAACTTCCACAACAAAAATGTAAATGCACACACACTAATAACATATACACCACAACTATGCTTGAAAGCATCAAAGAACTTGAAGATAGTAGAGCTAACAAAGGCACAATCTAGGAAGTAAACCCCACATTTAGAACCACGTTTATCCCTGAGAGCAACTGGCAAGTGGTAAGAAACAGCTGAAAGGCTAACAGCTTTACAAGGTGAGGGATCAAAGCCCAGAACCCAGGGAGTACCAAAGGAAGGAGAGGGCTGGTGGACCCATGTCACATGAGCTGGAATCCTAAATTGCTCTCAGGAGCTGAAGGAATGGAAAGAAACCAGGCTAAGAACTGCAGCCAGCCACTACTCCTCTTTACCCTGGAACTGAACTGAGGTGATCCCAGACTGTCCACTCCCTCAGATGCCTGGCAGAAGAAAGCACAAATCCTGTCTAGAAAATATCATCCTAGACCCCAATAATTACAAATTATTTTAAAAATGTAATCTACTGCATGTGTGCGCACGCACATACACACACACCATCCAGCTGCAAGAGACAAAATAAAAACTAGGACAAACAATAAATAAAAAGGCAGAACTATAGGGCCAGGTATTGGAGTTGCAAAATCGTAATTTAAGATTGGGGGGAAGGGGAGAAGGGTACAGAAATAAAATTAAAGGAAAAATAAAACAGCTGTATTATATTCAGAGATAAGACGTTAAGATAGTAAACTTTGGTAGAAACTAATAGTAGGCTGGCTAATCTTGTTAAATGTTTGTTATAATGTTATGGTCATAAGTAAACGCCTCTAATGTGTGAAATGATCATTGTATGAAATGTTTGCTGTGTGGAGACCCCAATACTCTGTAACTTCCAAAATGTTATAAACATGGTGTACGCCCCACTATCTTGATGTAAACACCCTAAGCCCTTAAAGTGTAAATGCCCTGCTCCTAGCTTTAGGCACACTGTCTGGCCCACACTGATAAGATACAAGTTGTTTACTACCGGCTATATAAGCACCGGACCTTCTTCAGTTGATGCCTCCTGCCTGATAAGAGGAGGAGTCCACATGGCTCTGTGAGACAGCCCCTGACTGACTGCTCTGCTGTGTGAGCCTGAACCAACTGCGGCTGCTGGTCTGTCTCCCATCTTTGTCATCCGTCTTTCGGTGTGCATTGCCGGGTGGCCTTTGCTGAAGCCTAGGACCCACTAGGAATAGGTAAATAAACCTTATGTGATTGCATACTAATTCTGTCTTGTGTGTCATGTGTTCCGGTTTGGCTCAACTATCTAGACACTGAAGTACCAGAGGATAGGCCGTTATTGTTGACCCCTGGTCACCTACATATGTCCCACTAAATCTAGGCAGATAATTAATTAATTGGGGCATAATTGGGACAATGTTAGTGAACAAAGAAAAATCAGAAGAAAATACCCAGAATGAAGCAAGGAGAAGGTAAGAGACTGGGAAGGTCTAATACATTAAAATGATCACTCAGACATTTCCACAGGTTCCATAGAACTTATAAACACAAAATATAAATAAAAATATGTAAGCAAACACATCACAATAAAACAGTTGAAAACTAAAGAACAAAAAAAAAAAAATCCTAAACGCCTGAAATAAAAAAGACAAATTCCACCCATGGGAGCAAATATATATATTTTGGAGGGAGAATAAAACAAGTTTTATTTTAAACAGAGAAAAAGAAAGAGGCCAGGGCACCATGTAAAAATACTGATGCAGGAATTTTAGGGAAATATAGGCAGGCTTACGGATTTTTTAGAATTGGGGTCCATGGAAAAAACACGGCCACAGACTGGAAAAAGGTACATTTCCATAACACAAGGAAGCTGGGTGCAGTTACATCTCCATAAGACAAGGAAGTAGCAACAGGTATCCTATGTAATGAAGAGGGAATATGCTAATTAACCATCACTCCGTCACAAAGATGGATGCACCCACAGCTGAGGCCAAGTTCCCATAAGGAGCCTTAACAAGCAATAAGCAAGGACTTGAGGCTACACCCTCCCCCGCCCCCATGGGGCTTGACAGGGGACCTCAGGCAGGCAGGGCCTGACAGGGGACCTCAGGTCATCTTCCACACCTGGCAAGGCTTGACAGGAGACCTCAAGGTTAGCTTCCTGTCCTGGTGCTGGGCTAGGGGACCTCAGGCCACGCCCCCCAACCAGCAGGGCTTGATGGGGAACCTCAAGGTGCGCTTCCCATCCTGGTACTGGGCTAGGAGACCTCAGGCTGCTCCCTCCACCCCAGCACCAGGCCAGGGGACCTCAGGCCCCATCCCCCGCCCCAGCACTAAGCCAGGGGATCGGAGGCTGCGCCCCCTTGCCTGGTGGGGCTTGACAGGGGACCTCAAGGTGCACCCCCAGTGCTGGGTTGGGGGAACTCAGGCCACGCCACCTGCCCAGGGGGTACCTGAGGCTGCACCCCCCTGCTGATGGGGCTTGATAGGGGACCTGAGGCTGAGGCCCCACCCCCGACCCTCCCCACCTGGCAGGGCTTGATGGGGGACCTCAGGCCATGTCCCACACCTGGTGGGGCAGAGCTCAAGGCACGCCCCATCTCCCCGATCTAGGCTGGGGGACCTCAGGCCACGCCCCCCGTCCTGGCGCCTGGCCAGGGGACCTGAGGCTACGTTCCCTTCCCAGCAGGGCTTGACAAGGGTGGGACTAGCCAGGTCTGAATCTATCCCAATGAAGGGGAGGGGGCGGGCCGGCTGGGTCTGGGTCTCACGCGATTTTGAGGCGCATGTGGGTGGGCAGGGACTTGACTCTGGTCCCGTGGTGTGCCCCAGACTCTGACAGGAGGAAGATTTTCATATACATTTTACTAATTTTCTTTCATCTCTGACACTTCTATTATAAAGAAAGGGCAAATAGCAATATTAAATTATTTCCTCTAATTAATCCCCTTTTAATGTGCACGAATTTCATGCACTGGGCCACTAGTATTTCCATAAGACAAGGGAACTGTAAGTAGCCAAGAAAGGTCTATATTTACAAAATAAAGAGAAAGAAGCCCTTCAATCAGAAGAAAGCCCAAAAGGAATAGGAAAACAATAAGGAAGGAGGGGGGAGAACCTCACATGTCCCAGGTGAGGTTCAACCTTTGAGCTCAGGAGTTACTATAGTAACCAGTCCAAGGGAATAGTGACCAATCAGAGGGGATATCAAGGCACCAGGATCTGCAGCCTTTATAAGCCATAGGGAAAAGGAACTCAGGGGGACCTTTTCCCCCTCCCTACTTGGGAGTCCATTCTGTGGGACTCTTCCCTCTCCACACGTGGGAGTCTGTACTTGTTCAATAAATCTCCACCTTTCTTATAACACTTTCTATTCGTGGATTCATTCTTCAATTCTGGCGGACAAAGAATCTGGGTTCCAGTCCAAAAATTCCGTATCAGAATACCCGTTCACAGGCCAATCAGGAGTGAGTTGCACACATGTTCACTTAGTCTTGGGATTTTATGTTTCCAAAGGTGGGGGTTGTCTCCAAGTTTTGAGGGGCCAAATTCTGGCTCTGCCTTCTGGTTGGGGCCTTGTTAAGACTTCTAGGACCACCACAGGGATTTCCTGCCATTAACAGTTTCCTCTGACCCTGCCTGGAGGCGGGGGAGGGGGAGTTCTGGTGAGAGGATGTCAACTCCTACTTCCTCACTCCACTTGGAGGATCCCTCCCACCCCCAACTTCTTTCTATCCTGCCTCATTCCCTACCAAGAGACTTCCATCCCTCTAATCTTTTAGGGGTGGTGAGGGAAGAGGTTTTGTCTTCAGTAATTGCTTCTTGCTGACAAGAGCTGTGGTCTCTGCCTATGTAGGGTATGGCAGTCTCTCTCCCTGCCTGATCTAAGGGAGACAAGGGAATGGGAGTTGGGGCAGAACGCTGATGTTATTGGCTGGGTCCTCTAAGTCAGGGATGGGTCCAAAGCCTTGAAGCATCATTATCTTGACATGGAATTGTTGTATCCAACAGTAATGGTGGTGGCTAGACACTCTGACGGTGGGTTTACTCCATTCAGACTCAACTCCACACCTAAGTGACAGGAAAAGGGACCTAGAAAGGAAAGTGAAGACCCATGGCTGGCTCACCACAGAAATATGTTACTAGTCCACTTCCATGCCAGGAACTTCCGCTTGTCAGGCAACCTCCAGGTCCTTCACTCTCCCAGGAAAACTTTCAAGGATAAATGGGAGTGAGAATAAAGCAAGTTTTATTCAAGTAGAGAAAAAGAAGAAGGCCATTGAGCAGGCACTCTGTGAATGAAGCAAAAAGTACATGTCTGAGTGGACACAGACTAACTCAAGAATGAGTTGCACCATGTGAGCAGATATTAAGCTGACTTACAGAAAGAATGGAAGCTGAAAATGTAATTCAATGCCTCAGGAGAACGCTGACAAGTTAGGATCCTATACACATCAAAAATATCCTTCAAAAAGGAAGGTCAATTTGAGACATATTTCGACTAACATACACTCAAGAGAATTCACTATCAGCAGTCACAACAGGTGGGAAACAAAGTGTTCTTCAAACAGAAGGAAAATGTTCAAAGATGAAGGGGTTGGAATAATCGGAGGAATGAAGAGCAATGAAGAGGGTAAATCAAACAAGCTACTGACTGCACAAATTAATAATATCTTAAGATAAAATATACAGAGAATTATAACAGCACAACATTGATATACTAGTGAAAATGAGGTAGAGTTTAAGTGCCAAAGAAAGGGGGAAAGAACCAAATATTAGATTCTGATAGGTCAAAGATGCACGTTTTAAGTAACTTTCAAGTTAACAAGGGGAAAAAAAAAATAAAAATTAGCACCCACAGGAGGACAGGAAAAGGCACATAAAACAGGTACAATAAACAGAAAGCACTTACTAAGATAACAGATTAAACCCAACTATGTCTATTATATTGTTAAATGTTGTCAACAGACCAAATGACCCAATTTTAAGAAATATTATCAGACAAGATTTTTTAAATTCCAACTGTCAACAAAATTATCTAAAACGTAAGCACAAAGAAAGATCGAAAACAAAGGGTACAAAAATATATACCTAAGAAAAGATAGTGCAGCCACATGAATATTAAGATAAAAAAACCTGCCCTAGCCAGTTTGGCTCAGTGGTAGAGGGTAGGCCTGAGGACTGAAAGGTCCCAGGTTCAATTCCAGTCAAGGGCATCTCCCCCACCCAGGCCCTGGTGGAGCTCCTGAAGGAGGCAACCAACCTATGTGTTTCTCTCACATTGATATGTCTGTCTTCCATCTTCTCTTAAAAAAAAAAAAAAATCAATGGAAAAATATCCTCAGGTGAGGATAAAAAAAAATAAATAAAAAGATAAAATTTTACTTTTAATGATACTTTTGCCTTTAAGAGGAATACAATGACTAAGTCCTTTAATTTTTTTTTTTTTTTTTTTTTAAAGAGAGAGGAAGAAGGAGAGAGGGAGAGTGAAAAATCCATCTGTTGCCTCCCATCCCACAACGTGGTCATGGGCCCTGAGCATGTGCTCTGACCAGGAATCTAACCAGCCACCTTTCGGTGCACAGGATGACATTCAACCAACTGAGCCACACTAGCCAGGGCAAATGGAATTATTTTAAAAAACAAAATTGATGAAAAAGATATGTCATTCTAAGCACGTATGCACCTGCTTACCTCAAAATATATAAAGCAGAAATTACCAAAACTAAGGATATTAAATACATTTATCTTGGTAACCAATACAAGCAGCAGACCGAAAGGGGAAAAAAGTTTAAGGATGTGGAAGAATTTAATATGATTAGTCAAGTTGAACTAACTGACAATCGCATTTGCCCTGGCCAGGTACCTTAGCTAGTTAGAGCCTCATCCTGATATGCTAAAGTTGAGGGTTTGATCCCCAGTCAGGGCATATAGAAGAATCAACCAATGAATGCACAAATAAGTGGAACAACGCCCAGGCCAGTGTGGCTCAGGTGGTTGGAGCATCGTCCCATGCACCAAAAGGTTGCCAGTTTGATCCCTGGCCAGGTAATCTATGTGTTTCTCTCTCACACCAGTGTTTCTCTCTCTCTCTTTTCTCTTCTCCCCCCTCTCTCTCTAAAAAACTAAATAAGTGGAACAACAAAACTCTCTCAAATCAATCAATAAAAATAATAAGACGCTACTACTACATCCACATTATTTCCAAGGATATACAGGACATTTACAAAAACTGGTCATCTCTTTGGTCATAAGCTTCAAAAAATATCATGAACTTTAATTAAACAGTGTTTTGATCACAATGAAATTTAGAAATCAATAAAAAACAGGCAGACAAGAAAGGATTCTTAGAGCAGCAAAGCTACTCTGTATTTTACTACAATTGTGAATACACATTACATATCTGTAAAAACCCATTGAATATACACACCTAAAGTGAACCCTAATGTAAACCATGGATTTGGGATAATAATGATGTGTCAACGTAGGTTCATTGATTGCAACAAATGCATACCAGGTACAGGACATGGGATGCTGTGCCTGTGTGGGGTCAGGGAGTACAGGAAAACTTGTACTTTTTGTTCAATTTTGTTGAGAACCTAAAACTGTTCTGAAAAATACTTAAATTATTTTTAAGGTTTATCTAAGTTAATAAGTATACTAGTACAACGGGTACAAACAACCCCAGAAATTTTAGTTACTTGAAACAAATTTCCACTCCCTTCCTCCCCTGCTCTCCCCCACCCTACTCTTTTCTCCACCCTGGTCCTTCCTTTCTTCTCTTGGCTCACAAATAGACACATAAAACACCTGCACTGCAGAAAACTCCATCACTGGCAGGAGGAAGATGTGTCAAATCTCTATTGCTCCTAGAAGTTTGTATGACAAGTCTTTTCTGCTCACATCACTGGCTAAGACAAATCACATGGCCACACTCAATTTAGGAGGCAGGAACCAGAGTAAGATTCTACTAACCACCCATTGGGATGACTAAAATTAAAAAGACTAACAATGCCAAATATTGGTGAGGATATGGAGCCACAATAATGTATTCACTGTAGCAGAAATTGGTATGTCTACTTTGGAAAAGTCTGGTACTATCTATGATGTGACCCAGCAATTCTACACAACAGAAAAGCATGCCAGAAACATGTGCCTGAATTTTCACAGGAAGTCCAGTCCACTCACGTAAGTCCCAAACCAGCCATGAAAGTGGAAATGAGGTGAGCCCCTTAGACCAGTGGTCGCCAACCGGTGGTCCACCGACCACTGGTAGTCCGTGAGGTCCGAAAGGTTGGCGACCGCTGCCTTAGACTACCTACAATGGGGGCTTCACCTACCATGCAAGCTTAAGTGAATGACTCAGCTGCTCTACTGAATCCATTACCATCCTCCCCCGACTCCATGCATCCCCCTTACACACACTTTCTAATAGGAGAGATGCTAAAGCAAGATACGAGGATATCTCTGACTCAACTTTGGCTAAAGGACTCCTCACTGGCCTTTCTCAGAACTGCACTGTAGCCCTAGCCGGTTTGGCTCAGTGGATAGAGCATCATCCTATGGACTGAGGGGTCCTGGGTTCCATTCCAGTCAAGGACACATGCCCAAGTTACAGGCTTGATCCCCAGTGTGGGGCGTGCAGGAGGCAGCTGATAGGTGATTCTGTCTCATCATTGATGTTTCAATCTCTCTCTCCCTCTTGCTCTCCCTTCCTAAAATAAAAATAAAAATAAAAAGAACTGCACTGTGGTCATAAGACTTTTCCCACCAGACGTTTTCTCCATCCCTTCCTCTTACACATGCATCAAACCTGGCCTTAAGCCTTAGCTGGTTTTGCTCAGTGGATAAGTGTGTTGGCCTGCGGATTAAAGGGTCCCTGGTTCAATTCCTGTCAAGGGCACATGCCCAGGTTGCGGGCTTGATCCCCAGTAGGGGGCATGCAGAAGGCAGCCAATCAATGGTTCTCGCTCATCACTGATGTTTCTATCTCCCTCCCCCTTCCTCTCTGAAATCATTTAAAAAAAAAAGCCTGGCCTCACCTCCCTCAACACAGCTAATTCTAATTCCAACTTGCCCTCTTTTTGTTTTAGGGGGACCTGAACTAACAGTCTCAAACTGGAAACAAGCTAATACTTAACAGGAGAATAAATACACATGAATAATACGTAAATAAATCATACATGAATAGAGACTACAAATGTGACCACATAAATACAATGCATGATGAAATGAGTGGTAGTTCCACAGCTGGTGTCTCACACACCATAGATGTGTCACTATGTCTACATTTATGAGGCCCAGTGCACGACATTTGTGCACTGGGGGGTGGGTCCCTCAGCCCAGCCTGTGCCCTCTCACAGTCCAGGACCCCTTGGGGGATATACAACTGCTGGCTTAGGCCCACTCCCTGGCAGTTGGACATCCCCGAGGGGTCCTTAGCTCTGCTGTGGAGGCTGCTGCGCTTGCCAGCCGTGAGCCTGGCATCTGGCTGAGCAGTGCTCCCCCTGTGGGAGCACATTGACCACCAGGGGGCAGCTCCTGCGTTGAGCATCTGCCCCCTGGTGGTCAGTGCGCGTCATAACGACCAGTTGTTCTGCCATTCCGTCGATTTGCATATTAGCCTCTTATTATATAGGATTTCATTTTTTTGAAAATTAAAAGAAAATACAGGACTAAAGTCAACAGTCCTCAAACCAAAGATGAATTTACTATATTAACTCAAATTAAGAAGCTATTTGAAGCTACAGTGTTACTTTCTTACACAGAGCCCTCCCCCTTTCTCCATCAGCCCCATCCCCCAGAGGTTACCACTGGTAAGGCTTCTACGAATGTAATAAAACATTGTTGTGCAAATATTTAAAGCATAATACAAGTACACAAATGTCTTAAAACACACATATGCATGCATACAAGACTATATACAGTGCTATACAACTTGCTTCTCATACTAAATGTTATGTTTTTGATGCAGTATAATGAATTTAGAATGGATATAAAGATTATTTATTTTATCCTGTTAACCCCAATACTCTTAAAAATCCATATCTGCATATTTGTACAAATGCATCTATACAATAAATTCCTAGCTGTGGAATTGCTAGGCCAAGTAGAGCATGTGCATTTTAAATTAAGTATATATAGTGAAGTCACTTTCCAAAAATGTTCTACCAAATTATAGTCCCACCAATGACATGAATTATTTAAAGGCATGTAGTGCCCTGGCCAGGTGGCTCAGTTGGTTGAAGCATCATCCCATACGCCAGAGGCTGCAGATTTGATTCCCAGTCAGGGCACATACCTAGCTAGGTGGCAGGTTCGAACCCCAGTTGGGATGCATACAGGAGACAATGAATTGGTGTCGTTCTCTCATTGATGTTTCTCTTTCTCCCTTCCTCTCTCTCTAAAATCAATAAACATATCCTCGGTTGAGGATTAAAAAAATTAAAATTAAAACCTGGCTGGTGTGGAATGAGCGTCATTCCACATACCAAGAGGTCACCAGTTTGATTCCAGGTCAGGGCACATGCCCAGGTTTCAGGCTAAGTCCCTTGTAGTGGGTGATGCTTCTCGCTCATCAATGTTTCTACCTCTCTCTCTGAAATCAATAAAAAGATATTTAAAAAATAACAATAAATGCCATGGGCCTGGCTGGTGTGGCTCAGTTGGTGGGACATTGTCCCATGTACCGAAAGATTGCCAGTTTGATTCCTGGTCAGAACACATGCCCGTGTTGTGAGCGCAATCTCTGCTAGGGGTCATGCAGGAAGCAGCTGATTGATGTTTCTTCTCTGTTCCCTACCCCCTCCTTTTCTCTCTCTCTAAAAATCAGTAAAGCCCTAACCGGTTTGGCTCAGTGGATAGAGCGTCTGCCTGCGGACTCAAGGGTCCCAGGTTCTATTCCAGTTAAGGGCATGTACCCTGGTTGCAGGCACATCCCCAGTTGGAGGTGTGCAAGAGGCAGCTGATCAAAGTTTCTCTCTCATCGATGTTTCTAACTCTCTATCTTCTCCCTTCCTCTCTGTAAAAAAAATCAATAAAATATATATAAGAAATAAAAATAAAAAATCAGTAAAAATACTTTAAAAAAATATATAAGCCATGTTATTTTAGATAAAACTTACTTCATCAGTAATATTCCAAAAATTGTGAAAAATAATTATAAACGGGAAGTATGAGATTGCACTTATTTTTTAACTGTGTCAATTTAATGGAAAACTTTAAACAATACCAGAATAAACAAGAAAATTACCAAGTTGTAAACCAGAAATTAATTCTAAATAAAAAAGTGACTGCCACCCTAGGATCCAACTATGCCCACTGCACTTACTTTCAGCAGTCCAGTGCCAATCAATTCCTGCTGTGATTCCTGCCCTACAGAAAACAGGGACCAGTGCTCTCAAGAAAACTGAGATCTGACCATGGACAGTGTGGCTCAGTTGGTTGGACACCATTCAGTGCACAAAAGGTTGCTGGTCTGCTTCAAGTCAGGGCACATGCACAAGTTGTGGGCTCAATCCCCAACAGGGTGCATGCAGGAGGCAACCAATCAATATTCTGTTCTCATATCAATGTTTTTCTCTCTAAAAAAGAAAACCAATCAAAATATATATATTTTTAAAACACTGGACTCCACTCACAAATGTCTCATAGCTGTGGGATAAGACATGAGCACTAAATCGCCGCAGGGTGGGCAAGAAGGTCTTTCATGACAAATCTACTCCAACACTCCAGTCTTCCTACACTTATAAACCCTTCCTCTATGGTACACCAAGGTAGTTCCAGCAGCTCAACTTTGCTTAATTAGCACAGGTTACATTTTGAGAGGTTTCAGGTGCAACAGGGGACCTTTGCAACCCCTCAAGCTACAACACTGAATGCAGAATCTCTGCTTATAGGCCCATATCAATAAATTCAGTCTAACCCAATGTTTAACTCCTTCCACCATTATCCCACATCCTTAAGATTCATTCCCACACATATTCCCCAGGTTCTTAACTATATAGTGGCAAACCAGACCACCTTTTAGAAGGTAGCACACCTCCTCATGGGTCACATTTTGCACCTCATCCTTTTTTGCTCCAATCTTTATTGTTGAGGGTATTATAGATGTCCCCCTTATCACCCCCCAAAGCCGTCCTCCCCCAGGTTCCTGCCCCACCTGAGGCCATCACTACCCTATTGTCTGTGTCCATAGGTAATGCATTTTTGCATGTAAGATATCTGGCTAACCTCTTCCCCCTCCCCACTTCCCTCTGAGATTTGTCAGTCTATTCCATGTTTCCATACCTGATTCTATTTTATTCACCAGTTTACTTATCATGTAATACAGGTTTGCTGGTGATGAACTCCTTTAGCTTTTTCTTGGCTGTGAAGCTCTTTATCTCACCTTCAATTTAAATGATAGCTTTGCTGGGTAGAGTAACCTTGGTTGTAGGTTCTTGCTTTTCATCACTTTGAATATTTCTTGCCACTCCCTTCTGGCCTGCAGTTTCTATTGAGAAATCAACTGATAGTCATATGGGTGCTCCTTTGTAGGTAACTAACTACTTTTCTCTTGCTGCTTTTAAGATTATCTTTTGTCTTTAATCCTTGGCATTTTAATTATGATGTGTCTTGGTATGGACCTCTTTGGGTCCCTCTTGTTTGGGACTCTGTGTTTCCTGGACTTATAAGTCTATTTCTTTCACCAGGTAGGGGAAGTTTTCTGTCATTATTTTTTCAAATAGGTTTTCAATATCTTGCTCTCTCTCTTCTCCGTCTGGCACCCCCATAATGCTAATGTTGATACACTTAAAGTTGTCCCAGAAGCTCCTTATACTATCTTCATATTTTTTACTTTTTTTTTTCTCTTCTGATTGGGTGTTTTCTGCGTCCTCATTCCAAATCGTTGATTTGATTCTCAGAATCCTTTACTGTTGAATCCCTATAAATAATTGTTAGTTTCAATTAGTGTGTGCTTAATTTCTGACTGACCCCTTTTCATGTCTTTAATGTTCTCACTAAGGTTCTTGAAATTCTAAGATCCTTGAAAGTTTCATTAAGTCCCTTGAAGGTCTCATGAGTAACCGTATAACAATGGTTTTGAACTCTGTACCCAGTAGTTTGCTTGCTTCCATTTCTTTCATTTGACATGTTTGTCTCCGTATTTTGGTTGCTTTCATGTGTTTATTTCTATGTATTAAGTAGAGCAGCCTTGTGCATTAGGTATCCTGAAGGATCCAGTGGCTCAGCCTCTAGGTGTGCCCGTGTGGGCTATGTGCACCGTCTTGTTGTAGTTGATCCTGAATTGCTGTTTGTGTCACTGGGAGGAATTGACCTCCAGGCCAATTGGCTATGAGGACCAACTGGGACTGCAGTGGAAGAGCATCTTGTGCAGGAGACACCCTTATGGATCAGGACTTGGTTCACTGGGGCTTTGGTGCTGAGTCTGCCCCTTGAGTGTGTCACTTGTGGATGTGTAGAGTTGTAATCTAGTATGGTCTGAAGCTGTCCACTGGGTGCACTAGCTCTGGTGCCCCCCAGGAGATGCCAAGTCACACACTGCCTAGGGCCACCCAAAGGAGCTACAGAAAGGTCAGCAGATGGCTCCTTCTTGTATTGGGCTTGTAAAGTGCCCAGACAAGGTCCAGGTATAAAGCAAGGCAGGCTGGTGCTAGTGTCGGGTCTTGGGCCTTTTACTGATAGGTTTGGGGCACGCTGAAGCCACCTGCTACTTGTTTGAGAGATTTTAGCCAAGTTTGAAGCCTGAGTCAGGACAGGTCATTCATATGAAAAAGCTGCTGCAAACAGCTTGGGTGGAGCTGCAAATTGGATGGGGCAAGTTCTCAGGGAATCACTAAGGTAGACAGACAAGTGTGAGCCAGGCTATAGAAACTCAGATATGGCTGCCAGTCAGCTCTGCGATGGGGTAGGTCCCAGCACAGGAACAATGACTCCTGCGAGGATCCCCATCTAGGAGAAAGCCGCCCCAAGTTCCTACTCAGATGTCATACAGTCCAGTTCCTCCCCATACATCCCTGAGTTCCCCAAAAGCTGCCCAGAGCTGGAACTCAAGAGGGATTGAGTCCTAGTAAGTTCGTGGACCAGCACTTTAAGAGGAACACCTGGGCTTCCAGCAGGTGTCACTCAGCCACAAACCCTGCTGGTTTTTATAGCCCAAAGTTACAGGGACTTCTCTTCCCAGCTCTGGAACCCTGGGCTGGGGTCTGGTGTGGGGCTGGGACCTCTTGCCCCTCAGGAGGGAGGGGATGCCTCTGCAACAGAGATATCCCTCCTGATTAAAATATGGCACACATGGGTGTTCTACCAGCCCATTCAGAACCTCCACACCTCCTACCAATCTTGATGTACTTTCTTCTTTATGTCTCTAGTTGTAGGACTTCCATTCAGCCACCTTTCAGGTGATTCTGAATGATGTTTGTTTTGCATTTTAGTAGTAATTTTGATGTGGTTGTGGGAGGTGATGAGTACTGGCATTTACTTACCATCTTTGTCCTCCACTGCACCTCACACTTTGAAATCTGCTGGGACTATCCTAGGAGAGGCCAATTACAGGTTTTTCAGGGAATGAAGATTAAGTTCCTCAGACACCAAATGTAAAGACTTTCTATTGGCAACACTAGTCCAGCGGAATTTAGGGTTTCAAGGTTTCCAGGTTAATCAGAACCTGACCATATGCTCTTAATTCAATTTGCAGGATCCCATTCCTTACCAATCAATGCTTTCACTTACAAACTGGGAGTTCAATTTGTACTTTTAGGGCAGACACAAAAACTCACTTTATGTAGAACCTGAGTGGGGAATTTAAAATCCAAATTCATCATTTCACTTTGTAATGTTTTAACTTAGCTGAATCACATTCCCCAGAATTTCCTCTCCTGCTTATTTCTGGTTTGGGCAGGCCACAAGAGAGAGTCTTGTGCAGCAGGCAGAGGGCACAAGCAAATGGGCACTCACTGATCTTCCAATCGACCTCACTGATTCAAGCCATGATTGGGCCTGCATCAGCTGCAGCACCTGCTTGTACCTTCCCTTCCCTGAGCTCCTCTGCCTCCTAGGCCAAGTGTATGTAGTTAGCTCCATGACAAGGGTCCAGCTCTTGTAGGTCACCCACACAACCAAGGTCACAGACAACAGAACTAACACAGCTTTCAACCTGGCCTGCTGTGACCTTTAGCTTGTTCATATTCTCTTCTCCACTACACATCCATCTTCCATTCCCAAATGCCTGCTCTGTGAACATCAAAGTCCAGCATCAGCCATGTAGATAACAGCCTTATTGTCTACTAGAGACCTGGTGCACGACATTCGTGCACAGGGGTCGGGGGTGACCCTCAGCCCGGCCTGCGCCCTCTCACAGTCTGGGACCCCTCAGGGGATGTCTGCCTGTGGGAGCAGGCCCAAGCCAGCAGTTGGACATCCCCTAAGCATCCTTAGCACTGCCGCAGAGGCAAGAGAGGCTCCCGCCACCACCACTGTGCTGGCCAGTCATAAGCCCAGCTTGTGGGTGAGCAGTGCTCCCACTGTGAAAGCACACTGGCCACCAAGGGGCAGCTCCTGCGTTGAGCGTCTGCTCCCTGGTGGTCAGTGCGCATCATAGCAACCGGTCATTCTGCCATTTGGCCGATTTGCACATTAGCGTTTTATTATCCTATCTAATAAAAGAGTAATATGCAAATTGACCGTACCTCCGCTACACCCACCAGCCAATCAGGAGGAATATGCAAATAAACCCAATCAAGATGGCTGCAGCCAGAGAGAGCAGGAGGGAGGCTTGGGTTTCCCCGGCAATGGAGGAAGCCAAGCTTTCGGCCTGCCCTTGCCGACCCAGGCCTCCACTCAATGCTACAAAGTTTCAATTATAGAAGATAAATAAATCCCAACAGAAATGGCGGCAGCCACGGAGCTGGAGAGAGCAGGAGGCTAGGGTTGCCTGCAGCGATGGAGAAAGCAAAGCTTCTGCAGCCCTGGCCTGTCCTGGCCTCTGCTTAAGGCTACAAAGTTTCAATTTAGGAGATACATAAATCCCAACAGAAATGGCTGCCACCACGGAGAGAGCAGAAGGCTTGGCTACACTCCAGGCTACAAAGTTTCAACTGTAGAAGATAAATAAATCCCAGATCCCAGGGCCTCTGCTTGGGTTGCGGGGGGGGGGGGGGGGGGGGGGGGGGGACTGGCCTGCAAACCACCACAGGCCCCTTGCCCAGGCTGCCCCACATCCCAAGGGAACCCCCACCCTGATCTGGGACACCCTTCAGGGCAAACCAGCTGGCTACCATCCATGCACCAGGCCTCTATCCTATCTAATAAGAGTAATATGCAGATTGACCATCACTCCAACACACAAGATGTCTGCCCCCATGTGGTCAAAGATCCTGTCCCCATGTGGACACAAGATGGCCAACACAAGATGGCCAGCCGGGGGGGGGGGGGGGGCAGTTGGGAGGGACCAGGGCTGCAAAAGAGGGCAGTTGGGGGCAATCAAGCCTGCTCGAGAGGACAGTTAGGGGTGACCTGGCCAGCAGGAGGGAAGTTGGGGGTGACTGGGTCTGCAGGGAAGGGCAGTTGGGGGGTCCCAGGCCTGCAGGGGAGAGCAGTTGGAGGGTGCCAGGCCTGCAGGGAAGGGCAGTTAGGGGTGACCAGGCCTGCAGGGGAAGGCAGTTAGGGGCAAACAGGCTGGCAGGGGAGCAGTTAGGCATCAACTAGGCTGGCAGGGGAGTGATTAGGGGGTGACCAGGCTGACAGGCAGAAGCAGTTAGGGGCAATCAGGAAGGCAGGCAGGCAAACAGTTGGGAGCCAGCAGTCCTGGGTTGTGAGAGGGATGTCTGACTGCCTGTTTAGGCCTGATCCCACTGGGATCAGGCCTATATGGGCAGTCGGACATCCCTTGAGGGGTCCCAGATTGGAGAGGGTGCAGGCTGGGCTGAGGGACACACACCACCACCACCACCCTCCTCCCCCGTGCATGAATTTCGTGCACGGGGCCTCTAGTATAACTATAAGCAAAGTGATCAACTTACTATAAACAAATATAATTTTTTTTAAGTTGTTTTGCCTTTTAAAGACACTACTGCAACTTGAAAACATCTAAAGTGGAATAAAATGCTTTACTAGTCTTTTCTTATTCACTCTCAACACTTTGGTAAAATCATACCCATATTTTATCCAACATCTGGATAAATTAATACCCCCAAACATCAACACATTTGACATTCTAGTGACTCCAGACCAATTCCTCCTGCCTCAAATGACTTCACCAGCCTTCCCCAATAGGCCAGACTCTGGAGACAGAAGATCCTACACTTACAGTCCTCTCCCCCTTCATGTTGTTCAATGCCTGTCCATGGCCTCCCCCACCTACAGGATAAACACTAACTGCCTTAACGTGATATATATAATTATTTAAAATCCGGCCCCAAATTCATTCCTAGAAAAACACGCCATCCCAAACCACAGGTGGCATCAGCAGGGGTGAACATCATCATCATGATCAATACTCACAGGGCACTTACTACATCCAAGAGCCACTCCACTGAAATGTACACTTGATGAAGTAGGTGTCCTCATCCCATTCTACAAATAAACATAACATCCAAAGGAGTAAAAGATAATGAGGGCCATGTTTTGGCTGGGTTTCAAACCTAGGATTGTCTCAAAACTTTCTTCATGCCTTTTTCCCTGCTATCCCCCTCCATCCTTTCCTACTCTGTATTCTGTGGGAGCATCATCACCTTCTCTTTCACAATACCTTCTGCATAAAATGTTCTCATTATATATGTACATGTGTATCTTCCCTACAAACTGTTAAGGTTTCTAAGGGCACATCTTTATTATGCCCATACATAACTTGTTCTGGAAAAGATTTATGGCAATTTTAGGATCATAAAATAAACACCTAATAAAGATTTTATTAAAAATTAAATTGAATATGGAGGCACAACTAAGAACCAGTTTACTTCAACATGAAAAAAAATCATGCTGATAACTACAGCAAAGTTCAAAAGAGCCTGGCCAGTGTCGCTCAGTAGGTTGAGCGTTGTCTCCTGCACCCAAAGGCTGCCAGTTCGATTCAGGCCAGGGCACATGCCTGGATTTCAGGGCAAATACCTGGGTTTCAGGTTTGGTCCCTGGTTGGGGTACAGGTGCATATGGGAGGCAACCAATCAATGTTTCTCTCTCAAATTGATGCTTCATTCTCTCTCTAAAATCAATAAAAACATATTTTAATATATTTTTAATTGATTTTAGAGAGGAAGGGAGATAGAAACATCAATAATAAGAATCACTGATCGGCTGCCTCCTGCACACCCCCTACTGAGGATACAACCACTGAGCCACGTCAGCTGGGCAATAAAAACATTTTTTTTAAAAATAAAAATAAAATAAAAACAGTAAAAGTTCAAAAAAGGGGAAGGAAGTCAACAATGTTTGGCTTCAGCTGCTTTGCTTTTTTTTTTTTCCTCAGGAATTGTAAATTCTACAGTCTATTTCAGTGGTCGGCAAACTCATTAGTCAACAAAGCCAAATATCAACAGTACAACCATTGAAATTTCTCTTGAGAGCCAAATTTTTTAAACTTAAACTTCTTCTAACGCCACTTCTTCAAAATAGACTCACCCAGGCCGTGGTATTTTGTGGAAGAGCCACACTCAAGGAGCCAAAGAGCCACATGTGGCTCGCAAGCTGCAGTTCGCAGACCACGGGTCTATTTAATTCAATTCTCATAAAAGCCTTATATAACAGGTTTCATCCCAGTTTACAGATGGGGAATCAGAAGTTCAAAAATGAAAGGTGAGCCCTGGCGGGGCAGCTCAATTGGTTAGAGCATCATCCCAATACAAATTTTATTCCTCAACAAAGGTTGGGGATTCAATGCCCAGTCAGGGCACATAAAAAAGCACTCAATGAAAGCATAAATACGTAGAACAAATCAATGTCTATCTCTATCCTTAAAGAAATTTTTTTAAAGGGCTACATGATGAATCAGCTATGTGACTTTGGACCAATGGGGCTGGATTTCAACCCAACTCCTCTGAGTTGAAAGGTCATTCTATCTCTATGTCCAACTCCAAAGCTCATCTCCTTTTCACAATACCATGTCTTCCAAATTGAACAAAATACTTGGACAAAATAATTGATTCCCATCTTCCAATTTATTCTTTTCAAAGAGAGAAGAAAACACATTTGATTAAGCATCTAATAAGCATAAGGAAATATTTACATGTATATATATATATTAACTGCTTTCTCAGCAGTTAAGATCCTAAAAGCTAAACCAAAGAAATACCAAACAGCATTATTTTTAATCTCTAAATAATCCACATTAGTAACTTCAGAAACAACATATCTTTTTCATGTATTTCTGACATACCAAGGGGAAAAAAGTTAATTAAGGAATGCAGCCATAAGTTGTAACTGCACAATCAGGTAAGTAATCCAGTAGTGAAAACACTGTAATTAAATTCCTTGTAGGTAAGACTTCAAATAATTCATAATTTCTCATCAATACAGTAAGAGCCAAATCTGATGCAAAAGCACACACAAACCACATCAACCTCTCACTTCAAAATGAAAGGAGAGGCAACATTATCTAAAATACACTGTAAGGACCCCCATGACCAACATTACCTAGATTTCATGGGTGTTAATAGATATTACACTAAAAACAAAACAGAGACCTGGGACCAAATATGGAAAACACTATTTCTCACAGCCCAAATGCAAAAATGTGAAATGTGACCCTAGAAGGAAAGGGATAGCATTGTTTCCCAAACTTAGGTGACCAGGGAACCTTTTGTCTATCCTGTAACAGCTCCTAGAATTACAGATGCTCCTAAACTTACAATGGGGTTATACCCCAATGAATCCATTTTAAGTTGAAAATATCATAAATCAAAAATGCATTTAATACACCTAACCTACATCCTGGCTTAGCCTAGCCTACCTGAAATGTGCACAGAACACTTACATTAGCCTACAGTAGACCAATTATTTTTTTAATATATTTTTATTGATTTCAGAGAAGGGAGAGGAAGAGAGAAAGAAACATCAATGATGAGAGAGAATCCTTGATTGGCTGTCTCCTTCACAACCCCTACTGGGGATCAGACTGCAACCCATACATGTGCCCTGGACCAGGATCCCACCTGGCATCCTTCAGTCTGCAGGCTCTATCCACTGAGCCAAACCTGCAGGGCAGTAGGCCAATTACCTTGAGCTTCATCATTCTCGCCAGAAACCAGACACAAAGATGGCTGTTTTATAGACATGATGGAATACAAAAACCCAAAACAATGTCCTAAACACACTGCCAACATAGTTCACTTTAGAGTATTGATGTGATCAGATGCCTGACCGGGAGCAGCAGCTCACTAGCCCAGGAACAACTCAAAATTTGAAATCCGGTTTCTATTGAACAGGAATTGCTTTCATGTCATTGTAAAGTCAAAAAATCATAAATTGGGAACTATCTGAACAGTCACAAAGAATTCACCTTAAGTAACACTGCTTCAGGTATTCCAGAACTAAGTAAATACTGTTACTGTATTCTGAACTGGTAATTAAAGGTATGGTTAGAAACAGTACTAGTGAAATTCTTGGGATCATCAAAAGTCTTTTTTTAAAAATCCTAAATTGAACGTAAATTGATGACCAGAGACACTCTTTCCTTATTCATTTCACAACATTTTATCAGTGACTATTTCCCTACTCGAAACATTAGAAATAAAGAAATTTTATTTTATTCCTCACAAGAAACTACTACTGATAAGTCTGATCTTTTATGCAACCTTTACATATATTAGCCTGATAATAAATGTTCTGTAAATTAGTAGCTACTACAATTTTTTGGTGTTTGCCCATTAACTAGAAGGGAGTTGGGAGGTCTCGTTTCACTTAAGCCCCATCTGTAATTTCGTAACTAAAGTTCATAACCCCTTAAGTGTTCACAAACTCAATTTGTCCTAGTCTTCATCCCCAAGTATAGGTTTAATTTTCACTTCCTAACAAAGCTATGTAGAAACAATTACTGTATTCTCCCTTTACAACGGTTCTTCCAGAAAATTCCAACAGAAGTTATACAGGTATTACCATACCTGTAGGTATGTCTACTGAAGTCACGTTAAGCAATGTAATCCTTTAAAACACTGAAATGTTTATCTCGAGTTGCTTTGTGACGTATAGGTAAAATAATCCGCACTTGCCACTTCAATATGCAGGAAAAACCCTCTCCAAAACCCGGAATCCGAACCACAAATCAAAAGATGCAAATTTGCATAAAACAACTGCATAATCAGATTTGGGATGCTTATGTCGAGGCATATACTGCGGAGACGGTCACTATAATCTATTCTAGTTACAGAAAAAGGGGTCGCACCCCCAGGGGAGCAGGCAGATCCGAACCCAAGGCACTGCGCAGTTTCCGCGTCATGGGCTTCTTCTCCACAAACGCTGCGGAATGCGCTCAAGGTCATCGTGAGGAATAAAGTGTTAGTGTGTGCGAGTGCACCGACCTCGCCAGCCTCCCGTCCCGCGCAAGGCGCCTAGGGCGCAGGACGACGCGCGGAAAATGGGGCGGTGGGCGTCACGGGAAGCCCCAAGCAGCCGCCTTCTCCGCCCACCGCCGAGACCCACGGATAGCGCCGGGCTGCAGGTTATCACCCGCAGAACCGCCTCCCCTCCCAGGGGTCCCACAAGGTCCACGCCTCGCAAGAGATCCCGCACCGCCTAGCCCCGGACTCCGTAGGCTGTCCCCGCCCCTCCCCACCCCATATCTTTTCTCACCCTTCCCCACATCCTTTCCTCCCTGCCTCCCTCCCCTTCCGCCCCCCCTAGACCCAGGGGACTTGTACCTTTCCCCCTCCCTCCAGCCCCTCCCCCGCCTGGGAGGTCCCGTTTCCCATCCCCAGCCCAGCCCGCGTTATGCAACTCACCCCACCCGCCCCCGCGAGCGCCCGCCGCATCGGTCCCCCTCCCCAGGTCGCACCGCCCGCCCGGGGCCGCGGCGCCCGAAACAAAGCGCGCGGAGCTGCCGGGCCAGGGGCGGCGGCCATGTTGGCGGGGGCGGTGAACAAAGGCGAACGGCCGGAGGTCCCCGCCCGCGGCCCGGCCGGCAGGGGGCGCTGTACAGGCGCCACTCGCTGCCCGGACAATGCGCCGTGGCCCGCCGCTCCCCGGGCGCCACCGCCCCTCAACGAGCCCGCCGCGCCCCCGCTCGCGACGCCCGCTCCCCTGCGGCACACGGCCTTACCTGTCGGCCACTGAGGCCGCTGTCCTCAGCCCGCGGGCCCCGCCGTCCCGCGCCGTGCTCCCGCCCCAGCCCGACCGAGCCAGACGGTGCCGCCCCGCCCCCGCTGCTCCGCCGCCGCCGCCGCCGCCCGCCCTCGGCCGCACGGCGCACGCGTACTGCGCTTGTCGACTGCGCCGGCCGCGCCGCCCGGCCTTGGCCGGACGGGCCACACTGCGCAGGCGCCCCAGGCGATGGGCGGGGCTTGGAGCTACTCACCTGGAGGCCGGATGGGCGGGTCGGGACCGAGCACTGCAATGCCTAGCGGCGGGGCCGAGAGGGGCCCGGGCGGGGCCTGGCGGGCGGTGGAACGGACCGTCACCTGCGACGGAGCCGAGCCTGACACTGCCCACCTGATGGCGGGGCAGCGGGGCGGGGCTTGGGTATGCTCTCACCCTCAGGTGCGTGCCGGGAAGGGGCAATATTCGGAGCGGGAAGGTCCGAGAGCCCGAGTGGGCCCTACTGACGCCGAAGTAGGGAAGTTTCGATTTTTCGCTCAGTGGGAGGCCCATAATGGAATGGCCAGCTCTCCTTGTCCTTGGATTACAGCAGCAAGTCGTCCTGCGGTGCGCTCGGTGCCCTTCGGATGAGGCCGGACACTGGCACAAGGTTGTCCTCGGTCTGAGCTGTGGCCCCCATCGACGGCTTCCTTCCCGCGCGGACCCCTCCGCCGCCCCGCGCACCGCTGCTCGGACGGGGCCTGGTCCACTCACCTGCCCTACCTGGAGAGTAGGGGTTTAGGGAGGCGTCTCCAAGACCTGACATTCCCCGCATGCCCGGCCGCTACCGCAACGGGAGTACTCGCCCATCTCTCCAGAGAGCAGGAGCCAAGCATGCCCATGGCTACCGCTGAACTTGTTTGACTTTATTTCACCCAAGGCGCCCATTAAGCGTTAGGGTAGGTGTTTGCAGGAGGAGGAGGGAGAGGACGGAACAGTTTTGACTCCTAAGGAGTTGAGTACGGGACCTGGAGGCTGACTCCCGCGTTTGAATCCTAACCCTGGTTAGTGTTCTCCCCTTCGTCCAAACTTGGTTTTCCTCCACAACCACCCCACCCCCACCCCCAGCGCTCTCTCTTGACACCTCCCCTTCCCTCTCCTCCCCCCCCCCCCCCCCCCCGCCAGCCGGTGTCCTCCAGCCAGGCCCTGGCCAAACGTGGTTTCTCGAGTGCAAAGACACAGCCAGCGAGCCACTGCGTGATAAGCTGCCTCCTCGAGTGTTAGGTTGAATGACGGGACTTACTATTGGAAAGCACTCTGTGTACTCTAACCTCAGCACACTTGTTAGTTAGCAGTGCTCTTGAGGGTTCACTGGCACCTTTTCTTCCAAATAAGATAGCTATTGCTACGTGCCTGCCCGAACAGTGCTCATCTCGGATGACGCATTGGCAGGCAGGCGCAGGAAGTTCACAGGCCAACCAGAGGGCCAATTTAGATACAGACAAATGAAAGTGAATCTCCTACTTAGCAAGAAGTATTGGGACATTGTTACTTCCGTTTGTGTGTTTAATGTTGATGGCCCAGACAATAGTGGAGCATTTCAGGAACAAGAATGAATAGTGCAGAGGCGTCAACTGGTTGGAACACTTCAGTAGCTCCCTTGGTTTTTCCACCTCTACACTATTGACTTTTGGGGTCAGATAATACTTTTTCAAGAGGAGTGTTTGACAGCATCACTGGCCTCTTTCCACTCAGATGCCAGTAGTACACCCATTCCCTCAACAGTATCACAACCAAAAATGTCTCCAGACAAAGCCAAATGTCTGGAGACTAACCCCTGGTTTAAATGCTGCCTCTAGTAATGGTCATTATGTTCTGGCGTAAGTGACCCCAAGTCAGGACAGAGACCCCAACTGTATATTAAGGTTTGGCAGGTGACCCACGCTCAGAAGCATGTGGTTCGTCATGCTCCAGTCAGGCATGACTCCTGCTCTTTGTTTTAAGTTCAATCCATCCCACATCACAAAGGTAATTTTTCTGTGCCTGTGGACCAGAACTGCAGGAGATCAATTCCCACTGACTCAGTAGCTCCAGGAGTAGAAACTGTAAATAACTTTTGGAGATTATTAACTTTGCTCTGTAACTACATTCTCCCATGCTTTGTAACTTTTGTAAATGCTTGTTCAACTGAAAATCTTCCATTATTGTGAGTAATGTAACTGACTTTTTGACCCAAGTTTAACCAATCAGGTTCTGCCAAATCCCCCTGCGTGGGGGATAAAAACTTGCTTGCGCTGCTCCCTGCTGTGTCAGTGGAGACGCGGGCCTGGGCTCGAGTTCGTTATAAAGGCTTCCTAAATTTCAATTTGGCTGCCTGGTGGTCTTCATTCGCGGGTCGCCCCACAACATTTGGGGCCCCGGCGAGATACCCGAGAGGCAGGAGAGAGGGACTTCCCAGAAGGGGCTGGAGGCTCTCCCTCCTTTCGGGGACCTTAGCCGGAGCATCTGCCTCCAGTGGTCTTATTCTGACTCCAGGGTTAGACCCCACAACAATTAGAGCTATTAAGGCCAAAGAACTCAGCCAGCCCTTTGTTTGAAAGGGCCACACTCCCCAGAAAGCTACAATTCCTGCTAGAAGTATCTCAGCTGTTGGAACAGCATCAGGAACAATGGAATGTATGCCCCTGCAGCCCTGTGATTTACAAACATACGTTCATCTAAAAAGTCAGTATCAAGGAAAACAGAAAAGTTAGAGAACCTCTCTCCACAGGAGACCACCAGCAAATCATCCTACAGCTGGTTGAAGGAAAGAAGCTATGAAGGAGATGGGGAGACAGTTGGAGAACTTTGTGAGAGGAATATGCATTAGAAAGTATTATGGAATCATTAAATGTTTCAGTGTTATGATGGCTGTTGATGAGAATGCCTTGTTATTAGGAGAGGTATATGCTGAATTACTTAGAGCAGTGGTCGGCAAACGGCGGCTCACGAGCCGCCATTTGCCTCTCTGTTGACTAAAGAGTTTGCCAACCACTGACTTGGAGTAAAGAGTTCTCCTGGCTATAACTTTCAAATGACCCAGAAGCATCTATTTTATAGAGATATAAAGCAAATGCAGCAAAAAATTAACAGAACTGGGTGATGGGTATATGTGTGTTCATTGAGCCATTTTTTACAACTTTTCTGAAAAAAATAATTTTTTTCAAAATAAGTTGTAAAAGTGGAATCCAAGTTCTTTTTTTAATTTCTAGGGTGCTAAGTTTCCCAAGCTGCCCCTGCTTGCTTCCAACTTGCTAACCAAGCATTTCCAGAAACAAATATATAGTTAATTTCTTTACAGTTTCTTAACCACATTAGGTCAGAAAAGCCTACCTCTATTTTCCTCCTGTAGGAACTTTATTGCTGGCAGGAGTTCCTCTCAAGCCTGGAGCTAAAATTGCCTTTAGCTCAAAAGCAATCCACATACCATAGAGACATATTTTGGGGTGACTCATTCTGAACCCTGCATACTGGCTCTCCCACCCATGGCTCCAGGGAAAGTTGTGATTACACTGACTTGGCAATCCTGAGAAGATGGTGGGCACACTAGAGCAAAGGTGTCTACTGGTCCTAATCAGGCACTGGGCCAGATCTCTGACAGAGCCATGTTGATACATATTCCACAGGAGGAAGCAGAAGGTCCAGGGCAGAGGTGACCAGAGCCTCCCTGGATGGGCAGCAGTGAGAAAGGAGAGAAAGGAGTAAGGCGAGCTGGAGAAGGGCAGAGTGAGCTGTGCCTGGAACTCCTCCAGGTGTTTCCCCCATGGGGCTGCAGGAGTAGGAATTGATTCTTCAAACCCCTTATCACCCTCCTTCACATTATCTCTTCTTATCACCCTCACAGAGGACAGACCCTTTGACGCCTTTCCCTGCTGTATCTCCACTGCCTAGATTAGAGCCTGGGGAAGGAAGGGGCTCATTAACAACTCTACTGAAGATGCTTTGTGGTCTCTAGATGGCTTCCCCAGGTTTGCTCCACAGTTTCAATGCTGAAGTTATTCTTCCAGGGAAAGTAACCTGTTAGGAAAAACAGCCAGGTTTATCCACTGCAGCCATTAGCGCCAGCTACTAAGGCAGGTCCTAGAAGAGCCACACCCAGTCCTATGCCCCTGGCTTCTAACCTCTTCCCCATCCCCAATTGTCCCCTAGGGTCCACCTCAATTAGGGTATGAGCCCCATCCTTTCCTATTCATAATGAAGGTCTGGACACCTTTTTTCCCTGGAAGCCTCAGACCAGGTAGACCCCACACTAAAGCCCGAAGTTACAGGGACTTCTCTTTCCATCTCTGGAACCCTGAGCATGGGTCTGGTGTGGGGCTGGGACCCCTTGCTTCTCACAGGAGGCCTTGGAGATATTCCTCCCAATTAAAAAAACACGCAGGGGTGCTGGAACAGCCCGTTCTGCACCTCCACTCCTCCTACCAGTCTCAATGTGCTTTCTTCTTTACTTCTCTAGTTATAGGACTTCCATTCAGCCAGCTTTCAGGCAATTCTGAATGATGGCTGTTCTGTATTCTAGTTGTAATTTTGATGTGGTTGTGGGAGGCAGCAAGTACCAGTGTTTACCTACACCACCATGTTATTTTCCTCTCAGAGCAAAAGTTTTAGATTTTGATTAAGTCTAATTGTATGAATTGAAATGTATCCCCCAAAAAAGATATATTACAGCCCTAACTCCTGGTTCCTGTGACTATGACACATGTAAAAAGATGTAATCTGCAGATATAATCAAGCTAAGATGTGGTCCTACTGGATGAGGGTGGACGACCCTAACTCAATGACTGGTGTCCTTATAAGGAGAGAGAAACACACAGATACAGAGACATGGGGAGAACACCATGCGAAGACAAAGGCAGTGAATGAGTGAAGTGACTACAAGCCAACGGATACCGGTGTAATTAACCTAGTTATTCATAACAGGAAAGGAGCAAAGGGAAGGCCAAACATTATAGGCATGTCATTTGGGCAGCTTTGCCAGGAAGCTACAACTTTGCACACCCCAGGGGACTGGGCAAGGGAAGGATGGATGCATGCCCAATAAAGTTGGGGTGACATAGGTGTCCCAAGTAGATCCCGGGAAAGTATCTGGAGAGTTATCTAAAGCATCCATTGAGATAAACTTTAACCGTGCAGGTGTTGGGACATTCAAGTGGTTGCTAGCGAAGAGGCTACTCTACGCAAGCAGGACCAAGGGCAGGCCTAGGACCGAAAAGTCCAGAAGCTTTAATTTCAATTTTAAGCATACACAAAATGATTCAACTAATTGCCGGAGGAATTACACCACGTGAAACATATGCAGTTGCAAATCACACAGCACTTTATTACACAAGTTTCTGATGCTGCGGGTATAGGCTTAAACAGGATCCTGGTGGTGCTGTCCTCTGGGGTCCAGCAGCTGGGCTGGTCCAATCTGGATGAAGGGGGCCGGCATTTCTCCCCCAAGAGCTCGGTCACGTCTCAATCGTGAGGTACTAGCCATTCTTATGTGGTCTGGCAGGGAGAGGAGCGTAGAGCAACGAGGCTTGCCAGACCGACAAAAGGACGTGCCTTTGTGGCTCTCTCAACAGGTGAGCACCATTAGCTGGCCAGGACCTATTTTTAAAGCCTGTTTCATACCCGCAGCAGTTCAGGTGGCTGTCAATGAATTACGTCAATGCACACGTTAATCTCAAACAGGGCGAGGGGATACATGTGGTTATCTAGGGAGAGTACATTACTCACACAAATGGTTATCTTAGCAAGTCACTTCTAAGTAACTGAAGTTCAAATCCTTATCTATGGTGTACACATGCTTCAGGGCAGTGGGGAATGTGTCCTTAATATCACACTTTAAGTTTCAAGAAAGTTAACTCAAACATTTTAAAACCTTTTTAACATTTTTAGACATTTTAAAAACATTTTTAAACATTTCTATATATTACTATAACAATAGGGAAGGTACTTGGCTGTCAGTCACACTGGAGAACAGGTCATTGGCCAGGATAGGCATGGCCAACGCAAGGGTAAGAAATTTGGGATATTTATTCCCCTAAACAAAAGAGCTCTTGGTCACTCTTGGGCTCCTGGTGGGTTACACATGACTCCTGGTTTGTGGGGCACTCTTGCTCCTGCATTCTGTATTTGCCCACATGGTCCACAGCCATGTGAACCCCACACACAATGGACTACAACAAGCCTGATGCTGAATTGGAGCGAACTGCAATATGGAACAGAAACTCTTGTCACTGCCTTTGCTTTTAGCTCTACTGAAACCCCAACTATACTTCTATGACTAGAATGGGACTTTAGAAACAGAAATGTAATTCCATACAAATAAAAATCACTCATCCTCTCCTGTGAGTCTTAGAAAATTCTTTTTCTCAAAATATTGTAAGCATCCCAGTCCCAGCACTCCATGGGGAAAGGAATACCTCAACCAGCAGAAACTGGAATAAATGAAGAATTCTTCCCTAGAAACTTGAGAAGCATGGACCTATTGACACCTAATTTCAGATTTCTAAACCCTAGGACTAAGAGAATATATTTTGGTTGTTTTAAGCCACCCAGATTGTTAAGACAGCCCTAGAAATCTAACATACTAATTAAATACATACTAATTTTCCTTAAATGGATTGTGCTTTTTAGTGCCAAGTCTAAGAATTCTTTGCCTTGCCCTAGATCCTAAAGATTGTCTTATATTATCTGTTTCTAAGAGTTTTATAGCTTTACATTCTACATTTAAGTATGTGATCCATTTTGAATGTATTTTTTCTGTAAGGTATGAGACTTGGGTTTTGATTCACTTTTTTACTTATGGACATCCATTTGCTCCAGTATCATCTGTTGAAGAAGTTACCTTTTTTTCATTGAATTACTTTTGTACTTTTGTGAAAAATCATCTGGGCATATTTATGTGAATCTATTTCTGAGTTCTCTATGCTTTATTGATCTAGGAGTCTATCCTTCTACAGATACTACTCAGTTTTGATTGCTGTAGCTATAGTAGAAGTCTTGAGATCAAGTAAACTGATTTTCCTACTTTATTCTTTTTCAAAATTGCTTTAGCTATTCTAGCTCCTTTTCCTTATGAACTTTAGAATGAGCTCATCTGTGTCTACAAATAATCTTGCTGGGATTTTGACAGCAATGGCATTAAACTTGTATATCAATTTGGAGAAAATTGTCGTTTTTGCTATGTTGAGTCTCTTGATCCATGAATATGGTATGTTTCTCCATTATATTTAGACTATTTTTAATTTCTTTCATCAGCATTATATAGTTGTTATTTTTTTCATCCTTACCTGAGGACATTGATTCTCAGAAAGAGGGGAGGGAGAGAAAGAGAGAGAAAAACATCAATATGAAAGAGAAAAATCGATTGGTTGCCTCCAGTATGTGTCCAGACTGGGAATCAAACCCACAACCGAGGTATGTGCTTTGACAAGGAATCAAACCTGTGACCTTTCTGTCTACTGGACGATGTTCCAACAAACTGAGCCATACCTGCCAGAGCAGCATTATATAGTTTTTAGCAAACAAATCCTATAATTTTTGGTTACATTTATACATAAGAATTTTTTGAGTGATTTTAAATGGCATTGCATTTTTAATTTTTGGTGTCTACATGTTGATTGCTAGTATATGGAAATACAATTGACTTCTGTATTAATTCCAGGAGCTTTTTAATAAAAATTCCTTGTGATTTTAATTTTGCCAAACCTTTTTCTGCATCAAGGGACATGACTATGTGGGGTTTTTTCTCTAAGTTGTTAATAAAGTTGGTTACAATGATTTCAAACATTGAACCAGCCTTGCATTGCTGGAGTCAACTCTACCAGGTCATTGTTTATAACTCTTCAATATATAGTTGAATTCTGTTTGCTAGTATTTTGCATTTATCTGTTATTTTATTTTGTTGCAATGTCTTAGTCAAGTTTTGGTATCAGGGTCCCACAGGCCTCAAAAAAAAAATAATAAAGTTGTGAAATATTAGTATTGACATTATTCCTTCCTTAAGTATTTTATTGAATTCACCAGTAAAGCCCTCTAGACCTAGGCCTTTCTAATAAATGGAAGAAATTTGATTCTAAATTAAATTTCTTTATAGATTTGGGGCTGTTTAGATGTTCTTATGTCATATTTGCTAATTGTATTTTTCAAGGAATTTGTCCAAGCTGACTTATGTCTTGAATGTGGATTACAGACCAAAAGATGGATAGATATTTCGAGCATAGAGAGTTGCATGGTCAAAGGTGTGGAGTGAGTTCAGGTGGGTAGGTATAAATAGTTGTTGCTAGAGCATGAAGTGGTAGAAACAGAGCTTGAGACCAAACTGTAGACAGGCTGCTCTGAGCCCTCTTTTCAACTATGCTGTGTCCTTGTGCCTTGACCTTGGCCTGCCTAGTCCAGCTATAGCCCAAATCCTGTTGAGTCTGTTGGGAGAGAATGCTTCGCCTTTGCTTTTCTAGATTCCATTGCTAGGCCTATGAAATATACTGTCAGATTATCAGGAGAAAAGGCATACAAATGTATTCATTTTTAATATTATATGCATGAAGACATCATAGGAAAAATACCAAAAAAAAAGCAGTAAGAGCTTGTACACCAAAAAGGATAAGGGATATGGACTTCTTAGGAAAGAGCCAGGGATTTTTTTTTTTTTTAAAGATGACGGGGCCTTAGAACAGATAGGACGTTTGGGACAAACTTTGGATGGGGTAGTGACTTCTAGTATCCTCTCCTAGTGAATGGAACTCCCAGGGAGGGGGTTTAGGACAACAAAATTCTTTTTGGAGGATCTGTCTTTAGGTGAATCAGTGAAGTTCAGAGAAGGGCTCTCTCAGCATTTGCTGTTTTACAAGTGTCTTCAGCTCCAAATAATCCATATATACCAAAGTGCATATTTTGGGTGGCATGTCTTGAATTTCTTCAGTATATGCTTACCTGTGTGTCCTTGATTTCTGACCATCTCAGCTGTCTTCAGCAAGAATCCTATTAAATAGGTTTATGTAATAGTAATAATTTTCTCGTTTATAAGTTTGTAATTTTAGAGTGAACTCTTAGAGTGACATATTAAGGGTCAGACTTGACCACTTAGGTAGCCACCTCCCTATGTGTGTGTGACATAGATAAAACTTACCCCATATTCCTCCTGTACTCCACCCATAGGAATGATGCACGTTGCTGATGATAACAGCTTGTACTCTAATGAACACTTGTGTGATGATGTATATGACTGATAGCCACCCGGACTATTGTGGGCCAAACAGGCTTAAAAAACAGGTACATCAATCATCCTCCTGATCCACACTCCACGCTGCCTTGCTCCACACCGGACGGCAGAGGAACGGCCAAACCTCCTATCAGGAGACTTCGGTCGCCCTCTTCCTGCTGATTTGACCCATCCAGACGGCCAGCCACCCAAAGACGGATCCACCTCTGCCCTCAGAGGATGCCACTCTTCCCTGGGGACCCCATTAAGTCTGAGCCCCCGGCACCAGGAACCTTGTGAGTAATAAAGTGTGCTGTGTGATTTGCAACTGCATATATTTGTGTGGTGTAATTCCTCCAGCAGTTTTATCTATATTAATATCAGGTCAGATGATAATGCCTACCCTCGGTCCTGCTTGCTTAGAGTAGTCTCTCTGCTAGCAACTACTTAATGTCGGAACACCTACCTGCACAGTTAAGTTTATCTCAAGGGACGCCTTGGATAACACCACATGTACTCTACTCGGACAGTTTAGCAAGAATTCCCCACCCTGGATGTCTCCTCTTAGGGATTCTCCTAGCATTGACTGTTGTGATGTACCCCAAATCTCACAAAGGACGCCTCAAAAAAGGTCGAATTATGGAGTCATTTATTAAAAGCCAGCGGCATATGAGGAAGCAAAAGCGCTCCAGACCTTGCAGCCCCGAACAGCTAGCCACTTCTGGCTTATATGCAGAATATCACAAAAGTATTGATTACATCTTTGGGTCTGGAATGAGGAACGTGTTTTGCGAAAAGCATTCTTTACAGAAGCAAAAATTGAGCAAGTTAGTTATCTAAAGTATTTACGAATCACTGAATCAACAGAAACACATTATCTGGGACCACCTGGGCAATTTTAGAATAATTGTGCTGTCTAGATTCTGAGATCACTGAGACAACCAAACTCAGTTATCTGTAGCTGCTGAGACAATTTAGGATCACTATCTGTCCTGGGTCCCAGAGGAATGTGCTTCTGTGACCAGTGAGATCACAATCAATGGGATATTCAAACCACCATCAAGGGAGTACTCAATCATACATAAGTTCAGAAAATCAAAATAACTTTTAAATGAGTACAGAACCCAAAACAGCAAGGTTAAAATATTAAACAGCAATTTTTACCCAAGTATGGTTGCTACCATACTTCAGACCACCCCTCACCCCCATCTTCCCCCCTCCTCCCCAACACACACACACTGTTTGTTGGCTTTAAACCCATAGCCATCTGTCCTGCTTTGAGAGTTGGGCCAGAGCTCTCTCCCCTATTATAATACTGGTAATCTCAACACCTATTACCATCGTGCTGAATAAAGTTTTCATTGCTGTTTTAACAAGTGTCAGAATAATTTTTTTCTTTAACAGGGCCATGTTCTTAAAGATTTTTTAATCTTTGAGGCATTAGAGAAAATCTGACTCATGGTTAGATTTCCCAGTACAAAGCTTGAAGTAATGATTCCTTTTGATGGGGTTCAGGACATCTTGGCACCTTGAATATTTTAAGCTGAAGAAATTGGAGAACTGGTAGGGTAGGTCCTGGAAGGATTCTCTAACCCCCTCCCCCACCCCCACCCCATCCCCTGAAACAGGTTATAAGACTCTTTGATCAGAGGTGCCTTCCTTGTACCAGAGGAAAGGAACCTCTTGTCTCCAAGACAGAGGAGACACTGAGAAGATTCAGAGAAACAGGCCCTGCTGTCTCCCCCAGTTCACCTCACTGACTGTTTACCATTGTTCTGTCCTATTCCTCCATGACCATCCACTCTTCATCAACTCTAGCATAAAAACACTCAAGTTAGTGGTTTCTTTGGGTTTTTATTTATTTATGAAGGCTCCAATGTCACGTAAAACTTACATTAAGTAGCTCTGGCCAGGTAGCTCAGTTGGTTAGAGTGTCATCCCAATACACCAAGATTGCAGGTTCTATCCCCACTGAGGATACTAGGGATGAAAAGGGGCTGCATGCTAACCTGAGTAGCTCAGGGAAGGCCTGCATGGCGACCTTGCAAACTCAGAGACCTAAACTAAACACAAAGGATGATCTAAAATTAAAACTTTTAAAACTAAAAGCAGTTTATAGTGGGTAGTCATGTCCTCGGCCAGTGTCTTCCCTGACAAAGGTCAATCTTTATCTTAACTAAGCTTGTCTATTGTCATTTGCTTCTAGGATAACATTTATTTGGAAAGTCTGGGTAACTCCCCTTTTTCCAGACCTCACAAGGTACAACCAGTGCAGCAGGACAGAGACCACAAATCCTCTCATTGTTTTATCATGTTAATTTTTTTTACATTTATCTTTATTGTTGAAAGTATTATAGATATCCCCCCTTTTTTCCCCATTGACCTCCCATACCCTGAGCCACATATAAGGTTAATCATTAACTGTTAACTATCCTGTACCCACTAATATAAAAGATGTGTGCATATCATTTTACTTTTCATCCAATCCCAGAGGCCGCCCCCCTCCCGTCCTTTGCTTTCTCCCACCTCCCTAATCTATCACCAAACACATACAAGAACCAACCATTGAATGCATAAATAAGTAGAACAACAAATCAATGTTTCTCTCCTCTTCTCTCTCTTTCAAATCAATAATTAAAATTATTTTTAAAACTTACATTAAATAAAATGTATACTTTTCTCCTGTTATTCTGTCTTTATCAGTTTAATTTCCAGACCAAGCCAGGGACCTGTGAGGGTCAAAGACAACTTCTTTCCTTCCCTGTGCTTCCTTGGGATAGCTATATTAGGTTTTCCCCTTGTAGCTAACTTTAGTGAAATGAAATTAATGGCAATCTATTGTTCCCCAAATTGAAGGAAAGGTGAGACCCAGGCTTGGAAAGGATAGAAGACTGAGGAGACTTGAGAGACCGGGAGCAGGAAGAGATGGGGTGTCTCCTCATGGGGAACTGGGAAATTTTCAACCCTTTTATAACTCTGCTGAAGCGTCAGTTCCGGTGAGAGTGGGTTTGTGTGGTCTCTAAAAGCTACAAATCTCAGCTCTACCTGTACCCTGCAATCTAGTGGGAAGTTTTTAAAAACATGTTGATTTCCTAGTCCTACCTCAGAGATTCTGATGGATAGTAATTGGTTGGACTCCCTCTGGGCCTTGGTCTTTTCCAGAGCACCTTGGGGAGAGGAGTGCTCACTGAGGTGGGGCTAAGAGCCTGCACCCACCTGTAGGTGCTTTGAGGAAGGTGCCCTGCAAGTTGTTCTACCTAGTGTGGGGGAAATATAACTGCAAATAAAATCCTCTCCCACCGCAGAACATCACTCAACAAATTGTGGATGAAAAGGGGCCACATGCTAACCTGACAAGCTCAGGATAGGCCTGAGTGTCAGCCTTATAAACTCAAACACCTAAAATAACCACAGAGTATGGCCTGAAATTAACTTTTTAACAAAAGCAGCTTATGGCAGGTGGTCATGTCCTAGGCTAGAATCTTCCCTAAAAAAAAGTAAACTTGGCTTTCAGTCAAGATGACAGCATAGGTAAACACAGTACTTGCCACCTCCCACAATGACACCAGAATTTACAACTAAAATACAGAACAACCAAGATTCAGAACCACCTGAAATCTAGCTGAACAGAAGTCCTACAACTAGGGAATTAAGTTAGAAGCACATTGAGACTGGTAGGAGGGGGCAGAGACCCAGTGGAATCATGGAACCAGCTGGTCCAACACCCACGTGAGGCAGTTTAAAATGGGGAGAAATACTTGGCTATGGAGGTTTCCCAGAGGAGATGGGGTCCCTGCCTCACACCAGGACCCAAGCCAGGGTTCCAGTGCTGTGAAGAGAAGTCCCCATAACTTCTGGCTGTAAAAACCAGTGGTGATTGTTGTTGAGTGACACGTATGCTTCTGGCGTTCCAGGCAATTCTTCTTTTAAAAAATATTTTTATTGATTTCAGAGAGGAAGGGAGAGGGAGAGAAATAGAAACACCAATGATGAGAGAGAATCACTAATCAGTTGCCTCTTGCATGCCCTCTACCAGGGATGAGCCTATAACCTGGGCATGTGCCCTGACTGGGAATCAAACTGTGACCTCCTGGTTTATAGGATGATGCTCAATCACTGAGCCACAACGGCCTGGCCAGGCAGTTCCTCTTAAAGGGCTTGCACATGGACTTACTTGGACTCACTCCTTCGGAGCTCTAGCACTGGGGCAACAGCTTGAAAGGAACCTGGGACATTTGGGGAGGAACTAATTTGTCTGGAATCAGGGTGAGAGCTGGAGGGCAGCTTGCTCACAGACAGAAGTGCTGGCAGAAGCTCAGCATTCCTTTGCTGACCCATTCCTGTCACAGAGCTGACAGGCTGGGCCATATCTGAATCTCCATCAACCTGGCTCCCACTTTTGCTCTGTCCCAATGATTCCCTGAGACTCTGCCCCTCCCTTCTTGCAGTCTCATCCAAGCCATTTCCAGTGGCTTTTCTATACAACTGGCCTCTCTTGCCTCATGCTTTGGACTTTGCTAAAATAAAACAAACAGCAGTTGTGCCCTGTACCTCTCAATAAGTGTCCCTAGACCTGGCACTAGCAGCAGCCCACCCTGTTTCAGAGCTTGGCCTCTCCTGGGCACTTCCAAGCTCAATACAAGTAGCAGTCATCTTCAGATTGCATTGTAGCTCATTCTGTGAGGCCCCAGGCAGGGGAAATGCAGAGGCTGACTTTGCACTTCCTGGGAAGCCCCAGAGCCAGTGCCTCCAGTGTTCAACTTCGACCGCACTGGATTACAACCCTACCATCACCACATGTGAGGGGCAGACTCAGTGAGTACCAAAGCCCCACTGAAGCAAGTCCTGCTCCATAGGGTTGGCTCAGAGACCTATGGAGTGAGTCTTTAGCTATAGTTGCAGCCAGTCCTTGCAACAGATAGGCCTGAGGGTCTATCACGCCTAGTGACTCCAACACAAATCAAGGCTCACCTACAAGGACAGTGCACACAGCTCACACAGGTGTACACCTGGAATGCCCAGCTCAGGTAACTGGGGAGGCTGAGTCATTAGGCCCTACAGGACACCTACTGCACATGGCGACTCTACCAAGTCTGGGAGACATAGCAGACCTACATAATACATAGAAACAAACACATAGAAGCAGCCAAAGTGAAGAGACAAAGAAACATGTCACAAATTAAAGAACATACGTAATCTCCAGAGAAAGAACTAAATGAAATGAAAGCAAGAAAACTACCAAATACAGAGTTCAAAACAATGATTATAAGGATGCTCAAGGAACTTAATGAGAACTTCAAGAAACTTAGTGAGAATTTCAAGGAAAGTAATGAGAAATCAACAACATAAAAAAGGACCAGTCAGAAATGAAGCATACACAAATGGAAATAAAGAAAAATTTACAGGGTATCAACAGTAGAGGACATTGAGAATCAAATCAACAATTTGGAATATAAGGAAGCAAAAATCACTCAATCAGGACAGCAAAAGGAAACAGAATCCAAAAATTTGAAGATAGTGTAAGGAAATGCTGAGACAAGTTCAAGAGTATTAACATTTGCATCATGGGGGTACCAGAAGAAGAAAAGAGGGAGCAAGAAATTAAAAACCTATTTGAAAAAATAATGACAGAAAACTTCCCCCACCTGGTGAGAGAAATAGACTTACAAATCCAGGAAGCACAGAGTCCCAAACAAGAGGAACCCAAAGAGGCCCACACCAAGACACATCATAATTAAAATGCCAAGGGCAAAAGACAATGAGAGAATCTTAAAAGCAGCAAGAGAAAAGCAGTTATTTACCTACAAGGGAGTATCTATATGACTATCAGCTGATTTCCCAACAGAAACTTTGCAGGCCAGAAGGGAGTAGCAAGAAATATTCAAAATGATGAATAGCAAGAACCTACAACCAATATTACTCTACCCAGCAAAGCTATCATTTAGAATTGAAGGTCAGATGAAGAGCTCCACAGGTAAGAAAAAGCTAAAGGAGTTCATGACCACCAAACCAGTATTACATGAAATGCTAAAGAATCTTTTTTAAGAAAAAGAAGCAATGAAAGATCAAAAATATGAACAATAGACTAGAACCTCCACACATCCTGTGGACTGCAGCTCTAACCCAGGAGGGAAGAGTGACATGGCGGTGGCCAAGCTCTTGAACCTGTCCCTGGTGGTACACAGACCCGGGGACCTGTGCCTGGAGAACTACCATATTTCTGAACCAGGCCCAAACAACGTGATGCTTAAGATTCATTCTGTTGGAATCTGTGGCTCAGATGTCCACCACCAGCAGGACAGTCGAATTGGGGATTTTGTTGTGAAAAAAAACAATGGTTCTTGGGTCATGAAGTTTCAGGAACAGTCATAAAAGTGGGATCATTGTAAAGCACTTACAACCAGGTGATCACGTTGGCATCGAGCCTGGTGTTTCCAGAGAAACCAATGAATTCTGCAAGATTAGCCAATTTAACCTGTCACTGTCCATCTTCTTCTGTGCCACACCCCCTGATGATGGGAACCTCTGCTGGTTCTATAAGCACAATGCCAGCTTCTGCTATCAGCTTCCTGACAATGTCATCTTTCAGGAAGAGGCCCTGATTGAGCCACTGTCTATGGTAATCCATGCCTGCCAGCGAGCTGGAGTCACCCTGGGGAACAAGGTCTTTCTGTGTGACGCTGGACCAATTGGACTGGTCAATTTGCTAGTGGCAAAGGCAATGCGTGCAGCTCAAGTGGTGGTGACTAATCTGTCTGTCTCTCTGTTGTCTAAAACCAAGGAGGTTGGGGCTGACTTTGTCTTCCAGATCTCCAAGGAGAACCCTCAGGAAATCAACAGTAAAGTGGAAGATCTCCTGGGGCACAAGCCAGAAGTCACCATCGAGTGCACTGAGGTGGAGACCGCCATCCAGGCTGGCATCTACACCACTTGTTCTGGTGGGACCCTGAGTTCTGAGATGACCAGCGAGCCCGTAGTGCATGCAGCCCCCCAAGGGGTGGATATCAAGTGCGTGTTTGGATACTGCAACACATGGCTGATGGTGATCTCAATGCTTGCGTCCAAGTCTGTGAATGTAAAGCCCTTAGTGACCCATAGGTTTCCCCTGGAGAAAATGCTGGAGGCCTTTGAAACATCCAAAGAGGGATTGGGGTTGAAAGTCATCATCAAGTGCAACTCCAACAACCGGAATCCCTGATGTTAATTGGGCTCTGCCCTCATTCCCACCCTCTCAGCATCTCAGGGCTAAATGGCTAGGCAAGGGTGGGCTTTAAGGCAGAAGCTTCTTTTAAGTAATAAGGATAATTAAAATAATTCATTATAAGCAGAGAGCCTTACACAGAAGAGCTGGTATGCCTTAAAACACAAGTAGGGATAGTTTGGGGAACCTGTAGTCAGAATGACTTTCTGCTGAGCTGAGTTCAGCAAGTGGAGCAGAGTGTGGCAGGCAGATGCTGGGAGTTCCCCTCCTCCCAGAGTGCCTGAGTTAAGTGAGGGAAGAAATCTGTCCCTTGAGTTCCTGGTTCCACCGTGACTGGCCAGGTGGGGGTTTGGAGGCTGAGTTATGAAGAGACAATTTCATTAACTGGCCCAGAAGCTGATTTTCAGGAAAATCTGCAGCTCAGGGTCTGGGATGAGGGGCTGTCAGCAGTTTTAGTTTAAAGCACAGTGTTTGTAGACATAGGTGCTATTTGGTTTGATAACAAAAGGAGAATAAGGGACTGTCGTTCCTGGGTCTAGTATAATTACAAACCCAATCAAACAAATAAAGCCAAAATCCCACATGAGGTCAAACCAGCTTGCATTCCCCAAATGTAGAAATAGTCAGGGAAATGAGAAAAGAAAAAAAAAGTAAGAAAGAAAGAAAAGAAAAGAAATAGGGAACTTCTCAACACTGCTTGAAGACTGCCTCTTTTGCAACCTGAGAGAATTGTGTTTGCAAGGTGAGTAACCACCTTCCTAACACCCCCCGCCCTTCCTTCCACTCTTCAGGGGCAGCCTCTGCAGGCTTCTTTGTCACTAGGCAACCAGGAGATATCTAACTAAGGACAGTCACAGGGAATCCCCATGGATTCCCTTGGCTTTGATTAGCCCAGAGGATTTGGTCAGTGCACCAAAGGAATAGCATCCCCTTCTAGGCTCAAACTCACACATGATTATTATACAATTCCATGTAATTCTGAGGAGACAGAAGAAAGCTAGATAGACAGAGACGGGGACCCTGGGGGTGGGAGAAAAATAGGGGTGGGGGGAGTAAAAGCAGGCAGAGTTGTTAGGGGCAAAAATAGAATGTTGCGTACTAACTATGGTTATGGGAAATATAATTGATAGATCCTCCCTTCCCCCAACTGATGGACAGAGAATGACGTAAACTCCATTCCTGAACACCTAACCAGGCACCTTATATGGACTGTATATTGAACCACCAATCAGCACCTGCCAAATATCCTAAACCCCGATTTCTAAAGTCCCTAATTATGTGCCTTATATGAAACCACCAATCAGCGTGTGCCAAGTACCAGAAGCCCCATCCCTTCCCTTTCCTCCCCTCAAAAGGCGCCTTCACCCCGGCACATGTGCTCTTTTCCATCTGGAAGATAGCCCGGCAGGGTAGGGTCTTCTCTAATAAAGCCTGTGTCCTGGTCTCCGGCCCTCTGTCTCATCTATCATCTGGTGCTGAAACCCGGGATGAGTGTGGACCATCCTCGGACCTAGCCCCGAGCTTCTGACTCCTGCTCTGGCTCTGCTCGGTGGCATGGTTCTGAGTTGATTGGCCCACTCAGAACACTTCTCGAACCCTGCCATACCAGGAGCCATGGGGATCTCATCGCTTTCTCACCGGTAGGCTTCAGGGACTTTCCTGACCCCCACCCGCCCTCGTTCCCTTGACCTGGAAGGGCCTCAGAGTTTTCCCGTCTATTCAGCTACACATTCTACATTCCACGTTCTACATTCTACAAAAGCCCAGGTACCTGGTCGGGAAACTCTGCTCTACTCCACGGGAAAGGTCTCTGGGTGATGACCTTGGAACCTTCTCTCGTCTCTCTCTACAGGTTGGCTGAGGAAAAAGGAGGACGCTCCTTCTTTCCTCTCCAACTTTCTGGTGGCCCTTCCTTCTGGTCATTGGGACCTCTCAGTCCAAACCCCCTCTACACACCTTTAGGGTGTCTCTTCGCCAATCTCTCCACCCTTGGTCTTTCTGGCTACATCAAACCAAAGAAGCTCTACCTGGCCACAATATAAACTCGACAATGTCTCTCTGTGGCCCGAAAATGGCATTTTTGATTCCAATATCCTCCAAGACCTAGATAATTTTTGCCACCGGACAGGGAGGCCTCAGAGATCCCTACGAACAGGCTCCCCACCCCACCCCCCAACCCCGCTCTCACCCCTAGCTTTACTCCTCATGTTCCACCCATCAGATCTTCCTCGCAAAGTCCTCTTTGCCCTCTCAAACCTGTCCTCAACCCTTCTCTGTCTTCTGACTGCTCTTTTGACCCAGCGGATCATTCCTCTCCACATGTCTCACTCCCGCCACCTCCTTACAACCCTGCCACAGAAGCTGCACCCCACGCTCTACCTCTGAGAATTCTAACCGCCCGCCTTCCGCTGTGCACTCTCCACCAAATCTCCGGCCCCGTGACCGCCAGCAACCAAATTCAAAGGTGGCTGGCCATTCCCTTCTCACTTTCTGATCTTCCTGAGAGCCCAAATCCTGAGAACGTGAGCTCCAAAACAGCCTTTCCCATCTAGCACTCATTCTCAGGCCACCCAAAGACTGCCTTCCGCAACAGCTTCTTCTATTCCCCTGTCCATTCTACCCCTGAGGGAGGCAGCAGGAACTAACGGCATAGTCTGAGTCCACGTCCCATTCTCTATGTCCAGCCTCACAGATTGAGAGGCATCTCAGGTTGCTTTTTCCACTGACCTGATCACCTTTACTCCCTGACATATGCCGCAAACTTCAAAAAATAGATGCAGGTCCACAAACCCCTCAAAAAGACCTCGTTAACCTGACCTTTAAGGTCTTTAATAATAGAGACAAGGAGACCCAAATCCAAAATCAAAGGCAAGATCAGGCCAAGGCTGAGGCCCAGTAGGAGGCCTTCCAGCTCCTAGCCACCGCTTTCAAACCCCAAACGAAGTGCCAGTCCTCCAACCGTGGGTAAGTCAGGGGCTAAGCCTCCTCCGGGCCCATGCTTCAAATGCAGCAAGGAAGGACACTGAGCCAAGTCCTGCTAAAACCCGAGACCCCCGCCTGGGCCCTGCCCAAGGTGCGGAAGGGAAGGCCACTGGAAATCAGACTGTGGTCTGGCTCCTCCGGGTCTGGCCTTAGCCAGTCCTGCATGGCCGCCCTCTGGATCCGTTTTCAAGCTCCCAGGCCTCCTGGGACTGGCCACCGAAGAAGCTGCCCAGGCCCTGACAGGGCCCCACAGACTTACATCACCAGGACAGAGCCTCGGGTAACGACTGTGGTGGCAGGTAAGCCGATCTCTTTTTAATTGACACTAGGGCCACTTATTCTGCCCTCTCCGAATTCGCTGGGACCCTTGTCCACTCCTCAGTCTCTATTATGGGGGTTGATGGATTAGTCTCACAGCCATTAGCCACCTCACATCTACACTGCATCTTACTAAATTCCCCCATTCACTCTCTTCTCATTCTACCTCGGTGCCTGGCCAGGGCCACCATACATCCCCTCGTAAAACCCAGTTGTCCCAAACCACAGTCACCTACCTAAGTTTCACTCTCTTACCCCACAAGGCTGAGCCATTCCTTGGACTGTAAACGCCTTATCTCCTCTATGATCATTATCTCTAGGAAAAATGCACGGTTTAAAATTCAAGCAGCTAGAGGCCTGGAAACAGGCTTTGGGGCCTGCTCCCTCCTCCCCCTGCCTTTTCTCCAGCCTCATCTTCCACTGCTCCTTTCCTTCCCTTTCTCTTTTCCCTTGGATAACAGCCCATTCTAATATTCCTTCCCACTTTCACTGCAACACAATCTCAATCACTCATCTGTCACCCCTTATTGGTAGCGCCATGGTGACTACCCTCTCAGGTTGGAGTGTGGAACTAAAAAAAGGAATCTCATACCCTTTAGTCCACCTCTTCTTATACCTATCAGCTTGTCTCTGTGATCAGGGATTTTTCTTCCTCTGTGGGGAAAACACATACATCTGTTTCTCCATCAGCTGGACAGGAACCTGTACTCTCATCTATCTCTCACCCAATGTAGATGCAGCCCCCAATGGTCAGTCTTTACCTGTCCCCATAACCCACCATATCTGACACAAAAGAGGAGTCCAGATAATCCCTCTCCTCCTAATCCTCGGCATCACAGCAGGGGTTGGAACTTCCACAGAGAGCTTAACCACTGCTCTACCCATACTTTGAAACCCTGTCTCATGACCTACAAGAAACATGTGGATGCCCAGCAAAGGGAAAAACTGGGAAAACAAGAACCTTACCCACAGGGTAACCTATTCTCCCCTTTCATATCACTAGTGAGGCAACTGAGACCCCTACTCTTTCCCCCCCTCTAAAAATAACATCTAGGTCTCAGTTGTATTTCAGCTCCAGAAAAGCAGCAAAACCAGACAAGTGATGCTATGGTAGCCTCAGGACCAGCTTTTACCTCCCAAGTGACTCAACAGGATCGCTCTCCAGACTTCACCAACCAGTCTCTTTGGGAAATCATGCTGCTGCACCCCTCGTCCAGCACGGAAAACACTACCTGTTTTTCACTCACTTACTCCACGGCTCCTCCCACTATTAGGCCCACTGGTATCTATACTCTTAATTTTGCTCTTTGGCCCCTGTCTCATGCACTGTTTCACTAGTATTTTGCAGGACAGAATGCAGGCGTTCGCCAACCAGAAGGTGGGAGAGATCTATCTGGCATTGAATTCAGAACCTAACACCAGAATCCTTGAGACCCCGGGTAGATGCCCCTAACGACACCCCCACTCAGCTGGAAGTCGTTACAGAAGACGGACCTTCATCCCTTGACCTTGCCCGGACTCTCAATTTTTTTTAATATTACCAGAAGCCTAGAATGATAGATCCTCCCTCCCCCCAACTGATGGGCAGAGAATGACGTAAACTCCATTCCTGAACACCTAACCAGGCACCTTATATGGACTGTATATTGAACCACCAATCAGCACCTGCCAAATATCCTAAACCCCAATTTCTAAAGTCCCTAATTATGTGCCTTATATGAAACCACCAATCAGCGTGTGCCAAGTACCAGAAGCCCCATCCCTTCCCTTTCCTCCCCTCAAAAGGCGCCTTCACCCCGGCACATGTGCTCTTTTCCATCTGGAAGATAGCCCGGCAGGGGTCTTCTCCTCTAATAAAGCCTGTGTCCTGGTCTCCGGCCCTCTGTCTCATCTATCAATAATCATGTTCTGTTAAACATGATTGCCTTGTTCTGGTTTAAGAAGGACCTTCTAACCTGGCTGAGATTTGTATGCCCCTGGGACCTGGGAGTCAACCTTTGAATGTGGTCCATTCTCATTCAAGAACTGTCTATTATCATGGAAAGATTAACAATCTTGTTGCCCAAACAATGGAGTCCCACCCCAGCCTCCTACTTCCCAGGCCTGTAATCCCTACTTCCCCATGTAATCTTTGTCCTACCCTATATAAGCAGCTGTTTTATTGCTGGGGGGTGGGGAGGGGGGAGGATGGGGGGTTTTGGAGAGCAGATTTTTGTGGATTACCTGCTGCTCTCTCATACTGCCGACATCATTGGAATAAATGTTCATATATGATTCAACACTGTCTCTGCTTGACTCAAGTAGTGACAGGCAGCCCAGACCCTTTGATTCTCAGGTTACAGAGTTACTAAGGCACCCGAACTGGGTGGGATAGGAAGGCCAAGTGTGAGAGGCATGAGATTTAAAATGTATGACTGTTGCTAAGATAGGCAGCTTGCAGATAACCAATCATAAGGCAGTGAGGCATGTAAACCAATCCCAAGGATGTAGCTAAGGCAAAATTCTTTGAAAGGACCAATCAGGAACTAACAAGCATATTATATAAAAATTGCACCCACTTCCTCTTCACTCTCCCTGGCGCTAGGTTCTTGGGTTGGTGGCAGGAGATGGGCTCCCTGTTGCCCATGTGGCTTATGGCCATTGGGCCTCCACACATAAGCTCATAGACTTCAGTTAGCTTGGATGATGAACTACAACCAGCTGCAACATGGAAAGGAAGCCTGGAAGCTGGCTGCTCCTGGGACCTCAGCTGCACCTGTTCCGGGACTGGCTTCTCCCAACAAAGTTCGGGTCCACTAACCATCTTTGTCTGTGACTTCATTCTTCAATTTCACAAGACAATGAACTCGGACCCAAAACCCCCACATTTTGGTTTCCCCTTCTCATAACCAGTTAAGACTCTTGGTATCTTTCTGTCTGAATAACCTCTCTAAAATTGTGACTTTATTTTAATTTTACTGTGGAACAGTTGGGTTCAATCACATTGAGCCCATTTGTGACTTTTGATAGACCCTCCCTTCCCCCAACTGGTTGGCGGAGTTATGACGTAACTGGTGTATGCACTGAGACATTCAACCACCAATCAGTGTGTGCCGAGTGCCCTGGGTCCCACCCCTTCCCGTTCTGCCCTGGGCCCAATCCCTGCCTGTTCCTCCCCTCAAAAGGTGTGTTCACTGCTGCAGGTGTTGCTGTCTCTCCCAGTCTGCGAGGCAGCCCGGCTGAGGTCCTCCTTCTCCTCCTCCTCCTCCTTTAATCCTGGTCTTTCTACCTCCTCTGTAATGAATCTCACTCATTAGTGTGGAATAAACCTCCTCTTTAACATGCCTTGGTCCCCGACTCCCATTTCCTGCGCCGTGAACCTTACAACTTTAACATTATTAGTCATGAATGAGGATATAATAGTTGTGACATAACTTGGGCTGCAGCCTTTAACCCCTCACTTCAGCTGTGGGTGGAGGGTGGCTATGAAGAGGTTCTGGTTTTCTTGTGACCAGAGAAAGCTGAGCAGTGCCTGGAATTCCTCAAACTGCTTTGGGTAATAAATTCTGCTTGGTAATGGTTGAAAAAAAAATGAACAAGAAAATGACAATAAATGCATATCTATCAACAATTGAATCTAAAAATTAAAATAAATGAATGAGAAATCTACTGAACAAAATAAACTGATGAGTAAAAGAACCAGAGGCATGGAAACGTGGAACAGACTGACAAATCTCAGAGGGAAGAGGGGAGGAGGACCGGGAAGAGATTAACCAAAGAATATATATGCATCTATGCATTACCTATGGGTATGACAATAAGGTGGTAAAGGCCTAGGGCAAGAGGAAACCTGGTGTAAGGGAGTAATGGGTGTAGGGGGAATAGGGAGACATCTCTTGCTGGGCCTGACAAGCAGACCCTGAGTGATGGATGAGTGGATTATTTTGACACATTTCTTTGAAAGAGAGGCCAAGGGACTGCTTGGCTATAGGAGCCAACAACCCTGTTCGCTTGCCTTCTTAGGCTTTTATTGTAACAACAGCTTTAGCTAAAATTAACTGTTAGATACTAACAGCAGGGTAAGTATTCTTGAGAAGACACATGCATCTGTAGTGTCCTTTAAGCAAGGACATGTCTAAGTAAACATCTGGGGCCTCAGACTTGTTTGGGAAAGTCAAGGCAGGGACAGGTGCCTTCAGCCAACTTCTGTCCCATGCCCTCCCACAATCTCTAATACTGTCAACAATAAAGGTTTAAAAAAAAGTTGATCTTTACCTTAACTGAGCCTGTCTATTGTCTTTTGCATCTGTCAGGGTAACTCCCCTTTTTCCAGACCCCTCAGGGCACAACCAATGTACCAGGTTGGATACCACAAATCCTCTCATTGTTATTGTTATCGTGTTAATTGTTGACTGTTAACTATCCAGTACCCACTTAGGTAAAAGATGCATGTGTCTATCGTTTTACTTTTCCTCCAATCACAGAGGTTCCCCTCCCTCCCTTTGCTTTCTCCCTCCTCCCTAATCTATCACCAATGGCTTTTATGTAACCCACTTGCATCATCTCTTTTGATTGTAATGTATAAAATAAGGTACAAAACGCCCATTCTCTGGAGCATTTTCTCAATCCATTGAGGGAGATGGATTTACTTCCCAGCAATTGCCAACAGTTCAGCTCAAATAAACTCACAAAATTACTTACAGGCTTGAATATTTTTTATGTTGACAAAAGGTAGAAGCGGAAGAAACTGTTATTACCAGGTAAGCATTAAATCAGAGTGTGATGCACAGTATAGGCAACTCACTAAAAGGATTGGGAAGACTGACAAGAATCCCACACTTTGGTGCCCAGGGCACACAACCCATCATCTTAGGTAAGCTTTATCATTTGGTTGGTGAGAGTTCTTTTGATAACACTCATCTGAGGATATTTTTCCATTGGTTTTTAGAGAGAGTGGAGGGAGGGGGAGAGACAGAGAGAGAGAAACATTGATGTGAGAGAGATGCATCAATTGGTTGCCTCCCTCAAGCACCCTGACCAGGGCCAGGGATAGAGCTTGCAACCGAGGTATGTGCCTTTGGCTGGAATAGAACCTGGTATTGTGGAATTGGTGCAAAAGAAGCAACAGTTGAGCACTTGGAGGTACTGGAAAAGAGAGGGGATTCAAAGATCCAAAGCCGGAACAAATGATACAATGAGATTGCCCCATATATATATTCCTAGGTTTCTCCACAGCCCCTCCTGAGTCAGTTCGAATGGGGAAGCTAGATTGTATCTAAATGCCTGGTCAGTTGGTGCCAGTGACAGTCCCCTCTAGCTAAGCTGTTTCATTCTTGGTTTATGGCCCTTTGTAAATTGGGAGTAATTAGGAAAACAGGTCTTGCTAGACCAGATTGTTAAGAAAGGGGCAGTGACTTAAGTATAGGCTATCAGGAATGTACATTAGGATACTGACGAACAGAGTCAGGCTGCTAGCCCTCCTTCAATCTTTCACACTGGGACCCTTCCATCTGAGGCCTGACTGACACTCTATCCACTGAGCCAAACCCAAAACCTATCCACTTTGCCATCTGGAGTCAGGTGGCAGGCTGGCTCCCCTCCTCCCAGGGTACAGGGGTGGGCTTTTCAAAGAGACCCACGCCCAGGCCCTCAGGAAACATTCCTTTAAGACCAGCAAGAGGCCATTGATGACTTACATACATTTAAAAAGCACAGGCAAAGACATTCTAACAGGGAGAGGAAGAAGTCTCTTGTTTTCACTGGGATAATGAAGCCTCTTTTCAATTTGGGTATGTTCCAACTGGGGAGCCCTTTCCATTTGCAGGCACCAACACACATGCAGCTGCCCTGTAATTCCTGCATTTGCTGGCAAACAGCCTCCCCACCACCACCTTCCACCAAGAGGAGGGCCTCACTGTCTGTCCTAAAAGGATTTGCTCAGTCATTGTCCTGAAGTTTGGCACAGCAGGGCCTGCCTGTGAGTTGGAACTGTGGCCGAGGCTTGGGCTCACAAGGAATCAGCGGCCCACTGGCCTCAGACCGTGAGAGCTCTGGGAAAGGACTAGGATGCTGGCTACCATATTCTCCGCAGCGCCCAGAGCGCCACCAGCGAGGCCACAGGGTGTGACAGGTGGGGATGTTGTGGGGGTTCTGCGGTTCTGGAGCACCTTGTCTCTCACTGGCTGCTCTGGAGCATTCTAAGCAAAAGGCCTGCATCATCCTTGCCGTAAGTCATGGTCAGTGGCTGTGGTCACCTTTTACAAGGGCAAACATAATTTTCTCTTGTTAACATACGAAATATTCAAACATGTAAAGAATTATTGAGTTTATTTGAGCCAAACTGTTGACAATTGCAGGAAGCAGAATCTCACCAGATTGGAATAATGATCCGGAGAATGGTGGTTTTTCACCTATTTTTATACATTGCAGTCAAAGGAGGAGACATTGGTGGGTTACATGAAATCCGCTGGTGACAGATTAGGGAGACAGGAGAAAGTAAAGGGGGGAAAGATACCTCTGGGATTGGATGAAAAGTAAAATGAAAGACACATACTTTGTTTACTTAGGTGGATGCAGGATAATTAATAGTCAACAATTAACATGATAATAATAACAATGAAGAATTTGTGTCTCTGTCCTGGCACCCAGGGTACTTAGTTGTGACCTGAGGGGTCTAGAAAAAAGGGAAGTTGAAAGTTACCTTGACATTTCAACCATATGTTATCATAGATGCACAAAGACAATGGGCTCAGTTTAAAGTAAAGATTGACCTTGTCAGGGAAGATACCAGCCTGGAAGGTGACTACCCACCATAACTGCTTTTAGTCAAAGTTTAATTTCAGACATCCTTTGTGGTTACTTTAGGTCTCTGAGTTTGCAAGACTGCCATGCAGGCCTCCCCTTGAAGTATGGTAGCAACCATACTTGGGTAAAAATTGCTGTTTAATATTTTAACCTTGCAGTTTGGGTTCTGTACTTATTTGTTTGATAACACAATAGAAAGCTATTTTGATTTTCTGAACTTATGTGTGCTATCCCAATACTCTATTGATGATGGTTTGAATATCCCATTGATTGTGATCTCACTGGTCACAGAAGCACATTCCTCTGGGACCCAGGACAGATAGTGATCCTAAATTGTCACAGCAGCTACAGATAACTGAATTTCGGTTGACTCAGTGATCTGAGAATCTGGACAGCATAATTATTCTAAAATTGCCCAGGTGGTCCCAGATAATGTATTTCTGTTGACTCAGTGATTAGTAGATATTTTAGATAACTAAGTTGCTCGATTTCGCTTCGGTAAAAATGCTTTGTCGCGAAACAGGTTCCTCATTCCAGACCCAAAGATGTAATCAATACTTTTGTGATATTCTGCATATAAGCCAGAAGTGGCTAGCTGTTTGGGGCTGCGAGGTCTGGAGCGCTTTTGCTCCCTCATATGCCGCTGGCTTTTAATAAATGACTCCATAATTCAACCTTTTTTTGAGGCGTCTTTTGTGAAATTCGGGGTACATCACAACACCCTGAGCTTGTCAGGTTAGCATGTGGCCCCTTTTGTCCACAAGCCAATTGTCCACTGTCAACAATTGCCAGGAAGCAGAATCTCAAGGAAATGAGGTAATGCTCCAGAAAATGGCAGTTTTATACGTTACAGTCAAAGGAGGAGATGTAGGTGGGTTATATGAAATCCATTGGTGATAGATTAGGGAGGCGGGAGAAAGCAAAGCAGGGAAACATCTGGGATTGGATAGAAAGTCAAATAATAGCCTAGCCGGTTTGGCTCAGTACATAGGTCGTCGGCCTGCAAACTGGAGGGTTCTGGGTTCTATTCCGGTCAAGGGCATGTACCTTGCTTGACGGCACATCTCATCGATGTTTCTAACTCTCTGTCCCTCTCCCTTCCTCTCTGTGAAAAATCAATAAAATATATTTTAAAAAAAAAAGTTAAATGATAGACACATACTTCTTTTACTTAGGTAGGCGCAGGATAGTTAACAGTCAACAATTAACTCAGTAACAATGATGGGCCTGGGCTTTGAGGGGTCTGGGAAAAGGAAAATTACTTTGATACTGAAGCAGAAATTTTAGGGAAATATAGGCAGGCTTAGGGATTTTTTAGAATTGAGGTCCAAGCAGCAACAGTTGCATTTACATAAGACAAGGGAACTGGAAGTAGCCAAGAAAGGTCTATATTTACAAAATAAAGAGAAGGAAGCCCTTCATTCAGATGGAAAAGAAGCCCAAAGGAAATAGGAAAACAATAAGGAAGGAGGGGGGAGAACCTCACTTGTCCCAGGTGAGGTTGGACCTTTGAGCCCAGGAGTTACTATAGTAACCAGTCTAAGGGAATAGTGACTAATCAGAGGGGACATCAAGGCACCAGGATCTGCAGACTTTATAAGCCATAGGGAAAAGGAACTCAGGGGGACCCTTTCCCCCTCCCTACATGGGAGTCCATTCTGTGGGACTCTTCCCTCTCCACATGTGGGATTCTGTACTTCTTCAATAAATCTCCACCTTTGTTATACCACTTTCTGTCCGTGGATTCATTCTTCAATTCTGGCGGACAAAGAATCTGGGTTCTAGTCCAAAAAATTGGTATCAACACTCTGAAGATATGTTATTGGAGATCAAAAAGACAACAGGCTCAGTTAAGGTAAAGATCAACCTGTGTCAGGGGAGATTCCAGCCTAAGCATGACTACCCATAAACTGCTTTTTAATTTAAAAGTTTTCATTTCAGACCATCATTTCTGGTTACTTTTGTTATGGAGTGTAGCCCACCACGAGACAGACCACCAAACAGATTTGCAGTTTTAGGGCGTTTATTTGCTGGTTCAAACCAGGGCTTCCACCGTCCAAACACAAACAATGGTGGAGAGCCCCGATCCCCAGTTAAGCAGACATTTTATACCCCACGCAGGGGGTGAGGGTTGGCTTGGCAGTTCCTGATTGGCTAATACAAAGCTTGAAGCCTTAACTCCTTCTTTGTCCTAATATGGCAACAGCTAGCCTCGACCCCTTCTTTGTCCTAATATGGCAACAGCTAGCCTTGACCCCTTCTTTGTCCTACCTTGTAAAGCATTGCTTAAGATAACATTCCGCGGTCTAGGGCCAGTTTCGGTTCCAGGAAACCGGTGCTTGCCTAAGCTTATCTACATTCGCCCCCTGCAGGCACAAGATCGTTTGTGGTCAGCGTTACTACTCCCAGGGCCCCGGGACCTTCCAGTCCCCAGGGCAGTGGGGTCTCACATTCCCTATCAAATCCTTGATTCCTCTCCCTCTTCATCCTCTCCTACTAGATTCTGATAATGAGTGCGGAGGTCCTTAAGTCCTGGGTCCTAGACTGAATCATATTCACTAGGGACCTGAAAAGGCAAGGGCCTATCGCTAGTAGCAGGAGTAACCCAAATAAGGGGCCTACCAAGGGGAGTAGGTAAGGGAGGAAGCCGTTCAGTCCACTCCATAGAGGGTTGTCTATGAGCTCTTTTCTTCTTCTAACTAGGTCTTCTTGTAGGGTCTTGATTTTGTCCCGAACGATCCCGGATTTGTTGGCGTAGAAGCAGCACCGTTCCTGTAGGGCTAAACATATCCCTCCTTGCTCTGCAGTTAACAAGTCCAAACCCCTTCTATTTTGTAGAACTACCTCAGCCAGGGAGTCTATTTGATCTTGGAGGTCATTTATGGTCCCGGACAGGGCTTGGACATCATCAATCAACTGATTTGACAGCTTAGTATAGGAATCTACTGCTACCCCTAGGCCGGAGGTGCCCAAGGTGACAGCGCCGGTTACTCCTAGCCCTATAAGTAGAGGGATGAGCTGGACCGCCCTTTTATTTCTTCCTGCTATGTATTCTAGGTGAGGTAGTGGAACAGGTTCATCCCCTGGAATTATGTCGAGGTCTGGGAGGATGGTCGCCTGTACACAGAGGCCTGTCCAGTTCGCCGGAAGGGCGGTGAAGGCCAGACCGCCTCCACAGATAAAGGCCTGGCCAGGGGCCGGGCAGAGGGGTTGGGAATGGTTGGCCAGGCTGGAGCAATTAGCAAAAGTCATAAATCCTACATCTAAGTCAGAGCTATCATTAAGGGGAGGGCGTTGAAAGCAAGCAGATGTACTGAATCCTATGGGCTGGACCCTGAAGGGGGAGCTGACCGTGCAGTTCCCCTCCTCAATTACCGAGGTGTTTACAGATGGGATGGCTAGCGGCATAGGGGTCCCGAGGGTCATGCACAGCCAGCAGTCCCCTGCCAGTCCGGGGTTTGAAATGTTTAGGGCTCGGAGTGTGGCATCCAGGATTCTGTTGGTTTGAGAGTTTAAGTCCGGGCCCCTGGACTTCGGAAGTGCTAGGGGATGGTAATTTAAGGGGGGGGGGGGTATTTTTGCTTTATAATTTCTTCAATTTTAGTCCTTACCATCTCCTCCCTGACCCGGTCCGTGGGCCCGCCCCCATCGGATATGTGGATTGGGGCTGTGGCGGGCCAACAGACGGGCTTTCCTACTGTTCCTGTACAAGAGGCCTGACCATACTTAGAGTACCCGGCCCCCAAGCTGAAATCCCAATCCCCTCCAAATGTCCCACTGTAAGTTCGCTGGAGAACCGCAGTGAGATATGGTTTCCCGTCTGTGTGTGTACACTGCTGGACCTCCCGGTAACAGGTGGAGTGCATTTGGGTAGCCATCTGGCACCCTGCGGGACAGTGGCCTGGTCTGCCATTTGACAGTGGAATAACAGTTGGCTTTCCGACACATTTCCAACTTTGTGTAAACCCTCTGCCTATTTGTGACCGGTATTCTAGATAGGCGGTTTTTCCCCCACAATCTGTCTTTTGGGAGTATTGGGTAGGCACTACCCCGGTATCTCCCCCTCCGCAGTCGCAAGGATTTCCAAACAATTTTAGGTACAGTTCGGCCTGACTTACTGGTTTCCCTAGTCCCCCTCTCCCAACTGGGATAAGGGTGCTTAAAATGCCCAGGAATAAAATTCTGTCGGGCTGGTGGGAATTCTCTGTACTACAAGGGTGAGGGCTCAGAAGAAAACAGAACAGAATTAGGGGGAGGAAACCAGTCTGAGTCTTAGGGGGTCCGAAGTCCGTTCTACTCGCCATCTCTGGTCGTCCTTGGTGGCTCCGTCCTCCGGCGCCCTCTTGAGGCGGGTGTGGTGGATCCCGGCGCTCTTCCCCGCTACCTTCACTGCTGTTGGAGTGCTGAGAACCACCGTGTAGGGCCCGTCCCAGCGGGGTGTCAGTTGCTCCAGATTCAGTTTCTTTATCAGGACCAGGTCGCCGGGCTCAAAGAGTCGGTCTCGCTTTCCCTCGGGCGCCGCGGTTCCTGGTTGCTCGTCTCGGACAGCTGTCTGTGCTTTTCCTCGGGCGACCTGGAGAGCCTGTAAGGACTTAAGGAGACTTTTATTTCTAATTTCTGCAACCTGCTCCTCCCGTACCCTCGGGACCACCGGTGGAGGGCGACCATAAATAATCTCAAAGGGAGTGTATCCCGAACAGTAAGGAGTGCATCTAACCCTTAGGGGGGCGAAAGGAAGTAAACTTACCCAGTCCCCGCCAGTCTCTATTTTATATTTAGTAATTATTTCTTTAAGAGTCCTATTCATCCTTTCTACCTGACCTGAACTCTGGGGGCGGTAAGCACAATGAAGCTTCCAATTAATTTTCAAAACTGTAGCCAATTGTTGGGTGACTTGGGCGGTGAACGCCGGTCCATTGTCAGACCCCAGATAGATAGGTAACCCAAATCGGGGGATAATTTCATTAACCAATTGCTTAACTACTATCTGGGAAGTCTCTCTTTTTGTTGGAAAGGCTTCCGCCCATCCGGAGAAGGTGTCAACCAAAACCAGGAGATACTTGTAACCCCCTCTTGCAGCCGGCATTTCAGTAAAATCTACTTCCCAAAATTCACCAGGCTCCTTTCCCCTGGCACGGACTCCAGGCTCTCCCACTCCGACGGGATTTGCATTTACTAGTGCACAAGTGGGGCATCTCTTAGCCACGTCCTGGGCTATCCTGTAAATTCCAGGGACGAGGTAAAATTTCCAGATCAGTTCAGCAAGCTTCTGTCCCCCTAAGTGAGTTTCCTTATGGGTTTTATGGGTGATAGTCCGTCCCAAGGCCTGGGGTAGGAGGATTCTGCCATCTGGGAGAGTGATCCATCCTGAGGGGGAACTTATACCTCTCAGCCTTTGGCCTAGCTCCTGCTCTTTCTTAGAATATTCTGGTGCTGAGGGAGGATCGAGGTCCCCAGAGATGACCATCACGGCCCCCTTCTGCCCTACTAGTCTTAGGGCAGCGTCTCTGGCTGTCTGGTCTGCGAAGCGGTTTCCTCTGGACACTTCAGAGTCATCTCTTTGGTGTCCTCGGCAATGGATGACCGCTACCTTTTCTGGTTCCCAGACGGCCGTAAGGAGGGCTAGAATTTCTGGGGCATTTTTGATCCCTTTTCCTCCCGCAGTCAGTAAGCCCCGTTCCTTGTACAGAGCCCCATGGGCGTGCACGGTGGCAAAAGCGTACCTGCTGTCAGTGTAGATGTTGACTCTCTTCCCTTTTCCCTATTTGAGCGCCTCTGTCAACGCTATGAGTTCGTCTTTCTGGGCAGAGGTGCCTTGGGGAAGGGCTTTGGTCCAGATAACGCTCTTTGCACTCACCACAGCTGCTCCAGCATACCTTATCCCTTCCTTGACAAAACTGCTCCCATCAGTAAACAGAGTCTCGTCAGCCTCGCCGAGGGGAGTGTCTGTTAGGTCCGGTCGGGTGGAAGAAAGAGTCTCTAACACCTCCGAGCAGTCATGAAGTGGGAGCTGCTTGTCAGACACAGGCAACAGAGTGGCTGGGTTCAGGGCTGCAGACAGTCAGAAGGTGATCCGAGGGGGATCGAGAAGAAGGATCTGGTACTGGGTGATTCTGGCATTGGACATCCACCGCTCGGGGGGCATGTTTAATAGCCCTTCTAAGTTGTGGGAGGAAGTGACTTCTAGAGTCTGGCCAAAAGTCAATTTGGTGGCTTCTTTCACTAGGAGGGCTGCCGCGGCGATGGTTCGCAGGCATCCAGGCCACCCAGCTGCAACCGGGTCTAAGCGCTTGGATAGGTAGGCAACCGGTCTTTTCCAAGGGCCTAGGGCCTGAGTTAGGACTCCTTTAGCCACCCCGCCAGCTTCAGCAACGAACAGCTGGAACGGTTTCTCCAGGTTGGGGAGATTGAGAGCTGGGGCACTCACCAGGGCTGTCTTCAGGGCCTGGAACGCCTCCTCCTCGGCGCTGGTCCAGATGAGTTCTGCCTCCTTTCCTCCAGTGGCCGTGTAGAGGGGTTTCGCAGTCTCCGCAAACCCTGGGATCCAGAGGCGGCAGTACCCTACAGCCCCTAAGAACTCCCTCACCTGCCTCTTGGTAGTGGGAGTGGGTATCTGCAGGATGGCTTGTATCCTGCTTTGTGACAGAGTTCGTTGACTCTGGCTCAATTTATAGCCAAGGTAGGTCACTTCCTGGGAGCACAATTGGGCCTTTAGACTTTGTACCCCAGTTCTCCTAGAGTTCTCAATAAGTCCCTTGTTGCTTGTTTGCACTCGTCCCTAGTCTCGGCTGCAATCAGTAAGTCATCAACATACTGTAGGAGGGTAATCCCAGGATGCTGTACGCGGTATTTTTTTCAAATCTTGGCTAAGGGCCTCACAAACAGGGTCGGAGAATTCTTAAACCCCTGTGGTAGTCTAGTCCAAGTCAGCTGCCCCGACTCTCCCCCCTCGGGGTCAGTCCATTCAAAAGCAAAGAGGGGCTGGCTCTGTGGGGCTAGTGGAAGACTGAAGAAAGCATCCTTCAGGTCTAGAACGCTGTACCAAGTTAGGCTCGGTGGGAGAAGGCTGAGGAGGGTATACGGGTTGGGCACCGTTGGGTGAATGGTGTCTACCCGACTATTGACTTCCCTGAGGTCTTGTACCGGCCGGAATTCACCTGTCCCCGGTTTCCTGACTGGCAGTAGGGGTGTATTCCAGACCGATTTACATGAGATCAAGACCCCTGCAGCTCGTAGCCTGTCAATATGAACCTTTATTCCCCTCCACGCTTCTTGGCTCATCGGGTATTGTCTAACCCGGACAGGGAGGGCTGAACTCTTTAGTTGGACCACAATGGGCGGTCGGTGGCTTGCCAGTCCCGGAGGGTTGCCTTCAGCCCATACCTCGGGGATCTCTTCCCTCCATATTTCTACGAGGTCCTCTACCCCTTTATCCTCTGGGGACTCATATAGGCGGTATTCTTCCTCTACTGGAAGAGTGAGTAGAATTTGCCCCTTTGCTTCTACTCTGGTCTCTCCAGTCCCTATGAAGGTTATGGTGGCTCGGAGTTTCTGTAATAAGTCCCTTCCGAGCAGGGGCTCAGGACATTCGGGAATCACTAGGAAGGAATGAGTAACCAATCCCCTTCCTATATCAGTGAGCCTTCCCTGTGACTTGGGATAGCTTCTGGGTCTTCCAGTGGCTCCAATTATCCTAACTGTCTCTTTAGTCATAGGTCCAACTGGATGTTGGACTACAGAATGGGTGGCCCCGGTATCCACCAGAAAGTTTATGGGCCGGCCCCCTACCGAGAGTGTTAGCCAGGGCTCCCGAGGGCCTAGGGAACCTCGATGCCCCTAATCTATTTCTTCGACCAGTACCGGGGTGGCCTGGCCCCCAATAGGCCGTTTGGGGCATTCCCGCTTCCAGTGCCCTTCCTCCTTGCAGTATGCACACTGGTTCTTTTTGAGCCTGCCTCGGCCTCCCCCTTTGCCTGGCCTGTTACCCTTAGATTTCTGTCCCTTGTCTTCCCTGGCAAGGAGGACTTTGGCCATCTTCTGAGTTAACTCCTGGGTAACCTTAGCGGGGTCCTCTCGGTTTTCCCAAATGCTTCTCAATAGAGTCTGGTGGTACCGGACCAAAGCCTCTCCCCCAAGGGTGGAATTGGGATTCCAATTAGGTCGGGTGGTCGGGAAAGACTCCTCTACGTGAGTCTTATCTGAGGTCAGCTCGCTGAGGTGGTCTCTAACCTGCTTCCGACCCTCTGTTTTAATTCTCTCTCTCTCCTCCGTTGTAAAAAGGGTATTAAGAAGCTGCTGGCAGTGATCCCAAGTGGGCTGATGAGTATAGAAAACTGATTCCAGCAAGGTTATTACTCCCTCCGGGTCAACTGAAAATGGAGGGTTCTGGTTCTTCCAGTTGTACAGGTCGGAGGTGGTGAAGGGGACATATGTACGGAGGGACCGACCAGCGGCGTCTGTCTCCCCCACTTCCCTCAGCGGGAAAACCCCTTCTGGTTTTGGCCCAAAAGCCGTGCCAGCCCGGGTGTGGGGAGGGCTGGTCGTGGAATCGGGCAGTGGCACTGGCGGGTAAAGGGGAGTGACCTCCTTAGGGGGTCCATTGCCACTCTCTCCTGGCCCAGCATACGGGGGCGGCGCTTGTACCTCCCGGTGTCTCGCCGACCGCCTGGATGGAGGGGTCTCGGGAGGCGCCGGGAGGACCGGGGCACTCGGTGTCCTGGGAGGCCGGGCCACCATAACCCGGGAGGTCTGTCTCTTTCCCAATTTCCCTGGCTGGCCCCTTGGGCAGGCACCATTTTTGATGTAACCAGGCTTGTCCCAAACAATGTCTAGCCAGACGTCTATATACGGGATCTGGTCAGGATGGCCAGGATCCCCATAACAGACCTGCCTGACCGCCTGGCCGATGGCGGCATCAAAGGTGCCCATGGTCTGCCATCCTACTCCAAACGTGGGCCATTCTCATTCACAGAGCTTTCTTAAGTCAAAAGCATTTACCGGCGCCCCATATCCATCGGCTCGGCGTTTAAAATCAGAAAAATTTTTAATCAGGCATTCAAGAGGGCTCAGAGGACTCTTAGACTCTCCTTGTCCCATCTTTCCCCTCCTTCCCTCTCGTGTTACACCTAGACAACAAAGGACTCCAAAACAGATCCAAAAGACACAAAACACTATTTCCCACGCCACACTCAGTCGCGGCCGCTCATTCACACTGCTCCTCATTCAGACAAATCAGACACACTACCAGTGACTCTCGGGGGTCGTCACCCCTCCGAGTCGGGCCTGGGACCCGAAGGTGGCGTCCCACCGTCCACAGGCCGCCCTTTTCCGCGGATAAACAGAATCAGAGACAGAAAATTTCAGGCCTGACTTACCGGCGCCATGCAGGTTCCTGGCCAAGCGGTCCGGACCTTCGATGGTCTGTCCGGGGACAATGAGGGTCCCCTAGTGGGGTATCTCGCTGGGGCCTCCAAATGTTATGGAGCGTAGCCCACCACGAGACAGACCACCAAACAGATTTGCAGTTTTAGGGCGTTTATTTGCTGGTTCGAACCAGGGCTTCCACCGTCCAAACACAAACAATGGTGGAGAGCCCCGATCCCCAGTTAAGCAGACATTTTATACCCCACGCAGGGGGTGAGGGTTGGCTTGGCAGTTCCTGATTGGCTAATACAAAGCTTGAAGCCTTAACTCCTTCTTTGTCCTAATTTGGCAACAGCTAGCCTCGACTCCTTCTTTGTCCTAATATGGCAACAGCTAGCCTCGACCCCTTCTTTGTCCTAATATGGCAACAGCTAGCCTTGACCCCTTCTTTGTCCTACCTTGTAAAGCATTGCTTAAGATAACATTCCGCGGTCTAGGGCCAGTTTCGGTTCCAGGAAACCGGTGCTTGCCTAAGCTTATCTACATTCGCCCCCTGCAGGCACAAGATCGTTTGTGGTCAGCGTTACTACTCCCAGGGCCCCGGGACCTTCCAGTCCCCAGGGCAGTGGGGTCTCACAACTTTTAGATCTCTGAGTTTGCAAGGCCACCATGCAGGCCTTCCCTGAGCTCGTCAGGTTGGCAGGTGGCCCTTCTGTCCACACTCTCATCTAATGGAAAGTGTTGATAGGAAAGAAACTCCAAATGCCACCAGTGGAAAGTTCTGTCCTTAAGAATGTTCCTTCCCACAGCTAAGTGGCACCTTAGAAACATCTTTCATCTTGGACCCTTTTCTTGCGCTGATATACACAGCACAAGATCGACTCCTGAGCACTGCAGGCACATTCAAGACAGCCACACAGTAATGGGAGACTTAAAGGAAGCGATACTGTTGGAATGAGTTAATTCTCATCTCTGTGTCTGGGTAATGAATGACCAGAGATAATCAATGACCAGAAATCATGTTAAGTACACATGGGTGCTCACCCCGTTTTATTGAGGGAACTGTATATAAAGGTCACGTTTCTTGTCAGTGAATATTTATTCCGCTTTTACACTAACTTTCAAATAAATACATTTCTGGCACAAATTCATTTTGTTGGCACTATCATTAGCCCTAGCAAATTTCTATGCTACTTGAATATTTTATTGTGTCAATGTAAGCAATGTTTTAACCTGCAGAGAATTTTTATGAGTTTATTTGAGCTAAACTGATGATAATTGAAAGATGAGACAGAGGGTCGGAGACCAGGACACAGGCTTTATTAGAGGAGAAGACCCCTGCTGGCTACCTTTCAAATGGAGAAAGAGCCCATGTGCAGGGGTGAAGGCGCCTTTTGAGGGGAAGAAAGGGAAGGGATGGGGCTTAGGGTACTCGGCACACGCTGATTGATGGTTTCATATAAGACGCATAATTAGGGACTTAGGAATAGGGGGCTTAGGGTATTTGGCAGGTGCTGATTGGTGGTTCAATGTACAGTCCATATAAGGTGCCTGGTTAGGTGTTCAGGAATGTTTGGGCTTCAGGTGGGAGTTTACGTCATTCTCCATCCATCAGTTGGGGGAAGGGAGGATCTATCATTCCAGGCTTCTGGTAATATTTTAAAAAATTGAGAGTCCAGGCAAGGTCAGGGGGTGAAGATCCATCTTCCATAGCTGCTTCCATCTGAGAGGGGGTGTTGTTAGGGGCGTCTACCCGGGGTCTCAAGGATTCTGGTGTTAGGTTCTGAATTCAATGCCAGATAGATCTCTCCCACCTTCTGGTTGGCAAATGCCTGCATTCTGTTCTGCAAGAAACTAGTGAAACAACGCATGAGACAGGGGCCAAAGAGCAAAATTAAAAGAATGAATACCAGTGGGCCTAATAGTGGGAGGAGCCATGTGGGTAAGTGAGCGAAAAACAGGTAGTGTTTTCCATGCTGGACAAGGGGTGCAGCAGCATGATTTCTCCAAGAGACTGGTTGGTGAAGTCTGGAGAGCGATCCTGTTGAGTCACTTGGGAGGTAAAAGCTGGTCCTGAGGCTGCCACAGCATCACTTGCTGGGAAGCAGAATCTCATTGGTTTGAGGAAATGCTCAGGAGAATGGCAGTTTTGCACCTTAATTTTATACATTACAATCAAAGGAGGATGGGTAAGTGGATTACATGAGATCCATTGGTGATAGCTTAGGGAGACAGGAGAAAGCAGAGCAGAGAAACCTGGGATTGGATAGAAAGTAAAACAAATACACACATGCTTTTTTTACTTAGGTGGGTATAGGATAGTTGGCAGTTAACAATTAACACGATCACAATAACAATGAGGGGTTTTGTGGTCTCTTCTCAGGAATAGTGAGGGGTGTGGAAAAAGGAAATTACCCTGACATTCCAAAGGTATGCTAGTGTAGATGCCAAAGGACATTAGACAGGCTCAGTTAAGGTAAAAGACTGACCTTTGTCAAGAAAGATACCAGCCTAGGACATGACTACCCACCACGACTCACTTTTAGTTAGGAGGTTTTAAGTTCAGACCATCCTATGTGGTCACTTTAGGTTTGAGTTTGTAAGGCTGCCACACAGGCCTCCCCTGAGCTTCTCACATATAGTATGTGGCCCCTATTTTGTCCACAATTGTAAATAAACTATTTCTTTTTTCCCTAATTGACTTTAAAGAGAGGAAGGGGACTGGGGAGGCGGGGGTGGGGGGAGCGGAGAGAGAGAGAGAAAGAAAACAGAGAGATCAGTTTGTTGTTCACACTTATTTATGCATTCATTGGTTGATTCTTGTATTGTTACAGAAAACCGAAGAAGAACAAAGCAATACTTAGAGAGATGGAGTTACATTTATTACGCGAGGGTCCAGAGGAAAATGTCTCTCAAATTCTGGGCCCCAACATACAGGAACTGCTGTGGTGCGACCCGTGAATGAAGACCACCAGGCAGCCAAACTGAAATTTAGGAAGCCTTTATTACGAACTCGAGCCCGGGCCCACGTCTCCACTGACACAGCAGGGAGCAGTGTGAGCCCCTAACGCTCGGAGCAAGCAAGTTTTATCCCCAAAGCAGGGGGATTTGGCAGAACTTGATTTATTAAACTAGGGTCAAAAAGTCAGTTACATTACTCACAATAATGGAAGATTTTCAGTTGAACAAGCAATTACAAAAGTTACAAAGCATGGGAGAATGTAGTTACAGCATAAGTTGCCTGTTTGATCAGCCTTGCGATTTCCTTTATTCTAAACTCTAAATCACAAAGGCTGGGCGCAGCCCACAGGGTCGCTCCCAGCCACATCCTGCTGGACATAGGATTGGAATGTAGATCTATCTTACGAAAGCAGATTGTACAGAAGCAGAATTGAGCAAAGTTAATAATCTCCAAAAGTTATTTACAGTTTCTACTCCTGGAGCTACTGAGTCAGTGGGAATCGATCTCCTGCAGTTCTGGTCCACAGGCACAGAAAAATTACCTTTGTGATGTGGGATGGATTTAATTTAAAACAAAGAGCAGGAGTCACCCCTGGCTGGAGCATGACGAACCACATGCTTCTGAGATGGGTCACCTGCCAAACCTTAATATACAGTTGGGGTCTCTGTCCTGATTTGGGGTCACTTACGCCAGAACAGAACCTTCCCTATTTATATGTTTCCACCTTCTTTGTCTCCCAAATATGGGGTGTTTCTGGCCCCTTTTACAAGTTCTTAAAGAGCCTGTATGTGCTGGGACCTTGAGACCTCAACCAGAGGCCTGGCCTGGCGACAGCACTGATAACCTTGTTTGGGGAAGGTTTAATGGCCTCTCTGAAGTGGGAGTAGTCTTAGCAAGCAAGAATTTACAGAAGCCAAATAGCAGGGTTAATATTTCAAACAGCAGTATTTATATAAGATGGATGCTTCATTATGTGCCCTGAAGGAGATCAAACCAGCAACCTGAGTATTGGGATGATGCTCTAACCACCTGAGCTACCTGGCCAAGGCAAGAAGTGATTTTGTTAGAATTGTGAGCAGATCTCTTTGCTCTAGTTATTTTTCTACATCTTAAGTACATTTTTAAAAAGTTGACTGTATTTTTTCAGAGCAGTTTTAGGTTCACTGTGTAGGGACTAAACAAGTATTAATACTTTTCCTCCCATTTTCTAAGTGCTTCTGGGCTGGGCTAATTATCAAATTAACAGAGACAGATAAACAGAAGAAAAATAATTTTTCAGACATGGGTATGGGAATTCACCTAAGCATGAAAATTCCAAAGGCGATGAGGCAACATTGTGTACAGAAGACATTTTTGCACAAAAGAGAAAAGGGGTGGGACAAGACATTAGATTTCAGAAGCAAGAATGAATGATTCACAGGTAATTGAGGAAGAATGAAACACATATGGCAGGAAAACCCTTGCTAGGCAACTCAGAAACAATGGGACGCAGGGGTATCTAGCGAGCAGTGAGCAGCCCTCCCCCTCTTCCCAGTCTGAAGCCCTTTTATTGCCCATGCTTAATTCAAATTAGGCTACAGTGACTTCTTAAGATCTCTTTCCTAAGGCAGGTTTCTCTGTCTGAGTCCTTTGGGCAGGAAACTGGTGAGGATCAAAGTTTCCCTCTGAGTCCTGTTTTCCTAATAAACAGCTTAAAAGCAATACCCAAGATGACAGCTTCAGGTGGCATACTTTTGGCTCCCTTCAACAGTAAGTTCGAGAAGAAGGTACAGAGGATCCTGTGAAGTTCGTGGGGCAGGGAACAAAGACAGTCAGGCCAGTCAAAAGGAGGATCTTTTAATCTTGCACTCCCAGGCGAGGTTCACTGGTCCGAGGGTAGGGCCGGAGAAGTCGCATTGGGCAGGAGCTGAGGCACTTTTTTTATACAGCTGTTCAGTGAGGGTGGAGGACCATGAGCTGAGGGCGGGTAGAATTTCCACCGGGGGCAGGGGTTCCAGGAATGGAGCCAATCTCTGCGCCACCATTTGCCTGGTGCACTGATTTGTCAGGGGTTCCAGGAAGGGACCAGCATCTGTGTCGCCATCTGTCTGGTGCACTAGTCGGTTATCTGCGTCATGCATCGGCTTCTGGAATTCCTCTTACCTAACATCCCGGCCTTTTGGTGATAGGGGGCACTGAAATTGTCCTGGCTACTTCCTGCTGACCAGGGGCGAAGAAGGAGGGGGGTGGTTTTAAAGGCCAGAGTCAGGCAGAGGCAGGTCAGAGGGCAGCTGAGTGTAGGGATGGAGCAGGATCAGGTTTATAGTCACCCGTGACATCTCCGCGATCCGGGAGCGGATGAATTTGAGGAGGCAGGGAGCTAGGGAAAAAAGACACAGATGAGAATTAGGGGCCCTACCATGGGTAGGATCCAGGTAGTTAAGGGACTTTGGAACCAGCCGAAAAGAGAGTTGTCCTGGGAGTGTCTTGCACGTAGCTCTTCACTTAGCTTGGGCAGGACATGCATGTTCTGTTCTACCACTCCGGATTCGTTGATGTAGTAGCAGCATTCTTCCTGAAGGAATATACAAGTTCCCCCTTTTTCTGCCATAAGAAGGTCTAGGGCCCGTCGGTTCTGTAGGGTTACTTGGGCTACCGATGTTACTTGACGCTGCAGGGAGGCTAAGGAGGCGGTAGTAGACTCCAGGGCTATCTGGAGTTTGTCATTGAAATCCTGAGCAGAGATTATGCTATTCCCGAGGGCCCCTCTGGTGAGGCCTACTTGAGGCAGTGATACTTACCCCTAACATGACAGGGAGGAAGGCGGCCCTGCGGGCCCAAGGGTGGGATGAAGGGAGCAACCAGGCAAGCTCTGACCCTCCATACAAGGTTAATTGGGGAACTACTGTAACCACAAAGCAAGGCCCGGGGTCAGAGGAGTTTATGCAGTTGCTTAAGGTGCCATTGCACCAAAAGAAGGTACCCGGTTGGCCTTGGTGCGACCGGCTGCAGTGTGGTTTGGGGTACAGTTCCAGGTGACCCGTCCCACAGTTACCGGGTTGCTGGTCTGGTAACATATCCACGGGGACAAGATGGGCTGTGGAGTTTCGAGTCCCAGAGGGGAATGCCTGCCAAGGGAAGCTGACATTCACCTTGTCCCTGGGTTCCTGGAGGAGTCATGAGTGGGACGGTAGCCAGCAAAGGTCTTTGGAGAGAGGTGCAAAGAAAGCAGTGCAAGACAATGGGCAGGGTGCGGGTCTCGTTAAGGAATAGTAGAGTGTGTTGAATTAGTTGGAGCCAAGAAAATAGGACTTCTACCCAGGGGGAATCAGGCAGCTTCCCTTTAGGGGACTGTTTGGCCTGTAAGATGCTGTTGGAGACCTGGATTTGGGCCTTCTGGGCCAAGACATATTCCCGGGAGATGTAGAAAATCCCTGAAGGGGTCAAGCTCCAACCACCCCCATATAGTTTTCCCACAATGCCCCAACCCATCGTTGGTCCCAGGGGTCCCGGACCCTGATGTTGAAGGTCCCATTTTTCCAGAAAAAGGAGCCAGACCTGACCTCATTATAGGCATCATGGGTGACACAGCCTGACCAGCAGCAACCCCCATAGGTGTTGACATCTCGATTACACCTGTCTGGGTTCCGCTGGTCGTAAGCAAAACAGACATATGGTCGGCCACTGTTAGACACTGACTGGAGGTTGACAGCAATCAGGAGCTCCGCCTGGCAGCCAACCAGAGGGCAGTCCTGAGATCCCACTGCCGGGTGACTTGTGTGCTGTCCTGGTCGTAGGTTTCACGGACCTTGAACCTCCACACATAAGTGGGTGGGTGTAGGTTGCCCAGGGCCGGGAGGAGAAGGAGGAGAGGAAGAGCGGCTAAGGAGGACCTTAGTGGGGCCCAACACGTCACATTTATAGAAGTCATGCTGCTCCGGGGTCCTTTTGAGTCTGGAGAGGTGGTGCCACGACGGATCGCCAAGTAGTTTGGCCGTGGTGGGGGTTGTGAGGATTACTGTGTGAGGTCCCATCCATCTGGGTTCCAAGTCCTTGTGATGTAGATTCTTAAGGAGGACTGAGTCCCCCGGCTGGAGGGCTGGTCCTCGGGAGCCTTGGTCAGCTGGTTCTGGCCTGGGCAGGAACCTGTCAGTATGTTCCCAGAGCAGCTGCCTGAGTAAAGACAGGTATGGAAGATAGGTAGCCAGGAGAGGAGGGTCAGTAGGGAGACGATGGTTGAGCAAGAAGGGTCTCCCATATAGGAGTTCAAAAGGGCTTAAGAAGGTGGGGCTCCTTGGTATAGCCCGGATTCCAGTCAGGGCCTCCGGTCAGGGCCATGGGCAGGAGGTCCGGCCAGGAGCTGCGAATTTCTAGAGAGAGTTTAGTTAGATGGTCTTTAAGGTGGCTGTTGACCCTCTCGACCTTACCCGCTGATTGCAGGCGGTAGGGTATGTGCAGTTTCCAGGAGATGCCAAGAGAGGTGCTAACCTGCTGAACAATCCTTGATATAAACGCTGGGCCGTTGTCTGATTGTATGGAGGTGGGGAGACCGAACCTTGGGATTCTGTGCGTTATTATGGTCTCAGCCACCACCTCAGCAGTTTCCTTGTGGGTGGGGAAGGCCTCTACCCACCCTGTCAGGGTGTCTACCATGGTAAGTAGATACTTGGTCTTCTTGTGGGGAGGCATATGGGTGAAGTCTACCTGCCAGTCCTACCCTGGGAGGTGTCCCCTCATTTGATGGGTAGGAAAGTTGGGGCGCATTCCTCCCTGGGGTAAGACAGCCACACATGTGGAGAAGGAGAAGCAGGCACTCGTGACTGCCTCTCACAGTGTGGGCGAGGTGAAGAGGGGTTCGAGGAACCTCCAAAGTGCTAGTGGTCCAACGTGCTACGACCGGTGGACCTGTTGGGCAATGGTCCCTGCCTGGGCCTGAGGAAGGGCAATTTTTTTATTTATAAAGATCCATCCCTCAGGACCGGGAAAGCCTCCCCACTGTAGAAGTTTATTTCTCTCTTCTTTTGTGTATTGAGGGGTAATGGAAGGAAGGGAAAGGAACAGGACCGGAGCTGGGGACCCTTCACACTGAGTTAAGCCTCTGGCCACCGCGTCTGCTCGGGCGTTTCCCTGCGTAACCAGCGAGGAGTCAGTCTGATGGCCTCGGCAGTGCATGATGGCTACCTGGGAGGGAAGCTGTAAGGCATCAAGTAAGCAGGTTATGAGCTTAGCATTGATGATGGGTGAGCCTTTAGTAGAGAGAAAGCCCCTCTCCCTCCAAATAACCACGTGGCAATGGGCTATCAGAAAGGAATATATGGAGTCTGTGTATATGTTTACCCTCCTCCCCTTGGCCAAATGTAGGGTACGGGTCAGCACAATGAGCTCGGCCTTTTGAGAGGTGATACCCTCTTTGAGCTGGGCAGCCTCCAGGGTCCGCTTGGGTGTTACTACTGCATAGGAGGCTTTCCGATGTCCCTGGGGGTGCAGGCACAAGCTTCCATCCACAAACAGAGATAAATCAGGATTAGAGAGGAGAAAATCTGAGAGTCCCGCCTGAGGTTGAGTGAGGGCCTCGACGACCTCAGGGCAGGAGTGCGTAGCTGCAGGTCGGTGGAGGCAGCGGGAAGGAGAGTGGTCAGGTTCAGGGCTAGGGATTGGGTTAGGAAGATGTAAGGATTCTTGAGGACCAGGAGATGGAGTTCCTGCATGCGAGAGGGGGCAAGGAGAGATAAGGATCGGTGGGACAGAAGATCCTGTAGCCTATGAGTGGAGAAGACCTGTAAGGGTTGCTAGAGGCAGATCTTCTGGGCCTCCTTGGTGAGAGCGGCAGCTGCAGCCGAGCTCGGATGCAAGGCTGCCATCCCCGAACCGTAGGATCAAGCTGTCTGGACAGGTAGGCTACCGGGGTTAAGGCCAGCCCTAGGGGCTGAGTGAGGACCCCCACAGCTATTCCCTGTCTTTCATCGTAAATAATTGGAAAGGCTTAGAGATGTCTGGGAGAAAGAGGGGGAGATGCCAGAAGGGTATCCCAGAGCTTAGAAAAAGCCTGGCAAATGAGTGAGGGTGTGGAGAGGGGGCCTACTGGTGTTTCTTTAGCGGCCTGGTATAGGGGTTTAGCTAGGAGAGCAAAGTTTGGGACCCAATGGTGGAAGAATCTTACTAGCCCTAGAAAAGAAAAGATCTGTTCAGCAGAAGTGGGAGACGGTAGGTCTCGTATTGCCTGCACTCGGTCAACTGTCAGTCCTCGGGAATTGGGCCTCAGACAGATCCCCAAGTAAGTGATGGTGGGGGCTGACTGTTGCGCCTTGGCAGGGGATACACGTTAGATATCCTTTGTCCGCAAGAAAATTGAGGAGGGCGGCTATCTGTCTCTGGGAATTGTCTAAAGAGGGCTGCAGAGAAGGAGATCATCTACATACTGGAGAAGAGTGCTGGGTTCTAACAAGCATTGTTGGAGGTCTCTGGCTAAAGGTTGGCCAAACAGGTGAGGACTGTCTCTGAATCCCTGGGGCAGGACCGTCCAGGTGAGTGGCGGGATACCTGCTTGTCTGGGTCCTCCCAAATAAATGCAAACAGATGGTAAGAGTCTGGATCCAGAGGGATGGTAAAGAAGGTGTCCTTGAGGTCGAGGATGGAAAAGTTGGTAGTACAGGACGGAATACATGAAAGGAGAGTGTAAAGATTAAGGACCACCAGGTGGATGGGGACCACCGCCTCATTGATTAGTCGGAGGTCCTGAACCAATCGGTAGGTCCTGAACCAATCGGTAGGTCCCATCTGCTTTCCTAACTGGGAGGATGGGGGTGTTGCAGGGAGAGTCGATAGGTATGAGGAGACCCTGCCCCAGAAGCTGAGTAATGAGGGGTTTGAGGCCTCGGTGATGAGCTAGGGAAATAGGAAACTGGGGATGGGAAGGAAACGAGGTGGGGTCCTTAAGTCTGATACTTCTACCCTGGTGGAAGTATCCCATACTTTTGGGTAGACAAGGGACGCAGGCAGTGGGGGATCGGCGTTCCCATGAAGGGAGGGGCCAGGAGCGGAAGGAGCAGGGAGGCTGAAGGGCTCTGAGTGAGCTGCAAAGTGGCCCCTAGTTTGGTGAAGATATCTCGTCCTAGAAGGGGCACGGGGCACAAAGGCATGACTAGGAACGAGTGGGATATAGGGCTATCACCAGGTCCCCACGAGGAAGGGACCTGGTGGCCAGCAGGCAGGTGGATTTGCCATCAATACCCATGACTGAGATCGTGGAAGAGAAAAGGGGCCCTGAAAGGAGAGCAGGACAGAGAAGGTAGCTCCCATGTCGACCAGGAAGGAGACCGGCTTACCCGCTACCTTGAGCGTTACCCTGGGCTCGGTGAGGGTGATGTGGGTTGTCGAGTCCAGGCATCTTCAGTCTTTGGCCAGTCCCAGCATGGCCAGCAGTGAGTCATGACCTGGAAGGGTGGCCCCTCCAAGCTGAGATGCAGAGGGCCCGTCACTTTTCCAGTGGTTACTTTGACCACATGCTGGGCAGGGCTTGGTTGGAGCCCGGGGCCAGGGGCACTGCCTTGCCCAGTGGCCTTCATTTCTGCATTTGAAGCATCCTCCAGGTGGTGTTAGTCCTCTCCTTGCACCCCCACCACACACAGCCCCCTTGGGACCATGCGCAGCTACTGTTGGCCGCAGGGCCACAACCGGGGCTTGGGTTTGCAGGTTTATCTTCTGTCGAAGGCGGGCTTCCCGATCCGACTCTGCCTGCTCCTTATGGGCATTAAAAACCTTAAAGGCCATGTTCACTAGATCTTGGACTGGGGTCTGAGGGCCATCCTCAGCCTTTTCTAATTTTTTCTGAATATCTGGAGCTGACTGTGAGATGTAGTAGGTGGCTAGCTGGGGAAATTCTAAAAGAGAAAGTTGGGTGGGGGAGGATGGGAGAAGGGAAGGAGCAGACGGCAAGGCAGAAGAAGGTGTGGGGAGAGGGTCTGATTAGGAAGGCGGATGAGTTGGAAGGGAGGAAAGATTTTCGGGGGGTTCAGATAAGGTGGAAAATGGAGGGGTGTCAGTAGGTAGATGAGGAGAGCAAGGAGAACCTGGGCTGTGGAACAGAAGGAACAGAAAGAGGGACAGGAGCCAGATAGAAAAAGGCCTGAACATATGGGACTTCAGGCCACTTCCGGGTTGGTCGGCAGAAATAACTGAGGTCAGTAAGGATGTTAAAATCGGAAGTCCCATTCTCGGGCCATTTTGACCCGTTGTCCAATTCATACTGAGGCCATGCCACATTACAGAAGTAAATGAAGCGTTTAGGACGCAGATCCTGGGACAGGCCTAGCTTAGCCAGATTGGTAAGCAGGCACCCTAGAGGTGTGCTCAGATCAGGTTTAGAATTTTGATCACCCATGTTCGATACCTGAGGTTAGTAGCCAAGGCTAAAGGACCAGGGTCCCAGTCGTTCAGACAAGGCTACGGACGGAGACCCGAGGGGCAGCAGGGATGTCTCCGCTACCTTCCAAGGTTCAGGACTTCTCCTGGAGATGTCCGGAGGGCTATGCCCAGAAGGCAATCTCTAATGTGGACCGTGGTTTATGGACAGAGACTCTGGACAAGTGTCAGGGATCGGCACAGGCTGGGACTTACTGCTCACGCTGCCGAGCCGGAGGAGAAGCAGGAGGAACCTAGAGAGAGAGGAGGGGGGGCACCCTGGACAGTGAACAGTCAGATGGAGTGATCACCCCCTCCTGGGTTTCGGCACCAAATGTGAGGTTCGCAGGGCAGGGAACAAAGACAGAGAGTCCAGGCCCGTCAAAAGGAAGAGCTTTTAATCTTACGCTCCTGGGTGAGGTTCACTGGTCTGAGGGTAGGGCTGGAAAATTTGCATTGGCCAGGAGCTGAGGCACTTTTTTAAAACAGCTGTTCAGTGAGGGTAGAGGACCATGAGCTGTTCAGTGAGGGTGGGTGGAATTTCTGCTGCGGGCAGGGGTTCCAGGAAGGGACCAGCATCTGTGTCACCATCTGTCTGGTGCACTAGTCTGTAATCTGTGTCACCATTGGTTGCATGCATCGGCTTCTGGAATTCCTCTGACCTAACAGATCCCACAGACTCCCTGCCCAACACCTGCACAGCCTCCCCATTGCCAGCATCCTGCCATTGCACTGCATCTGTTGCAATTGATGAACCTACATGGACATGTCATCATCACGCAGAGGCCATAGTGGGTTCACTCTTGGTGTTGCACATCCTAAGGTTTAATGTATCGTGACATGTACCCACCAACACAGCACTACAGAGAAGTTTCATTGCCCTAAAAAACTCCTGTGCTTCATTCCTCCTCCCCCTTAACTCCATGCAACCCTGGCCTTCTTACTGTCTCCATAGTTTGACTTTTCCAGAATGTCATAGAGTTGGAGTCACACAGTATGTAGCCTTTCAGCTTGCCTTCTTTCACTCAGCAGTGTGCAGGGAAGGTCCCTCCATGTGTTTTCACGGTTGGATAGATCATTTCTCTTTAGTGCTGAGAAATATTCCATTATCTGGAACACTAGCTATTTTTACAAAATTGGTTCAGAAGCTACTCCTTTCATTATTCCTTATACCAAAATATATGAAGAAGCAGAGAAGGTAAGTGTTATGGAGGGGTGGGGGGGTGATACGCTATGACTTACTATGTTTTTGTCCTATTTCTCAAGGTAGACAGAGAGATATAATGGTGCCCCTTAGAGCTGTTATTAAGTGATCTCCTTATAAAAACAGTCATGGCAGTGTAAAGGACAGCACAGATAATACAGTCAATAACATTGTAAGAACGATGCATGGTGTCAGACATGGGGTGATCACTTCGTAAGTTACATAAATGCATAACACTAGGTTGTACATCTGAAACTATAATATTGTATGTCTACTGTACAATACTTTGAACATTTTAAAAATAAAGCAGTAAACAATACTAATATGTTTTTAAATGAATGACTGTGTAATAGGCATTTAGACAGACATGAGCAGAGAAAGAACAATGGGCCAGATACCAAAAGAAGGTCACCAGGGCAGAAAGCCCCAGGGGCTAGCAGGGGCAAACTGGGAAAACAAGGACCTGCTCCCAGAGTGGCCTTTCCTCCCCTGGCATATCGTTGGTCATGTGGTTTGAATCCCTGACCTTTTCTCCCTAGAGATAAGATAACATCTAGGCCTCAGTTGTGTATCAGCTCCAGACCCAGAAAAGCAGCAAAACCAGACAAGTGACACCATGGCTGCCTCAGGACCAGCTGCATTGCATAATGACCCCCTGCCCTGCACTCACCAATCAGTGGAGACCACAACCCTGAAAGAGCACCCCTAGGGAGCAGATAAACATTGTATTGAGACCTCCCCTAAGATTCCCACTTGAGAGAGATAAGTACCTCTCAATGCAAAGGACCCAGCCTGTGCTCTCCCTCTGGGGGGCATGCCCTCACCATTCCCTTCCTTTTCTACTTCCCCCACTGGCACAAATCTCCTAAACTCTAAAGGAACCCCACAAGACTTGGGGAGCAATGGGCAGCAGCAGCTCGTCCCAGGTAACCCCCTAAACCTGTCTCCCAGACCCCTTTTCCCTGACTTCCCAGTGAGCCACGCAGCCCAGCCTAGGCTCTGCTGTTGCTTCTAGGATCTTCCTTGTCTCACTGTCCTGTGTGTGTTTTGCTGCAGCCACTAAATTCTTGCTTGCTTTGCTGTTCTTTGTCTCTTGATTGAAATCTTCCCTTCAAGAGGACAAGAACTGAGGTCTCATCATCTGGCAGGTAACAAATGGATTTTTAAAAATCCCATTAGGCAATGTAAAAGTAAGTTTTTAGAAAGAAGCCCTGGCTGGTTTGGCTCAATGGATAGAGCACTGGCCCGCAGATGGAAGGGTCTTGGGTTCAGTTCAGGTCCTGGGCCTGTGCTTTGGTTGCAGGCTCTATCCCCGGCCCCAGTTGGACACGTGCAGGAGGTAACTGATCAATGTGTCTCTCTCACATCAATGCTTCTCTCTCTCTCAGTTTCTCTCTCTTCTTTCCCCTCTCTCTAGAAATCAATGGAAGAATATCCTCAGTTGAGGATTAACAAAAAAAATTTTTTTTTTCAGAAAGGGATATAATTCTACTAATCTAATCAGCAAACTGATTTCCTTTCTATCTTTGTAGTGGTGTTGTTGTTTTTTTTAATGAAATAAATCTGCCTGGCCTGGAGTGACTCAATTGGTTGAGTGTAGTCCTGTGCATTGAAGGGTGGCCGGTTCGATCCCCAGTGGGGGCACATAGGTAAAGCAACCAATTCATATTCTCTCTTTCTCTCTCCATGTTGTGTGTGTGTGTGTGTGTGTGTGCGCCTCTTTCTCTCCTTTCCTCTCTCTAAGCATGTCCTACGGTGAGGATTAAAAAGAAATGAAATAGCCTGGCCATTGTGGCTTAGTGGTTGAGCGTTGACCCATGAACCAATGGGCCACCAGTTCAATTATGGTCAGTGAATATGCCCAAGTTGCAGGCTTGATGACTAGTGGGGAGCATGCAGGAGGCAGCCGATTGATGTTTCTGTCCTATTGGTATTTCTTTTTCTTTCTCCCTCTCTCTCTCCCTCTAAAAAAAAAAATAAAGAAAGAAAAACATATTTAAAAAAATAAATGAAGTAAATGCTACCATGATTTTTTTTCAAAATTCTTTTTTTCTCTGCATTCTTCCTTGTAAATTGTGTTGGTTTGAAATGCTCTTCACCCATAATTTTCTATCTAGAACCAAATAAAGGTGTTGCTACCTTCAGCAAGACTGAAAATTTCTCATCCACATATAATCCATAAAGTACACTACCCCAAAGTTCACAGAGATCCTATGACTACAAATTATTGCTAAACCATTTTCATGGCTAAATCCTAGGTGACATTTATAGGATGCTTACTTTGTCCTGGGTAATGTGGTATTTCATGTATGCTAACACATTTTGTTTTTGCAATGGCCTTGGTGAGAAGACTAACCCCTATTTTGTAAAACCACTGTTTGGAATTCTCTGCTATTTTTCAGACTGCCTCTTATTCCAAAAAAAAAAAAAAAAAAAAAATACCTTTGCTTTCTAGCCTGCTTGAATAAAGAGGAAGATAAACTTAGCTGTCTGACCTTGTAGGCCAAAGACTAGATATGCCCATACTCTCAATGCCATGCCAGGTGTATTTTTTAGTTGGATAGAACTGTGTTGTTTTCAAGGCCAGCAGCAAGATAGCTACATTCCACTTGCTAAGACCATTATCTCTCTAAGCCCACATAGAGCTAGCTTTTTAATAAAAAGGGAAGTTCTGGTTGTAGCTTGGCTTAGAATTTGAATTCATTTTCTCTAAGCCCACCCCAGTGAGTAAAGTGTGACTCCAAACTCTCTGAGCATTGCTCGATTTATTCCGGTTCTCTGTAACATTAGGAGGTACTTAGAATTAGAATCTCCAATAAATAATGAGTAAACTGAGCCCCAGATGTAAATGGACAACTAAAAGGTCCAGACTGCCTGTCACTACTTGAGCCAATTAAACAGAGACAGGGTTGAGTCATATATGAGCATTTATTCCAATATTGCTGGCAGCATGGGAGAGCAGCAGGTCCTCCACAAAAATCTGCTCTGCAGCCCCCTATAAGCCAGCATGGGTAGAAAGACAGATTACATGGGGAAGTAGGCAAAGGGGTCCGCCAAATGGGCAGTTTGCAGGTAACATGGGCTGGTGATATGCAAAGGGCTGGGGTCTTTAAAGGACTGGCGATTCTGGTTTCTGCAACAAGGCTATTAATCTTTCCACGAGAATAGGCAGCTCCCTGATGGGGAAGATGGGCGGCATTTCCAGGTGAGCTCCCAGCCAGGTTAGAATATGCCTTCTTTAATCAGAATACAGCAATCACGATTAACAGAGTGTGATTAATATTTCTTATAATTCAAGCTGGTTCCCCATCTATTTCTGCCCCTATCACAGAGAGACTAGGGGCCTTGTCCAGGGCTCCACAGCTGGAAGTGACAGAGCCAGAAATGCACATGTGCTAGCCTATGAGCATTCCAGTTCACCACGATTGTCCTGAAACCCGGGCGGTGCAGACTTAGCCGCCATGCACAATTCGGGATTATTAAGGGCTGTAGGAGGTCAGAACACGTCACCCCAATATAGGCCACTTTGGCATATGGGTTATTTTGAGCTGAAGATAACTGAGAAGCGGTGGATGCCAAACAAAGCTCTCTGCCCTCCCCATATGCCAGAAACAGGACATAAATCCCCACTTACAGGGTGTGCCAGCGATTGTGTGACCTGGATGTTGGGTCTGATCAAAGAATTGAATCGATATCCCCTCCCCTGGGAACTGACCTTCAGGCCACTTCACAATGGACATTCCACTTGCTTAGACCACATTCCACTTGCTAAGACCATTCATTATCTCTCCCTTCTGGAGTTTCCCAGAATCTGGATCTGCAGAGAATTCTCCACCCAGAAAAAGCCCGACTAGAGCCCTTTAAAAATCTCCTACTCCCCCATCTTTGGGTGCTGGTGCCATTTTGGGGCTCAGCCCCACTAAGTTTCCGGATGACCTAATAAATTCATAATTCTTTATCCCCTTTGGCCTTGTGCGTTCCTCTTTCAGTGACCCTAACACTTGGCTCTTTTATTTTTAAATATATTTTTATTGATTTCAGAGAGGAAGGGAGAGGAAAAAAGATATAGAAACATCAATGATGAGAGAGAATCAATGACGGGCTGCCTCCAGCATGTCCCATATGGAGATCAAGCCTGCAACCCAGGGATGTGCCCTGACTGGGAATCGAACTGTGATCTCCAGGTTCATAGGTCGATGCTCAACTGTTGAGCCACGCTGGCTGAGCTGACCTGGACTCTTTTTTTAAAATCCTTACTCGAGGATATTTTTTCATTGATTTCTTAGAGAGAGTGGAAGAGAGAGGGGAAGACAGAGGGAAATATCAATGTGAGAGAAACACATCAATTGATTGCTTCCTGTATGGGCCCTGACCAGGGTCTGAGGCTAGGGAGGAGCCTGCAACCGATATACCTGCCCTTGACCGACATTGAACCCGGGACCCTTCAGTCTGCAGGCTGACGCTTTAGCCACTGAGCCATACCAGCTAGGACTCTTAATCACCACGATGCCTCTGGACTCCTAGCAGCTTAGAGGTGGCATTGGAGGAGTCATGTCCATCACAAACCTGCTCAACAACCCTGGTCTTCCCTGATTCCCCCCATATTCACCTCCCGAGTTTGCTGCCTCTGAAGCCTGAATACCTTTGCCTGAGTCTTGTCCCTTCTCGACAGCTGCACTGCTTGTTAATGTGGGGAGGGGACAACTTCCCTTCCCGCCTCTGGTTGTTTTGGCTGATTGAATAATTCAAGACAAGAGAATAATTAACAAGAGAAAGTCAAATTTAATTTCTTGTGCATTGGAGCCCCACATATGTGAGAGTCAGAGACCTCACTTTCCTGAGAGTGTAGGTGGCATCCTAAGCTATGGGAAAGGTGAGGGGGCCTGGGCCTCAGAGCGGGGAGAGTCATTGCAGGACAGTAAGAGCAGATGCTCAGTAACCAGTAGTCTGTCCTGCCTTGGGGAGAGGTCAGAAAATGATATTTCTGGTAACAAGCCATTGCAGGCAAGGCTCCCAACCCAATACAGATGCTTCTAGGTCATTAAGCGAGGAGCAGAAGTTTTTCTTGAGTCCAGAGGGTCTTGGTTGCCTTTAGCTCAAAGTCATGCACCTACTAAAGGCACATCCCTAAGTCTCCCTGTGTGGATGTGTGCTGTACAGATAATACACTGATGCTCTTTTCGCTGTACCTCATCACTCTAATTTGCACCTGGAGAAGCCAGGAGGGAAGAGGGGATGGGTGTTTTCTTCCTCTACAGAGCGCATACCTCTCCAGCTGGCAGTTGGAACCTCATCAATGCTTGGAGCCTGGCTTGGTGAATACAAGAGCAGTACATTGCCCCACCAGCCAGGGCCCACGGAGCCACAGTGGTAGTGCTGCCTTCCACATTCACTGAGTAAAAGAGTGAGCACCTATGTGCCAGCCATCAGCCAGGCCCTGGGACAATTCTGGGGTCACACAAAACAGCAAAGCAAAGTCTCTTCCTGTTAGGAGGGGTGAGAGAGGGAAGCTCTGGACTGACCTCTCTCCCTTTCCTTCTCCCCCCTCCGCTGCACCCCAGCTCCTCCATCCCCTCAGGGCCCTGGGACTGTTTGCTTCCCACCGCTCTTCCCAGACCAGCAGCTCCTCAAGAGTGAGAGCTGACCCTTAGCATCTTCTAGGAGTCTGAGGACTTCAGAGCTCTGCCCTGAGGGCTTAGTACGCAGATCACCCCAACACAGCGGGGGGGGGGCAATGGAGGCCTCAGTGGAAATGGATGAGTGGGGGCCATGCCCCCTGACTGGTCTTGCTCCTTTGAAACCCTGGGAGCAGGTTGTAATTCTGCTTACAAACCCAATGGAGCAACCCGAGATGGTTCACATCTCCGAATGGAGAGGAGGGAGATAGATCCCCAGGCTGCCTGGAGGAGTGTCTTGTCTCATCTGAAAATACAGTTTCCTGCCTCTTCCATTCCCATAATTACACATACACACACATACACACACACAACCCTCCCCCAATTTAAATCTGTTGGTTCACCAAGATTCTCCTTAACCAAGCCCTAGTCAGCCTCCTCATGGTTGGCCTGAAGACAATTGAAACAGGAATTTCAGGGGTAAAATATGACAATTTTAGAAATTAAGGGGACCATGGAGGAAGCACAGGGCTGCAGAGCAGCAGAAGGTATATTTCCATAGAATAGAGAAGCTGAAAAGCTGCAACAGGTACATTTCCATAGAATGAGGGAGCTGGGAACAGCAAAAGGTCTGTATTTACAAAATAGAGAGAAGGAAGCCCTTCATCCAGAAGGAGAAGAAGAAAGCTCAAAGGGAATAGGAAAACAATAAGGATGGAGTGGGGAGAACCTCACATGTCCCAGGTGAGGTTCCAACCTTTGAGCCCAGGAGTTACTATAGTAACCAGTCCAAGGGAATAGTGACCAATCAGAGGGGATATCAAGGCATCAGGATCTGCAGCCTTTATAAGCCATAGGGAAAAGGAACTCAGGGGGACCCTTTCCCCCTCCCTACTTGGGAGTCCATTCTGTGGGACTCTTCCCTCTCCCCACATGGGAGCCTGTACTTGTTCTTCAATAAACCTTGACCTTTGCTATATCACTTTCTGTTCATGGATTCATTCTTTGATTCTAGCGGACAAAGACTTGGGTTCCAGTCCAAAAATTCCATTTTACAATCTGGGCAAAGAACCTGTTAACCAGTTTAGCCAGCTCCCCCCCCACTCTTGACATCTGGTCAAATTCCTCATCCTCACTGTTGAAAGGAATTTTAGGATAAAATAGGCAGGTTTAGGGAGTTTTCAGAATAAAGAGAGTTGGTGGGGGGGGGGGGCTGCATAGGTGAGGGCTTGGAGCTGCCAGAAGACTCACATTCACAGAGGAAAAGAATGGTTCCACAGTGTTGGAGAGTGGGAATTTTTGCCCATTCCAGAGACCATGGACTATGCCCTAGATAGAGCTGTCAGTGCTGACACCAGGCCAGGCCTTGAGATACGGTCTCATGGCCCCTTCCCAGCACGTAGGCCTTCTTTCATAAAACACTGTCAGCTTTCTGAAGAACAGGATGATCCTGTGAATAACATGGTCATCAATAGCATGATCTGGACGTTGCTTAGGAAAACTGTTTTGTCTTGGGTTACTTGCTCTACAAAAACAAGATGTGGTTAATGTGCTTAAAAGTGGTCCTGCGCACCCAGTACAGGCCTCTAGCAACAGAAGGCGAGGTAGAAATGCAAACCGACCCCGAAGGTCTCTAAGATTAGAGACCGGCCAAAGAAAAGGGGGGAATGAAAGAATGCAAGGCCAGCGAGTGTGGTCATTCCCAGACAGAGAGGAGCCAGGAGCCTAACCTGAAATAATTAACAAGAGGCAGCTGGAAGTAGTAAAACCCGATAACAGTTTGTAGGAGAAAAACAGTTTGAGGATGGCAGTAACGGTTTCAGGAGATAACGAACACACTGGAATGTCCTGGGGTCAGAAAGGGCAGGCAGTAAAGATTCCCCACTCCCTCCTCCCAAGGTATATAATCTCTGCCTTTGTCTTGATTCGGGGCTCACAACCTCTACTCTATGTTTAGAGTACGTTGTGGGTCCCAGCATGCTTGGTCAATAAACCCTTTGCTTTTTGCATGAGAACGTCTCTTGGTGCCTTTGTGAGCGCGGCCGGCGTCCCGGGCGTAACACACAGGATAAGGGGAGAGGAAGACACGTACTCACAGAAGATAGGGAAAAGCTGTAATGCCCAGATTTCGGGGTCCCCAAATTCAACCACCAGGGAGCCACTTCCGATGCAAAAAAACAGTCTTTATTCAAGCCCGGGCTTGGCTCCCAGCCTCTTTACCGACGCAGCGGCGAGACGAGAGAGCAAGCCCCAGGGGAACAAAGGTTATATAGGGCTAGTCATTTGGGTGGGCTTGGGTGAGTGACGTGGGTTACAGAGAGTGGTCACTTTGGTCAGGGTTTTTCTGCAGGGGTCTTACGGCACAAAGGCCAGGAGGTGGCCAATACATTCCAAGGTCTGAGCCATCCCCCTACCATTGTTTCTTGATAGTCTTATTAGGACCTTAGCTACATTCCTGGAGCTTCACTGGTCTACTCAGGCAGCGGTTGGGGGAGTTAGGACAATTCTGACATTCCTGTGGTGACCCCCAGTGGGAAGGGTCAGCTGAGGATCTAGCTCTGAAAGATGGGAGATAGTCAGTTCTGCTTTCTTCTTTCAAAGCCACAGGGCATGGGGAGACAGAGGAAGCAAACTTTCACCGAAGATAGAGAAGTGCCGATAAATGGGAGAAAGAGGAAAACATCTTCACAGGAGACAGAATTCTACCAGTGAAGGGGGAGAGGAGGAGGGGGACACAACATGGGGTTCTGGCTTTGAAGCTGATATTCTACCAATTGGAAGGAGTATGAAGAGACAAAGAACTGCAGCCTTCATAAACCTTAGAAAAAAGGAGCTTGGTGGGTTACCCCCTTGGGACACCCCACGCAGGAGTCTGTTCTTGCTTCCAATAAATTTCCACCCTTTTCATCTACCACCTTTTGTCCATGGCTTCATTCTTCAAATCCATCTGCACAAGAACCCAGGAAAGAAATCAACCTTGCATCCTGCTCAGGAAAACTACCCGACTCGCCTTGATGTCTAACCACCCTCAGTGGGTTCAGCAAGCATACTATTGAGTCCCTCTAGCCAGAATTCCGCCACCTCCCCCTCATATCTCCTCTTTTTCGGTGATTCTCCACCCATCAGCCCCTCCCTGCTCCTTGGCTATCAACCCACAGCCAACTTTGCTGTATTTGGCCTGGGGCCAGTCTCTGCCCCCATTGTAAAGGTAGTCTTCAATAAAGTCTTCCTTACTGTTTGAGCAAGTGTCAGAATAATTTTCTTTAATTTTGTTTTAGAAGGAAACAGAGAAGTCGCCTAGTGCTTGCTTCTTGTTTTCTTCCTCCAGTAACCAGACTACAGCCAGTGTGACTTTACACATAGTGAGATCCAAACATAAAGCTATGAGGTAGCACTGATTCAGGCAGAAGTCCAAATAGTGTTCTGCTTAGGAGGCAAAAAGCGAGGGATATTATGAGGAAGGGAAGGGAACAATGACATCACTAGAAAGAAGGCATTTCTATTGGTGCAGATAACAGTGATACTAATCACTGTGATACTAATTCTAAAGAATGTTTTTAATCTTCAATCTGGTAGTCATGATGTCTACTTTCTTGTTAGCTTTGCAAGCAGTAATTTGGGATACAAGGTTTTTTAGACCTAGTTCAAAGGCGATTTTGCCCAGATTTGAGGAGAAAGACCTATAATGCAGTTCCTCTGGGATGGCAGCTCTGACTCCATTTAAAAATGGCTTTGTTTGCATTATTATTATTTTTTTTACAGCTTATATGGCGAGAGTATGCTATCTCTACAGCTAAAAATAAGTAGAAATTCTAGGGGAAAAATCTTCTAGATATCAAATAAGATTTACAGAAAAAAATTACCTGACAGTTAATATAATCCAACAGTTTACATTATGTTTTTTAAAACCTCTATATAAAACCCAGAATAGAAAGTGTATAAAAGTTTAAATTAACATCTTAGATCATCTTCCTAGACTATGATTTCTTCTTGACCTGGAGCCCAACTGTCAAGGTTAATTAAGAGAAAGGGAAGTAGTGGTGTGGGGGGCAGGGGCAATTATAAATGCCACATCAGTAAAAAATTCAGCCCTAGCTGGTTGCTCAGTGGTAGAGCATTGGCCTTCGGACTGAAGGGTCAGGGGTTTGATTCTGGTCGAGAACATGTGCCTCAGTTGCAGACTTGATCCCAGGCTCTAGTTGGGGTGCATGAGGGAGGTAACCAATCGATTGTGTCTCTCTCACATTGATGTTTCTCTCTCTCTCTGTCTCTTCCTCTTCCTTCCACTCTTTCTAAAAAATCAATGGAAAAAATATCTTCAGGTGAGGATTAACAACAAAAAATTCAACCAAACAAAATATACTCAAGCATCTGGATTTTCTTTTTTCTAGGTGATAGTGAATGTGTAGTTATTGAGGGAAAACATCAAGATTATCCATTCTTCTTCCAGGTGTGCAGAGCTTGCTGGAGGAAACTGCACGCTGCTCCAGGATGTGTCGTGTTGGCCCTGCATGGTTTTGAGAAGAGGCAGAGGCAGTCCTCTGTGTACGGGATGTTTGCATTTTAGAGGATTGGAAGGTGTCTCCCTCTCTGCACCAGGAAGAGATAGATGACTAAGTCAGGAGAGAATCTGCTTGACCACCTGTGGATGAAAAAAAGGTCACATGCTAACCTGATCAGCTCAGGGAAGGCCTGCATGGTGGTTTTGCAAACTCAAAGACCTAAAGTAACTACAAAGAATGGTCTGAAATTAAAACTTCAACTAAAAGCAATTTATAGAGGGTAGTCATGTTCTAGACCAGTATCTTCCCGGATAAAGGTCAATCTTTACTTTAACTGAACCTATTGGTTTTTTGCATCTAAGATAAATAACATGCCTGTGAAAGGTCTGGGTAACTTGTAAATCTCTTTTCCAGACCCCTCAGGGCAAAACCAAATGTGCCTGGGTGCCAGGACAAAGACCATAAATTTCTTCATTGTTATTGTTATCAAGTTAATTGTTGACTGTTAACTATCCTGCACCCACCTAAGTAAAAAGAAGCATGTGTCTATCATTTTACTTTTTTAAAAAATATATTTTTTTTATTGATTTCAGATAGGAAGGGAGAGGGAGAGAGAGAAACATCAATGATGAGAGAGAATCATTGATTCGTTGCCTCCTGCACTTCCCCTACAGGGGATTGGGAGCCCACAACCGGGCATGGGCCCTTGTCTGGAATTGAATCCAGGACCCTTCAGTTGGCAAGCCAACAATCTACCCACTGAGCCAAACTGGCTAGGACTACTGTTGTGATGTACCCTGAATCTCACAAAGGACGCCTCAAAAAAGTCGAATTATGGAGTCATTTATTAAAAGCCGGCAGCATACGAGGGAGCAAAAGCGCTCCAGACCTCGCAGCCCCGAACAGCTTGCCACATCTGGCTCATATTGGCAGAATATCACAAAGGTATCGATTACATCTTTGGGTCTGGAATGAGGTGTTACAGAAAACCGGAATAATCAAACAATGCAGGAGAGTTTGGAGTCACACTTTATTCACCGCGGTGGGCTTAGAGAAAATGAATTCAAATTCTAAGCAAAGCTACAAGCAGGACTTCCCTTTTTATTAAGGAGCCAGCCCTCTGTGCAATTAGTGGTTATCTCGCTACTGTCTTTGAAAATAAACACAGTTCTAAAAATTATGGGCACATCTAGTCTCTGGCCTACCAGGTCAGACAGCTAAATTTATGGTCCTCATTATTCAAGCATGCTAAAGCAGGCTAGAAAGCAAAGTTATTATTTATTTATTTATTTATTTATTTATTTATTTATTTTTAGAATAAGAGGCCATCTAGGAAAAACAGCAGAGCATTCTAAACAGCAGTTTTTACAAAATAGGGGTTTGCCTTCTCATTCCTCTCCTCCCCCCTTGTCCCACAAGCTTTTCAGCCTTGTGGTACAATAACCACGGGATGTTATGGTGAACAGGGGTTGTTGAAACTCTTTTACTGCTTCCTGCTGGAAAAGGGTGCTGTCCAAGGGGTTAACATGCAGGAATTTCCCCTATTTATATGTTTTTACTGTCTCCCATTTCTTCCTCTTGGAGAGGTTTGTAGGGAATTCTTCTGGCTTGTAGGACCATTTGAAGTTTAAAGGCATCTAGACGGAATGAGATAAAGTGAGTTAACAGATTTAGAAGACATGGTCCTAGGGTTATGGCTATGAGTAGCATTAACCGTGGTCCTGTCAATGGAAGGAGCCATTTCCAGACTCCCCCCCCCCCACCCCCCCCATGCAGCCCAGGTCTCTGATAACTCCTGTCTTATTTTTGAAGCTCAATCAGCTAGTTTCTTGGCCCCATCCCTTACAATATCAGACTGGTTAGCATAAAAACAGCATTCTTCCTCAAGGAACAGGCACAGCCCCCCTTTCTCCGCTGTGAGAAGGTCTAGTCCTCTTCGATTCTGGAGAGTAACGGCTGCCACTGAGTCAATCTGATCCTGTACTGCAACAATACTTTGACCTATTTCCTCTAAACTGTCAGCAAGGTCTTTGGATAGACTCTGATAGTAGGAGAGGGAAGTTGCCAGTCCCCCTATTTCAGTGCTAACCCCTGCTGAAATGCCAAGTGTTATAAGGAGAGGGATTAGCTGAACTGCTCTTTTGTATTGGATATGATGTGTTACCGGGACAGGCAAGGACTGATTGTTGGGGGCAATGTCTATTTCGGGGGCTAGGTAAACCAGAGTGCAGGTCCCAGTTCAGTTGGCAGGTAGACAGAGATAGGTATTGGTGCCACAGAGGAAGAAGATTTCCTGGGTCTCCAAACAGAAGGTATTCTCAATGGTAAAGAGGTGTGTGAGCTTCCTATTCTCCTGTTCCCAGCCAGAGAGAGTTCCTGCCAAGGTTGCCCCTGTTAGGGGCTGAAAGGGGCCTCGAGGATTATTTTGTGAGTTCCGGAGGTGGTGTTTTCAAAGAAAATAAGTTTCCTGTCAGTATTTACCCAGAATTTAGAGTGTGTGAGCCCATGGGAAGGGAGGTGACGGCATGAGGCCTGTTGGTTCGATGTGCAATCCTGCCATGGGTGAAACCTTGAGCAGGTGCGGGGTCAGCCTGAGCAGAACTGAGAGGTGTCAGTGGTTGGGAAGGCCGCCGAAATGGTGGGCCCTGCTGAAAATCGAACAGAGTTCTGAAAAGGAGCTGTTTGGGTGACAACATAGTTAACCCAATTAGAGGCAGGTTTTAGGTTGAGAGTAAAATTGCAGAGGCGTTGATCAAGATGTCCCAAAGTGTCTCCTCCAGGGAGTTCCCTTCTGATGCAGAGGGGTGACTGAAACGTTAAGGCAGCGTTAGTGGTTACCAGTCCAAAGGTAGGAACCTTGTTGGTTCGGTGTGATGCCATATCATTTAGATAAGTTTGGAGTAGCTGGACGGCCCTGCCTGTAAGTGTCCCTTTTGCCATCTCCGTGATTTTGAAGTTATAAAGTTCATTGAGGTGCATAAGTTGGAATGGAGGTCTTCCATGTATTTTATAATGGAAGGACAGACTAGAATCAGACCATGTGTGCAAGGAGGTGGGGGCTGCCGTGTAGCTTGTAGATGAGAGGGGAAGACAGAGCCAGCACTCCCTGGCTAGGGCTGGATTGGTCTGATTTAAGAGGGAGAGGGTGAGATTGCATTCGGTAGAGATAGTGAGGACTTAGGAAGCTCTTAAGGGGCAGAGTGTAGACCTGAGAGTGGTCCAAATTAAGAGAGTTCAGTAACAGTAAAAGAATTAGCCTTAGCTTCATTGTGTTTCTTTGCTGTGTAGGAAGCAGTAATTTTATAATGCCTCTGTGTTCCAGCAAGGGCAGAAGAGTTCTCCTCCTGGGACTAGCCTCGGGTTCCAGCGGCACTCATAAAAAGACAAAAAGAGAATTATTAGAAAGATAAAAACAATGATTATCCAGAAATACCAGAGCATTTCGCATTTAAGAGAAGATAAGAAAGAAAAATTAGTGTAAGGAAGAATTCAGCAGGGCATTTCTGAATCCCTTGGAGCAGGTTGATCAGCCAGGTCCGTTGTTTTCTTGAGAGTGATCCATAGGGGGTGTTTCTGGTCAGAGGTCACTTTCCACTCAGGCTGGGTGTTGCTCGGCTGGTGGCCTGATTTTGTTACAGAAAACCGAAGAACAAAGCAATACTTAGAGAGATGGAGTTACATTTATTACGTGCGGGTCCAGAGGAAAATGTCTCTCAAATTCTGGGCCTCAACATGCAGGAATTTTCCCTATTTATATGTTTTTACCATCTTTGTCTCCCAAATATGGGGTGTTTCTGGCCCCTTTTGCAAGTTCTTAAAAAGCCTGTATGTGTTGGTGAAGCATCCATCTTATATAAATACTGCTGTTTGAAATATTAACCCTGCCATTTGGCTTCTGTAAATTCTTGCTTGCTAAGACTACTCCCACTTCAGAGAGGCCATTAAACCTTCCCCAAACAAGGTTATCAGTGCTGTCGCCAGGCCAGGCCTCTGGTTGAGGTCTCAAGGCCCCGGCACATACGGGCTCTTTAAGAACTTGTAAAAGGGGCCGGAAACACCCCATATTTGGGAGACAAAGAAGGTGGAAACATATAAATAGGGAAGGTTCCTGCATGTTGGGGCCCAGAATCTGAGAGACATTTTCCTCTGGACCCGCGCGTAATAAATGTAAGTCCATCTCTCTTAAGTATTGCTTTGTTCTTCTTCGGTTTTCTGTAACACTGGGGCCTTGAGACCTCAACCAGAGGCCTGGCCTGGCGCCAGCACTGATAACCTTGTCTGGGAAGGTTTAATGGCCTCTCTGAAGTGGGAGTAGTTTTAGCAAGCAAGAATTTACAGAAGCCAAACCGCAGGGTTAATATTTCAAACAGCAGCATTTATATAAGATGGATGCTTCATTCCCCACTGGTTTTACGTACATGAGTCAAATCTTAGTCATTGTAGTTATATTTACTTCTGAGGACTATAATCTTAATTTTCTGCCTAATAAAGTTAGTGGGCTTGCCTATAAGATAAGGGCCTGGAATGAGGGCCAGGAGTAATCTTTAGAGAGTCCGAAGAGTCCTAGACTCAATTTTTCCTGGGCTGTCTTAAGCCGGGTATGATGAAGCCTCATTGGGATTCCGTTGACCTTGACTGCCGTGGTGGTGGTCCTTTCCAGGTAGGAGTCAGTCCTTGGGTGGCAAATTTCTTTACCCAAACAGTCCACCAGGGTGGAAGGGATGAACCAGGCCAGAAGTTGGTACAGGCAGAGCGTCTCAGATGTGCTTCTGGATTGTTTCCTGGGTAGACTGTAAAGCCTGTAAGAACTTGAATAAAGACTGGTTAGCTTTTCTAGGTCAGGATCTGGAAGAGTCACTAGAATCGGTAGAGGCCCCATTGGTTTTAGGGCAGCCTCCCAGGCAGCTTCATCTGTGGCCCAGTTCCCTCTTGCTTCTGTGGAGAACCCTTACCTTGTAAATGAGTACCTGCTATCAGTATAAATTATTACTGATTTTTCTTTTGTCTACCAGAGAGCCTGAAACTAGGTGACTCGAGTGTTTGACATCCAGCACTCCAGTGTGTGCCAGAGTAAAGTCTCAATCTCATGTGGGGCAGTTAGGATTAGTTCCTGCCCTAGGATTAATTTATTTGCTTTTTTGATAAGCATAGCTGTGGCTGCTACCACCTGGAGGCAAGTATGTCACCCAAATGCAAAGGGGTCAAGTCTTTTGGACAAATAGGCTACCAGCCTTTTCTTCGGCTGAGACTTTGGTGAGCACCTCTTTGCCTATGCCCCTTGTCTCACATATGTAGAGGTGGAAAGACTTAGTTACATCCTGTAGCACTAATTGGCCCATCGTGCCTTTTCTGCTCATGCCTGTCTAACTGCCTAATATATTACCTCAAGGATCCTGGCTCTGAATTCTTTTAGGGAAAATGGATGTTGAATTTCTTCTGTAGCTGCTTTGTGCTGAGGAGGGACGGAGTTTTCTCTCAGAGCCAAGAGATCCTTTTCTGTCTGTCACAGGGACGATGAGGCCTGGGCCCAGAAGGAGGTTGGCTTGTGACCTGGCAGAGACAAACGGTAACAAATGGTCTGGTGGAAGGGAAAGAAAACATTTCAGTTTTAATGACCTCTATTGAAATATAATTTTTCTCCTCAAAATTACTTCTATGTTTATCAAAAGAGCCAGATAAAGACTAATTTACTTATTGTATTTAATTTGGCCTGATTGTTTGCATAAACACAACAAGAATGGTAACCAACTACCTTTGCCGAATTTCATGATTGAATCTTATTGTGCCCCATAGGGCCAGGAAGCCAAGCCATCCAGCTGCCGTCAGGACTGCCTGTAGTATCTGCTGAGTTAGGTGAATCCCTCACCTGTAGCAACTCCACCTGGGCCCATGCTCTAGGTTTTAAGGCCGATCTCAGTAGCCCTCCTACTCCTCACGGCCTAGAGTGTGTGGGGTTCTGCAGGGATGCAGAGTCGCCCTTATTGCTCCCCTTCTACTCTGACCAACTGCCAGTGATGGTAGGGCATGGGCCTGACGCTCCAGCGCCACCCATGTTCAGGGCTCCCAAGCAGGACAACAGGCTTTTTCTTGGCATTCTTATTGGCTCCAAGTCTTCAGAATTCAGGCAGGGCTCTTTAAAACATGACACTCCAGTCAAAGTTTCCGGTCAATAAAACCACTATTAGAAACTGGTCTTATTGAACTTATGCAGAGAAATGTATTGCCATGATTTACTAAGCATTGCCAAATTTCAGAGGAATTATATAAGGAGAAAAATATACTGACCTGCTTTAAGATCTCCTGATTTTCCTTGTTAGTCCTTTCTATGGATTCTTCAGAGAAATATAACTGTCTTCAAATGACAAGGAGAAATTCAAAATGTGTCTATATTCAAGTAGACAATTATAGCTATCCTTGTAGTAGGGTTCCCCTACTTGACTTGTCCTTAAAATTTCATATGGTCTCTGGGAGGGTGACATGCCCTCTGAGACAGGACTAAGGGAGATTTATTGCTTTACAGGGTCTCATATGTCACAGGACCTCACGGGGTCTGTAATTCCTGTAACAAAGGGCTGGTACTCACCACTTCCCTCTGTTCCAAACAGGCCTTCCCCACTTTCCTAAAGTTGAGGTTTGTGCCACCCCTGACATGGGCATGGTCACACAGGCCTGCAAGACAGTAATACTGGCACTGTGGCCACCTTAGGTAGCCAAATCTTCTGCTACCATATATGACACATGGTAGGGCTATACAAATATCTTAGGGAGGTGACTAAGGTCTATTCTTGACCTTCCCACACCAAGTAAAATTGTCCTTGTCTTCTTGGAGTAATGTCCACAAAGACACAGGCATCATCTATGTCTATTATACAGTTTCTGCAGGCCACTGTCAGGGCTGTGCATGGTGGCCAGTTCTTCTTTCTGGCCACAAACACAGCCTGTCTAATTTCCCTAAAATTTATTCTTGCATGGGAGAAAGTTGTTTTGCTGTAAACAGGCAGCTTAACCCCTATGTATCTGGGCTTGGATATATGCCTAGAAAGCTGTAATTTATAAGTTTAACATGTGGCCTTAGGTCTTTCTAACCCAACAGGGTCTCTGCCATCCCTCAGTCAGACTCCTCCTCTCTTGGAGAATCTCAAAGTCCTGAAGGCTCCCCGGTCCAGGGAGAGTGCCTTTCCTTTGCTCTTTGACTTTATGCTGCCAGTCCAAAACAGCCAGAGTTCCAGTTAGAAACAGCTTTGCGTATTGAAAAATGCTTCTGTGGCAGTGGCTTGGGTATTAGGCCCCTTGTCTTCCCGCCAGTCCCCTTTGTGGCAGAGCAGCCACCAGGCCTCTCCCAAGGGCGTGCACTGCAAAGGGATCTCAACCCCTCCTCTTCCAGCAGCAACAGGTACTGAACCCTTTCAGTACATTTGCAAACAGGGAGCTTTCACTAGCTCTAACTGCTGCTTTTACAGATCCCGGGCCTGCTGCTCTATTCCAGTGGGGCTGCAGGAAGGCCAGTAGCAGTCACTGGCTTCTGGTTTAACTGCTGCAGCCAGCAAGCCAAAGGCCTAAGTCTTGTATTGCTTGTTGTAAAACACTCATTACTCACTGGGCAGCAGCGGGCAGCTCTAGTGTCAGGTAAATGTCTGCTGTCCCACTTTTCTCACTGCTGTGGCTTCTTCCAGGGCCACTGCAGGCAGCTCAGGCATCCAGCCCCCCTCACCCCCTTCTTTCATCTGGCTTTTGGGAGATGAGTCTGCCTAGCAACCAGTTCTAAATCACCAGGGCAGCTAGATTAATTATGCTTGCAGAAAATTTGCGACCTTAAATCTAGTGACGTTCTGATAAGACACCTGGACCATACCCCTACACCAGCAGAGTGGTCTGCAGCCAGTATAATCAACAAAAACCTATCTCTCCCTGCTTCATAATTAACTGCCGACAACCCCCCTCCTCCATCCTGTCCCCCAGTCCAGTTGCTTGTCTCTCTTCCCGATTGTGAGTCAGAGGAAGACAATTCCTACAGAGGGGAGAAATAGAAACAGTGGAAGTTTCAGAGAAAACTACAGACTACCGCTGTAGTAGTCCTCCCTTTCAAAGGCTGAGGTCCGACCTGTGGAGAAAAATGACTCTTAGTCAGCATGGATAAGGGTGTGTAGGGAGATTTCTTGTGAACTGAAAGCCTGAATGGCCTCCTGAAAGAAAAGGTCTTTAATCCAGATACAGATGTTATAAGAATCAGGATGAGAGAGGAAGGGAAAGACCAGGTTATGTCCTCTATGAGGATCCTAATAACTGAAAACAGCAAGTCAAACAAATGTTGGACTAGAATGTCACAGGCAGGGACAGGGCCTGTAAATCTCTCCACCCTGTGGAGCTGTAAGCCCTGCCCCTTGAAGTCTCCGACCAGCAAAAGAGATAAGAAAGCCATAAATAACAGTTCTTTGTTCTTTGAAATGTCACAAATTTATACCTTTAAATTAACCCTAGGACTTTAAAATTTCAATTTAATACAGCAAATTCACAAATCAGAGCAAACTGAAACCCTTACTTATACAAAATTAGAGAGAAAATTTTATTAGCTAAATGGGCTGATTCCCTCCCACTGTGATAGAGAGCAAACATCTCTGAGAAAAATAACTCAGCAGTGCTGCTTAAGATGTTTGCAGACCACCACAGGTTCAGCCTTTAATAAATAAAACATTTTAGCCAGATGAATCAACAGAAATGCAGAATAAATCAAAATAGCTTTCGCTTCACACAGACCAGTTAATGAGCAGATAATTATGCCAAGACAGACAAACATCCATACTCACACTCTCTCAGTAGACTAGCCCAAACTGGAGCCAAGCAGATAAATGAAACAATGCCCAACTCCCCAGATGGGCATGGGGGCACTCCTGGCACCCACGCCCCAGAACAGAATATTCAACCAATGTCTTGGTGAGAACCTACCGGAAGAGTTAAGACTGCGTCCAGTCCTCCTTCTCGGTAGCAAATTGGCTAGTCCCACACAAACAGCAGAGTGAACTCATAATTCCTTCATTCACCTCCAGAGTCCCACATTTATATACTAGCTAGTCCGAGTATTTTGACTTCTACCAGATATTTACCCAGCGTTTAAACAGTCCACCTGATTCCTTATCCTCCTAACCAAACGGGGTCTCAGCTAGTCCCCAAGGAAGTACTTGACTTCCGGGGAGGTGATCAAGCTCCCCCTTCTACTCACTTGGAGTGGGCTGAACTGATGGGGCCCCTACATTACAGATTCTGTCGACAGGTCCAGAAGTGTCCGTCCACTCTCTCCAGATACCAGCCGGGTCCTGGGCTGAGGTCCAGGAGCGCCCAGAGTCCCCCGGTTCAATTCTGCTAAATCAGCAGAGCGGCACCTCCCGGAGGCCTATCTGGCTCCCCGGGCCCCAAACCTGACCCATTCACCGGAGGCCAAAAAAGCCAAGCACAGTTGTTTCCCAGTCAGGAAACCAATAATGTTACAGAAAATCAAAGAAGAACAAAGCAATACTTAGAGAGATGGACTTACATTTATTACGCGCGGGTCCAGAGGAAAATGTCTCTCAAATTCTGGGCCACAACATGCAGGAATTTCCCCTATTTATATGTTTTTACCTTCTTTGTCTCCCAAATATGGGGTGTTTCTGGCCCCTTTTGCAAGTTCTTAAAGAGCCTGTATGTGCTGAGGCCTTGAGACCTCAACCAGTGGCCTGGCCTGGCGCCAGCACTGATAACCTTGTCTGGGGAAGGTTTAATGGCCTCTCTGAAGTGGGAGTAGTTTTAGCAAGCAAGAATTTACAGAAGCTAAACAGCAGGGTTAATATTTCAAACAGCAGTGTTTATATAAGATGGATACGTCAATTTCACCCGAAAGTGGTGAATCCAGTTGTTCAGTCCTGCAACCTTGAGAGCTGTGGGAGTGGTTAGTATGAATGGATAGGGTCCCTTCCAAATTGGCTTAAGGGGCTCTTTTTTCCAGTCTTTTACCCAAACCTGGTCTCCAGGTTTATAAGGATGTACAGCTGTTCCTACAGAGATGGGTAGTCGGTCAGTAACCCATCTGTGGACCTCACGGACAGTTTTCCCAAGTCCTTGCAGTTGCTTCTGGATTTCTAAGTTTCCTATTTCCCCCAAATCTCCCTTTGGCCGAATTAAGGGAGGGGGTGTACCATATAGAATTTCAAAGGGAGAGAAACCTACCCGGGCTCTTGGGGCACAGCGTACCCGCAGGAATACAAGAGGCAAGATATCTGTCCAGGGTAAGGTTGTCTCTTGGCACAGCTTAGCCATAGCCTGCTTTAGAGTCCAGTTCATGCGCTCTACTTTCCCTGAACTCTGAGGCCTGTAAGCTGTATGTAGTCTCCATCTAATTCCTAAAGCCTTAGTTACCTGTTGTACTATTTCTGCTACAAAGGCTGGGCCATTATCAGACCCTATGGTCAGAGGCATTCCATACCGCGGAATTATGTCCTTTAACAATGCCTTGGTGACTTCTCTTGCCTTTTATGTGCGAGTGGGATATGCCTCGACCCAGCCTGAAAAGGTAAAAACAAAGACTAGTAGGTATTTATTCCCTCTGCTAGGCCCTATTTCTGTAAAATCTACTTCTAAGTCCTCAAAAGGAGCTTGCCCACAGCGCTGAACTCCTATTGGTCCCACAGGACCCTGTTTGGCATTGTTCTGTGCACAGAGGAGGCAACGCTGAGAAACTGAGGCACACAAGGAGGGAAGACGGGCAATTAGGTAGTATCTGCCTAACAAAGCTTCTAGAGCAGTCTTCCCTAAATGAGTAAGTTCATGCTGCTGGAGGACTACCTTATGGGCGAACAGTTCTGGAACATAGACCCTATGATCTGGGAGTATTCACCAGCCTTCTTTCGTTCTTTTGCCCCCTTCTTGCTGAGCCCATTCCTCCTCCTGCGGAGTGTACTTTGGAGGTTCAGGTAATTCAGGGGCCAACATGATCTGTGCCGGTGCTGCTTGTTCTTTGGCAGCCTGCTTTGCTGCGGCGTCAGCATGCTGGTTTCCTTCTGACACTGAGTCTTTCCCTTTCTGGTGACCTTTGCAATGGATGACGGCTATTTCCTTGGGCTCCCAGACTGCTTCTAGTAACTTTAAAATCTCATTTTGATTTTTGATTTCTTTTCCTCCTGCTGTCAGGAGCCCCCTTTCCTTGTATATAGCCCCATGAATATGCAGGGTAGCGAAGGCATAGCAAGAGTCAGTGTAGATGTTGGCACGCTTATCCTTACTGAGTTCTAAGGCTCTGGCAAGGGCCCAAAGTTCTGCCCTCTGCTCTGAGTATCCTTCAGGCAGGGCCTATGCCTCGATTGTCTCAAAGTTTGATACCACTGCATATCCGGCTCGTCTTTTTCCTTCATCTAAGAAGCTGCTGCCGTCTGTGAACAATACCAAGTGCGGGTTTGGCAGGGGCTTATCTGTTAGATCTGGCCAGCTAGAGTAAACCTCCTCTAAGACTTCCAGGCAATCATGTTCAGAGGCCCCCTCAGCAACCGGTAGAAAGGTAGCAGGATTAAGAGTTCTTACTGCTTCTAATCATACCCGCGGGTTCTCACTTAGCAATCCTTGGTATTGAGTCATCTGAGCACGAGTTAGCCAGTGCTGCCCCTTTGCTTCCATTAGAGTAATAACAGAATGAGGTACTTTTACATTTAAGTTTTGTCCCAGGGTAAGCTTATCTGCTTCTTTGACTAATAATGCCATGGCTGCAAAGGCCCTGAGAAACGAGGGCCACCCAGAGGCAACTGGGTCAATCTGCTTGGAAAGAGGCTATTGGTCTTTGCCAAGGTCCAAATTCCTGGGTTAGAACTCCTAGGGCTACCCCGTTGTTCTCATGGACGAAGAGATTAAAGTCCCATGTCACATCTGGTAGCCCTAGTGCTGGGGCCTCAGTGAGCTTTGCCTTTATGCTGATGAAGGCTTTCTCCTGCTCTGGGGCCCCATACAATGGGTGCCTTCTCTTCCCCTTTTAAAGCTTCATAGAGAGGCTTGGCCAGGTCTGAAAACCCTGGGATCCAAATTCGACAAAACCCTGCTGCTCCCAGGAATTCCCGAATCTGCCACCGGGTGCTAGGGACTGGGATGGCACATACTGCCTGCTTTCTTTCAGTCCCTAACCTTCATTTCCCTTGGGTGATTCAGAAGCCTAGATACTTGACTTCCTTCTAACAAATCTGTGCCTTTTTCTTGGACACTCTATAATGTGTTTCAGTTAACAGTCTCAGGAGGGCTCGTGTCCCTTCCCAGCACTGAGCTCGTGTGGAGCTAGCCAGTAGGAGGTCGTCTACATACTGGAGTAGAACACACCCCAAGTCCTGTCCTGGGAACTTAGATAAATCAGGTGCTAGTGCTCCACTAAAGAGAGTAGGGGAGTTTTTAAATCCTTGTGGAAGTCTGGTCCAGGTGAACTGCTCCTTGGCTCCCGTATTTGGATTTTCCCACTCAAAAGCAAAAAGCAGCTGGCTGATGGGGGCTAATCGGAGGCAGAAAAAGGCATCTTTCAGATCTAGGCATGTAAACCATTCCGCTTCTGATGGAATAAGTCCTAGAAGTGTGTAGGGGTTTGGCAGGGTTGCATGCAAGGTTATAACAGCCTCATTAACAGCCCGTAAATCTTGTACCGGGCGGTAGTCATTAGTCCCAGGCTTTTTGACAGGCAAGAGGGGAGTATTCCATGGTGATTGGCATCTTTTAAGGAGTCCCCACTGAAGTAGCCGGTCTAAGTGGACCTGAGTTCCTAGGTGTGCCTCCCATGGAATTGGATATTGGCAGAGTTTGACAGGCTGTGCCCCAGGCTTTAAGTCAATTAATATCGGGGCATAGTCTTTGACCAGGCCAGGAAGATTTCCTTCTGCCCAGACCAGCGGGTATTCTTCCTCTAACTCAGGCTCTAAAGGGGAGGCCTTTGACTGAGGGGCATAAAGTCTCCATTTTTTCCTCCCGGGACACTGCTGAGGACAGGATCATTGGAGAAGTCTCCTCACTTAGGTGAAGCTATGCTGAGTCATTTGGAGCAAAAGTGATTTCTGCCCCCATTTTGACTGAAAGGTCTCTACCTATCAGAGGTACTGGACAGTCTGGCAAGTACAGGAATTCATGAATTACTCGGTGGCCACCAAGTTGGCATCGGCGAGGCCGGCAGAATGATCTACGGGTCTGGTCCCCAGTAGCTCCAATAATGGTGACCTCCTTCCCTGAGAGAGGCGCTACTTTCTGATTGACTACTGAGTGTTCTGCTCCCGTGTCAACCATAAAGTCCACAGTCTGGCCCCCAATTTTCATTCTGATCGTGGGCTCGTGGGGGCCCAGCTGAAAAGAGCCCAGTCTGTCCTACTCAGAGTCAGCTGCTGCCAGCCCAATAAGGTCTGCTTCAGGTGGTTCTGATTGATAGTGACTGGGTGGAAAGGGGACCTTATCTTCTTGCTCTGCCGTCTGGGACATTCATTTTTCCAGTGCCCTGTTTCCTTACAATAGGCACACTGGTCCCGTCTCAGGCTTGCTCTTCCTTTCCCCACTGATCTGTCTTCCTGCTTCCCTTTTTGGGCTATCTGGGGGCCCGAACCTCTGAAAGCCGCTGCTATCACATTGGCCCTTCTTTGTATTCTCTTTTCCTCCTCTTTTTTTGCTGGCCTGTCTCAGTTGATGAAAACCTTGTTGGCTATCTCTAGCAGTTCACTAGCATTTTTTTCCTGCAAACCCTTCCAGCTTCTGTAATTTTCTCCTGATATCAGGCTTGGCTTGGCCTACAAAGGCAGCATTTACCATGGTTTGAGTGTCCGGGGCCTCAGGGTTAAAGGGAGTGTAGATCCGGTATGCCTCACACAGTCTCTCATAGAAAGCTGCTGGACTTCTGTCAGGCTTCTGGAAAACCTCAGAGATTTTAGCCATATTGGTGGGCTTCTTGGCTCCGGCCCTGACCCCCTGGAGGAAAGCCAGCCGATATCTTTCTAGCCTGGCCCTTCCATCTTCTGAGTTCAGGGACCAATTAGGTTTCTCATCTGGGAGGGCCTCCCTGGCCCATCTGTCTATATCTAATGTCCCTGCTGGGGCCTGGGTCTGGAGCCACTTCTGATCCTCTGTCATTACTCTCATGTGCTCCTCAGTAATTAAAGAATTTAAAAAAGAGCTGCTTGCAGTCCACCCAGGTGGGCTTCTGGGTCTGGAAGATCATTTCTAGGAGGTCTATCATGGCCTCAGGTTTTTCAGAATAAGCTGGGGTGTGTTGCTTCCAATTCACAATGTCACTTGTGGTAAAGGGCTGATAATAATAGACCGGCCTTCCTTCCTGTAAGGTCCCATCTTCACCAAGCACTTGGGCACCCCGAATCTCCCTGAGATGCATCTGATGTGCTGGCTGTTGTTTGGGCCCTTGATCAGCTGAACACAGGCACCACCCAACCAGCTCTGGAGAGCCTCGTGGAGGGGAGATGGAGGGAGGCGGTGTTTCCAGACTTTCCGGACCTTCCAGGCTAGCGGGGGTTTGGGGGTGGGGGTGGGGGGGTGGTACTTGGTGCTGCCTGTGGCTCATATGGAGGTGGTAAAAGTGGTGGGACTTCCTCGCTGGGGGGGGGGGGGGGGGTCCTGTAGAATAGGGGGTTGAACTTCCTTCTGAGGGACCTGCTTCTTCTCTCCTGCCTGCCTCTCCTTAGCCTGCTCCTGCCCTGCCTGCCTCTCCTTAGCCTGCTCCTGCCCTGCCTGCCTCTCCTTAGCCTGCACCTGCCCTGCCTGCCTCTCCTTAGCCTGCTCCTGCCCTGCCTGCCTCTCCTTAGCCTGCACCTGCCCTACCTGCCTCTCCTTAGCCTGCTCCTGCCCTGCCTGCCTCTCCTTAGCCTGCTCCTGCCCTGCCTGCCTCTTCACTCCTGCTACTAAAACCTTACTCTGTCCCATTTTACACATGCAGAACCGGACCCAAGGCGGCAACGTTTGAGCAATTTCTAACCAGCTGTCTATGTAGGGAAACTGGGTGTTCAGGATCTCCTGTGACTACATTCCAGACCTCCCTGACCAGTCCTTCATCTAAAGAGACTTCCAAGGGCCACCGAACCCCGAAGGTTGGCCATTCCACTTCACAGAATTTCCTCAGTGTTTCAGAATTCATTTTAATGCCATAATCCCCATCAAATCCCTTTTCAAAATTTTTCAACATGCAATTGAGAACCGTGGGTTTACTTTGTCCTGACCCCATGATGATAGGTGGCGAGAGACAGACAAGGGAGGGGGTGACCTGTTTTCACAGATCCTCTCTCAGATGCCCACCTGGCTGCGTATCTTGGGAGCTTAGATTAGTCTTAGCTAAGGTGCACCCGTATAAACCCCGGGCCTGGTCACCTCCACGTGGGGGTGAGTCACCGTTATGCCATATGACGAACCCTGGAACCGCAGGTTGGGGCCCACTCGGACTCCGTAACTGAAGTCGTGGAGCCACACAAAGGAGAGGAGCGGGCACGCCCTTTCCTTCCATACTCACACACTTTCACCAGGCATTCACTCAGAGTTTAAACAACAATCCACCCAATTCCTGATTAATTTGTCTGAGGAAGCTGTATAGCTTCTGGGGAGGTGATCAAGCTCCCCCTTCCACTCACTTGGAGTGGGCTGAACTGACGAGGCCCCTACCTTACTTACCTATTCTGTCGACAGGTCCAGAAGTGTCTGTCCACTCTCTCCCGTTGCTGGCTGGGTCCTGGGCTGAGGTCCGGGAGCACCCAGAGTCCCCCAGTTTAATCTTGCTAATTCAGCAGAGCAGCGCCTCCCGGAGGCCTGTCCAATGCCCCCGGGCCCCCAACCTGGTCCACACACCAGAGGCTAAAAAACCAAGCATGGGTTGGGTTTCCCGGCAATGCACCAAATTATGTTACAGAAAACCGGAATAATCAAACAATGCAGGAGAGTTTGGAGTCACACTTTATTCACCGCGGTGGGCTTAGAGAAAATGAATTCAAATTCTAAGCAAAGCTACAAGCAGGACTTCCCTTTTTTATTAAGGAGCCAGACGTCTGTGCAATTAGTGGTTATCTCGCTACTGTCTTTGAAAACAAACACAGTTCTAAAAATTATGGGCACATCTAGTCTCTGACCTACAAGGTCAGACAGCTAAGTTTATGGTCCTCATTATTCAAGCATGCTAAAGCAGGCTAGAAAGCAAAGTTATTATTATTATTTATTTTAGAATAAGAGGCCATCTAGGAAAAACAGCAGAGCATTCTAAACAGCAGTTTTTACAAAATAGGGGTTTGCCTTCTCAGAGGAACCTGTTTTGCAAAAAAGCATTTTTACAGAAGCAGAATTTGAGCAACTTAGTTATCTAAAGTATTTACGAATCACTGAATCAATGGAAACACATTACCTGGGACCACCTGGGCAATTTTAGAATAATTGTGTTGTCTAGATTCTGAGATCACTGAGTCAACTGAAACTCAGTTATCTGTAGCTGCTGAGACAATTTAGGATCACTATCTGTCCTGGGTCCCAGAGGAATGTGCTTCGATGACCAGTGAGATCACAATCAATGGGATATTCAAACCATCATCAATAGAGTATTGGGATAGCATACATAAGTTCAGAAAATCAAAATAACTTTTAAATGAGTACAGAACCCAAAACAGCAAGGTTAAAATATTAAACAGCAATTTTTGCCCAAGTATGGTTGTTACCATACTTCATTATCATTTTACTTTTAAAAATATATATATTTTATTGATTTTTTTACAAAGAATAAGGGAGAGGATTAGAAAGCCAGAAACATCGATGAGAGAGAAACATCGATCAGTTGCCTCCTGCACACCCCTACTGGGGATGTGCCTGCAACCAAGGTACATGCCCTTGGCCGGAATGGAACCCGAGACCCTTCAGTCTGCCGGCTGACACTCTATCCACTGAGCCAAACCAGTTAGGTCATCATTTTACTTTTTATCCAATCCCAGTATTTTATCCAATACTTTCTCCCACCTCCCTAATCACTAATGGGTTTCATGTAACCCACTTACTTCTCCTTTGATTGTAATGTATAAAACAAGGTGAAAGACTGCCATTCTCTGGAGCATTATCCCAATCCATTGAGATTCTACTTCCCGGCAATTGTCAACAGTTTGGCTCAAATAAAGTCTAAAAAGGTCTTTAGAGGTTTGAATGTTTTTACATGAACATACCTTAGCCCTGTTTACCTGGCTCTTCCTGGTCACCCCATAACTGGCCTCCTCCTCCCCTAACACCTTTCTTTCGTTTTTAGCTGAAGATGGTATTTAAGGTGGTGGCTGGTGTCCCTGGAGAGTTACCTAGTTTTCCTGGTCTCTCCCATGTATATATGAGGTGCACATGTTGATAAACTTGTTTGTTTTTTTCTTGTCAATCTCTTTTATTACAGGGGAGTAGAATGTGTGTCAGTCAAGAATTCAGAGAGTAAAGGAAAATTATTTTTCCTCCCCTACACTACCAAACATGGATTTAAAGTTCCCAAATTAGTTGCTAACTTCACTTTTCCAAGCCCAAGTTTATGACCTCAGAAATGAAAGAGGAGGGTGGCAGTTCAAATGTTTCTGCCTCCAAGACTTGTGAGATTTATGTTTAACCGTATTTTAAAAAATATATTTTATTGATTTTTTTTACAGAGAGGAAGGGAGAGGGATAGAGAGTTAGAAACATCGATGAGAGAGAAACATTGATCAGCTGTCTCCTGCACACCTCCTACTGGGGATGTGCCGGCACCCAAGGTACATGTCCTTGACTGGAATCGAACCTGGGACCTTTCAGTCCGCAGGCTGACGATCTATCCACTGAGCCAAACCAGTTAGGGCTAATGGTCTTTTTTTAATGAGGATGGCTGAGAATTCTTTCATCCCCTGTGCCCATGGAATAATGATCCTGGTTGGCGGCCAAAAATAAAGGCAACACTTCTCCTCTATGTTCCTGAAGGGCCCTGTCTTGGAGCAGACGGTGGGTGAGCACCTCTCTCCCTGAGAGCTGAGGGACTGCAGAGGGCTGGGGCTTCTCACCTGCTCCCAGACACTGACACCCACACGTTGATTGGCTTCAGGTAGCTGACTTCCCAAGGGACTGGAGCACGTGAATCTGCAGTGAGGGCTTTGTCTTCCTGCCTTATCTGCTGGGGCATCCCCCATGCGCCTTCCCCTTAGGCTGGGCTGGTGGAAGGTGCCTTGGTTGGGGGGGCAGGGTTGTTAGTCCCCACCTCCTCCTGAGGGAGGCTCCTGTTTTCCTTTTGAGGCCTTCAAGGCAGTGATGGCTTTGCTGGCTTGTGCTCAGTTTGATATAAATCTAGTAATCAATCTAGGAGTCTATGCTTATCACCCAGCTGGTATGTGTGAAGTGACTGCTCTGCTAAACTCTCTCACAGGTGCTGCTGGGGATGGGAAACAGTCACATGGTGCCACAGGGAAGCATCGTCAGGGTTTGCATTTGGCTGCACATAACCCCAAATAAGAGGGGCTTGCCTCACCAGGGCTTAGGAAAGGCAGAGAGGGGCTGGCAGTGATTGATGGAGAGCCACAACCGCACTCCATGGCCGAGGGCTCTGCCTCCTGCCTGCCTCCCCTCTGGTCCCAAGAAGGCTGTGGGTCTGCAGCAGACACGTCCCCAAGTGTACATCCTTCCAGGAGCATTCTAGATGTCAAGCCGACAGCTTCCAATCGCATCTCCTTTGCTACCACCAGCTGCAAGGATCACAATGCCAAGTATGGGTAGTCAGAAGCCTGTGCTTTGTTTTTGGTTATTCATTTTCCATAATACCTTGGTTTTAGTTTTCATATTGTAGTAAAATATGCGTAACATAAATTTGCCATCTTCACCACTTGTAAGTGTGCAGCTCAGTGGCATAAAGTACATTCATTCACAATGCTGTGCTCCATCCACCATTCATCTCCATGTTCCTCTTGCAAAACTGAAACTTTCCCCATTGGACACAAGCTCCCCATTTAGCCAGAACTATTTTATGGTGAAAATCTGAAATCTCTCCAAGTCCATTGGAGACTTCCTAGCGTATCTCCTGCTCACCAGTTACTTTTCTACCCCTGCCCAGCCATCTGTGAGGCAAGCGTTGTGCTAGGGAGCCAGGCTTCTTTTTTCTGCACAGTGGCTCTGGCTGTTTGTTGCAGGAGGGCTCGGTGGCCAATGGAACTTTGTGCTGGAGTTTGGATGGAGGTCATGCCCCCAGGGATCTTTCCACAGCTCAGGAGACGGCCATGGACCAGCAGACACCACCTTAGGGTGTGTTGGCAAGGGGCCCAGGAGGAAGATGCCATTGCTCTAGGCTTGAGGTCTCAGAGAGGTGGGAGGTGCTGTTGGTCTTCTGTGCTGACCTGGAATGTTCTTATTCTGTTTAACGACTACATCATTTTCTGCAGTGTTGTGGTGCCACAGTTTATTTAAATTCCCCTTCTGATGGACATTTAGGGTTTTATTTCTTACTAGAGGTCCAGTGCATGAATTCATGCACCAATGGGGTCTCTCGGCTTGGCCTGCAGGATTGGGCTGAAACCAGCTCTCGAACATCCCCTGAGGGGTCCTGGATTGTGAGAAGGCACAGGCCAGGCTGAGGGATCCCACCGGTGCAGGATTGGGACTGGGGAGGAATGCAGGAGGTTGGCCAGCCAGGGAGGGACCACCGGAGGGCTCCAGGGTGTGTCCGGCCCATCTCGCCTAGTCCCTATTATCTGGACCCCAGCAGCAAGCTAACATACTGGTCAGAGCATCTGTCCCCTGGTGGTTAGTGCTTGTCATAGCAACTGGTCAACCAGTTGACTATTTGCCCCCTGGTGGTCAGTGCACATCAGAGTGAGCAGTTGAGTGGCCTTAGCATATCATTAGCATATTACACTTTGATTCGTTGAATGGCTGATTGGTCGACTGGACACTTAGCATATTAGACTTTTATTATGTAGGATGATGAACAATGCTTCCATAAACATCACAGATATGCATGAGTACTTGTCTAGGACAGCTTTTTAGAAATGTAATTCTATATAATGTATACATACACTTTAAATTTTGATAGATGCTTTCTCTTTCCACTTGCCAGGGAATTTTCTAGTTTCTTATGAACCTACCTCAAATTAAACTATGGTCAATTGAAAAGAATCATTGTATAAGTGGACCTGTGCAGTTCAAACCCTTATTGTAAAAGGGTCAACTGTACTTTTATAATTTTACCTTCTTAAATTTGGGTTCTTAATTTAGAAAAATAATGAATATGTAATTTTTAAACTAGAAAGACATAGTAGTTTTTCTGTATGGACAGTTGTCTCAAAACCACTTAAAACATTATCCATTCTTGCCAGTCAGAGAAAGATAAATAGCACATGATCTCACTCATTTGTGGATTATAATGAACAACATAAACTGATGAACAAAAACAGATCCAGAGACAGAGAAGCATTGATCAGACCATCAAACCTCAGAGGGAAGGTGGGGGAGTGTGGAGGAAAGGAGGAGAGATCAACCAAAGGATTTGTATGCATGCAAATAAGCCTAATCAATGGACACAGGCACCAGGGGGGTGAGGGCACGAGGTTGGGGGGGGGGGGGGCAATGGGGTGATTAGGACACATATGTAATACCTTAATCAATAAAGAAAAAAAAATAAAGTAAAAAATAAAAACATGTGGCAAAAATACTTGTTTTGGGGAAAAAAACCATTATCCATTCTTTTTCTACTTTTTTGAACTATGTCCTTGGTCATGTGCTCAATTCTCACTGGTCAAGTTGCCTCCGGAAGTGCCAAAGCCACACTGTTTCATTTCAGAGCTACTAGTGTTTTATATGTGATAGGACTCCTTCATCATTTTCTATGCAGATTTTATTTTTTTTATCTGCAGAAGGACTTTGGGATTCACGTTTCAAGTCCCGTTAGGATTGGTTGAATTTACTGATTAAGTTTAGTTTCTAAGTTTTGGGGTATTATTTTGCATTACATTTTCTAATTCAATGCTTCTCATGTATAGAAAAGCTAGTGATTATTGTTTGTTGAAACCATATCTGCCCAGCTAATGAAACTCTCCTACTACTTTCACTGGTTTTCCCATTGATTATTTTGAATTTTGTGTGTAAGACAGTCATAATTTTATTATTTATACCTTCTTATTTTTTCGTGTTATCTTATTACATTGGCTAGGACCTCAACCACTATGTATTCTTTTTTAAAAAAATATATATTTTATTGATTTTTTACAGAGAGGAAGGGAGAGGGAGAGAGAGAGTTAGAAACATTGATGAGAGAGAAACATCAATCAGCTGCCTCCTGCACACCCCCTACTGGAGATGTGCCCACAACCAAGGTACATGCCCTTGACCAGAATCAAACCTGGGACCCTTGAGTCTGCAGGCCGATGTTCTATCCACTGAGCCAAACCAGTTAGGGGAACCACTATGTATTCTTATTTTATTTGAAAATTCAAAATTATAGATTAAAGTAGACACATTTATTTTTACATCTTCAAAATAAAATTTGTAGTTTTAAACTGTGAAATAGTCACTGCAAACAGCCAAAAGGACAAAGAAAGAAAAAAATCACTAATGAAATTACATATTCAAATATAAAACATCATGAAATTTCTCCTCAGTAGTTAAAGGCTTCTAACTCCTCCTGCTCCCCATCCCCACCCCATGTCCAAAATTCTAAATTCTGAATGGAAAAAAAAAAGAATCCTTAGTATCCTAGGGGCCAAAATATTTTGGTAAGATAGAAAAATCAGTCAATATGTTGGAATATGGGACATTTATCTTGTGTGATGCTACACAGCTGTACAAAGCAGTTGAATGTTGTGTTTTTGCAATTGCAAAGAGAATGCCAATTTTAGAGAGATGCCGACTAGAAAAGGGCCACATGCTAAACCTGACAAGCTCAGGGGCAGGAGTCGGGGTGGGGGTGAGCTGATTGGTGGTCCTTACAAACTCAGAGACCTAAAGTAACCACATAGATTGGTCTGAAATAAAACTTCTTAACAAAAAGCAACTCATGGTGGGTAGTCATGTCCTAGGCTGTTATCTTCCCTGACAAAGGAATCTTTACCTTAACTGAGCCTGACTATTGTCTTTTTGCATCTATGATAATATACCTTTGGAATGTCAGCGTAATCCTCCTTTTTTTTCTTTCTCTCTCTCTCTCTCTCTTTTTTTTTTTTTTGGTATAGCAAAGGTGAAGATTTATTGAAGAATACCTTTGGAATGTCAGAGTAATCCTCTTTCTCTCTCTCTCTCTCTCTCTCTCTCTTTCTCTCTCTCTTTTTTGGTATAGCAAAGGTGAAGATTTATTGAAGAATAAGTACAGACTCCCACGTGGGGAGGGGGAAAGAGTCCCACAGAATGGACTCCCATGTGGAGAGGGGGAAAGGGTACCCATTTTTTTTTTTAATTCCCCTTTTCTGAACTCCTCAGGGCATAATCTCCTACCAAAGCATGAGACCCTCATTGTTATCTTGTTCCCCACATACCATCTCCAGTGCTGTAAATGTTGTTAACTATCCTATACCCACCAGTGTAAAAGAAGCATGTGTCTATCATTTTACTTTTATCCAATCTCAGAGACTTCCCTGTTTTGCTTTCTCCCGCCTCTCTAATCTATCACAATGGATTTTATGTAAATCTCTCATGTCTTCTCCTTTGATTCTGATGTGTAAAATAAGTGGTGAAACTGCCATTTTCTCAATCCATTTAGATTTTGCTTCTCAACAAGTACTTTCAGTTTGGCACAGATCCTATATAATAAAAGAGTAATATGCAAATTGACCATACCTCCGCTACACCCATAAGCCACGCCCACCGGCCACGCCCACCAGCCAATCAGGAGGGAATATGCAAATAAACCCAATCAAGATGGCTGCAGCCACAGAGAGCAAGGAGGGAGGCTTGGGTTTCCCTGGCAATGGAGGAAGCCAAGCTTTCTGCCTGCCCTTGCAGGCCCAGGCCTCCACTCAATGCTACAAAGTTTCAATTATAGAAGATAAATCCCAACAGAAATGGTGGCAGCCACGGAGCTGGAGAGAGCAGGAGGCTAGGGTTGCCTGCGGCGATGGAGGAAGCAAAGCTTCTGCAGCCCTGGCCTGTCCTGGCCTCCGCTTAAGGCTACAAAGTTTCAATTATAGAAGATAAATAAATCCCAACAGAAATGGCTGCCACCACGGAGCCAGCAGAAGGCTTGGCTACACTCCAGGCTACAAAGTTTCAATTGTAGAAGATAAATAAATCCCAGATCCCAGGGCCTCTGCTTGGGTCGCCAGGGGGTGTGGCCAGCCTGTAAACCACCACAGGCCCCTTGCCCAGGCTGCCCCTCACCCCAAGGGAACCCCCACCCTGATCCGGGACACCCATCAGGGCAAAGAAGCCGGCCCCCACCCATGCACCAGGCCTCTATCCTATCTAATAAAAAAGTAATATGCAGATTGACCATCACTCCAACACACAACGTGGCTGCCCCCATGTGGTCAAAGATCCTGCCCCCATGTGGACACAAGATGGCCACCACAAGATGGCCAGCAGGGGAGGGTAGTTGGGAGGGACAAGGCCTGCTAGGGAGGGCAGTTAGGGGTGACCCGGCCTGCAGAGGAGGGAAGTTGGGGGTAACTGGGTCTGCAGGGAAGGACAGTTGGGGGGGACCCAGGCCTGCAGGGGAGAGCAGTTGGGGGGGTACCAGGTCTGCAGGGGAGGGCAGTTAGGGGTGACCAGGCCTGCAGGAGAGGGGTTAGGGGTGACCAGGTCTGCTGGGGAGGGCAGTTAGGGGTAACCAGGCCTGCAGGGGAGGGAAGTTGGGGGCAAACAGGCTGGCAGGAGAGCAGTTAGGCATCAATCAGGCTGGCAGGGGAGTGGTTAAGGGGTGATCAGGCTGGCAGGCAGAAGAGGTTAGGGGCAATCAGAAAGGCAAGCAGGCGAGCAGTTGGGAGCCAGCATTCCTGGATTGTGAGAGGGATGTCTGATTGCCAGTTTACACCCGATCCAAAGGGGTCCCAGATTAGAGAGGGCTGAGGGAACCCCCACCCCGTGCATGAATTTCGTGCACCGGGCCTCTAGTAAACTCATAAAAAGTTTCCACAGTTTTGGATGTTTCTTATGTAAACATGGAACATAGCTGACTATGGTTCTATTTCAGAATAGTAGAACTGTGAGATCTGCCAGATTGTTTATGGCGAGGATGAAACTCAGTGTCTTGTTCCCAGGCTTAGGAACAAATTCCCTTGTGCCTGGAAATGGCATTGGTAATTCTTTTTTTTAATATATATATATATATTTTTATTGATTTTTTACAGAGAGGAAGGGAGAGAGATAGAGAGTTAGAAACATCGATGAGAGAGGATCATCGATCAGCTGCCTCCTGCATGCCCCCTACTGGGGATGTGCCTGCAACCCAGGTGCATGCCCTTGACCGGAATCGAACCTGGGACCTTTCAGTCCGCAGGCCGACGCTCTATCCACTGAGCCAAACCAGTTTCGGCGGCACTGGTAATTCTTGAGTGACAATTTGGAATCACAGTTTCTCATTTTAGTTCTTAACTTCTCAGCTGGCTTCATAATCTGAGCTGCCTTCACCTGAAACATTCTTTTGTTCCTCTTTACCTTGTTAACTGAGCTGCTGGTTGCTTATCTAGGACAGCAGATGATGACATCTTGACACAAGTTAGGTTATTCTTACATCAAAAAACTTACTTCTAAAATAAATTTTGGGGGTCAAGAGAAGAAAATGGTGGCCGAATAGGCAGACCTGTCAGGCACCTCGTCCCAAGGGCCAGGCTGGAAATACAACTAAATTGGAGGGCATTCACCTGGAATTACAACTGTGGTCCAGCTGAGGAGGTGACTTAGAACAAGGAAGAATAGGGGACACTTGGAGACCGGTAGGAAGAGCAACATCATGAGAGGGGGGTTGCCCAGAGCACACACACAAGCCCAAGGTGGTAGCAACCTACCAGCTGCACCTTCAGACCTGTGGCAGCACAATCTGCAGAGCCCGTATCATCCAAGCAGCTAGGAAAGGTAGCAAGGCTGTGGGCAGCAGTGGAGTCTAGACTTAGCAGACCAGAGGCAGTGCGGGGAGAGCTGTGGTTTCAATTGCCTTTTAAAAATATCTCTAAACCTAGAGCACAGGAGTTTTCATTTGCAACTACATACCCGAGGCATTGGTGCAGGGAGGGAGGCATGGATTTGAGGTGCCTGAGGACAGGTGGGTGTGGTAAGACCGACAGGGAGACTTGGAAAAGCAGTAGCCAGGAGTCCTGCATTGGGTTGTTTATATGCTTCCAAACCTAAGTGGCCATTTACCCTGGTAGGAGCTACCTGGGGGGGAAAAACCCCACCCTAGCTAATACAGCCTGCCACACCCTGCATTTTGAGCTTTACTGAGGAAACAAAGGCAGAGGCCAAGCTTATAGGTTGAACAGTCTCAAGAGGGCCACCCGCCTCACTATTCTAGGAAACAGACTCACAAAAATCCAAAGACCCAGCTGACCCCATTGGTCTCCATATAGAACACAGCCAAGAGCAGGGTAATATTTTGGGCCACTTGTGGAGGAGTAGCTCAGGGACTGGAAGAAACACCCATCTCGTTCTCTGAAAGCGAAACAACACCAACTCCACCTAAAGGCCTGTCAGAACAGACTCTTGAGTTATTAAGATTGATAGCTGGCAGATAAGCAAAAAAGGAAGATTGGCCCCTCCTTCTTGAAGCCAAGGTCTGTAGAGACAGACACAAGCAGTGGACTGGTGGATTGCTTGGAGCTTCAAGCAGGGAGCTAAAAGCCAAAAGACAGTGCCTGACAGTGTTTAGCACCTAAGTACCTCACAGGAAGCCCAGAATTGGCAGACAGAAGAGTGGAGTCCTAAGCCAGGTCCCACGGGGCATTAAAACTCGGCTGAAGTGAACGACATTTCACTTCATTTTTATATTTTTTATTTTATTTATTACACCTTTTTATTCCTCTCTTCTCTTTTCTTCCTCCTGTTTTTCTTGTCTTTTCTCCTTGTTAAGTTTTCTCTTTTCTTTCTTTCCCCCCTTTTTAATAATTGATCTTCCTTATCTGTCTGCTTTATTGATTTGTTATATTCTAGTCTCTGTTGTTTTGTTCATATATCTAATCCACTTTCCTGCTCTTACTCAATTTCCCTTTTCTTTTTTTTCTTTCTTTTCTTTTCTTTTTTTTTTTGTGTGTGAACATACATTTTCATTTCTCCGACATATGATACAGTCTACATTTAACCATTTGAGGAGGACCAAACTGTTTTTCTTTTTTTTTCCCATTTTTAAAATTAAGGTATTATATGTGTACATATCTTACCATTGCCCCCCCCACCCCACTCCCATACATGCCCTCATCCCCCAATGTTTTGCATCCGTTGGTTATCCTTATATGCATGCATATAAGTCCTTCGGTTGATCTCTTATTTCCCCCACCTCTCCCTGACCTTCCCGCTGTAATTTGACAGTCTGTTTGATGCTTTACTGCCTCTGTATCTATCTTTTTGTTCATCAGTTTATAATGTTCTTTATTATCCACAAATGAGTGAGATCATGTGGTATTTTTCTTTCATTGACTGGCTTATTTCACTTAGCATAATGTTCTCCAATTCCATCCAGGTTGCTACAAATGGTAAGAATTCCTTCTTTTTTATGGCAGCATAGTATTCCATTGTGTAGATGTACCATAGTTTTCTGATCCACACATCTGCTGACGGGCACCTAGGCTGTTTCCAAATCTTAGCTATTATAAATTGTGCTGCTATGAACATAGGGGTGCGTATATCCTTTCTGATTGGTGTTTCTAGTTTCTTAGGATATATTCCTAGGAGTGGGATTACTGGGTCAAATGGGATTTCCATTTTCAGTTTTTTGAGGAAACTCCATACCATTCTCCACAGTGGCTGCACCAGTCTGCATTCCCATCAGCAGTGCACGAGGGTTCCTTTTTCTCCACATCCTCACCAGCACTTGTCATTTGTTAATTTGTTGATGATAGCCATTCTGATAGATGTGACATGGTACCGCATTGTCGTTTTGATTTGCATATCTCTGGTAATTAGTGACTTTGAGCATGCTTTCATGTGTCTCTTGGCCTTCCATCTGTCTTCTTTCGAAAAGATTCTATTTAGGTCAGTTGCCCATTTTTTTATTGGATCATTTATCTTCCTTTTATTAAGTTGTATAACTTGCCTGTAGATGTTGGACATTAAACCTTTATCAGTGATAACATTTGTAAATATGTTCTCCCATACAGTATAGGTCTTTTACCTCTTTAGTTAAGTTTATTCCTAGGTATCTTAATTTTTTTGGTACGATGGTAAAGGGGATTGCTTTTTTAGTCTCTCTTTCTGTAAGTTCACTATTGGTGTATGGAAATGTCATAGATTTCTTGGCGTTAATTTTGTATCCTCCTATATTGCTGAATTCATTTATTATGTCTGTTAGTTTTTTGATGGAGTCTTTCGGTTTTTTATGTACAGTATCATGTCATCTGTGAATAAGGACAGCTTTACTTCTTCTTTTCCAATTTGCATGCCTTTTATTTCTTCTTCTTATCTAATTGCAATGGCTAATACTTCCAGTACTATGTCGAACAGGAGTGGTGAGAGAGGGCATCCCTGTCTTGTTCCTGTTCTTAGGGGAAATGGTTTTAGTTTTTGTCCATTGAGTATGATGTTGGCTGTGGGTTTATCATATATGGCTTTTATGATGTTGAGGTATCATCCTTCTATTCCCACCTTGCTGAGAGTTTTCATCAAGAAAGGGTGTTGGATTTTGTCAAATGCTTTTTCTGCGTCAATTGATATGACCATGTGGTTTTTATCTCTCAATTTGTTTATGTGATGTATCACATTTATTGATTTGCAGATATTGTACCGTCCTTGCATTCCTGGGATAAATCCTACTTGGTCATGGTGTATGATCTTTCTGATGTACTGCTGGATCCGATTTGCTAGAATTTTGTTGAGGATTTTGGCATCTACGTTCATGAGGGATATTGGCCTGTAATAATCTTTCATTGTGTTGTCTTTATCTGGTTTTGGTACTAGGGTGATGCTGGCTTCATAGAAGAAGCTTGGAAGTGTTCCTTCCTCTTGAATTTTTTGGAATAGTCTGAGGAGGATAGGTTTTAGTTCTTCCTTGAATGTTTGATAAAACTCCCCTGTGAAGCCAGCTGGCCCCGGGCTTTTGTTTGCTGGAAGCTTTTTGATGACTGCTTCAATTTCTTCCATAGTTACTGGCATATTGAGCTGTTTAGATTCTTTCTGATTGAGTTTTGGAAAGTTATATTTTTCTAGGAATATGTACATTTCCTTCAGGTTCTCTAGTTGGTTGGAATAGAGTTGTTCGTAGTATTTTTTAACAATCCTTTGTATTTTGGCAGGATCTGTTGTTATTTCAACTCTTTCATTTCTGATTTTGTTTATTTGGGTCCTCTCTATTTGCTTCTTGGTGAGCCTGGCTAGAGGTTCATCAATCTTGTTTATCCTTTCAAAGAACCAGCTCTTGGTTTTGTTGATCTTTTGTATTGTTGTGTTTTGTTTTTTTTTTGTCTCAATGTCATTTATCTCTGCTCTGATCTTTATTATTTCCTTCCTTCTGCTTACACTGGGCTTTTCTTGTTGCTCTCTTTCTAACTCTTTGAGTTGTAGGGTGAGGTAATTTATTACCATTGTTTCTTGTTTTTTGCAATATGCTTGTAGAGCTATGAACTTCCCTCTGAAGACTGCTTTGGCTGTGTCCCATAGATTTTGGATTGTTGTGTTTTCATTGTCATTTGTTGCCATGCTGTTTTTTTTAAAATAAATCTTTATTGTTCAGATTACAGGTGTTCCTCTTTTTATTTTCCCCCTATAGCTCCCCTCCACCTGATTCCCCACCCCACCCTACCCCATGCCCTTACCCCCCGCCACTGTCCTCATCCACAGGAGTAAGATTTTTGTTCAATCTCTTCCCGCACCACTCACACCCGCTTCCCCCTGAGAATTGTCAGTCCACTCCTTTTCTATGTTCCTGATTCTATTATATTCACCAGTCCATTCTGTTCTTCAGATTTTTTATTTACTTGATTTTTAGATTCACTTGTTGGTAGGTATGTATTTGATGTCATTTTGTTGTTCATAATTTTTATCTTTACCTTTTTCTTCTTCTTCCTCTTCTTAAAGAATACCCTTCAGCATTTCATGTAATCCTGGTTTGGTGGCGATGAACTCCTTTAGCTTTTTCTTGTCTGTGAAGCTCTTTATCTGACCTTCAACTCTGAATGATAGCTTTGGTGGGTAGAGTAATCTTGGTTGTAGGTTCTTGCTGTTCATCACTTTGAATATTTCTTGCCACTCCCTTCTGGCCTGCATAGTTTCTGCTGAGAAATCAGCTGACAGTCGTATGGGTACTCCCTTGTAGGTAACTAACCATTTTTCTCTTGCTGCTTTCAAGATTCTCTCCTTGTCTTTTGCCCTTGGCATTTTAATTATGATGTGTCTTGGTGTGGTCCTCTTTGGATTCCTTTTGTTTGGGGTTCTGTGTGCTTCCTGGACTTGTAAGTCTATTTCTTTCGCCAGGTAGGGAAAGTTTTCTGTCATTATTTCTTCTAATAGGTTTTCACTATTTTGCTCTCTCTCTTCTTCTGGCACCCCAAAAATTTGGATGTTGGTACGCTTGAAGTTGTCCCAGAGGCTCCTTACACTATCTTTATATTTTTGGATTCTTTTTTCTTTTTGTTTTTCTGTTTGGGTGTTTTTTGTTTCCTCATATTTCAGATCTTTGGTTTGATTCTTGGGGTACGTTGATCTACAGTTGAGTTTCTGTATATTCTTTATTTTAGACAGTGTATGCTTCATTTCTGACTGGTCCTTTTCCATTTTTTTGGCATTCTCATTAAGGTCCTTGAAGGTCTCACTAAGCTCCTCAGAAGTGTCATCAAGTTTCTCGGCGGTTTTTAGAAGATTCTTGAGTAACCTTATAAATGTGGTTCTGAACTCTATGTCGTCCAGTAGTTTGCTTTCCTCCGTTTATTTCATTCGTGACATGTTTCTTTGTCTCCGCATTTTGGCTGCTTCCCTGTGTTGATGGAGTGGCTTTGTGTGGTAGGTGACCTATAGGGGGCAGTAGCTCAGCCTCCCCAATCACCTGATGTGGACGCCCTTGGTACACCCCTTTGTGGGCTGAGTGCAAAGTCTTGGTGTAGTTAAGCCTTAATTGCTGTTGGTACGCTGGGAGGAATTGACCTCCAGGCCTATGGGCTGTGAGGACTCGCTGTGTCTATAAGAACTGCTGTGCTGGAGACACGCTTATGGGGCAGGACTTGTTTCAGTGGGGCTTTGGTGCTCGCTGAGTGTGCCTCTTGAATGTGTCACTTATGGATGTGAGGAGTTGAAATCTGGTTTCTCACACTGACCACTAGGTATACTGGCTTCTGGATCTCCAATGGGGTGCAGGTCAGCTATTGTCTGAGTCCACCCAGCAGGAGCTACAGCGAGAGCTACAGTTTTCTCCTCTTTGCTTGGGGTTTGGAGGTTTTGGAGCTGTCTGACCCAGGCTGCAAGTTTGCTAGGTTAAGCTGCGATAGGGCAGGCCTTTCTTATGCTAAAGCTGCTGCTTGGAGCTTGGGTGGGTTTGTAGGTTGTGTGGGGTGGGGTCTCAGGACGTCACTAGGCTAGGGCGTGGCAAACAGCGTTGGCTGCTAGTTAGCCGCCTCTGTGTCTCCGACTGCATCCCGTGCCCCAGCACAGTAAACAATTATTCTTGCACGCAGCTCTGCAAGCAGGCCCCCCTCACTTTCCGACCCGGTGGCAGACAATCCAGCTTCTCCCCATAGGAGTTTGGGTCCCCCGCGTCTCCCCAGAAACTGTATTTCAGAGTAATTGGGGGCTTGTCTACCTTTGGGTTGAAAAAAGCAATGCCTGCCGCCAGCCCAGATCACGCGCCTCTGTACCTCAGCTTTTCAGTGCTTGTGCACGTCTCAATGCTCTTTTCTCTTTCCTTCTAGTTGTAGAACTTCCACTCAGCCAGCTTTCCTGTGGTCCTGGGTGATAGACGTTTTGTCTTTTAGTTGTAGTTTTGAAATTGTTGTGCGAGCCAGCAGTTTAGGTGTTTACCTCTGCCACAATCTTGGATTCTCTCTGTTAGTTTTTTGATAGCGTCTTTAGGGTTTTCTATGTACAGTATCATGTCATCTGTGAATAAGGATAGTTTTACTTCTTCTTTTCCAATTTGGATGCCTTTTATTCCTTCTTTTTGTCTGATAGCAATGGCTAGTACTTCCAATACTATGTCGAACAAGAGTGGTGAGAAAGGGCATCCCTGTCTTGTTCCTGTTCTTAGGGGAAATGGTTTTAGTTTTTGTCCATTGAGTATGATGTTGGCTGTGGGTTTATCATATATGGCTTTTATTATGTTGAAGTATCATCCTTCTATTCCCACCTTGCTGAGAGTTTTTATCAAGAAAGGGTGTTGGATTTTGTCAAATGCTTTTTCTGCGTCAATTGATATGACTATGTGATTTCCCCCCCTCAGTTTGTTTATGTGATGTATCATGTTTATTGATTTGCGGATATTGTACCATCCTTGCATCCCTGGTATAAATCCTACTTGGTCATGGTGTATGATCTTTCTGATGTACTGCTGGATCCGATTTGCTAGGATTTTGTTGAGGATTTTGGCATCTATGTTCAAGAGGGATATTGGCCTGTAATTCTCTTTCATTGTGTTGTCTTTAATTGGTTTTGGTATTAGGGTGATGCTGGCTTCATAGAATGAATTTGGAAGTGTTCCTTTCTCTTGAATTTTTTTGAATAGTTGAGGAGGATAGGTGTTAGTTCTTCCTTGAATGTTTGGTATAACTCTCCTGTGAAGCCGTCTGGGCCTGGGCTTTTATTTGCTGGGAGCTTTTTGATGACTGCTTCAATTTCTTTCATAGTTATTGGCCTATTGAGATTTTTAGAAGCTTCCTGATTGAGTTTTGGAAGGTTGTGTTTTTCTAGGAATATGTCCATTTCCTCCAGGTTGTCTAATTTGTTGAAATAGAGTTGTTCATAATATTTTTTAACAATCATTTGTATTTCAGTGGGGTCTGTTGTTATTTCACCTCTTTCATTTCTGATTTTGTTTATTGGGGTCCTCTCTCTTTGCTTCTTGGTGAGCCTGGCTAGAGGTTCATCAATCTTGTTTATCCTTTCAAAGAACCAGCTCTTGGTTTCACTGATCTTTTGTATTGTTTTTTTGGTCTCTATGTCATTTATTTCTGCTCTTATCTTTATTATCTCCTTCCTTCTGCTCACTGTGGGCTTTTCTTGTTGCTCTCTTTCTAATTCTTTACGTTGTAGCATTAGATTATTTAGTACCATTTTTTCTTATTTTTTGAGGTAGGTCTGGAGAGCTATAAACTTCCCTCTCAGAACTGCTTTCATTGTGTCCCATAGGTTTTGGATTGTTGTGTTTTTATTGTCATTAGTTTCCAGAATGTTTTTAATTTCTTCTTTGATCTCATTGGTAACCCAATCAATATTTAATAACATGCTATTCAGCTTCCAAGTGTTTGAGTGTTTTGGATTGTTTTTATTGTAGTTCATTTCTAATATTATGCCATTGTGGTCTGAGAAGATGCTTGGTATGATTTCAATCTTCTTGAATTTGGGAAGACTTTGCTTGTGACCCAGTATGTGGTCTATTTTTGAAAATGTCCCATGTGCACTTGAGAAGAATGTATATTCCGCAGCTTTGTGGTAAAATGTTCTGAAGATGTCAATTAAGTCAATCTGATCTAGTGAGTCATTTAGGATTGTTGTTTCTTTGCTGATTTTTTTGTCTAGAGGATTTATTAAGTGATGTCAGTGGTGTATTAAAGTCCCCTACTATGATTATATTGTTGTCTATCTCTCTCTTGATATCTTCCAGGAGATTTTTTATGTATTTGGGTGCTCCTGCGTTGGGTGCATATATGTTTACCAGGGTTATATCCTTTTGTTGTATCGATCCCTTTAGTATTATGAAGTGGCCTTCCTTATCTCTTGTTATGGCCTTCACTTTGAGGTCTGTTTTGTCAGATATAAGTATTGTTATCCAAGCTTTTTTTCATTTCCATTTGCCTGAAAGATATTTTTCCATCCCTTCACTTTTAGTCTGTGTGAGTCCCTTGTTCTGAGGTGGGTCTCTTGTAGACAGCATATATATGGGTCATGCTTTTTTATCCATTCAGCCACTCGATATCTTTTGATTGGAGCATTTAGTTCGTTTACGTTTAAAGTTATTATTGAAAGGTACTTGTTTGTAGTCATTTTTATTTTTTGAGGCTGTGTTCCTTCTTACCTTTTTGTTTTTTTCTTTTTACAGCATTCCCTTTAGCACTTCTTGCATTGCTGGTTTGGTAGTGATAAACTCCCTTAGCCTTTTTTTGTCTGTGAAGCTCCTGATTTCTCCTTCAATTTTGATTGATAGTCTTGCTCGATAGAGTATTCTTGGATTGAGTCCCTTGCTTTGCATCACTTTGTATATCTCCTTCCATTCCTTTCTAGCTTGATGTGTTTCTGTTGAGAAATCATTTGATAATCTGATGGGGGATCCTTTACAGGCAACTCTCTGTCTCTCTCTTGTAGCCTTTAAGATTCTCTCTTTGTCAATAACATTGGCCATTGTAATTATGGTGTGTCTTGGTGTGGGTCTTTTGGGATTCATCTTCCTTGGGACTCTTTGTACTTGAGTAACTTTTTTCTTCCCCATATCAGGGAAGTTTTCTGTCATTGTTTCTTCAAATAATTTTTCTAATCCTTGCTGCTCTTCTTGTCCTTCTGACAGCCCTATTATACGTATGTTATTTCATTTTGCATTGTCCCAAAGCTCCCTTAGGCTCTCCTCCTGCTTTTAAATTTTTCCTCTAGTTGCTCTTCAGATTGGGCTTATTTCTGTACCTGATCTTCTAACTCGCTGATTTGGTCCTGTTTCTTCTAGTCTACTGTTGAAGACTTCCATGGTGTTTTTGATTGTAGTTATATCATTTTTCATTTCTTCCTGTTTTTGCATAGGTTGTTGATTTTCTTGTCCACCTGGTGTATGAACTGTATGACCATTACTCTGAATTCTTTTTCTGTCATGTTGCATGCTTTTGTTTCACTTATTTCCTTACTTGGTGATTCCTCCTTTTCTTTCCTCTGCGATTGCTTCATTGTCTCCCCATTCTGACTATCACCAGAAGGTTCAGATGTCGAGTTGCGGGAGACTGGACCATGTGCAGTGGGAGTTTTGCACCCCGCAAGTGTCTGAAGAGCTCTGATACCAAGACGTGTGGTTGCTGTGGGTTGGTGTGGGAACCACGCTCGCGTTGGGTCAGAGTCACAGGCGCTCAGTGTGGCCTCGTGTGTGCACCTAGAATCAGGGACCCTGCCTATGCCACGTTGAAACAGAGAACCCACTGGCATGTGCCAAAAGTCAAAGTACCCTATTGCGTGTCAGGAGTCAGAGGCTCCTTGTGTCCATGCCAAGAATAGAGTATCAGAGTCTCTGTTTCTTGGAGTTACCTCACACCGAGAATCAGGTCCCTGTGTGCACATGCACCAAGAATTGGAGTCATTGGCTCTTAGGGTGAATGTACTGGGAATCAGGGATCTCAGGCACACATAATGAGGAACGGAGTCTAGTCACTGGTGGTCAATGCTGCTTCTTGTGTGGAGATTCAGGGTCCCCGATCTGCCCAGGAGACCGGGTTGCTCAGTCACACTGTGTTGGCAGGAGGTCCACTTCTGCCCTGTGGTAAACAGCCTTCTGTGTACACTTGCCCTGAATCAAAGTCAGGTGACTCTGCCCCTTAGTGTGGGTGTGGGGTCTGGGCATGTGGGTGTGCACTGTGAAAAACAAACTCCCTGTGTCCATGTTCCCAGGCTCAAATTCAGCACTGCCTTCCTGTGTGGGCACAGGGTCTGGTCGTGGGGAACAAACTCCCCGAGACCACACATCCAGGTTCAAATTCTCCACAACCTCTCTGCTAAGGTGCAGGGTCTGGTCATGGGAAACAAACTCCCTGGGTTTGCACCCCAGGCTCAAATTCAGTGCTGTCTCCCTGTGTGGGCATAGGATCTGGTTGCAGAAGACAATCTCCCCAAGGTTGTGCATCTATGCTCAAATTCAGGACTGCCTTCCTGCCTGGGCATGGAGACAAGTTGCGGGAAACAAATTCCCCGAGTTCACAAGTCTGGGGTCAAGTTCAGCGCTGTCTCCCTGCCCTGCGTGGGCACGGGATCTGGTCGCAGAAGACCACCTCCCTAGGAATGAGCAGCTAGGCTTGAATTCCGCTCAGTCTCCCTGCCTGGGCACGGAGACTAGTGGCTGGAAACAAACTTCCTATGTCTGACACCAAGGCTCAAAGTCAGGCAGAGTCGCCACTGCTTTATGTGTGCAGAAAGCCTTATTGTGCAGCTGGGGTCTGGTAGTTTCTATGTCGCTGTTGCGGGGGAGGTGGGGGAGGGGGATTGGCTTTGTGACTCACAGAAATCTGTGGCCGGTGCCTGGAGTCCTGGTGTCCCTGGGTCTGCAGCTGTGGTGGCAGGTCTTCTACCAGAGTGGCTATAGGGTCCTGGTTTGCTTCCAAGACCAGACTGGGTGGTGGTGAGACTAGGATCCTATTCTCAAGCAGTTCTGTTCTTCAAGATGGCATGGTCTCTGTGCTGCCGAGACCATGCCATCTTGAAGGACGAGACCAAACACGTCCTCCACGGAGTGTTTGCGGTGGCCGTGGGGTTTTGCCATCTAAGACTGCCCGGATTGGCAGCCCCCTGGAAGAACAGCAGGGTCTAACTGTCCCTATTTCACTCACACACACACACACACACACACACACACACATGTCCACACACACCTCTATTGCTCCCTCACTCTCTCACACACTCTCCCTCCCTACCTTCCTGCCAGTCGCCATCTTGCCTCTTAGCAGTGCAATTTATAATAGCTAAGATTTGGAAACAGCCTAAGTGCCCATCAGCAGATGAGTGGATAAAAAATCTGTGATACATTGACACAATGGAATACTAGTCAGCAGTAAAAAAGAAAGAACTCTTACAATTTCTAACAGCATGGATAGACCTGGAGAGTATTTTGCTAAGTGAAATAAAGCAGTCAGAGAAAGGGAAGTATCACATGATCTCACTCATATGTGAAATTTAATGAACCAAATAAACTGATGATCAAAAACAGACCCAGAGACTACAACTAAAAGACAAAACAGATATCATCCAGAACCACGGGAAGGCTGACTGAGTGGAATTTATACAACTAGAAGGGAAGGAAAAAGCACACTGAGACTGGGAGGAGGTGCGGAGGTGCGGAGGTGCGGAGGCGCATGCGCATAAAAGGGCTGGCAACTGAGTATGCTGTTGTCTTTTTCATTCGGGAGAGAGATACAAGCTCCTAACTGCTCTGAACTCCAGTTTCTGGTGAGACTCTGGGGACCCAGACTCATATGGGGAGAAACTGGACTGTATGGCATCGGGTGGAACTCAAGGGCAGCTTTCTCTCAAAGGTGCTTGCAATGATCATTGTTCCTGCACACTGCTGTGGGACACAGAGACCTGGGGACCTCTTCGGGGTGGGGCTGACGGTCAGTCATTGCTGTTTGCTCCTCCCAGGTGATTCCCTGAGACCCCACCCCACTCAATTTACAACCCCACCAAAGTTGTGTGCAGCAGCTTTTGCATATGAATGGCCTGGCCTTTTGCAATCTTAAACCTAACATACTGCAGCTGGGTCAGAGAGCCCCAGAGCATCCAAAAGAAGGCCCAAAGCTGGACAGCAGCTTGCATTGCTTCACAGCTGGGCCTTATCTGGGCACCTCCAAACCCAAAACAAAGAGGAGGAATCTGCAGATCTCTCTGTATCTCCTGCTGAGTGGCCTCAGGCAGTGGCTGACTTTTCACCTCCTTGGAGATCCAAGAGCCAGTGTACCTAGTGGCCAGAGTGAGATCATTACAACTCTTCAGATCCATAAGAGACACACTCAGGAGTCAGATTCAGTGAGCGCCAAAGCTCCAATGAAGCAAGTCCTGCCCCATAAGGGCGTCTCCAGCACAGAAGTTCTCCTGTCGTAGACACAACTGGTCCTCACAGCCAATTGGCACCGAGGTCAATTCCTTCCAGTGATACTAACAACAACTAAGGCTTAACTACAACAAGATTGTGCACACAGCCCACAAAGGAGTGCACCAACAGTGTCCACCTCATGTAATTAGGGAGGCTGAGCCATTGGGCCCTATAGGACACCTAGCACACAAAGCCACTCTATCAATACAGGGAAGCAGCCAAAATGTGGAGACAAAGAAACAGGTCATAAATGACAGAAATGGAGGAAAGCAAACTACTGGATATAGAGTTCAAAACCATGGTTATAAGGATACTCAAGAATCTTCTAGAAACCTCTGAGAAATTTAGTGGGACCCTCAAGAATATGAAAAAGGACCAACTAAAAATTAAGCATATACTGACTGAAATAAAGAATAATATCCAGAAATCCAACAGCAGACTAGAATAATATACAGAAACCCAACAGCAAGAATCAAGTCAAAGATTTGAAATACAAAGAAGTAAAAAACACCCAACCAGAAAAGCAAAAAGAAAAAAGAATCCAAAAATATGAAGATAGTGTAAGGAGCCTCTGGGACAACCTCAGGTGTACCAACATCTGAATTATGGGGGTGCCAGAAGAAGAGAGAGAGCAAGATATTGAAAATCTATTTGAAGAAATAATGACAGAAAACTTCCCCACCTCGTGAAAGAAATAGACTTACAAGTCCAGGAAGCACACAGAACCCTAAACAAAAGGAATCCAAAGAGGACCACACCAAGACACATCATAATTAAAATGCCAAGGGCAAAAGGCAGAGAGAGAATATTAAAAGCAGCAAGAGAAAAACAGTTACCTACAAGGGAGCACCCATATGATTGTCAACTGATTTCTCAACAGAAACTATGCAGGCCAGACAGGAGTGGCAAGAAATATTCAAAGTGATGAATAGCAAGAACCTACAACCAAGATTACTCTACCCAGCAAAGCTATCATTTAGAATTGAAGGTCAGATAAAGAGCTTCACAGATAAGAAAAAGCTAAAGGAGTTCATCACCTCCAAACCAGTATTATATGAAACTAGAGGCCCCGGTGCACGAAATTTGTGCACAGGGTGGGAGGGTGTCCCTCAGCCCAGCTTGCACCCTCTCCAATCTGGGACCCTGAGAGGGTTGTCTGACTGCCCGTTTAGGCCTGATCCCGGTGGGCAGTCGGACATCCTTTGCACAATCCAGGACTGCTGGCTCCCAACTGCTCACCTGCCTGCCTTCCTGATTGGCCTTAACCGCTTCTGCCTGCCAGCCTGATCACCCCCTAACCACTCCCCTGCCAGCCTGATTGATGTCTAACTGCTAACCTGACAGCCTGTTTGCCCCCAACTTCCCTCCTCTGCTGGCCTGGTCACTCCTAACTGCCCTCCCTTGCAGGCTTGATAGCCCCTAACTGCCCTCCCTTGCAGGCCTGCTCCCTTCCAACTGCCCTCCCCTGCTGGCCATCTTGTGTCCACATGGGGGCAGGATCTTTGACCACATGGGGGCAGCCACGTTGTGTGTTGGAGTGATGGTCAATCTGCATATTACTCTTATTAGGTAGGATAGAGGCCTGGTGCATGGGTGGGGGCCGGCTGCTTTGCTCAGAAGGGTGTCCCGAATCAGGGTGGGGGTTCCCTTGGGGTGAGGGGCAGCCTGGGCAAGGGGCCTGTGGTGGTTTGCAGGCCGGCCACACCCCCCGGCGACCCAAGCAGAGGCCCTGGGATCTGGGATTTATTTATCTTCTACAATTGAAACTTTGTAGCCTGGAGTATAGCCAAGCCTTCTGCTGGCTCTGTGATGGCAGCCATTTCTGTTGGGATTTATGTGTCTTCTATAATTGAAACTTTATAGCCTTAAGCGGATGCCTGGGCTGGCCAGGGTGTGCGGAAAGCTTGGCTTCCTCCATCGCTGGGGAAACCCAAGCCTCCCTCCTGCTCTCTGTGGCTGCAGCCATCTTGGTTGGGGTTAATTTGCATACTCGCTCCTGATTGGCTAGTGGGCGTGGCTTGTGGGTGTAGCAGAGTGATGGTTAATTTGCATATCACTCTTTTATTAGATAGGATGCTGAAGGGTATTCTGTAAGAAGAGGAGGAAAAAGAAAAAGGTAAAGATAAAGATTATGAGCAACAAAGTGACAACAAATACATATCTATCAAGTGAATCTAAAAATCAATTGAATAAAAAATCTGATGAACAGAATAAACTTGTGAATATAATAGAATCAGGGCATAGAAAGGGAGTGGCCTGACAATTCTCGAGGGAAGATGGTGTAGGGGGTGCTGGAAGAGACTGGACAAAAATCGTACACCTATGGATGAGGACAGTGGCGGGGGGTAAGGGCAGAGGGTGTGGTGGGAACCGGGTGGAGGGCAGCTATAGGGAGAAAAAGGAGGAACTACTGTAATAATCTGAACAATAAAGATTTATTAAAAAATAAATTAATTAAAATAATAAAAAAAATAGACCCAGAGAGATAAAAACATGAAAGACTGTTGACCCTTAGAGGGAAAGCAAGGGAGGATGGGTGGGAAGAGATCAAACAATGAACTTGTATGCATATATGCATAACCTGTGGACACAGCAAAGGGGGTGGTGCAGGTCTGGGGGTGGGGACAGGAGCTTAATGGGGGGAAAAGGAGGACCTATGTAATACTTTCAACAATAAAGATTAAAAAATAATCAAAAATGAAAAACAGAAAAATCTTTTTTGCCCTGGCTGGTATGGCAAAAAAGTTGTTTGGGCCCCATTCCATGTATTGAAAGATGCCAGTTGGATTCCTGGTCTGGGCATATGCCCAGGTTGTGGGCTTTATCCATGGTAGAGGGTATGCAGGAGGGATCGGATTGATGTTTCTCTCTCTCCCTTCCTCTTTTTCTAAAAATCAATAAATTATAAAATAAAATAAAAACAATTTTTGGGGTCTTTGTCATAAACAAGTGGATTGAAACAACTTCACTGAAGTCACAAAGTGGCTTTTCATGAAGTCATTACACTATGTTCCCATCCATCACTTTATCAAGGCAGCTCTTCCTGCCACTTTTGCTGGGCCAGGAAACCCCGGGAAACGTGAATCTCTCTCTGCTTCACATTCCTTTTGTTGCTGCTCACAGCTGGTGGGCCTTCACCCAGGATGGAAGCCGTGTGCTCCCAGTTCCTCAGTCCACATTCAGCCCAATTTGTGTAGGGAATAAATGGATACATTTCATTCCTGAGTTTCCTAAATATTCTTTGACTTGGCAACATCCTGTTCAAGTTATTTATATGTTATTCATCAATTATCTCATTTGCTCTCTGTAGGATGATGCATTTTCTTCCCTACATCTAAGGAATTTATAATTTGGCAATGAAGTCAGGCCTTAAAGACATGAAATAGTGGAGACTCACACCCCCTGGTGGTAGAGCAGGGCATTGTCAAACATCAAATACACTACTTCAAGTTTTACAGGTAGTTAAAAAAAATAAACGACAGCCTAGAAAACTTATTTTTGTACATATGGCCAACCACTGTTGTTTCCTCCGAGGTAAGTTTCTGCCTCCGTCCTTCTGTCTGTCTTCAGAGTCCTGGTTGCATTCTTTCATGGCACAAGTTCTCTCTCATCTCTGACGCACCCACACAGGCTCACGGGAACTCTGGGATTGGATTGCTCTCAGCAGGTGTGGGCAGAGAAGTGGCTGAGGCTAATTTGGGGCTCTGCCCCTCACAACTGCATTCCAACATGACACAGCATTCCCTCTGGGTCTGCACACAAGCTGCCCTTGCACCCCGCCCCCCTGAACTGTACCTCCTGGTCCACCTGCGGTTTTCTCTGCTATGTCCTCCATCAGTGCTCTCCTGCCTGCACTCAGTGCTCCAGAAATGGGCTGGGATTTCCTTCCGCCTGTCCATTAGCATTGCTCACTCTACCCGTGTTTGCTGCCAGGTGCTCATTACACCTGTCCTTCCCCTTCACTTCTGCTCACTGGTGCCTGCAGTGACTCCCAGTGCACAGCATAGCAGACATGGAGATCCCAGGACACGGCGAGCCAAGAGAGAAGCAGGAAAGTTCTGGTGAGTGTCTGGCTGCAAACGCACACATTTACTATGTTGAATTGTTTTACACGTTTGAGTGTTGATGGGGTGGGCAAAAGCTTGAGGCAAGGAGAGGAAGGTTTCAGTCTGACTAGCAGGTGCATAGCATGGCCACTTACTGAATTGGAGGAAAGGGAGTGAGGCAAGGATGGGGCCCTCTTCAGGGGTGCTCCTCTAGATATGTTATGTTTGAGAAACCTACATTTGCTGTCGGGGTTCAGAATATGTCACCCCAAGTTATGCCACCGTAGAATACTGATTCTTTTTAATTGAAGTCCATTGAGGCATAGTGGGTGCAACAAGGGCACCCTGACCCGCCTTTGTCCCCCAAAAGCAGGAAATAACTCTCCCTTGCGAAAGGTACCCTCCCTGTGCCAGGAGGGAGAGCCAGCCTTACAGCAGAGGCAGGGAATTTAGGGCTGAGAAGGCTGTATGGACAAACCTGGTTACGTCCTCACTAATTTACTACCCTACACCCCCTTCTCTGTCCTCTCAATTCTTCACACATTTGTTGTTTCCTTGTCTAAAAGGAACAAAAGCTGCCTGCTTTGGTCACTTCTTTGAGTTTCATATTTTTAGTAGGGCTCCCATAAGTACAAAATTAAATTGGTTTTCTCCTGTTAATATGTCTTAAAAACCATTTTTTTTTAGAAGACTAAAGCCTTTGTTTTAGGGATATTGGATTTAATGTGACAGTCTCAGAGGGACAGACAGTTGTAACTTGAGAGTGCATCCCAGCTGATTGGCCAGAGGTCAGTCTCCTTTGTAAAATAAATGTTGAAGCACCTGGACGAAAAAGGAAGTTATATTAGCTAGCACATTTGCTATAGTCATAAAAACCCAAATATGGCTTTCTTTCTAAAATTTTTTTTTTTATTGATAGACTTTTTAGAGAGAGAGAGAGAGAGAAACATTGATTTGTCGCTCCACTTCTTTACTCACTCATTGGTTGCTTCTTGAATGTGCCCTGACCAGGGATCAACCCACAACCTTGGCATGTTGGGATGATTCTCTAACCAACTGAGCTACCCGGCCAGGGCTCCTGTTAATCTGTCTTATGTCAATTTAATTGTTAGACCAGCCAAAGAGCCTAGAAGGGAAGAAGAGAAAGGGTTTCCTCCCTTGTGACTCACACAGTTGCTTGGCAGCCCCTTGAAACTCCTGGGCGTGCCACGCCTCAGAGCTCTCTTTACTTCCCGAGAGCCAGGCCCCTCGAACAATGACAACGTTTGCACTTACTCCAAGCATGCTTACGACTGGCAAACTTTTAAGCAGCTTTAGAAACCATTCAAAGAAATAGAATAACTACTTTAAACCTCATCTTCATTAGTCACTTAATGAAAATAATATTTGTTTAGAGAGAAATAAGTCAAAGGTCATGATTTTTCTCAGAGTAGGGTTGTAGGTAAGGCACCACTAGCTGATTAAAGTGTTCCTCTGGGCAGGTGTGTGGCCCAATTGGTGGCCCAGCTGCGATTTCTGTGTCTAATCTAATAATTCTCTGACCCTGCACTGGAAAACAAGTTCCGCAGGGCTGGCCTCAATGCCTTGTGTTTGGACAAACTTCAGGGTTACTCAGCATGGTGTAAATAATAACTAGTGACAAACTAAGACAAGCTTCAGAATAAGTAACACACACCACTGACTTGTACACTTTAAATGAATGTGTCTGATATATGCATTATCCTATATAATAAAAGGCTAATATGCAAATAGACCGAACAACCAAACAACTGAACAACCAGTGGCTAAGAAATGTGCTGATCACCAGGGGGTGCGCACAGAACATGGTGGGAGTCAGCCACAGCAGGATGGTGGAGCAGCTGAGCAGGGGTGCCAAACCAAGGCCCTCAGAGCTTCTCCACCTCCTCCTGCTCCTGAGGGGCGACTGGGGCAGCAGCTGCCACTCGCACCCCCTGACGACACTGGCCCTGCTTGCACCTGCTGCTGGAGCTGGCCTCAATCACTCCATGCCATCAGTGGGTATGAGCAGGGCTGCCAGCAGACAGAGGGCTGAGGGCCATGGTGGGAGGGGCCAGATGGGGGCATGGAGGATGGGCTGAGACCTGCCCCTGTGCCCACCGCAGTTTTGCAGCCCACAGTTCCTTTCAAGGTGCATGAATTCGTGCACTGGGCCCCTTGTATTATAGAACCCTCAAGGTGTAACCACCTCTTTGAGTAGCCCTCAAGGTGTAACCACCTCTTTGAGTAACTCATCATTGTCTTTGATGTGTGTGTGTGTGTGTGTGTGTGTGTGCGCGCGCGCGTGTGCGCGTGCGCGCGCGCGTGCTGATGCATTAATAAACTGCTTCTCTTGTTGATCTGTCTTTGGTTAATTTGCATGACCTCAGTCCATGAACCTAAAGTTTTCCTCTCCTACAGGAGGACCCATCTGTACAATGGAGATTGATTTAGTCATTGATAGATCTGAGGGGAGACGGTGGAAGACACAGGAAGGAGTGGAACCCAGCTGATGGGTCACTTAATGGGGTGAGACTGTCAGGGAAGAGATGACCTAGAGCCCTGTGCCCATCAAGAATCAGAGGACCTGGAATCAGAGAGGAGGGCTGGAAAGGAGGGGAGCAACTTGGAGGGGTGTGTCGGTGTGAATGAAGGGGGTTACAGAATAGACAGCCTTCGGTTTGGTAGGGGTTGGAACTGGCCCAGGCTATGGGTCTCAGCTCCAGGTAGAGAGTGGCCAGCAACCTCTGTACCTTGCCTACCACTCCGTCTATGGGATCTGCCTGCACTCTGGGTTGTTCTTGGCCGGGCGAAGAATGATTACTCCAGAAATGCTTGCTTGGCAAAGACTAACTAACACGGGGAGAGTGACATTTGGATGGACTGCTCATGTATGTTTGAAATCTGGAAACTAACTATGAGACTAAATGCAGAGCCACCTTGCAGTATATGGACATGGAAATCCCTGTCTTATCCATTCATTTTATTTTATTTTATTTTTTTAATCACTGCTGCTAGCTTTTGAAAACAAAAGGATCATATTCTGCCATATTTCAAAGCATAATCAAAGGGAAATTATTTCAGCCAACAAAGAAAAATTTGACACTTTGAGTAGTGTCCTTTGAGAAGCAATTTAACGTGGTGGTCATCCCTGATTTATGTGACCTCTGGGATTTAGATGGGATGATGTATAAATGCCTCCTGTGACGGCCAAAGGTGCCCAGATCCCAGAAGCAGCCTGGGAGTGAGGTCCACTGGGGGTGAGGTCAACTTCCAGTTGCTTTGAGGACTTGGAGGGATGGGAGGGGATCCTTCTATGAGAACAATGCAGTCTGAGCGGGAAGCGTTGAGGCTTATGCTTGCCTGTGGATTTCCTTCATGTCTCAATGACAGATCCTGCTTTCTCACACTGGCCACAATGGCATTCTAGTCCCATGGACTCTTCTGAGCTTTATCCACCAAGAGGCTGTGTGTTTGTTCTTTCCCCTCGGACCTGAGAACTTTGTGGTCCTGCAGGAGTGACCTCTGTGGTCGACGAGGCTGCATTAGAAATGGTGACACAGCTGCTGCCTGGCCTTGTGCCTTGGGGCCTGAGCCACCGTGCTGTGGGGGGATGCGGATCTGGCTTCATGGAGCAGCTATCCCAGATGCCAATGGGAGCTGAGGTGCACTGATCCCCAGAACATAATTGAACTGTTTGAATTTTGCTCCCCTGTCCCCAACCAGGAGGGTTGTTTTGTTGCTGTCATAATGTTGCTTCTATTTAAGGATGTAACACACAAAAGATGCTATAAGAAACAGTTGTATGGAACCCCAGTTACTTTTGCATTATCTCTGAGCACATTGTCTATTATAGGGCTTCTTGAGATTGAGAGAGCCATAGAATCACTTTGGAGGGTTTGTTTAAGGCTTCATGGGCTCCACTCCCAGGATTTCAGATTCAGTAGGTGTGCGGTGAAGTTGCCTGTCTAAGGAGTTCCCAGGTGACCCTGGTGCTATTGGTCAGGGGCTCTCACGTAAGATGTTTCAGACCTTAGAGTCAGGAACAGCTTTGCTGCCCTCTTAGGTCTGCTAGCTCTCTCCTTGTTAACAATAGGAACTATGCAACTGTATTGCTCTTTTCTTGTTGGCTGCCAGGAGCTAAATGTGTGGTTCCACTCTCTCATCTGTGAAGGCCTCTATGCATGACCTCCAAATTCATGTCCACTTAGAGTCTCACAATGTGATCTCGTTTGGCAATAGGATCTTTGCAGGTGTAGTTAGTTAAGGATCTTAAGATGAAATCATCCAGGATTTAGGTTAGGCCCTAACTCAATGGCCAGTGTCCTTACAAGAAGAGGAGAGGACACAGAGACATGGAATGATGCAGGCAGCAGCCAAGGGAGGCCGGAGCTGCCGGGAGCTGGAAGACACAGGCAGGGCCCTTCCCCAGCGCCTTTAGAGGGGGTGGGCTCTTCTGATACCGAGTTTCAGACTTCGGGCCTCCAAAACTCCAAGAGAACAACTCTCTGTTGTTTCATGCCACTTGTTTTGTAAACTTTCTCTCTCTCTCTCTCTCTCTCTCTCTCTCTCTCTCTCTCTCTCGTATTTGTGAGTATACACACAGTTTCATTGTATGTTTTTGCAACCATTTCAGAATAAGTCAAAGCCAACATTATATTGCACTCATAAATATTTCTGTTTTTAAAGAATGACGAGACATGTCAAAAGGGACCAACAGCAATTTTGGAATGATTGAACATCAGAATAATAATAACAGCAAGAATGGATTACAAGATATTGACATGGAGGAATGCCTACTAAGGAACGCTATAGGAAGAATAATGGAGTGAGGACATTATCAATGGCACTCAAACGAGGGAGTAAATGTTCGATGAGCTTCTAAATTACTAAGGACAGAGGGGTGGCTTTGCACATGGAAATCTGGTAGAAACCACCTTCACCGAGGGATCAAAGTTAACATCACTAGAATTGGGATAAACGAATACCACATGCCTCCTGAGAAAGGCAAAATATCTCTATGATAGTTCCCTTCTAAAACCCAATTATGAGAAAACATCAGATAAACCCAAAATGAGGGGTACTCTACAAAATAATTGCAATTAAAAATAATTGTAATTTAAAAATCACAAGGTGATGAAATGCTAATGTTGAGGAACTGTTCCAGATTAATGGAGACCAGAGGCACACGAAACTGCATCCATTGCGTACTCCTGGGTTTGATCACAGACCAGGGGGAAAAAGGACCAGATAAAGCAGGGGGCCTCAAACATTTTAAAGAGGGGGCCAGTTCACTGTCCTTCAGACCGTTGGAGGGCTGGACTATAGTTTTAAAAAAAAAACATTCCACACATGCGCACTGCGGGCCCGGGACGAGTTGGCTGATAAGCAGGACAGGCAGCGGCAGCAAAAGCACCGGGCGGGCCAGATAAATGTCCTCGGCGGGCCGCATGTGGCCGGCAGGCCATAGTTTGAGGACCCCTGAGATAAAGGACTTTATTGGGACAATCAATAATAAGTAAAATCTTTTCTACTTAAAAAATGTTTTTTTTTCTCTTTTGGGCCATAACATTTTTTAAAATAAAAAATATTTTTATTGATTTCAGAGAGGAAGGGAGAGGGAGAGAGAGATAGAAACATCGATGATGATAGAGAATCACTGATTGGCTGCCTCCTGCACACCCCGCACTGGGGATCAAGCCCAGCAACCTGGGGATGTGCCCTGACCGGGAATTGCACCATGACCTTCTGGTTCATAGTTCGACACTCAACCATTGAGCCACTCTGGCCAGGCTGGGCCATAAACTTTTATTGACAGGTCAGAGGAAGAGCCAGAGAAAGGGTTCCTCCCCACACCTGCCCTTACCCAGGAGCCTCCATCCCTCTGTGAGAGCAGGAAGCCCAGGAGGCTGTGGGCAGGTTGTTGTAATAGGCATCCTGGCCCTTGCGCAGGCTGGGTAGGTGGCAATCTCCTTTCTTGTCCAGACAATCTTGATGTCCATTAGTTGCTGCTACTCCAGGTTCTGCTGCTCAGTGCCAGCACAAACGTCACTGGGCTGGGCCTTGATTCTGCTGATCAGCGCCTGGGTCTGTGGCAGCTGGGCTCTGAAGTGAGCCTCGATGTCTGCCAGCCTGGCTTTCACGCTGAGTGGAGATTGCAGCTTGATCTCCAGGCCCTGGAGGGTGTGGCACAGGTTGGAGTCTTGCTAAGCTGCAGTTGCTCTGTGGGGCCAGTGACCTCCCAGTTCAGCTCCTCAGTCTGGCTGGTGACCCAGGCTTTAGCATCCTTCTGGTTCTTCTCAGCCATGACCTCATATTGGCTTCTCACGTCACTTAGGATCTTGGCTAGGTCAATGCCACCTGGCCCCTCAGAGCACTGATGTCCTCCGCGTGGTTCTTCTTCAGGTCAGCCAGCTCTTCCCCAGGCCGCTGCCTGCATATCCAGATGGCTCTGGCCAGGCTCAGCTGGTCCAGCACCTCGTGCAGGCCGCTCGTGTTCACCTCCATGCTCATGCGTGAGGCCTGCTCCTTTTCGAACTTGGTTCGGAAGTCATGCGCAGCCAGACAGGCATTGCCCATCTGCAGTTCTGAACCATGTCCAGCATGGCCACCGGTGAGCCTGAGGAGGGGCGGTGAAGGATTAAAGAAGACAGACAAGAGAACACAGCTGGGGCTAGGTGGACCACTTGTGCCTGGATGAGGACACAGTGACACAGCCTGTAAGCCAAAGCTTTATTTTATAGTCAGATCACACAAAGCAAAACAAGGGGAGTGGTCAACATGCTTACAATGTTCTTGCGAGCTTCAAATCTATTTCATTACTCAAGCCTTGTTTTGGCAGCACTTGCTGCATCTCCCACAGCCCATTAGCTACCTAGGAACAAGGGAGGACTATAAGGTCAAGCTTAATTGTGCTGGAGGGCTCTGCCCTCCAAGCTGGGACTTGTATGTGGCTCTGCCACAGGTCAGTCCAAGGCTTGACCCTATAGCTACTCCCTGCACAGGACAATCTTGGAGTTCTCTGTGGTGGCACCAATAATCTTGTCTCATAGCTCTTCCAGGGTCGGGTAATAGTGGCTGGAGGTGTGGACAGGTGGGCCTCTCTTCTGGTGCTAATCACAGATCTTCACCTCCAGGTCTCCGTTGGCCCTCTCCAGGGGTGCACACCTTCTCCAGGTAGGAGGCCAGACAGTCATTGAGGTTCTGCTTGGTCATCTTCTCATTGCCCACTAAAAGCCCGGAGGACCAGGCCAGGGAGCCCACGGAGCCACCGCCATAGGCCCCAGAGGATGAGGACACACAGCAGGTGGAGGACACTGACATGCCAGGGCCACGGAGCCTCTGTGGATGCCGGGTGCGTGGTAGGCGCCTCCTGCTCCAAAGTGCACTGCAACACCGCCCAGGCCTCTGCAGGACTGGCAGGCAATAGCTGTAGGAAGACATAATGAAAGAGGTGGTGGGATACTAGTCGGAGGAGGAGCTGTGGTCTGCAGAAGTTTTTAAATTTTTAATTATAAGATATATTTTTTATCTATTAAGGTTTTTATTACTTTGTGTATATATACACACACATATATTAAATAAATATTTATTGTTAAAAGTATAACATATTTTCTTCTTTTCCCCCCATTGATCCCTTCTGGTGACCTCCCCCCATCCCCACCCCAGGCCTTCAGCACCTTATTGTCTCTGTCCATGGATTATCCATACAACTTCTTTGGTTGATTACTTCCCACCCAACCACCCTCCCTCACCTTCCCTCTGAGATTCTGCAGTCTGTTCTATGCTTCTATGTCTCTGGATCTATTTTGTTCATCAATTTATTTTGTTAATTAGATTCCACATATGAGTAAGATCATGTGACACTTGTCTTTCTCTGATTGGCTTATTTCTCTTAGCATAATACTCTCCAGGTCTCTCCATGCTGTCTCAAAGGATAAGAGTCCTTCCTTCCTTCCTTCCTTCTTTCCTCCCTTCCTTCCTTCCTTCTTTCTTCCCTTCCTCCCTTTCTTCCTCCCTCCCTTCCTTCCTTTTTTTACTGCTGCATAGTATTCCATGGTGCAAATGTACTGCAGCTTTTTATCCACTCATCTGCTGATGAGTACTTGGGCTATTTCCAAGTCACCTAGTGTAAATTGTGTTGCTATGAACATAGGGGTGCATACATACTTTCTGATTGGAATTTCAGGTTTCTTAGGATATATTCCTAGGAGTGGAATCACTGGGTCAAACAGCAGTTCCATTTTTAATTTTTTGAGGACACTCCAAACTGTTTCCCACAGTCTGCATTCCCACCAGCAGTGCACTAGGGTTCCCTTTTCTCCACATCCTCACCAGAACTTGTCATTTGTTGACTTGTTGATAATAGCCATTCTGACAGGTGTGATGTGATATGTCATTTTTTTTGTTTTTAAAATATATTTTATTGATTTTTTACAGAGAGGAAGGGAGAGAGATAGAAAGTTAGAAACATCGATCAGCTGCCTCCTGCACGCCCCCTACTGGGGATGTGCCTGCAACCCAGGTACATGCCCTTGACCGGAATCGAACCTGGGACCTTTCAGTCCGCAGGCTGATGCTCTATCCACTGAGCCAAACCGGTTTTGGCTGTCATTTTTGTTTTAATCTGCATTTCTCTGATAATCAGTGACTTTGAGCATTTTTTTCATGTGTCTCTTGGCCATCTGTATGTACACTTTGGAGAAGTGTCTATTTAGGTCCTTTGCCCATTTTTTAATTGGATTGCTTGCTTTCCTTTTGTTAAGTTGTATGAGTTCCTTATATATTTTGGATATTAACCCATTATCAGATGTATTGTTGGCAAATATGTTCTTCCATGCAGTGGCTCCCTTTTCATTTTGTTGATGGTTTCTTTTGCTGTGTAGAAACTTTTTATTTTGATGTAGTTCCATCTGTTTATTTTTGCTCTAGGAGATGTACCCATAAACATTGCTATGCGAAATATCTGAGATTTTCCTTCCTTTGATTTCTTCCAGGATTTTTATGGTTTCACATCTTTACATTTAAGTCTTTTATCCATTTTGAATTTATTTTTGTGTATGGTGTAAGTTGGTGGTCTAGTTTCATTCTTTGCATGTATCTGTCCAATTTTCCCAGCACCATTTATTGAAGAGACTGTCTTGACTCCATTGTATGCTCTTGCCTCCTTTGTCTAATATTAAATGAGTATAATGGCTTGGGTCAATTTCTGGGTTCTCTGTTCTGTTCTATTCATCTATATGCCTGTTCTTGTACCAGTACCAGGCTGTTTTGAGTACAGTGGCTTTGTAATTATAACTTGATATCTGGTATTGTGATCCCTCCAACTTTGTTCTTCTTTCTCAGGATTGCTGCAGCTATTTGAGGTCTTTTGGTTCCATATGAATTTTTGGAGTGTTTGTTGTAGATCTGTGAAATATGCCATTGGTATTTTAATAGGGATTACTTTGAATCCGTATATTGCTTTGGGTAGTGTGGACATTTTAATGATGTTAATTCTGTCAATTCATGAACATGGTATAATTTTCCACTTGTTTATATCTTCCTCTATCTCATTTTCTATGTCCTGTAGTTTTCTGAGTACAAGTATTTTACCTCCTTGGTAAGTTTATTCCTGAGTATCTTAGTTTTGTTGTTGTTATGGCAAATGGGATTGTTTGTTTAGATTATCTTTCTGATAGTTCATTATTGGTGTATAAAAATGCCATTGATTTCTGGGTCTTAATTTGTATCTTGCTATATACCAAATGCATTTATTAAATCTAGTAGTTTTTTGATGGAATCTTTAGGGTTTTCTAAATGTTATATCATGTCATCTGTAAATAATGAGAGCTTACTTCCTCCTTTATAATTTGGATGCCTTTTATTTCTTTTCCTTCTTTTTTTAAATTCTCACCTGAGGATATTTTTTCATTGATTTTAGAGAGAGTGACAGAGAGAGGGAAAGACAGAGAGAAATATTGATGTGAGAGAAACACATCGAGGTGGTTGCCTCCTGCATGAGCCCAGATCCCAGGCCAAGGAGGAGCTTGCAACCCAGGTACATGCCTTTGACCGGAATTGAACCAGGGACTCTTTGGTCCACAGGACAATGCTCTATCCACTGAACCAAAATGGCTAGGGCTTATTTCTTCTTCTTGCCTGATCACTTGTGGCTAGGATGTCCAGTACTATCCTATCTAATAAAGAGGGAATATGCTAATAGACCCTCATGCCATCACAAAGATGGCGGAGCCCACAGCTAATAAGGAGGAAATACGCTAATTGACTGCCACACCCCAAAGATGGAGGCACCCACAGCTACAAGATGGTGGTGCCCAGTCCCCTCAGTCCCGCTGGGGTGCTTGCCTCTGGACTCCCCCAGTCCCTTCAGTCCTCCAGCCACCCAGGACCTCCCGAGGCTCAGGTAACCAGGGCTGGCCAAGGCTTGCACTGCTGGCAGTGGCAGCAGCAGAGGTGTGATGGGGGCATCACCTTCCCCTGATAGCTGGGTCACCTCCTGCCCCTGAGGGCTCCCAGACTGTGAGGGGGAGAGGCCGGGCTGAGGGACCCCCACCTCCAGTGCATGAATTTTCATGCACTGGGCCTCTAGTATTGAATAAGAGTGGTGTAAGCAGATATCCCTGTCTTGTTAATGTTCTTAGGGGAAATGGTTTTAGTTTTTGCCCATTGAGTATGATGTTCACTGTAGGTTTGTCATATATGGCTTTTTACTATGTTGCGATATGATCCCTCTAATCCCACTTTGTTGAGAATTTTTATCAAATATGGGTGTTGGATTTTGTCAAATGCTTTTTTTGGGTGTCTATTGATATGATGATGTGATTTTTGTCTTTCAATTTGTTTATGTAATGTGTCACATTTATTGATTTGCAAATATTGCATTCCTGGAATAAATCCCACTTGGTCATGGTGTGTGATCTTTTGAATATATTGCTGGACCCAATTTGTTAATATTTTGTTGAGGATTTTAGCATTAACTGCTTTTTTTCACTAAAATCACTGGAGCCAATTGTTAACCTCTCCAAAGACACATTTGGATAACTTCTATATCACATTTCCATCTACAAACTCCAAAACATGTGAACTTGGATTTGGTTTTTCAAATGTCTAAGCGGTGGCTCCTTGTTTGTTTTTTTTAAAGCTGAGAAATTAATTTTTAAAAGCTGGGAGGGGTGTGGATTTCTAGAAGCTCTATTCTGCCTCAGTGTTCAGGGGATGCAAGAATAGGCAGGCCTGGGCTCTGGGTGCCACCCACCATACCTGAAAGAGCAGGTGTCATGTGAAGCTTGTCTGTGTCCCCAGCCTCAGGCTGCACCTGCCCGCTTACTTGCTGGCAGCTTCAAATGGTCTCCTCAGCAATGCCCAGTGGTCATTAGCATTGTAATTTACAGAATTCCAGAAAGGTACCTCATGGAAATGTAATTGATTTCCCCACCAGAAAATGTTCATGTTAAAATGACATTTAGAGAGACCCCTGTCCCTGTGAGCAATGGCATTTCCCCAGCTTTCATTCCTAACTGAAGAGGAAAGCTGGTTTTCTCAGGCTGAGAAATATCGTGGTGACAGTTCAAGGAATGTTTGACCTGACTGTCTGATTGTAACAATGAAAAACTAGATAAACAAGCAAGTATGAAGGATGTTAAGGACTTGGAGGTGCTTCCCATTAAGAGATTGAACTTTTTTGACAAGTATCCCAAACACCTAACAATACCAGATGTTTGGCTTTAGATTTAGTTTTCCATTTAGTTCTCATTAGTTGTCATTTGTTGTGTTTTTATGGCACCAGGAGGAAGGATCTTTGTGCACAGGGTCTGTGGCTGCACCAGCAGTGGAGGAGCCACCAGACAGAGTTGTACTTAAAGCCATTCTGAGCAGGTGTTGACCTAATGGGACACCTTCTGCTCTATTCTTAAGGACCATTGGAGCATCTTTACTTCAGTCCCATTAACATAGGTCCTGAGAAGCCCTGTACCAGTGAACTAGTTTGGCTGTTTTTATGCTCCTGTTTCCCAAAGACAGTTTACCAGGATCTCACCCTTAAAGGGAACACATTTGAACATGTCAGAGGACACTCATTTTTAATAACTTAACAAACATAAGGTACAATTTACATAAATAAGATGTATTGCTTTTGAGGGTGCCCCCTTCGATTCATTTCCACAAAGGCACACAGTTGTGAAACCAATGTCCCCATCAAGACAGACAACAATGCCCTCACCACAGAGGTCTCCATCTTCATCACCCTCCCCGGCTGGGCCACCACTCCTCTGACCTCCAGGACTGTGGGTGGGTGGTTTGCCCTGTCCTAGAACTCGGTGTCAGTGGAGCCACACAGCACACGGTCTTGTGTGTCTGGCTTCTTTCATGCTACACGACGTATTTGAGATCTACGCACATCTTGTATCAGCAGTTGATCATTTTTATTGCTGAATAGTATTTCGTTATATGAATAGGCCATTCTTGGCTTAATTATTTTCCTGTTGGTGGACATTTGGGTTGGTGCCTGACCCTGGTGCTTTTCAGGTCATAGTTTGAAAAATGCTGATGTAGAGGAATGTCACAGGATCACACATACACACACACACACACACACACACTCAGAAACTAAGACAACTAACAGGCTCCCAGGGGAAGTGGACAAGAAGGATGCTTTTTCAGCATTTCTCCATGCTCATGTACAAGAGTGGTCTGCAGAAATTTTTGTAGTGCTTAGTAAACTAGAGAGATTTTATGCAGAATAGGAGATATTCTTTTTATTTTTATTGTTAATGATTTCAGAGAGGAAAAGAGAGGGAGAGAGAGAGAGAGAAATATCAATGATGAGAGAGAATCCTTGATTGGTTGCCTCCTGCATGCCCCCTTCTGGGGATTGAGCCTGCAATGTGGGCATGTGCCCTTGACGGGAATTGAACCTGGGACCCTTCAGTCCACAGGCTGACGCTCTATCCACTGAGCCAAACCAGCTAGGGCAAGAAGAGATATTCTTAAGGCAAAGTCTCAAAGGTGTACAGTTATCCATCTAATTGGTTTGGTCATTTTCCCTGAAAAAGTATTAAAAGTTTGTTTTCATATAGCCTTTTAAAAATACATAGATGGGTTATATGAAAATGTATGCTGAACAGGATAGTCAATTTAAAAAATATAAACTCAAACCAAGCAAAAGGAGAATGCCAATGTGCCAACAGTAAAGGCCAAAATAATTACTGAGTTTAAAGTTACTGGATCCCTGTGCTGAGAATCCACACCAGAACCATAAGCCATGCTATTCTTGTTACCACGTGACAAAAACACGTAATTTCCCTCAGAGGAGGCAAGTTGTTGCCATAATTAAATTCTAAAAATGATGCAAAGAGACAACAGTCAGTTCAACAAATACGTGTTAAAAATTCCAGTGGGCCTCTGAGCAACGGGTCTGCTTTCTGTGACTAGTATATGCACTGCCCATCTTACCCAGAGCCCGTGTGCCCCAATGGGGACTCCAGGCTCGGAGGTTGTTAACGGAAGACCATCTTAGTGGGCACTTGGGCCACCGTACATGGGAGCATATGTGGGACCATTAAAAGGTGGCATACAATTTCACAGTGGCAACCTTGTTCTTACATGATCCAGAAGAAACTGGATTTTAAGATGGTACACAAACGCTAAGAATGAGTGTGTTATAAGACTTCAAAACCGTGTGGATTAAAAAAACACATATACATTTTTATTGCTTTCAAAGAGGAAGGAAGAGAGAGATAGATAGAAACATCAATAATGAGAGAGAATCATTGATTGGCTGTCTCCTGCTGCAGCCAAGGTCCACATGGGGGGATGAATCAAGCCTGCAACCCGGGCATGTGCCCTGACCGGGAATTAAACCTTGACCTCCTGGTTCATAGGTCAATGCTCAACCACTGAGACACGCTGGCTGGTTGAAAACTGTGTGGATTTTTAATTCTTAAGTTTCATTGCAAATTTCAACTAGGACTGTTTCCTTTCTTGGAGATCACAACATTTTTACACGTGCATGGGCAACCAAAGTTCCGATGTAACAGGAGACAAGAAGTGACTTTCTTGCAAAAATTGACCTATAGACAGAGCTTGGAGGAGCAGCATGAGGCCATTCCACTCCTTATCCCTCCCACCCAACAATTAGAAAAAAAGTTTTTTCATGTGAAGTATTCAGAAAACAAGAATAAAGAAAAATGTAAATTTAAGTTTTTAATTTCCAGTTATTTTTCACTTCAGACAAGTGGAAACATCATTGAAAATGTCTTCCATCGACAGCAGGAAGAGTCAGGGTCTGAGACAACGGTGGTTGTGGCTGGAACAACTTTACGTAAGGAAAGCAATTTTGCGTCTGTCCTTTCTGCCTGAAACGGCCACTGTGCTCTGTAACTAGTTTCCTATCTCCCAGGATTTTGCTCTTTAGCTAAAAGGGATGTCAGTCCCAAAGCCTTTTCAATGGCAGGACCTTCAGTTTCTGATGAGTCTCATGTGACTGTTTGCAGAAATGGCCACCAACAAACTAATGATTCTGACTGTGACACAGAAAACTAAGAATGGTAGGGCTGTTTGGAGTGAGGAGGTAAACATGAAAGAGAAATACTCTGAGGAAGTTCATCAGTGGTGCTGGGGAAAATGCTGGCTCTCTGAGCAGAAGGTTATGGGCTGACTTTATTGATCCATCATCTGGTTTGGCATTTTTTGGACCCTATAGAAACAACACACACACACTCTCTCTCTCTTTAAAATATATTTTTTTATTAATTTCAGAGAGGAAGGAAGAGGGAGAGAGAGATAGAAACATCAATGATGAGAGAGAATCATTGATTGGTTACCTTCTGCACACCCCCCACTGGGGATCAAGCCCACAACCAGGGCATGTGCCCTTGACTGAAATTGAACCTGGGACTCTGCAGTTGGCAGGCCGACGCTCTATCCACTGAGCCAAACCAGCTAGGGCTGGAAACAACATTCTCTTCGAAACAGATCAATGCTATTGACATTTAGGATACTCTGTTGATGATCTTGGCTCTATAAAGTGATTCGTCACTATCTCTGGGGTACCCATGTGGTTGTAGGCAGTATCTTTATGAATGCAACACCAGACAGGCATACTATGAAGAAATTAAGTGGAAACTAGTAGTAATGTCAATGTACTATTTCTACCTAACATTCGGGTTGATCTATAAACACTGTCAAAGGCTTCAGTTTTTAAAATTTACCTATTTCTAGGTATTTATTTCAAGATTTATGAATTTACAACATTGACAAGGGTTTGTGGTTTTTAAATCTCAAAAGGTTCATATTGTTAATGAATACATGTTAATAAACACATCCACATTGTACAGAACATGGTAATTAACATGTAACGATGGTATGATCTCCTATTGTTATTTCTCCCCTTTATTGGAAAACCTTAGTTTTAACTATTTTCTCCAAAAATAAATTATACATTCGCTTTTGATGATATATATTTGTTCATTGAAGTATTTTTTTGTTAATCCTCACCTGAAGATATTTTTTCCATTAATTTTTAAAGAGAATGGGAGGGAGGGGGGAGGAGGAGGAGGAGGAGGAGAGAGAGAGAGAGAGAGAGAGAGAGAGAGAGAGAGAGAGAGAGAGAGAGAGAGAAACATTGATGTGAGAGAGACACATTGATTGGTTGCCTCCCACACACACCCAACTGGGGCCGGGGATTGAACCTGCATCTGAGGTAATGTGCCCTTGACTGGGAATTGAACCCGGGACCCTTTGGTGTGTGGGTTGATGCTCTAACCACTGAGCAACACTGTCCAGGGCTCATTGCAGTATTTTTAAGAAGTGGTTTTTAAGACTCCTAAGAAACTATAATATTAACCTTTTTGAGTATTTTTGAATGAATGCAGTTAAAAATTCTAGATTTAAATTTTCATAATTTTTTTCATATACCAGTCTGAGCATTACTTTGAAATAATATACATACAGGAAAAGAAGAATAAGAAGAATACTACATCTTTATGTATAAGGGTATATGAATCTCATCCTGACACATACTAAAAAAATTAACTCCTGTGTTGTAATAAATACATGCAGATCATTTTGAGACAAAAAAGAAAAAGGAAAGAAAAAAAAAAAAGTCTCCCATCTGCAGATTCAAAGGGTTTTATTTATTTCTTCTTCTTTTCCTCCTGAGGATCCTGGGGCACTTTACAAGGATTGTGAAGCTTCATAAATAACATCCCTTACACGTAGCACATACATTGTACCCTAAGTGACCGGAACATATTGTGGGACAGAACTTAATTCATCATGACAGGCTGGTGACCAGCTATCTGATGGAAAAGATACTGACTGAACAAGGGACTATTATGGTTACATTTCATAAAATGGCTAGTTTTTAAATTAAATTTAGTAATTTATCAGCAAATATGGTAAATGCCCTCATGTTCTGTCTTAATTAAAATGCTACTTTTAGTAAAGTGTGTCAGAAATCTGGGCACAAGTGACAGAAACCTCACTCTCAGGGGGAGTGCATTGGCTCAAGCCGCTGACAAGGCACTGGTTCGCCAGTAGGTGGCGCCCGCGATTCGGACTCTGGGTCTGGAGAGCCTTCCTCCTGGGGCTGGTCCCTCCCTGCTCTTGATGTCAGAAGGCAGCTCCTCTCAGGTTCCAGAGAGAGGAGAGCATCCTCAGGGCACCTGCGCGGCTGGCACATGCCCTCCTAGACCTCCCTGGTGGCCAGAGCAGGGCTTGTGCATGGGGCTTCCGCACAGCCTGGGCCTGGGCCTGGGCCTGGGCTAGGAGTCGGGTCAATGCCACATGGGCCCAGGCCCAAGAGCAGAGGGTGGTCATCTACTCCCGGAAGGAGGAGAAAGGGTTCTGACCAGGCATGAAACGTTCTTCTGAAAACAGCCCAGAAGTAACGAGGCATTCTTAAGCTCAAACGTGCCTGACGGAGCCTTGCAGGGCCTGTCAGCTGGTCCTCCTGTCTCTTGGGATGATCGTTATGATAGAGCTTTTACTTTCCTTTATCATTTTTATTATTTATTCAATCAATTTTATTTATTTTTAAATTTTAACTGCATTTTGATAAGCACACTTAACATGAGAACTTAACCAATGTTAACACATTGCAGTAGTTTTATTGCTAGCTTTATCCAGTGGCCAAATAAGCTTCTATTGAATGAGTACAAAAACGTTTTACATACATGATAAAGGCACTCTTTAAAATTAAATACCCATTGCATTTTGAAGTTATTTATTACACGTTCTTACAAGCTAATATCTTTTCACAGAATTCTCATGGTTAGCCACAAGCCTTAGAACAGAAAACACGAGAATTCTCGTGATCTGTCCGTACAGTGCCATTGTCTATAGGCACAGTCTCTAGTACTTATTCCTCCTACATAACTGACACCTCATATCCACTGGACAGCAGCTCCCCGTTTGCCCCCCCCCCCCCCGCCCCCAGCCCTGGGCACTCACCACTGGACTTTCTGCTTCTATGAAGGTGACTGCTCTCGGGCCCTCACGTAAGTGGATCACACGGTGTTTGTCATTCTGGGAGTGGCTGGCTTCCCCCTGCCGCAGCATTTGCAGGCTTTCCTTCTCTGCACTATGTCCCACTGCGTGTCTGCGCCTCATGGTTTCATCCTCATCGGTCAGGGGATAGAAGTGGTCTCCACAGGGCGGTCTTGTGGCTGAGTTGTCTTCTCTCTCCTCTGCAGCTGGAGCAGTTGTGGTCCGCACAGCTGCTACCTCTTCTCTGCATCACGTGTAGCAGCAGCTCAGTGAGTGTTGGAATGTTTGTGGATCTCAGCATTACTGAGCCCCCATCCCTTTGGAAAATGTTTTTAGAATCCGGCGTCTCCGAAGTGCAGCTGAATGTGGCATCTGGACTCCTGATTTGGAAACCCGATGGTTTTGCTGCTTGAGAGAAATGGAATGTAAATACTTCCTCTCACCCCTGGGAAGATTAGAAAATAAAGCCTTTGCCATCATCCAGGAAAGGGGGCTGGAATTAATAGGTCGTAAAAAGATCTTTCCTGATTAGGGAGAATCAGAAGGGGTGTGTGTGTGTGTGGGGGGGGAGGGTTAGTGAGAGGGTAGAGGGATTCCCTGGGGGAAACAGGAAGAGGGAAAGAAGCACTTTCCTGAAACAGAGGAGGGATGGGCTTAGCACAGTGGTGTCACAGCTCCCAGGCCTGTGGACCCTATGCCCCACCCCATCATCCCACATGGTGTCCCACTCGGCAAATGTCCCAGGATGCCCACCAGCCCAAGAATAAAAGTAGAGAGAAGAAAATGGTGGCTGAACAGGCAGACCTGTCAGGCACCTCGTCCCAAGGCCAGATTGCAAATGCAACTAAATTGGAGAACATTCACCTGGAATTAACAACTGAAGTTCAGCTTTGGAGGAGACATATCAAGGAAGGGCAGAGAGCACTGGGAGACCAGTAGGAAGGGTGAGGTTGTGAGAGGAACTGACCCAGCTCCAAGAGGCCGCAGACCAAGACAGGAGGGAGCGGGGGCTCAAAAAACAGAAGCCCGGAACCCTGGGTGCCGCACCCCGAGCACCTGAGCCTAGACCCAGGACCCACACATTGGCCATTTTTCCTGGAGGGGCTAACTGCTCCCAGCAGCCACAGGGCAGGTAAAGAAAACCCCTGCGCCTCGGTGACACAGCCTGCCCACCACAAGGAGCCCTGCACGCCACACGCTGCATGTTGAGCTTTTCAGAGGAAACAGAAGCAGAAGCCAAGCTCATGGGTTGAACTGTCTCAGGAGCCCTCAGTGCCTGGATTGGGGGAGGGGTTGTCAGCCCCACTATCCCAGGAACCACACCGGTGATTTCCCCAGATGGGAGGACTGATAAAAACTCGAGGTTTCCAGCCAAGCCCGCCGGTCTCCATATGAGGAGCTCTGTCCAGCCGAGGGCAGAGTAATACTGTGGCCACTCATGGAGGAGCAGCTGTGGGACAGGGAAACACGCCCAACACATTCCCTGAAAGCGAAACAGCACCTGCCTGCCTAAAGCCCTTCCAGAAACACACAATTGAGTGATAAGATTGACAGCTGCTTGACAGGCAAAGGCAGGCAGAGGCAGAACAAGGGGAACCAGAGGAAATCTGCTGACAAAGCCCTGGACCCGGTGGCTAACAAACCTACTCTAAGAGGGCAGATTGGCCCCTCCTGCTTGCCACCAAGGCTTGTGGAGACAGACACAAACGGTGGATCAGTGGATCGCTTGGAGCTTCAAGCAGGTTGCTGAGAGCCAAAGGACAGTGGTTAGCACCGAGGTTCCTTGCAGGAAGTCCAGAATGGGCAGCCAGAACAGAAGAGTGGGGTCCAGAGCAAGCACCCATGGGGCACTAAACTCCACTGAAACAAATGCCACTTCACTTCATTTTTCTCCCTTTTTTCTTTTCACTTTTCCCCTCCCCCTTTCCTTCTTTTCTTTTTTATGTGTTCTCTTTCCTTTCTTTTTTCCCTTTTAAAATTTATCTTTTTTATCTATCTGCTTTATTGATTTATTATTCTAGTCTCTGTTGTTTCAGTCATATATCTAATTTTCCTCTTCCTTTTTCCTACTCAAAAAATTTTTTTTCTTGTTTCTTGTTTTCACTACTCATCCCCCCCCCCCCCCACTTTTCTTTTCTCCTGCTTTTTCATCTTTTTTCTTTTTCTTATTTTAGGTCTATCTGCTTTCTCCTCTGTTTTCCTTTTCAAACCCCGCCCCCCTTGCCCATCTTTTCATTTCTTTTCTTCCTTCTTTATTTTAAGCTGTTTTCCTTTCCCTCTTCCTCTAATTCTTTATTCTTATTTTCTTTATTTCAACTCTGTATCTATATATTCTGTCCCCCCTTTTCTTATTGTATTTTGCTTGTGTGTTTTTTATTTGTTGTATTTTGCTTTCTCCTTGTATTTTCTCCTTCTTTCTCCCCGCCCCCCCCCCCCCCCCCGCATTCTTACTCTCTTTCATCTTTCCTAATTCTCTCTTCTCTGGTGGTTGCTTTTGTTGGGGCTGTAGCGGTCTCAAGTATGTTTGGGTTTTGTTTCTTCTATTTTAGGTTTTATTGTGTTGTATTTTGTTCTGTTTGGTCAGCACTTCCACAACAGCTTGCACGACATGGTCATGGGTGAGCCACATAGTCAGCCAGCCTGAGAGGAGACTCCATCCACAACAAGACAATAACATTCAAGACCCAACTACAACAGGAGAAACCAAATAACTCAAGTCAGGGATTTTCCTAGAGCACCCAGCTCAGGAGATCTAAGAGACTGCACCACTGGGTCCCACAAAACACCTACTACATAAGACCACTCCACAAAATCTGGAAGGTATAGTAGTCTGATCTAATATATAGAAACAAAAACAAAAGAACAGCAAAAATGGAGGGACAAAGAAACAACCCCCAAATGAAAGAAATGAGGAATCACCAGAAAATAACCTAAATGAAATGGAAGTAAACAATTTGTCAGATAAAGAATTCAGAACAATGGTAACAAGGGTGCTCAAACAAGCAGTGGGAACTACAAGCAACTTAATGAGAATTATAAGGGTCTTAATCAGAGCTACACCAACATGCAAAGAGAGCTTGAAACAATAAATAAGAATCAATTGGAAATGAGGAATGACATAGCTGAAATAAAGAACACCCAGGAAGGATTCAACAGTAGATTAGAATAAACTGAGGGCCAAATCAGCTAAAGGAGACAAGGTGGAAAAAAACACCCATTCAGAACAGCAAATGGAAAAAAAAAATTAAAAAGCAGGAGGAGAGTCTAAGGGAGCTTTGGAACAACATGAAATGTAACAACATTCTCATTAAAGGGGTACCAAAATGAGCAGAACCTGAGAAAGAATGGAGAACCTATTTGAAGAAATAATGGCAGAAAATGCCCCTAACCTGGTGAAGGAAAAAGTCACTCAAGTTAAGGAAACACACAGAATCTGAATCAAGATGAACCCCAAAAGACCAATACCTAAGCACATATTAATTAAAATGGCAAACATTAAAGGCAAAGAAAGACTCTTAAAGGCTCCAAGAGAGAGACAGAAAGTTACTTACAAGGGACTACCATTAGACTATCAGATGATTTCTCAATAGAAACACTTCAGGCCACAAGGGAATGGCACAAAGCATATAAGATAATGAAAACTAAGAGACTCAACCCAAGACTACTTTACCCAACAAGGCTATCATTAAAAATCAAAGGTGAAATAAAGAGCTTTGCAGACAAAAAAAAAAAGGCTAGAAGAATTTATTACCACCAAATCAGCACTGCAAAAAATGCTAAAGGGACTGTTGTATGATGAAGAAGAAATAGAGAGAAAGAGAAGAACACAGGCATAAAGAATAATAATGACACTAAATCATTACTGATCAATAATAAACTTCAATGTAAATGGCTTAAACGCTCCAATCAAAAGACATAGTGCAGCTGAATGGATAAGAAAACATGATTCATATATCTGCTGTCTATAAGGGACCCACCACAGAACAAAGGACTCACACAGAAGGAAAGTAAAGGGATGGGAAAATTTTTCCAGGCAAATGGAAAAAAAAAAAAAAAAGCTGGGGTAGTAATACTCATATCTGACAAAATAGACTTCAAAGTGAAGGCCATAACAAGAGATAAGGAAGACCACTTCATAATACTAAAGGGATCAATACAACAAGAGGATATTAACTCTGGTAAACATATATGCACCCAATACAGTAACATCAAAATATAGAAAAACATTCTGGAGGACTTTAAGGGAGATATCAACAGAAATGAAATCATAGTAGGGGACTTTAACACCCCACTGACATCACTGGATAGTTCTTCTAGACAAAAAAATCAACAAGGAAACAGCGATCTTAAATGACACACTAGGTCAGATGTAATTAATTGATATTTTCAGAACATTTTATCCCAAAGCTACAGAATATATATTCTTCTCAAGTGCACATGGGACATTTTCAAAGATAGACCACATGTTAGGACACAAACTAAGTCTCTACAAGTTCAAGAAGATTGAAATCATATCAAGCATTTTCTCAGATGACAATGGAATAAAATTAGAAATCAACTACAATAAAAACACTCAAAAACATGCAAACACAGGGAGGCTAAATAGCATGTTATTAAACAATGACTGGGTTACCAAAGAGATGAGAGAAGAAATAAAAAACATCCTGGAAACAAATGAAAATGAACACACAACAACTTCAAACGCATGGGTCACAGTGAAGGCAGTCCTGAGATGGAAGTTCATAGCACTACAGGCCTATCGCAAAAAAAACAAGAAAATTTTAAAATAATTTATCTAACCCTACAACTTAAAGAATTAGCAAGAGAACAAAAAGGAAAACCCAGAGTGAGTAGAAGGAAGGAAATAATAAAGATCAGAGCAGAAATAAACGACATAGAGAAAAAATAATAATAATAAAATACGGAAGATCAGTGAAACCAAGAACTTGTTCTTTGAAAAGAGAAACAAGACTGATGAACCTTAGCCAGACTCATCAAGAAACCAAGAGAGAGGACCCAAATAAATAAAATCAGAAACAGAAGTGGTGCAGTAACAACTGACACCACAGAAATAGAAAGGATCGTAAAAAAGATACTATGAATGACTATATTCCAACAAACGGTACAACCTGGATGAAATGGAAATATTCCTAGAAAAATACAATGTTCCAAAATTTAATCAGGAAGAATTAGGAAATAGGCTGATAAGTACTGATAAAATGGAAGCAATAAAACAAAAACAAAAACAAAACAAAAAACTTCCAGTAAACTTCCAGACGGGGCTTTCAAATAAGAATTAATATCTATACTCCTCAAACTATTCCAAAAAATTCAAGAGGAAGGAATACTTCCAAGCTCACTGTATAAGGCCAGAATTACCCTAATTCCAAAACTAGATAAAAATGCTACAAAAAAAAAGATAATTATAGGTCAATATCCCTGATGAACATAGATGCTAAAATCCTCAAAAATATTAGCAAATTGGTTCCAGAAATATGTTAAAAAGATCATACACTATGACTAAATTGGATTTATTCCAGGGATTCAAGGCTAGTACAATATTTGCAAATCAATAAATGTGATACATCACATAAACAGATTGCAAGACAAAACTCACATGATCATATCAATTGATGCAGAAAAAGCATTTGACAAAATCCAACACTCTTTTTTGATAAAAACTCTCAACAAAATGGAAATAGAGGGATCCTACCACAACATAATAAAAGTCCTATATGACACACCTACAGCAAACATCATACTCATTGGGCAAAAATTAAAACTATTTCCCAGTGTGGGAACCCCTTTCACGTCCCACGTGGTTCAGGGTTCCGGTTCAGGGTTCGGGTTCTGGAGAAGGCCGCACACAAATGAAAAGAGACTAGAAAAGTATTAATTTGGGAATATTGGGGGCCAGGCGGGAGCCCACCTCTAGTGGGAGGACTACCACCTGCTCTGGCCTTGCTATCCCTTTTATTGAGAGTATGGGATACACCCACAACCTTTAGGCAGGAAATTCCAATAACAGAAATTTACATGAGACAAACAGATGTGGAGGCTGCTTCCACTAACAATGTTTCAACTAAACAGTAAGTGATTAGCTTTGACCTTTCAGAGTAATTAAGGTTGAAGGCCTTCCGGATTTTCTTTCCACATCTCTCTATTAGTGAGACAAAGATTGGTTTCTGGCATCCCAGTTTCACCACTCTTATTCAAAGTAGTACTGGAAGTCCTAGCCATAGCGATCAGACAAGAAGAAAAAATAAAAGGCATCCAAATTGGAAAGGAGGAAGTAAAACTGTAATCATTTGCAGATGACATGATATTGTATATAGAAAGCCCTACAGACTCCACAAAAAAACTACTAGATTTAATAAATGAATTTGGCAATGTAGCAGAATACAAAATTAATACCCAGATATCTATGGCATTTCTATACTTAAATAATGAACTCTCAGAAAAATAAAAATGAAGAAAACAATTGCATTTACCATTGCCACAAAAAAATTAAGATACTTAGGAATAAACTTAACCAAGGAGGTAAAAGACCTGTACTTGGAAAACTACAGGACATTAGGAAAAGAGACGGAGGGAGATATACATAAGTGGAAGAATATACTGTGTTCATGGATTGATAGAATCAACATCATTAAAATGTCCATACTACCCAAACCAATAATAAAATTCAATGCAATCCCTATTAAAATACTAACAGCATATGTCACAGACCTAGAACAAACATTCCAACAATTTATATGGAACCAAAAGAGACCCCGAATAGCCACAGCAATCTTGAGAAAGAAGAACAAACTTGGAATAATCACAATACCAGATATCAAGTTATACTACAAAGCCACTGTAATAAAAACAGCCTGGTACTGACACCAGAGCAGGCATATACATCAATGGAGTAGAACAGAGAACCCAGAAATCAACCCAGACCATTATGCTCAATTAATATTTGACAATGGAGGCAAGAGCATACAATGGAGCCAAGACAGTTTCTTCAATAAACAATGCTGGGAAAATTGGACAGACACATGCAAAAACATGAAAGTAGGCTACTAACCTACACCATACACAAAAATAAACTCAAAATCGATAAGACTTAAACATAAGTCATTAAACCATAAAAATCCTAGAAGAAACCAAAGGCAACAAAATCCCAGACATCTCGTGTACCAATATGTTTACTGATACATCTCCTAGGGCAAAAGAAACTAAGGAGAAAATGAACAAATAGGACTACATCAAAATAAAAAGTTTCTGCATAGCAAAAGAAACCATCATCAAAATGAAAAGAGAGCCCACTGAATGGGAGAACATATTTGCCAATGATACATCTGATAAAGGATTAATTTCCAAAACATATAGGGAACTTATAGAATTTAACAAAAGGGAGACAAACAATCCAATTAAAAAATGGGCAAAGGACTGAAATAGGCACTTCTCCAAAGTGGACATAAAGAAGGCTAAGACATATGACAAAATGCTCAAAGTCACTGATCATCAGAGAGATGCAAATGAACACAAAAAATGACATATAACCTCACACCTGTCAGAATGGCTACCATCAGTAAAACAACAAATGACAGTGCTGGCGAGGATGTGGAGAAACGGGAACCCTAGTTCACTGCTGGTGGGAATGCAGACTGGTGCAGCCACTGTGGAAAACAGTATGGAGTTTCCTCAAAAATTAAAAATGGAACTCCCATTTGACCCAGTAATCCCACTTCTAGGACTATATCCTAAGAAATCAGAAAGACCAATCAGAAAGAACATATGCACCCCTATGTTCATAGCAGCATAATTTAAATAGCTAAGATTTGGAAACAGACTAAGTGCCCATCAGCAGATGAGTTGTGAAGCAGCAACCAGCACAGTTAGGGTTCAGGATCTGGAAAAGGACTGCACACAAATGAAGACACTAGACAAGAAATATGAATTTAGAAATCCTGGGAGGCCAGGCAGAAAACTCTTCTCTAGTGGAAAGGCTTCACTGGGGCCCAGGCCCTGTTAGCTTTTATTCAACTTTAGAATACACATCTTGCCCTTAGTCAGGCAGGCAATTCAGTAGCAGACAGATTATCTTAAAGGTCAGTAAATATTAGTAAAGATTTACTTTGAGATTATTAGGTCAGGAAATAGCTTGAGCCACCATTATCTCTGACAGAACAATTGGTGCATAGCTTTTAGTCCTTGCTAAAGCTCAAGGTCCGTGAGCCTTCTGAATTCGCTGTTACACTTTCATGATACTGTAGACAAAGGATAGCTTCCATCATGAGTGGATAAAAAAACTCTGGTACATATATACAATGGAATACTACGCTGCTATGAAAAAGAAAGAAATTTTAGCATTTGCAACAGGTGAATGGACCTGTAGAGTATTATGCTAAGTGAAGCAAGCCAGTCAGAGAAAGATAAGTATCATATGTGGAATCTAACGAAGAAAATAAACTAATGAACAAATAGATCCAGAGACATAGAAGCATGAAACAGGCTGTGGAATCTCAGAGGGGAAGTGGGAGATGGTGGGTGGGTGGGAAGAGAGCACAAAGAACTTGTATGTATAAATGCAACATCCATGGACACAAATAATAGGTGGTTAAGGCCTGGGGGTGGGGCAGGCTAGAAGAGGTCATGTAATACTTTCAACAATAAAGATTTTTTACAAAAAGAATAGAAAAGTGAAGTACAGGAGATGCAGTGAGGTGATGGTGGGGAAGCCCCATGATTCCCGCCCGACTGGGGATAAAGCTGGGGCCTCCCTGTAGCTGATGTGATGCTCCTGGAGCTGGCCTGGCTTCCATCCGGGCTCCCGCCATCCGGCCTCCTGCCACCCAGGCCTCACTCACTCACTGCCCCAGGGCTGCACTGCCCTCAGAAATGAACTGCTTGAGAACAGCTCTTCCTGACTCTCTGGTAAGAAAAGCACCCCATCAGTCACTAGCACTTTATTCTGCTCAACTTTTCTTGGATATCACTCCCCAATACTATTTACTATGTACAGTATTAAATGAGAATATAGGGTTCAGGCAGCAAAGGATTTTTCTATTTAGTCTTGTTATTTCTGCAGTGCCTAAAAAGATGCCTGCTGTTTAGAAAGACATCATGCTTAATTAATATTTGTTAGGAAGAGAACGCCTTTTTCTTTCCCAGCCTTTACCCTCCTGCCCTTCTGCCCCGCCCATAGGCAGTGAAGGCAGTGGTCAGAGGCAGCAGCAGATGGTGCTATAACAACAGACTGTGTGAATCCAAAACTACTCTAAAAATATAGTCTATTAATTTAAGGGGGAAAGTACTAAATTTTGGTCAAAATTGAGGTGTCTGTAGGAACTGCTAGTTTTGTGAAAAGCAAGTGATGCTTGCTGTAAGACTTACCACCATTACTCTTCTGTCTTCCCCCTAAAGAGCAGGAAACTCCAGAGTGAAAAGGTTAGTGCCAGTGACCACGCAAGCTGATCTGCTGCCGCACTCACTGCAAGGGGAGGATGGCTCCTGCATCACCAGTCTCGGCTTGATGCTTCATAAGGAAACACCCACTACAGTGGAAAGAGGTTGTCCTGGAGATGTCTTCTCCTAAGGAGGCTGCCAGGCCCTTGGGAACGTGGCGATGGAGAGGGGGTGGCACAGGATGTTGACAACTAAGTTCCTTAGTCCAATGATCAGCAAACTGCGGCTCACGAGCCACATTTGGCTCTTTGGCCCCTTGAGTGTGGCTCTTTCACAAAATGCCATGGCCTGGGTGAGTCTATTTTGAGGAAGTGGTGTTAGAAGTTTAAGTTTAAATAATTTGGCTCTCTAGAGAAATTTCATTCATTGTACTGTTGATATTTGGCTCTGTTGACTAATGAATTTGACTAATGATGAAGGCGTTATATCTTAGTTCACTTTTTAAAACTTTTCTTTTGGCAATAAGGACAGAGTGTGTATTTGGGACGAGGTGCTTCTGTTTTGTCAAAGCATGATTTCATAATATCTCAGAACAACCTTGTGTGTTTTTTCCAAATGGGGATTAATGAGGGTGAGTATTAGCAAGCTGTCTCCAGGGAAGTACAACCCATAGGATGTGTATATGGAGAGAAAGAGAGGTGTCATAAGGAATTGGCTCACAAGGTAATGGATGCTGGCAAATCCAGAATCTGCAGTGAGGGCAGCAGGCGGAGGCCCAGGAGAGACCTGGCTCATAGGAGGTCATATGGAGGCCCAGGAGAGACCTGGCTCATAGGAGGCCAGGTCATATGGAGCCTGAGACCATCTGCTGGAGAATTCCTTCTCACTTGCAGGAGGTCACTTGCTTGTTCTCCTCTTGCCTTCAACTGATTGGATGAGACCCACCCACACTGGGGCATCTTTAGTCTATTGATTTAAAAGTTAATCTCATCCAAAAACATCCTTGCAGAAACACCCAGAATAATGTTTGACCAAATATTTAGGTACTCCATGGCCCAGATAAATTGACACATAATATTAACCATCTTACTCATTCCTTCCTTCCTCCTTCCTTTTCTTTCTTCTCCTCTCTTTCCATTTTTTCTTCTTCCTTCTCCATATATTTATTCAGCTCTTTTTTATCCTAGACTTTTTTTCTCTGCTACGTTATATCCTGAATCCTATTCAAATAGTCACCCACCAGCCCTGCCTTACAGGGTTCTGTGAGGGCCACCACAGTGCAGGCCAGTGCCTGACTCAAAGGAAGCAAGCAATACGAAGTGCTGCATGCAACACAGCTATTAATGTTTAAAAAATGAACTGCCTCTTGACGGGTTCCTCATTTCCTCTAGGTGAACAGTCTCCCCTCCCCTCCCAGAAACAAGACAAACATCTTGATTGTCATGGACACAAGATCTTTCAAGTGAAAAGTTGCTGGCAGTTCAAGTTCATGACCAAGAGAAAGGAGTAGCTCCCTTGATAGCAAAGGGACCTGCTGGCAGCAGAACATGGAGGCGTCTAACGTGTCGGGGAAGACCGCGACATTTGAGGTTGTAAGTTCGACATTAAGTAGGTATGGTAAGAGAGTAAACTGACTCAGCAACAGGACTGAGCACTGGTTGTGGCAAGGGAACACTTTGCTGGGTAAATGCACTTGCAATGGAGACCTACGACAGGGTTCAGGCAGAGACAACAAAAAGCCCGCCTTTCAGAATCGATTGGGTGGATGATGCTTTCAAGCACGATGCTTAGCAGAACTGGTCTCACAACCACAAGGTAGAGATTAGTGTTGGGCGTGACTGGTGTCTCACCAAGACAGCGTTTCCCAAAGGAGGTCTGCACACAGGACCCCTGGGACGCCACGGGCATGTGTGCCTGTCCAGAGGGACGCCCCAAGCTGGGCCGGCAGGAAGGCAGGAGCAGCACACATGCCTGAAGTCACAACACGCAGCGGCACATTGCAGGCTCTGAGAAACACCGCAGGGCAGGGACCGCGTGACCGGTTAGCCCAAGAGTTTCGAGCTTCCTCCCGCACAGGCACAGCGCGTGGAGACATTCTGGAGGGGCGCGGCAGTGGTGGGGGGAGAGAGGTTGGGGGGGGAGGGGGAGGGGGAGGGGGCGGGGGGCTGGAGGGGGAAGGGAGGGGAAATCGAGCAGCTTTCGGGTCCACATTAGCGACACACCGAGAACCTGGGTTTCCCTCAAAGCTTTTCAAGTTCTCGTTTTACAAACACACACTTTTTAACAGAACTGAAAAGCTGCAGTCTTTCCATTATAACCAGATACTTGCAAGATTCCTCGCAACCTTATAAAACTCAGGTTTGGCAGGAAAATCACAGTCTAAAGATACCCTGTTCACTCATCAACGTTAAAAGTTTCAGCAGAGCAAATTTTTGCCTATTTTGATCAGAAGAGACAGGAGACATTCTGCGCCAGGGCTCGGTGGGGCCTCTGTTCTGGGAGGAACGCGGCCAGGCCATTCCTGTGGCATTCCTGGAGGAGTTCCATTTATTAATCATTGTTAAAAACAAACAAACAAACAAACAAAAAAACACCTTGGCTTTCATTGGAAGAGAAAAGAAGTTACTGTATCCAAATATTTAATATTTTAACCTTGCAAAAGTTCTACTTTTATAACAGGGGTTGTTTTTTTTAAATGGAGGAAACTTTGGAAATTTTTTAAAAAGAAACTTATGATTTATTAGAGTACAGGTTCCAAAAACACATTTTTAGAAAAATATAAAGTGCCCAATACCAACTTACACAGATGACAGAGGCCTCCTGCAGCCAGGTGAGCATCCGTGAAGAAACCTTTAAACAGTCTAGATACATATTTACACTGGACACCAAAGGGAAAACCATCTTATCTTTCTTGGTGTCGATGTTATTCTATGAGAAAAGGAAATCAAACAGGAAAACCAACAATCATTATTCTCAGCATGCTCCACCGTTTCTTTGTAATGCATCTTGTTAATATTTACTCCACACTTTCTAATTTTCACCTTTAAATGAGAGTAGTGTGAACCTCCTGGCCTCAGGCAGGTGGGGTGCTGTGAGTGATCACAATTTCAAGTGTAAGTCCTAATCGTCTGACTTTGGATTTGATGAGGACCATGGATACCGGATGATAGCGAGTTCAGGCTGAAAGGGGCCGGCTGGCCAAATCTCCATCTTTTTCTAATAAATGCTTATTAACTCAAACGTCACTTGCTATAGAGCCCCAGGTAGCGTCCCTAAACCTCAGTCATCTCAGGGTTCATTAAGGACCAATGGAAAGCAGTCATCCAACATGATATAAAATCCTGCACTCACATGAGCACAAGCAGCAAGAGTGACTGGATCCCTGTCCCCTAGAGCCTTAGGCATTAGATCAACTGGACTCTCAGACTTTGAGAGTGACATCATGAGGCTCTAACTCCAGACACCAGCCTCGACTGGTGAACAAGACTAGCTGGCAGGAGACCTGGTGGCCATGGTGGGAGTTCCAGAGCTGCACACAGCGTGGACCTGTCAGCACTTGGTTACTAAGAACGTGGGAGAGGGGCCAGTGCGGGTTAAGTGAGCAGTCAGAGTCCCCAGGGGACTCGAGTGCAGGCTTCACCAGTACTGTCACGGCCATGGCGACTCGAGAAAGCAGACTACACTTGTTTCTTTTCCCATGGATCAGATGCTTTAAGATGAAAGACGTGTTAGTTGTTCTACCCTGACACACTCAAAAAGGTCTCCAAGTGATTCTCAGGAATGACAGGGGGCATGGGACCTCCTCTTTCATTTTTAAGGTTCATTTTTCTTCTGGTTACAGAAGTGAAATCTCATTTTTACATCTTTGGAGACCTCGAAGTATAATTTCTAAAAGCAAACATTTTAACATCAGATTGTACTTCTTACTATGAAGAGAAGCCATCACTGATTTAAGATCTACTCATGCTACTAGAGAGTATTAACATAAAAAAAGTTACTTTAAAGGGAGGAACAGTAGATGAACATGGAAAAATGCATCACCAAGGCCATTATTATGCATTTCCTCAAAGAATTCCATGTAACAAAGTGGAAATCTAATGATTCATAGCGATAGGAGCGTTAAGTCCAAGAGGGAAAACTGTTATTCTTCTAACTCAAATACAGACAAAGACAAGTGTCTGAAATCGGTTTCACACATTAGAAAAAAATAAATGCAAACGACTCTGATTTAGCACCTCTTTGCTCATCTCCAAAATGCTGCCAAGTTCACTTAGCTTCACCTCTGAATAAGCACCTAAATTCAGGCTGAAAAGACCAATGACCCTGACTCAGGACTGCAGCTGAGCCACAGAGAAATCAGGGAGAAATCATTGCAAACTTATGAGCCCATTGCCCAGCAAATGAAATGCCTGAGATAAGTGCAAGACAGACTAATGAGAAGGGAGTTAAGGAATGATTAGACGAGTGTCGACTGTGAGCCCTCATGAAGACAGAATGTCACAGACTGCCACCACAGACAAGCAGACTGAACAGTGCCTTCCCAAGGATTCACTAGTGGAGACGGAGAGCGACATTATCTTTGCAGCTGAGGAAAGCACAGGCCACTTAAACTGGTGGGAGGCAACCAGCACTCCAGGCCAAGTGGCTTCCTGGTGGTTGCGTCCAAAGGGGCCTGGGGACTCCTGGAGTCCTGTTCTCCTGGAAGGTAGTAGCAGCAGTAAAGGCACAATGCCCTCTACTGGACTTTACTCTATGTTCTCTTTCTTTGCACTATAAATGTTCTGCACCATTTCGTAGACATACTCCAGATCCTCTGGGTATGGGAGCTCTAGCTCTGCGTTCGGGATCTAGTGGGTGCCAGTAAACTCTGAGAAACAGTGTCTGACATCGGGGTGTGAGATTTCTTGAGGCTCCACATTATATTCCAAGTTTTTTGGGGCAGCATATCGGCAAGAACCATCCTCCACCAGAATATTGTAGAAAGGCTGATGATGGCCATGAGGCAGGCTGAGTTCATGTTTTGAATCCTCTCATGTCCCATCATGCAGGTGGGTCCTAGCCATAGATGACACAGTTATAGCCATACCTCTTATGCTTCATAACGAGCCCAATGGAGTGGCAGACATCTCTGTGCTTCTCGTAGGAACAAAGCTTCACCTCCAAGCCCACATCCTCCTTCTCATGCTCAATGTGCTATAGTGTGCAGCACCGGGTAACCCATGGCCCTGTGCTGCCCAGGGTCTAGGGTCTGAATGTGCTGGAGGATGTCAAGCACCTCCAAGACAAGACAAAAAAACTTCTCTGGCCAGATCCCCAGGTAGAAGTAGAGCCATCATCTTGTCCGAGTACCTCTGATGTAGATTTTTGTTTTTAAATATATTTTATTGATTTTTTACAGAGAGGAAGGGAGAGGGATAGAGAGTTGGAAACATAGATGGGAGAGAAACATTGATCAGCTGCCTCCTGCACACCCCCTACTGGGGATGTGCCCACAACCATGGTACATGCCCTTGACCGGAATTGAACCTGGGACCCTTCAGTCCGAAGGCCGACGCTCTATCCACTGAGCCAAACTGGTCAGGGCCTGATGTAGTTTTTAATCACAAATAATTTCATGATATTTTCCACATACTAAACTCTTTAATTCCATCTAATACAGGTTGAAATTTTCCATATAAAATGCCACACATGAATTTTATTTATGAACATGAATATAATGTCTAAATATCATCATATGGAAGGTATGGACTGGTGTGTGAGGATAAGGACTGGGTTCTAAGTCCAGGTCATCTCTATATATAAAAGGCTAATGTACTAAATGTCTGACCGTCCAGGTAATGACATCCCGTAGCAATGCTCGGCTCCCTCTTCTTAGCGACTAGCCTCCTTGCAGTTTCTTCAGCCCAGGAACACGACTTGCTTTATTATCAGGTGCAAACATTTCACACTCTAAGTGAAGTGTTTTCCCAGGCCTCATTTCATTTGATCCTCACAGAAGTCCTGGAGTAGGTAGAGAGGAGAGTTGGTGGAATCCTATTTCCATTAGCCAGAAATTGGAAATTTAGAAAGCTTAGAAACTTGACCCAACTGAAAAGAAGTAAGAAATGGTGGACCTTGAAAATGACTTCAGGTTTTCTCACTGTGCAAAATATAGTCAAACACTGCTGCAGTTAAATATTATTTATTTATTTATTTTTCAAATATTTTATTGCTTTTTTACAGAGAGGAAGAGAGAGTTAGAAACATAGATGAGAGAGAAACATCAATCAGCTGCCTCCTGCACACACCCTACTGGGGATGTGCCCGCAACCAATGTACATGCCCTTGACTGGAATCAAACCTGGGACCCTTGAGTCCACAAGCTGACGCTCTATCCACTGAGCCAAACCAGTTAGGGCAAATATTTTACTCTTTGTTCTCCCTGCATTGCTGGAAGCCAGTTCCAGAATGTCAGCAGGGCTGAATTATCTGGGAATGGCTAAAAGGCATTTCCCCAAACCTGAAAAGGATGCATAAAATGATTGTTTACTGCCAGACAGCTCAGGGCATCTTAATCTACATGTTATTGCCTCCTACTGGCCAAACACCTGAACAGCCGAAGGCAGTTTCTCCCAAATCCCTAATAATCTGACAATGGATTGTGTATATGAAACCCTACCCTTTGATGTGTATATCTCCACCTTGCCTTAGGACAAACTGTATTAATAAAAAGCAAGGGGTTCTGAGACGAGGAGAACTTAGTTCCTCTAGCTAAGTCTTCTCTGACTCCTCATGATGCCTTTCAAAATTATGTTTCATCTCTGGACTTTTATTTAATTTATGCACAGCCCCTTCAGATTTCTGAACCCTTCTAGATGCTGGATCAAGACCACCGGCACTGCGTGATCTGCAATAATAATTGGCTTCGTGTTGATATTTACTGCTGTGTTGCTGACAATTACCTGAAAGAAAAGTTGGGGTGCTTCACTGGGCTGGAAAAAGTTTAGCTACATCAGAAAGCAGGTCTAATTAAGCAAGTTTAGTCTATCTTATCTAATAAAAGAGTAATATGCAAATTGACCATCACTCCAACATGCAAGGTGGCTGCCCCCATGTGGTCAAAGATTGCTGCCCCCATGTAGACACAAGATGGCCAGCACAAGATGGCCAGCACAAGATGGCCAGCAAGGCAGGGCAGTTGGGAGGGACCAGGCCTGCAAGGGAGGGCAGTTGGGGGTGATTAAGCCTGCAAGGGAGGGCAGTTAGGGGTGACCAGGCCTGCAGAGGAGGGAAGTTGGGGGCAACCCAGCCCTGCAAAGGAGAGCAGTTGTGGGGGACCAGACCTGCAGGGGAGGGCAGTTAGGGGTGACCAGGCCTGCAGGGAGGGCAGTTAGGGGCAATCATGCTGGCAGCGGAGCAGTTAGGCATCAATCAGGCTGGTAGGGGAGTGGTTAGGGGGTGATCAGGCTGGCAGGCAGAAGCTGTTAGGGGCAATCAGGAAGGCAGGCAGGCAGGTGAGCAGTTGGGAGCCAGCAGTCCTGGATTGACCCAATTGAAAAGAAGTAAGAAATGGTGGACCTTGAAAGGGTCCCAGATTGTGAGAGGGATCCCAGATTGGAGAGGGTGCAGGCTGGACTGAGGGACACCCCCCCCCCGTGCACGAATTTTGTGCACCGGGCCTCTAGGCCTATCTAATAAAAGAGCAATATGCAAATTAACCATCACTCCGCTACACCCACAAGCCACGCCCATCAGCAAATCAGGAGCGAATATGCAAATTAACCCAACCAAGATGGCTGCAGCCACGGAGAGAGCAGGAAGCTTGGGTTTTCCTGGCAATGGAGGAAGCGAAGCTTTCTGCACACCCTGGCTGGCCCAGGCCTCCACTCAATGCTACAAAGTTTCAATTATAGAAGATAAATAAATCCCAACAAAAATGGGGGCAGCCACAGAGCTGGAGAGAGCAGGAGGCTTGAGTTGCCTCTGGCAATGGAGGAAGCCAAGCTTCCGCAGCCCTGGCCTGCCTTGGCCTCCGCTTAAGGCTACAAAGTTTTAATTATAGGAGATAAATAAATCCCAACAAAAATGGCCACGGAGCAAGCAGGATGCTTGACTCCACTCAAGGCTACAAAGTTTCAATTATAGAAGATAGATTTAGAAGATAAATAAATCCCAGATACCAGGGCCTCTGCTTGGGTAGCCGGGGGCCATGGCCGGCCTGCAAACCACCACAGGCCCTTCACCCAGGCAGCCCCATGCCCCAAGGGAACCTCCACCCTGATCCAGGACACCCTTCAGGGCAAACCAGCTGGCCCCCACCTGTGCACCAGGACTTTATCCTATCTAATGAAAGAGTAATATGCAAATTGACCATCACTCCAACACACAAGATGGCTGCCCCTATGTGGCCAAAGATGGCCACCCCCATGTGGACACAAGATGGCTGCCACAAGAGGGTCAACAGGGAAGGGCAGTTGGGAGGGACCGGGCCTGCAAGGGAAGGCAGTTGGGGGCGATAAATCCTGCAGGGGAGGGAAGTTAGGGGTGATGAAGCCAGCAGAGGAGGGAAGTTGGTGGCAACCAGGCTTGCAGGGGAGAGCAGTTGGGGAGGACCAGGCCTGCAGGGGAGGGCAGTTAAGGGCTAATAAGCTGGCAGGGGAGCAGTTAGGCATCAATCAGGTTGTCAGGGGAGTGGTTAGGTGGTGATCAGGCTGGCAGGCAGAAGCAGTTAGGGGCAATCAGGAAGGCAGGCAGGCAGGTGAGCAGTTGGGAGCCAGCAGTCCTGGATTGTGAGAGGGATCCCAGAATGGAGAGGGTGCAGGCTAGGCTGAGGGACACCCCTCACCTCCGTGCATGAATTTTGTGCACCGGGCCTGTAGTATATATATAAAAGGCTAAGTTGACTTGCGCATGCACAGTACATATAAAGCTCTCACTGGTGCCAATCGCACACATGTGTTTCCATCTGTCATTGTCAGTCGTGAATTTGGTTGACACTTCTGTTATAGAGAAAGGGTGAATAGTGATATTAAAATATTTCTTCTAATTAATTTCCTTTTAATGTGCATGAATCCGTGCACCAAGCCACTGGTGAAAATATAATCACTCAAACACACACACACAAAAAAGCATTTAACATGACCAAGCAAAACTAACAATAAAACCCCCAAACAACACACACAGACACACACATGCTGACTTTCATACTCTGTACAAGGGTGGTGGCAAAGACAGGACAGGAGACACACACTCAGATGTCCTTGACATGCACATGGGTAAGCTAACCAGATAACACATTAATAGGCTGTTATGGAACTGCAGAGCGCATGTGGCCAGGAGACTCACCACGTCCACATTCCTCCTGCAGTGGGGAGAGGTTTCAACAGGAGCAACAGTGGACATGCACCATGTACAAAAGGGAATGAATGTGGAAGTTAGGAATGCATGTGAGGGAACTAAGAAAAGTGTAGTGAATTTTAAAGACAAATGCTGTCACTATTACACAAAGCCAGAAGACCGCTTCATTTAAAAGGTATCTGGCCGTCTCAGAAGCTTTAGATGGTTCATAATCTAGTCAGCAGTACATGGTGGATGGATTGTGAACTATATTTGCGTTGAGTTCTTATCCTGAGGTAAGCTGAGGGAGTACCGGTTTTCTCCAGCACCTCTGGAAGGGCCCAAGCTCTGACCCAAGGTCACGTCTTCTCCTACCCTCTCCCACTACTCCTGCCCCTGTGGGCCCTTTCTCCCAGAGCACACATTAGCAGATACAATATCTGTCATTCCGGGATCCCTCTAATTTATCACTAGGAAAGTCCAGACATGATTATATCTGCAAAATGGGGAGGAGGAGAGAAAGCACCACTTGTCTTGTAGTGTTTCCAGGACCAGACAGGCTATTTTCAGGCCACAACATATCTGAGAACGCAAAGACAACTGTGACCTTCATCTCTTTGGTCTGGTTTTTAAAGGAGGACAACCTTGTGCTCACTTTGGAGGTGACTTTAACTTCAGGCTTAAAGTCAAACATGACATTTTGTTCCAGAGAAAAACTCATTTTCGGAGGCAAACTAATTTACTTTATTTGGAGTCTTGCATAAGACACCCCTGGGTTGGGACCCTCAGTGTGGCCACTGGCTGTGTTTATAACCCTGAGCTCCTTATGGCTCCTCACAAAGCATCAGATTCTTCGTTTATCAAGTGGCGTCTGAACACCCCTTTTCGGTTTCCTTAGCCTTGCCTACATTACAGGGAGACCTTTCATAAATGTACTTATTTTCTTTTCTAAAGTAAAAATTCAGCTGACTCATCTGTGTATGACACAGCACAAAGTGTTTCACATCATAGATTTCACTTCCAGCTCCTTGGAATGCTCCTTTCTTTGGCTCAAAGGTGAGACTAGACAGAAAGCCAGGTAATGCTTAGTCACCTTAAATGAGGATGGAGCAGGGGACAGTGCCAATGCTATCCGCACAGGCTGGGCACAAGGGGGCTTTGAGTCGCAAGCTGAGTTTCTAGAGTTGTTAGCTGGCAGCAGAGGAGCCCCACTCCCGGACGTCGGAGCCATCAAGGCTCAGTGTCCCCACCACACAGGAACAGCAGTGCCTTCTGGGCGTTCCCCTTGGCATCTTGCTGGATGTAATAGTACAGGGACTTGCCACACTTTCTCTTGAATTTGTACCTAATTTTCAACAAGTCCACTTCACTGCGGAGACAGTGGATTCTGATCAGGTCCTCATCACAAGTCCTCTTGCCCTTCACGAATAGATACAGTCAGCAAAGTAAGGGGCTTGTCTGGGTACAAGGGGCCAGCCTCAGGAAAGCCCTTTTCAGGTCTCCCTGGACCTCCTCCTTGATGCTCTTTAACATGTCATAGGGACTGCAGCACTGTACCTGCCAAATACTTTCTGGACATGACACACGCTCCCATCAGTCATGATGCTGAACCACTGGGGAACACCAGTCCCTTTTCTCTCCACTCCAGCATCATAGATCCCAGGGGGCATGTTGGTCAGTCAGGCCATAATCCATGACAGAGCCATCTCTGCTCTTTGGCCTTTCACGAGGGCAACCACCAGCTTGCAGAAGTCACCAGATGTGTCAGGAATCCTGTCCTTCTCCAGCTCAGTCTCCTACATTTCCTTGTGGACTCTGCTAATTTCCTGCAGCTCCTGCTTGCTCCGTGAGCAGATGATCTCAATGAGAGAGCCCTCCTCAGTCCCCAGTTCCTCCATGGAGGCCTTTGTCTTGGAAACATTGCACTGAGCAGGTGTTTTCAATAAGCCCCCAACCCACACCTCCAGGTGGCCAGACAAGGCTGACTTCGGTGCTGAAGCAGGTTCCTCTTTTGTCCTTCTCTGTTGTTGCTGTGGTTGGTCAGAATGTTGACAATGGTGACCTCATCCACACTTTTGGTCTTGATGGCCCTTTCAATGTTCAAAGCATCCCAGTTGCCATCAAAGTTGGTGTGGACTTTGACTGCCCCGTCCCTATTTAAGGGTGTAGCGTGACCATCCTCCAAGCTGAGGATGTGCAGATTGAAAAGTCTCATGGTCATTTGTGTCTCTGGAGTAGGATCTGTGATGCACTACTGTGGAGAAACCATTCAGAGGCAAAGCCCTGCTCTGTTGGGGTGTTTGGGCTTTCTCACCAGCATCCCGTCCAAATGCACTGCTGGAAAAGTTGCCCTGGATTTATGTTTTGGAAGCACCAGAAAGACTAATCCTTGCAGGTTTGAAGTTGGACTGCATAAAAAATAGGTAAGATCATTTGGGGGAGGGGTCTCATAAAAGTCTCTCCAGACTTTATTTTGCTCATCTGCAAACAGTGGTGAGGGAAGGGATGATTTGGAAGGTTCTGTCCAATTCAAATGATATCAATCCTTGATACTTAGAGATAGCAGGAAAACATAATTTAAAGTATTTTGGGAGATAATGAGTCTTGGACTTAGAATTCTCACTCGGGAATGACATTTTAAATTTCTCACATGACTCCTTAAAGGGGTCTTGGACATTTTTGCCCAACACTGTGTTGTGTCACCAAGAAATGAAACTGAATTTGGCTTTCGCCTTGTTCTGTGAAAGCTTAGACTGGGGGCTGTGGGTTTCTTGGGTCAGGCCATCTAGCACAGCTGTTTGACTCTGCTATTGTGAGGAAGCATCCACAGACCCCCCACCATTCCTTGAGGAGAGAGAATGAGCTTAACATTAAGGGGTCAGCGGGAATGGACAGATTCTGTAATTACTCTTAACCAGGGAGACAGACCCACACTCCTCAAGAGCTGTGGGCTGACATGAAAATTAGCTCAAGGCCTTTCTTTGGATATAAATGAATGTACGTTTACCAGAGTGCTTTATTATGCCTTAGAAAATATGCTCTGAATCTGCTGGCTAAGAGGAAAGGGACTCATGGTTGTCTGGGTCCAGTTGAGATGAACACCTTCCTGCACCTGAATGATCTGTGAGGATGAGGTTCTGTGTGACGCAGAACCCACACTCCCTTAGGTTTTGACTTTGTGTTTTTAGCTTGGAAGCCCCCTCTGAGAGAACCGCATGGCATTAAGGAGGCTAAAAAGTGTAAATGCTTAGGATTTGAGACCCGTTCTCAGAAGATGACTGCCTCCATCCCACTTGCCCAGGAATTTGCTGGACAAGGATACACATTTCAGCATATCTCCCCACACCTGCGCCTGTGTGTGGTGTGTCAGGAAAGCTGTGCCTAATGTAATTCAGTCCTTCTTCCATCTCCTGCCCCCTTCCAGGGGAATTGAAGAAATGACAGAAAACAAACAAACAAAGGATGTGAGGGTGGGGGAGGTGAATTTGGGTCCAAGCCAGAATAGAGAAATTAGCACGGAGAGGAAGAAAACCCAGAACAAGCCGGTACCACCCACCACACCATCTTTAAGTCAAGTGTAGAAACACAGCAATGAATTATTCAAAAATAAAAGCATTACGAGAACATTAACAAGTAACCAGAAAATTACAGAAGAGATATTTCCTCTGCTTGAAATTCAGGACCAGGAGAGCCAGGGGGAAATTTCAATTATACAAGCATCTGAGGGCTCGAGGCTCACAGCAGATGGTTCTTGGTTCTCTGGTTAATTGCGGTACATGAATCTGAGTGTTTTGTCCTCTAAATTTTTAAATTCCGTCTTGTAACCACCATATGGTCCCCCATCTGCATGGTTATCTGTCAGTTGAGCAGTGACTTATTTTACTCCAAAACATCCTTGCAGAGAGAAGAAGGCCTTGGTACTAGTGAAAATGCTGGTGAGAGTCCTGTTTCTGGAAGTGATCGCCGTGTGTCCCAGAGTGTCACCGTCACCACAGGCCCTGACACCCACACGCACAGAACGCTTTGCGGGGCGCAGACCTGTTGGACCGGCTTCATGATGAGACTGCTTATTCATGGCTCCTCATTTTGCATACGTTGAGCAGAAGCTTAGCATAACCATAGAAACTGAGGCAATCTCCTGGCCTGCAGCAGCCCCGCACACCTGTCACCATGGGTTCAGCCTGTCCCTGCCGCCCAGCCAAGCTGTCTGTACGATTCCCTCCCACCGCGGCAGCTCCGTGCCACAGTCCTGTCTTGTTTCATCCATTGCTTTCTGGGAGTGTGGGCTTCCTTGCCAAGACCAGACCAAGTTTTGGCTGTCCCACCACCTTGTGGTTTTTAAAGTAAACACTGGCTCACCCGAAGAAGCAAACAAACTCTGGCCTTGTTTTGAGAGTAAGTTGCAGAGATAGCTATCCACAAAGCAGCCCTAGCCATCCCCGTGCGTCTGCGTGGAGGATGGGGACAGCCGCAGCTCCATCCCTCTCGCACAGTTTTGCCACACATGCCTTGTCTCGCCAAGAAACGGAACTGAATTTGGCTGCAGCCTTGCTGTGTGCTGCGTTGGTTGGTGTAATCGAGTTTTTTCCTTTTCCTTGGAGGCAATGGGCAAGGAAGACAGGAGGCAGAGGAGGGAGAAGAAGCCACACCTACCTGTCTCTCAGCATGCCATGGCGGGGGCCTGCTGGGGACACAGCAGGTTCCATCGTGAGGGGGTGGCACAGAGGCCTCACCCAGGGGCTAGGCAGGGCCACACTGCTTCTGGAAAAGAGAAGAACCCTTGGAAATGTCACCTTAAAAACTAATACTTGGAACTTGCAGGGGAAGGTGGCTGGCTCCCGGACGACAAGCACATGAGAAACTCACAGAATGGCTCTCAGGGAGCCAGCGAGGAAAGGGGAACAGGAAGCCCTCATCTCTGGAAAGTGATGGTCAAAGAGAATAGCGGGCTTGGTTTGCAGAAGTTTCTCTCCTCAGAACACTGCCCCAAGTAAGGGGGGGGGGAGAGGCCCAGGGGGAGTGGGTGAACAAGCCTGCGGATTCTCACGGATGCCCCTCTTCCCATCCGCCTCCTGATAATGAGAAAAGGGGCAAATGGGGAAAGATCGGAGAAGACCTGAGAGAGGAGAAGCCCCTTGCTCTGACCCAGTAAGTGTCTACCGATGTCACCCCCAGGGACAAGAGCTCTGAGATCGTCACGTAGAGAATTACACTGGAAGTAAACAGCAGCAAAGGGGACTCCCACAGAACCTGCCTCTCCTCGGCGTCTCTTTGTTCTGTTCGATCATCTCCTTCCTCTTGGCGATTTCTCTCTTTCCCTTGGCCCTGGGTTGCCTGCTACACAGCCAGCCCAATAGTGTCTCCACAGGACTTAAAGCTGCCTTTGCGCAGGCGCTTCCTATAGGTCTAACCCAGAGCTGGATGCTGGTCTCACTCTACCTACCCAAGGGAATGGCTCTCGCTTCCTCAATGAAAAAACTCAGGGAGTTAACATGCTTGCAGCTCACAGGAAGCCCTGGGTTCCCACGCCCTCTGTGCCTTCCTTGTGCTGACCGCCTCACTGCCCACCATGGACCTCATACCCACCCTCTGCCTCCCAGGACCCCCGGTATCTGAACTTAGCTGGGGGCAGCCCCGGACCCAATGGCCTCTTGGGCAAAGGGGGGCGTTTTCCTGAGTGCAGACGGCAGAAAATGGAGCACTGGTGTTAACTTAAAAATAAAAGGCCTTTCAAAGTGAAAGGCCACAAGCATTGAGCTGAATAAGAACAGTTATTCAGGACTCATTGATTCAGCCAGAAACCCAAATAGTGTGCCAATTAGGAGACAAAGGTAAAGAGAGTCATGAGAAAGGGGAGGGAACAAGTACAGCAATAGAGGGGGGCATTTCTGTGGTGCAGGCAATACACAGTGAAGCTACTTCTACACAATGTCCTTAATTCCCAGTCCGGGACTCATCAGTCTGGGAGTCACAATATCTGCTCTCTTTCATTCTTGCCAACAGTTCTTTGGGGCACAGTGTTCCTGCAGGCCCTGACCACAGGCTATTTTGCCCTGTTGTGGCATCCAAAGCTTTGACACACAAGACACGCAAGGCAGTTCCTCTGGCCTGGCCACTCTGGCTCCATTTTTTTTTTCTTAGTGTGTACCCAGGCAGTGGCTTATTTTTTTTTTTTAATATATATTTTTATTGATAGTATTACAGATATCTCCCATTCCCTCCCTTCGTCCCCTCCTCCCAGCCTCAATCCTCCCCCGCCAGGTCTTCACTATCCTATAGCCTGTGTGCATTGTCTATGCATATCTATATATATAGAAGCCTAAGCAACTGGTCAACCCAATATCTGATCGACTGGTCGCTATGATGATGCACTGACCACCAGGGGGCAGATGCCCAACACAGGAGCTGCTCTCTGGTGTTCACTGGGCTCCCACAGCCAACTTCCCACGGCTGGCCAACCTCCTGTGGTCCCTCCCCGCTGGCCGGTCAGCCCTAATTGGCCCTGATTACTGACCAGGCCAAGGGACCCCACCTGTGTACAAATTTGTGCACTGGGCTTCTAGTAAATATATAAGTTCTTTGGTTTATTGCTGGATGTTGGGTGTGATTTAACACCAGTGGTCTTGATCTGGCATCTAGAAGGGTTCAGGAATCTGGAGAGGGGACCTTATTTACATAGATTAAATAAGAGTCCAGAGACGAAACATAATTTTGAAAGGCATATTGGGGGAGGCAGAGGAGCCTGGCTAAAGAATCCAAGTTCTCCTTGTCTCAGGACCACTTGCTTTTTATTAACACAAATTGTCCTAAGGCAAGGTGGAGATATACACTTCAAAGGGTAGGGTTTCATATAGAAACATTGTCAGATTGGGGAATAGCCTACAGCTGTTCAGGTGTTTGGTCAGGAGGAAGGAATAACATGTAGATTAAGATGCCCTGAGCTGTCTTGCAGCAAACAATCAATTTAATGCATCCTTTTCAGGTTTGGGGAAATGCCTTCAGCCATTCCCAACAGATGATAACATATATAACTCAGCCCTTGTTGAGTCCCCAAGTTCCATCAACCTTTCAATGAAACTCTTGCAATATGACATGCTGAAATTGGCTTCCAGCAGTTTATCTCTTCTTGGTCCCCCAAGGGGTATGTCAGTCTATTCCATGCCTCCCTGCTTCGAGTCTTATTGTTCATTAGATTCCACAAATAAATGAGATCATGTGATATTATATTTCTCAGATTGGCTTATTTCACTTAGCAAAATAGTCTTCAGTACATCCATACTGTCCCAAAGGATAAGAGATCACCTCTTTTTTACTGCTGCATAGTATTCCATTGTGTAAATGTTCCACAGCTTTTTTATCCACTCATCTACTGATGGGTGCTTAGGCTGTTTCCAAATCTTAGCTATTGTAAATTGTGCTGCTATGAACATAGGTGTGCATACATTCTTTCTGATTGTGTTTTGGGGCTTTTAGCTCCATTTTAAAGTGGCTCCGTTTATATTATTGTTCACACTGTCACACCATTCAGGTGAGGGCACTTTTCTATGAAAAGCAAAAAACAAAAAAAACAAAACAAACAAACCCCAAACCCAATTCTCTTACTCAAACACCTGGACAGGGTTTCACTTCAGGAGGCAGGCTGGGTGCCACTTGTTATGTGCTGCCTACAAAACCTCAGGGCCATGGCATTGAAGGAATCACTGCATTCAAATGAGGAGAATGAGAATGGGAACATAAATGTCGGGGCAATTCTAGAAGACAAAGCACTGCCCAGAATACGGGGGTGGGGCAGTGGTTAGGGGATGCTGCGGGAGAGGTGGCTGGAGGGAAGGGCAGGGATCAGCTAGAGGAAGAGGCTGCAGGTGGATTCCAAGGCAGGAGTGAGGGGAACAGAGGGCTCCTCGGAGGTGACTCTGCCAGCCACTCCCCGCCCCCCCCCCCGCCCCCCGCCCCCAGCCAGCACTTCCCCTGCAGAAAGCAATGGGAATTCCCCCTTAAGAAAGTGGGAACATGGTTTGTGAATCTCGAGGAAGATGTCTGAATGAGAGAACCCAGTGCAGGCACCTCTATTCTGACACTTGACCTCGGTGACCACCCCCTCACCACAAAGTGAGTGGGTTCATCCTCAAGCCCTGCCCCCACACAGAATTCCTGCCTCGGAGGGCGGGAGAGCTGGAAGGAAAGCCAGTGCGGAGGAAACCCACCTCCAAAGCTCATCTCAGAGAAGAAAGTAACATGGCCTCATGGCATGGAGGCTAGGGCTCACCAGACACAGGGAGATGAAACAGTCCAGAAAGAGGAGCCCGGACAGTGACCTGACCTGGGAGGAGCCGAGAGGGGAGGGAATGAATGAAGAACTGAGAAGCCATCAAAAGCCAACCGACCTGGCAGACCCCTCCAGTTAGCATCATCGGTGATGTGCGGGACAGAATTTCATCTAAAAATAGGAAAACATTGTGACAGCATGAAAGTGTTATTGGAAAGAGAGATACAACTGCTGAAAAGTAAACAATAATAATGGAGGGGTGAAAGTGGAAGAATACTCAAGAATATACAGCAAAAAAGGTGAAGGGCTGGAAAACTTGAGAAAAGATTAGATGGAGAGAGGACCTAAATCTGCCTAGCAGGAACTTTTGGAAGAGACCAGAGAAAATAACTTTTAAATTAAAAAAATTTCAAAGACAAAATTAAAATGAGTAAATGATAAAATTAAGTTAAATTATAGTAATTTTTTTAAAATTTATTAAATTCATTGGGGTGACACTGGCTACCTCACCTCACAACAGGCTTCACCTCAGCAGGGCTTCTGTTGTGCAGGAAAGGAAACTGAGGCACAGATGGAACAGGACCATGTGACTTGCATCAAAGCCGAATTTCCTTTGCCTCCTTGCCTGGGTTCTTTCCACTGCACACCCAGCCCCTTCCGTGTTGAATGAGGTTCTGCAGCTCGCCAAACTCAAATTTCTGTCCCTTGAGTCTGATGACCGATCGTAAATGCCCTTATGTCTTCAAGTACTGGACACACAACCCGTTTGCATTTGCTCAGAGCAGAGGGGGGCTGCAGAGTTGAGAGAAACAAAGAGAAGAGGAAATCTGCCCTTTGTGAGGGTATTTGGTTCCAGCCAGGATCCTCCCTCAGCTCCTCCAACAGGGCAGAGGCCTTGGGGACACCTGAGAGTTCTCCTGGAACCGCTGTGGTTCTAACATGGAGGCCCCCAAATATCTTACTGTCTCAGGGAGCTGGGAACGTGGCTTCAGGCGCCACCTTCTCGCTGCACAGATGAGAAAGTGAGTTCAGAGGTCAGAACTTGCTCCCCGCCTTCGGCCAGTGGGCAGGGGAACCCGGGACTTCCCATCCAGCACTGTCTGTGAACAGGGTGGGGCCAGCGAGGAGGAGTCAGGCTGGGTGGCAGGGACCCAGAGAGAGAAGGGTGGGTGCAGCTGGAGAGGGCAGCTTGTGGGCCTGCCGCCAGGGCTCCCCAGGGTACTCTCCCCAAGTGAGGAGAGGAATGTGGACAGCGCCGGACAGTCCCGCATCCTTGAGCTGGACGTGCAGGGGACGGTGTGCATACTCCGGTACGCCCCCCCAAAGTTTCTGTGAGCTATGCTCCCCCTATAGCGCTGTGGTTCAGCATTCTGGCCAGATTAAAGCCCATGAGTCCATGTGTGGAGCCCAACGTGGCCATGTGCCATGTCCATTCAGGGGAGCACATCCCCCTGTAGCAGGACTCCCAGGAGCCAGGCACCCTGGAGCCAGGAGAGAGAGGAAGCAGGTCGAACTTCCTTTAAAGTTCATTTGTTTAGATTCCACGTGCTTGCAGTGGCCATGCCTCCTGGCCAGGTGTGATTGATGGTCAAGCATTTTCCATGTCACTCAGACTTACTGGGCATGAGTCTAAACTGCCTTTGTTTAGTCTCTTCCCTCATCAATGAGTGGAGAACAGCCCTGGAGTGTTAAATGCAGCTTTTTGGCAAAGCTGCACAAATGGCGTGCCTATATCCTTGGTCTCCTCTTTCACTCCTTTCCTGTTAAATAACAACTTTGGTGATTACAATGGCATCAGTGCCATCCTGGTCTTGTAAGATGACACCCTTGGGAGAAACTGGGTGAAGTGTGCTCTGGATCTCACTGCATTAACTCTTACAGCTGCACGTGAATGTACATTGCCTCTAAATAAAGGTCAATTTAATATAACAGTGTGTGACTATAGATGTGTTACACTTAATTCTACTGTCACACCCAGCCCCACATTTATGCTATTTGCTTACCTCTGAGGCATTTGAATTTTTGAACTTTTCAAATGACAGCTAAATCACCAAATAATTAAATAATGACTTAAAAGATGTTATTCCTTGTTGTATGTCAAGTTTGTTGTTTTTCTCCATTCTACCTCACTGATTTATTTCCCCTTATACATATCACCAAGGATATAGAGCCAGAATTACTGTATAACATATATATATTAGAGGCCCAGTGCTGAAATTCATGCATGGATAGGGTCCCTAGTGGCTGCCAGCCTCCGGCCGGGTCCTCCCTTCCCCCGGCTGCCTGCCACCACCGCCAGCGCCAGCTGGGGCCTCCCTTCCCAAGGTTGGCTGGCTGGCCCCACCCCCTGGACGAACTCCCTGTGGAATTCCCAGTCGAGGGGACAATTTGCACATTAGGCTTTTATTATATGGGATACAACACATTAATAGTTTGACGTTGAAATTCTGCAATGGTTTTGCTGAATCTTTATCACAGAATGGCTAAGTAGGAAAGGTAGATGGCTGCTGTGAGCAAGGAGACCTAGGGGGTTGGAAAGAGACCGTCATCTACATGAAGCAATGGCAGTCAGTGAAATGTTTCAAGTAGGCGACGTTGCATTCAATAACAGTGCCTGCAGTATGCAAGCAAGTGTACTAGGGAACTGAGGGTTGAACTGTCTGTAGGCTCACACAGATAGAGGACAGAGTAGGAGCCAGGTCTGCAAGTGAGGAGAACATAACATAAAATACTCTCTTCCCTTTCATCTTTGCTGAGGAACAGACAAGACCCAAGTCAAAACTGAACCCACAGCAGTGCATTGAGCAAGCCGTCTCTGTAGCTGAATGGGCCTTCGGTGCTCCTAGGAAGTAACACATGAATAATGAAACACCTGAAAGGCTAAGACATTTGTGTAATTATGGAACCTGCTGAGGAAGGAACAGCTGTAATGAAAGCCACAGGGAAAATGTAAAACAGAGCATTCTGGTAATCCTCTAATCATACTTTTTAACTAGAGAAAAGCCCTCTCAGGCATGTCCTTTTATTCCCCTAGAAACTCAGGGCTGAATTCCTGAAGATCAAAATTATTAAAACCAATGAACATTCTTGAGACTATCTTTACTCATTCAGAAAGACAAATGAAGGATAAATATTCCAGAAAAATAATCAAATCCTATAGTTTTCTGTAAGGGATGTTTTTTCTGTCCTGAGCTCAGAGCATGTTCTGATCTAGAAACCAATATTATTACACTCTCCAAGGCAGATGTGACTTCCACCCCCGTGTTCTGCGGGCACTGCCAGTGGCCTCACCCCTCCCTGTTCCTCTAGGATTGTCCTGCCTACGTCTGCTCATGGCTGTCATTCCTATGCCTCCCGGCTCTACTGCATTACTCCATTCACAGCTTCAGTTAATGCTTAAAATATCTGCCATCTATTGCAATGTACAGGAGTGAGCTTCTGGTCCTTACATTCATTCTTGACAACCCACCTCCTCCATGAAAACAATGTTAACTGACAAGAAATATAATAGCAAATGCACATCCTCTTTTTTTCCTGTGAGTCACCCCAACATCTCCCTCATCTTTTTCCCCAGTTAGTTATAGATTACTGCAAAACAACCCCTCAAACCAGTTTATAAACAATATTCACTTTATTGTGCTCTGAATTCTATAGCCAGGAATGTAAGCAGGGCCCCACGAAGATGACCTGTCTGCTCCTTGGGGTCTGAGATCCCAGCTCAGAGGACTCAGATACAGAGTGGTGTCACCAGAACACTTCTTTACACGCTCATTCTGTGCCTGTACTGGTGACCTGAAGGTTGGGCACAGCCAGCCTGGAGCCCCTGCATGTGGCTTCTCTGTGGAGAAGGGGCTTCCTCCTAGCATGGCCGCCTCAGGGAGGGTGTACTTCTTACCTGAGGGCCCAGGACTTCACCCGTGTCTAGTAGAGGAGGCAGAAACTGTGTGGCCTTCTATAGCCCCATATCAGAAAGCTCACAGTGTCCTCTCCACCACATTTTTTGGTCAAAGCAGCCAAAAGCCTGTTGAATGCAAAGGAAGGGACAAAGACTGCTGGGTGGAAGTGATACCACTGTGATCAACTAGTTATTAACAATAGGGAAGGAGCAATGAGGGAAGCCAGGCATTAAGGGCATGTCATTTGGGCAGCTTCACCAGGAAGTTGCAACTTCGCACTCCACAGGGAAACACTGGCCTATTCCCTGTAAAACACTGGGGGAAAGGATCAAACAGAGGGAGGATAGATGCATGCCCAGTAAAGTATGGTAACATGGGGCAGGTACTTACCTGTCAGTCATACCTGGGAACTGAAATCATTGGCCAGGATGGCCGTGGCCACTGCAAGCCTGTGAACATTTGGGAATGCATAATCTCTCCACCAAGGAGTTCTGTCTCATCTTGCTCCTTGCTCTTGGTCCAGCATGTCTCGTGGGACTCTCTTGCTTCGCTCCTGCCCAGGTTTCCTCCATAGCCCTGTGGCCCTGTGGATGCTACATGCGATGGACTAATGGACTGCAAGGGGGAAACACAAGCTAAGTTAGCCTGGTGTTGGACTGGACCCGGCTCCAATACGGAAAGAAAACTTTGGACACTGGCTCTGAAGCCCCTGCTATACTTCTTTTATGGCAGGAAAAGGGGAAATGGGACTTAGGAAACTCAGAAATGTAATTCCACAAAAATAAAGCTTTCTACCATATCTCATCCTTCCATGTGAGTCTCAAAAAACTCCTTTTCTCCGGATATTGCAAGAAATCTACCCCCAATAGCAACCAGGGGAGATGAGGAATTCTTCCCTCTATGACCAGGAGGACCTACAAAAAATTTGTAGCACTTTTTTTAGTCTAAGAAAGATGGGCATTTAGACACTGGCAACAGGCTCACACCTGACAGCACCACAGCAGGGGTGGGCAGAGCGAAGACAAGGGCAGGGAGTAGGCGCTGTGGGGGCACCACCAGGGCCTGGGGTTGCAGGTAGCTGCTGGGTGAGGGTAAGGGTGAGAAGGGTTGGCCACAGTGACTCCGAGTGCCAGATCCAGGTGGTCACAGTCAGGGGCTCATGGAGAGTGGGCATGCCGCACCCCTCCAGTGCAGGGCACCACCAGGAGGTCAGCATAGGAAGAAGCCTCGGCGAGGTGCTCAGGTCCACCCAGACAGGGCAGGCCAGCCTTCCATCCACAGGTATGTGGACAGCAGCCTCACTGGCCGTGTAGCAATGTTTTGACTGTACACACCTCAAAGGTGCTCTTCCTTTGACTCCCACACACCTTGGGACCACAGTTCTTTTCTTCTTATCACCGCCTGTTCCACAGCATCATCTCCCGCCTGGATGACATTGACATCCTTACCGCTCTCCCCACACACGCCGATGCTCTGCTCAGCATAACTATCTCTGCCCTGTACCTGGGGAATTATGAAAACCCAGGTTTACTTCTCACCAGCTGCCAATGCTTCAGAGGTTAAGATAAGAGTCCATGGCTTGACCCTGAAGGCCCCATGTGGTTCATTCCCTGATGATCTATCTTGTCACCCAGCCCTGGGCTGCTTCACCTTTCCAAATGCCTCGAGGCCTTTGCACATGCTGGTTCCTCTACCCTGAATGCTCTTCCTTGCAAGTCCTTCCCACCTGCACCCAGAGACCCCCTACTTACAATGCAGCTCTCAGCCCAACACCACTGTCATAGGGAAGACTTCTCTACTCCCAGAGTGAACCTGAGCCCCTGGGATGCATTCTTACAATGCCCTGTGCTCTTTCTTCCTCTCTCCTCCTTTAACTCATGCCCTTGCAACGTGACCTTGCTAACTGCCCCACAAGAGGCGGAGTGTGCACAGTGGACTCTTCCGTGGGATTTGCTTTGGCCAATGGGATATCACAAAACATAGCACAGGAGGCAGTGTGAAAGGCGCCAGTACATTGGCCTTGCTCTCTTGCTATGACTGGACCCCCAAGACCACCCAGCCTGCTGCCTGCTGCCGGTGGTCACATGGAGAAAAGCTAAGGCTCTTTGTGTCCTGGCGGGAGGTTGTCCTGACCAGCCAGCTGCCACCCGGCCCTCTGACTCATCTCAGACCCCGCAGAGAGCTGAGCAGACACTAAGCCAGCTGGGAGGAGGCGGGAACCAGCTGTGCTGGGATCAGAGGTTTGCCACCACAGGCAGGGGGAGCGAGTGGAGATTCAGGTACTTTAGGACTTCATACCATCCACAGCCTCACCAGACCGCAAGCTTCATGAAGGCAGGTGCCCTCAGCTCGCCCTCTGGTCGCTGGTGCTTACAGCAGCCCCCAGCGCCATGCAGACTCTCATAATGATATACTGTTGAGCAAATTAAGTGAATAAGTCATGAGTCTCCACCGTAGAGACATCATTGTCTGGGTTGCTGACTGTTAAAAACAAGGCTCTGAATTGGTTTTTCTCATGCTGTCTCTCCGGGTTCTCCTGAGGTCACTTTCCGAGGCGTGTGGATATTCCTTCCCAAGCCAGCCTGCCTCTCCCCGCAGCTCTGCTCTAGCTCCTGCCCCGCCTGTCCTGTGTCTGTCCATGTTTTCACCTTAAGCAGCATTGTGATGCCAGGTTGTGGGAGAATAGAAATTCCCGTCTGACCCTCCCTCAGGGAACACACATGTCCTAGAAAGTCCAGAAGGCCTCCCCCAGGGAGGCCAGAGCTGAGGTCTTGCAGCCCCTCCCCACACACTCCCAGGCTGTTTCAGCTGTTGGTAGGACAAGTGAGCATCCTAACACTGGAGGCAGGCAAGTCATTTGTACCAGCCCGCACTGCAGAGGACAAGGGCACTCTCTGGGGTGATGGCAACATCACAGATCTCGACTGTGCTGGTGATGACGCAAGTACACATCGTTTGTCAAAACATAGAACAGGTGCGAGTCATTGTACAGAAAGTCTCAGCAAAGATGACCTGCAGAGCCACATGCGGTCCTGCTCTTCCCGCTCCCTCTCTGCCAGCTGTGCTCCTCGGTCCTCCAGGGTGGGAGCGTGGAGGGATGAGGGAAGGTGGTGACACCTGCCGACTCTCTGTAGCTCATGTGGGTGCTGTAGAACTACCCCAGCCATGCTCCCAGGGGCAGGGGTATCCCCCAGCCCATGGTGTCCCTAAACTCTAGAGGCCCCTGGATCATCCCTCAGTATGGACAGCATGGGCCCAGGGCCCAGGTTGCCTCAAAGATGTCTGTCTCTCAAGCCTCCTTCCTCAATGGTCCCACCCTGGAGCTCTCTGTGAACTTGTACTTAGTCTGGGAATTTCTCAGGTTGCAGCTCCCGGCCCTGGAGGTGCACCAATGTGGCATCCCATTACAAATGTCCAGGTGGGGTCTGGCTTCTTGTGTCCTGTTGTTGTGGGGCTACACCCAGTATCCATTCCTGTGAAAATATCAGCCATGTCTTCCTTTGGTAATGGGTTTTCCCCAAATCAGTCCATGTGGTTCTGGAAAAGATGACTCCACAGAGAAATTCAGAGAGCAGCAGGAGCTGGTCCAAGGGGTGGGGGCTCACCTTGCAGTTACCCAAGGGAGAACATTCTGGGACTGAATCGTGTCCCTCCAAAATTGATTTGTTGAAGCCTTAAGTCCCTGTATGACTGCATTGGGGCATGGGAACTTCAAGAAGGCAATTAAGGTTGAGTGAGGCCTAGGGATGGAGCCCTGTTAGGGTAAGGTTGGTACTCCATAACACTCTGCCTTGGAGGACACAGGAAGGAGGTGACAGTCCACAAGCCACAGCTAGGACACACTCCAAAGCCCACCATGCTGACACCCAGAACTGTGAGAAATGAATGTGTGTTGTTTAAGCTGCCCAGCTGTGGGGTTTTGTTAGGGTAGCTGAGCTGACTGAGACAGGACTGGACCAACCAGTGCAAAGGCCCTGAGGTGTGAGGCTCTGTGAGGTGAGCACAATGGGCAAGAGCTGTGATGAGAAAGGCCGTGGCCAGGTGATCCTCATAGGAGGTCATGACTTTGGCTTTTGTCCTAGACTGGAAGCTGTGGGGAGGCTTTGATGAGAGTGGGGTGGGAAGGCCTATAGGTGACTGCACAGCACTGGAAGGGCTGAGGGGTGGAATCAAGTTCTGTCCTAAGTGTGGAGGCCTGTCCTCAGGGGATGGGGTGTGAGGTTTGAGGGAAGGAGAGACACAGGCTGACACAACTGGAGGGATGGGGGTGTCACACTCTGACCCGGGGAAACTGGGAGGAGCAGGTTCTTACTTAAAAACCTTTTTTTAACATTCAGTTCTCATCACCTGGTTGCAGGCTCTCTTGACATACAAATGAAGGTGATGCGGTCCCTGCCTCTAGGAATTTTGTTCCTATGATAGCCTCTAACCCTTATGTCTACCCAGCGATACACTAGAATGGATGTCTTTAGTTTCTAAGTCCTAGTGAGAAGGCTAAACCCTATCTTGTAAAACTACTGTTTGGAATTCTCTGCTTTTTTTTTTTTTTTTTTTTTAAGATGGCCTCTTATTCTAAAAAATAACTTTGCTTTCTAGCCTGCTTTAGCCTGCTTGAATAATGAGGAAGATAAACTTAGCTGTCTGACCTTGTAGGCCAGAGACTAGATATGCCCATAATTTCAATGCCATGGCAGGAGCATTTTTTAATTAGATAGAACTGTGTTGTTTTCAAGGCCAGCAGCGAGATAACCACTAAGTGCACATAGGGCTGGCTCTTTAATAAAAAGGGAAGTTCTGCTTGTAGCCTTGCTTAGAATTTGAATTCATTTTCTCTAAGCCCACCGGTGAATAAAGTGTGACTCCAAACTCTCTGAGCATTGTTTGATTAGTCCGGTTCTCTGTAACATTATTGGTTTCCTGACCGAGAAAACCAACCCATGTTTGGTTTTATAGCCTCTGGTGAGTGGACCGGGTTTGGGGCCTGGGGCTGCTGGACAGGCCTCCAGGAGGCGCCGCTCTGCTGAATTAGCAGAATTAAACCAGGGGACTCTGGGCACTCCTGGACCTCAGCCCAGGACCCAGCCGACATCTGGAGAGAGTGGACAGACACTTCTGGACCTGTTGACAGAATCGGTAAGGTAGGGGCCCCGTCAGTTCAGCCCACTCCAAGTGAGTGAAAGGGGGAGCTTGATCACCTCCCTGGAAGCCATACAGCTTCCTCAGGCAAATTAATCAGGAGTCAGGAATTGGGTGGATTGTTGTTTAAACTCTGAGTGAATGTCTGGTGAAAGTGTGTGAGTGTGGAGGGAGAGGGCCTGCCCTCTCTTTTCCTTTGTGTGGCTCCATGACTTTGGTTACGGAGTCCGAGTGGGCCCCAACCTGCGGTTCCACGATTCGTCATATGGCATAACGGTGACTCACCCCCACGTGGAGGTGACCAGGCCTGGGGTTTATATGGGTGCACCTTAGCTAAGATGAATCTAAGCTCCCAAGGGACGTGGCCAGGTGGGCATCTGAGTGAGGATCTGTGAAAAGAGGTCACCCCCTCCCTTGTCTGTCTCGTGCCACCAATCATCATGGGGTCGGGACAGAGTAAACCCACTGTATTCAATTGCATGTTGAAAAATTTTAGGGGGAGACAAAATGGCGGAGGAATAGACGGACGTGTCCTGAGCCTTGTCCTGGAGCAAATAGAGGGAGCAGCTGAAACGAGTGGAATCCAGCCCAAATTGGCGAAGGAGGTGCAGCTGGTGAGACAGTTTGCAGCTGGAAAGGGCAGAGATCCTCAAGATAACAGTGAAATCAAGGATCTAGGCAGTAGAATCTGCCAGACCTTTGTGCCCAGAAGGTCAGGGAGAAACTACACGGCACCAAGCCATGTCCCTGAGGACAGGCAAAGTGTCTGACTGAAAAAAAAAAAAAAAGGTCCACGGGACTGCGGGGGTAGTGGATTTTAGGCCTGGGAGTCTGGATTTGGGATCTGAGTTCAAAGGCAGCCTGGAAGAGCTGCCAGACCACGCAGTGCCGGCAAGAGAGGAACTTGCAGACATGCGGTCCCTCCTTGTGCTGGGGCCTGTGCCTTTCTCCACTGAAGCTAGTTCATGGGACCTTTGGGAGACAGACACTTACCTGTGGCTGAGGTGCTGGAGAAGTGGTGGAGTTGTGGAATCTGGGGAGAGTAGGCAGCAGACGGTCCAGGAGAGGTGGTAGCGAGTCTGGTGCTGAGTCATATCCAAGCCCCTGTCGCCATTTTCTCCTGAGAGATAGCCCCTCCCTCCAGTCTCCAGGCAACCAATATAGCCACACCCAGATTCCACCCTGAATAACACCATGGAATCTGAATACTCCCTGAGGCCATAGGATCTACTCTAAAGAGAAATCTTTAGAAGCTAGGCACCTCAATTACACAGCTTAACTGCCAAGGCCCTTCAGAGTGCTTCAGTGTGCCTCACTGGCAAACTTACCACAGGTGCTCCTGTGAGCCGCCACTGGGAGAAAGTGCCTATCCACCACAGGGGCAGCAGGGGAAACTGAGTCGGCCCACCCCACAAATACAGAACTCTGGGCACCACAATCATTCCTTTCCAGAGTGCAGGCCCACTGAGCCACATCACCCTGACAGATGGTTCCTTGGTGCCACTGTGAGTCCCCACTGGACATGCATGATTTCAATTAAGGGTGCAAGACAGCAAAAATTGGGATACTCCCCTCCACGACTGCTGACTTCTAGACATCACAGTTGTGCCTCTCAAACTTGCAGGCCTACATCAAGAGAACCCAAATAGCTCAAGTAGGGAGCTACACTAGATTACCAATCCCATGAGACCTGAGAGATTACACCAGTAGTACCATCACCAAAAAACCTGGGTAGCAAGCAATTGGATATACAATTAAAACATTACAGGAAAACATGGGAAGACAAAAAAGCAATTACCAAAGGAAAGAAAAAGAGGAATCACCAGAAAGGGAGTTAAATGAAATTGAGGCTAGCAGCTTAACAGAGAAAGAATTCAGAATAATGGTTATAAGGATGTTTAAACGGCTGGATGACAAATACACACAACTCAATGAGAACTATAAGGAGCTGAATGAAAATGTTACCAACATGAAAAGAAACCAAGAGGAGATGAAGAACGACATAACTGCAATAAAGAACACATCGGAAGGCTTAAACAGTAGACTAGAGGAGGTTGAGGACCGCATCAGTGAGTTAGAAGACAAGGTAGGAAAAAACACACAAACACAGCAGCAACTGGAAAGGAGACTTAAAAAGCAAGAGGAGAGCCTAAGGAAGCTTTGGGACAACACAAAATGAAACAATATTCGAATAATAGGGATACCAGAAAGAGAGGAAGAGAAGCAAGGAATAGAAAACCTGTTTGAAGAAATAATGACAGAAAACTTCCCTGATATTGGCCAGAAAAAAACTATGCAAGTCCAAGAAGTACATAGAGTCTCAAACAAGTTAACCCCAAAAGACCGACACCAAGACACATCATAATTAAATTGGTGAACACTAACGACAAAGTAAGAATCCTAAAGGCTGCCAGAGAGAGACAGAAATTTACCTACAAGGGATCTCCTATCAACTGATTTCTCAACAGAAACACACCAGGCCAGAAGGGAATGGAATGAAATATACAAAGTGATGCAAAGCAAAGGACTGAATCCAAGAATACTATACCCAGCAAGGCTATTATTCAAAATTGAAGGTGGAATCAGGAGCTTCACAGACAAAAACAGGCTAAGAGAGTTTATCACTACCAAGCCAGCAATGCAAGAAATGCTAAAGGGACTGCTGTTAAAAGAAGAAAGAGAAAGGCAAAAAGAAACACAAACACTAAGGAAAAATATGACAACAAACACGTTCCTGTCAATAATAACATTAAACGTAAATGGATTAAATGCACCAATCAAAAGACATAGGGTAGCTGAATGGATAAGAATACATGACCCATATATTTGCTGTCTACAAGAGACCCATCTCAGAGCAAAGGATTCACACAGACTGAGAGTGAAGGGATGGAAAAACATTTTTCAGGCGAATGGAAATGAGAAAAAAGCTGGGGTTGCAATACTTATATCTGATAAAATAGACCTCAAAGTAAAGGGCATAACAAGAGATAAGGAAGGCCACTACATAATACTAAAGGGAGCAGTTCAACAAGAAGACATATATTCACCCAATGCAGGAGCACCTGGTAAACATATATGCACCGAATGCAGGAGCACCCACATACATAAAAAACTCCTGGAAGATATCAAGGGATAGACAACAATACACGCATAATAGGGGACTTTAATACACCACTGACATCACTGAATAAATCCTATAGACAAAAAATCAGCAAAGAAACAGCAATTCTAAATGACGCACTAGATCAAATGGACCTAATTAACATCTTCAGAGCATTTCACCCCAAAGCCACGGAATATACGTTCTTCTCAAGTGCACATGGGACATTTTCAAAAATAGCCCACATATTGGGTCACTAGAAAAGTCTCCCCAAATTCAAAAAGATTGAAATCATATCAAGCATTTTCTCAGACTACAATGGCATAATATTAGAAATAAACTACAATAAAAACATTCAAAAAAATTCAAACACTTGGAAGCTGAATAGCATGTTATTAAACAATGATTGGGTGATCAATGAGATCAAAGAAGAAATTAAAAACATCCTGGAGACTAATAACAATAAAAATACAATAATGCAAATGCTATGGGACACAATGAAAGCAGTCCTGAGAGGAAAGTTTATAACTCTACAGGCCTACCTCAAAAAACAAGAAAAAATGGTAATAAATCATCTAACTCAACAACTCAAAAATTAGAAAGAGAGCAACAACAAAAGCCCACAGTGAGCAGAAGGAAGGACATACTATTAAGATCAGAGCAGAAATGAATGACATAGAGACCAAAAAAAAAAAAAAAAATACAAAAGATCAACAAAAACAAGAGCTGGTTCTTTGAAAGGATAAACAAGATTGATGAACCTCAAGCCAGGCTCACCAAGAAGCAAAGAGAGAGGACCCAAATAAACAAAATCAGAAATGAAAGAGGTGAAATAAAAACAGACCCCACAGAAATAAAAAGGATTGTTTAAAAATACGATGAACAACTCTATTCTAATAAACTACACAACCTGGAGGAAATGGACACATTCCTAGAAAAATACAACCTTCCAGAACTCACTCAGGAAGATTCTAAAAATTTCAATAGGCTGATAACTATGGAAGAAATCGAAGCAGCCATCAAAAAGCTTCCAGCAAACAAAAGCCCGAAGCCAGATGGCTTCACAGGGGAGTTTTACCAAACATTCAAGGAAGAACTAAAACCTATCCTCCTCAGACTATCCCAAAAAATTCAAGAGGAAGGAACACTTCCAAACTCATTCTATGAAGCCAGCATCACCCTAATACCAAAACCAGATAAAGATAACACAATAAAAGAGAATTACAGGCCAATATCCCTCATGAATATAGATGCCAAAATCCTCAACAAAATTCTAGCAAACCGAATCCAGCAGTACATCAGAAAGATCATACACCATGACCAAGTAGGATTTATCCTGGGGATGCAAGGGTGGTACAATATTTGCACATCAATAAATGTGGTACATCACATTAAAAAATTGAGAGATAAAAACCACATAGTCATATCAAGTGATGCAGAAAAAGCATTTGACAAAATTTAACACCCTTTCTTGATAAAAACTCTCAATAAGGTGGG